>CADEHL010001118.1:1728825-2420202 GCA_902827135.1 Harpagifer antarcticus | reverse complement strand
GGCGGCCTCTGAGAAGCGCATCCCTGATTTACTTGACCTGATGGCTTGCAACCCGACCTCAATCACCCAGTACCTGCTATACGGCTATCTAACCCTCCATTGGAGCCTCCTGTATGGCCACCGTCCGGGTGTGTACGCAAACATGACCAACACTGAGGTGTTAGAGGCGGACACAAGGGGCACTGCTGAGGGCTACATCATCCATGTGTAGGATCACAAGACTGCCAAGACATTTGGCGAAGCACAGATGGTGCTTACAGTGAAGGAGTTTGGCTGGGTCATGCGGTGGATGGGGATAAAAGAGTGCTTGTCGGGTCCTCAGAATGAATTCTTCCTTTTCACAACGGGGAAGCATGCCTCCAGGAACCTGAACGCTCACTTGAAGAGGGCTTGGGCTGATGCTGGGCTAGAAACAGCCGTCACCTTCACAATCCTGCGCACTGCACTGGCTGACATTATCAAGCATCACCAAGATCCAGAAAGCAGGTCGATTCTCGCCAGGTTTATGTGTCACGACGTAAGCACTGCAGACCGGTTCTACGTGAATACGCCTGGAATAAAAGAGGGATTGAAGATCCGCTCCATGTTCAGGGCGGCAGCAGCTGCAGCAGCAGCAGCATCATCGGAAGGAGTTCTACCGCCGTCAGATACCTCCGAAGAGGACTCAGAGGCGGAGACCAGCGATACCTCTTCTTCTGGGCCGGTTGATACTCCTGATGTGGGGGTAGGGGCCGTGGACTCAGCCTTTTTCCCCCGGTGCACCGTACAAGTTACACGGCTAATATGGCCCCCGGGCACCACGAAATTCACCCCCCTTTAAGGTTACCAGGGGCACGAGGTTCTTGAGGGTGTGATCATCTGGGTTTAGTGCAGTGCTTAAGTCCGGGGGCCAGGGGACCCAAGATGCGCGAGGTTATGGAAGTGTGCATGTCAGGGAGAGATGCTGGAGCTGATTAGTCCGTCGTTTGGGGCTCTGTGAGCGGCTATAAATAGGTGTATTTCATGGAATTCTGACATAGCCTGTTTGCTCATGTAAGGAAAAGGTCTGCCTTATGGACAGAGTTAACATGGGACTTGTCCTTCAAATGTACACATGTCCACACAATGGAAATGTGATGACAACTTCCAATGCAAAGTCCCTGCCACCAGCAGGACCAATTTTACCAACTGTAAACCAACACTTGGGGGTGCTCTATGCATGTGTCTGAGGGTAAAATAATCATCATTCTGTATATAAATATGTTTGTCAATATCATGGACATTTCCTTTTAAATTGGGGTCCACGAAGCTGACACAAGATACCCGCAGATAAGCACTCATCTCGGACTAAAATCCTCAATGCATAGCAGTTTTAATGGCATTTTTGTTATTCAGTGTTACCAGGGGCACGAACTTCTGACCGGTGTTCGCTCTTGGTGTAGTCCGTGGGGGAGTACTTAAGTGTGGGTACACAGGTTCGCCTGGTGCACAAGGTGATGGAGGTGGGGGTCTTGCTGGTGCTCAAGTGTCCGTAAACGTCACCCCATATTCACATAACTTTTACCCGCCTTAAGAGACACTATTTTGGGGTACAATTTATCCATTTTCACCCCTTTTTTCTTGTTCTTCCAAAAGTTCACTTATACTTTTTCTGACTCTGAAGAAATGTAAGGGGAGTTGTCAGGAGACTCTACCTGCCTTAAGAGACACTTTTTTCCGATACATTTTATCCATTTTCACCCTTTTCTCTGGTTCTTCCAAAAGATAACGAAGAGACTTTTTCTGCCTCTGGAGGAATGTAAGGGGAGTTGTCAGGGGACACTACCTGCCTTAAGAGACACTATTTTCTGAAACATTTTATCCATTTTCACCCTTTTCTATGGTTCTTCCAAAAGTTAACTTAGACTTTTTCTGACCCATGTGCATCACCCTGAATCTCTGCCTTTGAGTGTTTGACCCTGCTTACAGCAGTGACTCTGCTGTACATTTCATGAGTCAAATGTGGATGAAATGGAAAGATTCCTGTACATGTTCCCCAGGTTTCACACACTCATTCCTGGGTAAAAAAGCCATGTGCATCACCCTGGATCTCTGGGTGCCTTTGAGTGTGGGACCCTGCTTACAGTCCGTCGTTTGGGGCTCTCCCGAGAGTGGAAGTCCATTGCCTCTAAATAGAGGTAAAATTAGGTCTGTCACTTTGGGTAACCGCACCACTGTCAGACGTCTCCCGAGAATGGACGTCCATTCTCTCTAAATAGGGGTGGAGTAGGGGGGGTTCTGGTGAGTCTGGACCTTAACAAGGCCTTTGATAGGGTAAATCACCAATATCTGTTCCAGGTATTAGAGAAAGCAGGGTTCGGGATGGGGTTTGTAGGGTGGATTAAGCATATTTATGGGAAAGCGATGAGTTGTATAAAGGTAAACGGGATTGTCACAAATGTTTTCAAATTACGGAGGTCCGTTCGGCAGGGATGCCCTCTCTCTGCGATGCTGTATGCACTGTCGGCAGAGCCACTTGCGTCCTTGCTAAAGCAAAATGAAAGGGTGAAAGGGGTGATGGTGCCTGGGGGTGAGGAAAGTATAGTGTACCAATATGCAGATGACACAACAGTCACGGTGAGGGACATGGAGAGTGTAAGGGGGGTATTAGAGTGTAGGGGTGTACGGTAGGGCCTCAGGGGCAAAAATCAATATGGAAAAATCAGAATTCATGGTGCTGGGGACAGGTAATGTAGGGAGAGTCGAAATAGGGCTAAAAGAGAACAAGGATTACTTCAGGATATTGGGCATCAAGCTGGGTTTAAAGGAAAGAGAGGAGAGGGATGCGCAATATGAAGGGGTGTTAGGAAGCATAAGGAAAACTCTTGGTTTTTGGAAACTAAGGAAATTAAAGTTGAAAGGAAAAGTCCTGGTAGTGAATGGACTTATAATGAGTAAATTAGTATATATAATGAATGTGATGGAGGTACCAGAAAGGTTAGTCAAGGATGTTAATAAGCTATTGAGTGAATTCCTCTGGGGTGGCAAGGGAGTCAGAATTGCAAGGTTTTAGAAAACTACTACAAAGATGGACGGCTAAAATTAATAAATTTGGAAAGAAGGATAAAAACATTGAGGGTCAAAAGAATGATTAAATATCTGAATGAAAAAGAGAATCATGTCTGGAAAATATTCTTGAAGGAGGGCATAAACAAAGGAGGAGGGTGTGGGGATAGTGGGAATCTTTATGTGTTTCAAAAAAGGATGGATGAATGGTATGAGTGAGTATCAAAAAGAGGTGATGAGTGCATGGGGAGAATTTCTAGTGAATGTAAGATATGAGTGTGTGAACCAAGAGCAGGTCTGGAAGCAGCCTTTATTTCAAACCCGAAAAATCACAAAAGAGGGTAGGGTAATTTTTAATCTGACAATGTGGAGGGCAGGATTTAGGGTGATAAGGGACTTGGTATACGAGTATGTACCGGGGTTCATGAGGGCGCAAATAATCATTGATGAGGCCAGGGGAAGGGAACTACTAATGGGTAAATGGACAGCAGAGAGTCTGCTGGAGAGCATCAAGGAGGGGATGCCGGGGGAATGGAAGAGGTTGGTTGAAAGCAAGAGTGTGGGGGGTGTTGAAAGTAATGTGGTGTTGTATGTGGATGATGGGGTGAAAATAGAAGATTTGAGTACAAAAAGGATATATAAAATTTTGGGGAAGGGCGAAGTGAGGAGACCAGCTTCTGAAAAAGTGTGGGCAGAATGGATGTAAGGAAAATATGGATGAATTTGGGAGTGAATGGGAATGGTCTAGAGCAGTGCTTCTCAAAGTGTGGTCCGCGGACCACTGGTGGTCCGTGAGCGCCCCCTAGTGGTCCGTGAGTATATTGGTAAAATTTCACATTTGAAATAAATTAATTAATTTAAGTTTTCCGCACTCTCACGGGAATATCTCCGCAATGGAGCGAGCTTAAGTTTCACTTTCGATTGCATGATATAGCCCAGATAAACACCTTCATCACACATGTGGCCACTTGTTTGTACCATTTTCAGACGATTTGTAAAAAACGATGTGTTTTTAGATATTTGTGGAGTTAGGTGGTCCACGAGTGTTTTTGTATTGGTTAAGTGGTCCTTGGTATGAAAAAGTTTGAGAAACACTGGTCTAGAGTGTGAGCATTTTGATTTTCTGTTTAGGCACAATAGGGTTTTCAATAATTTAGTTATAAGTATGTTCGATAATAAGGTAAAGAGAGAATGTGATGTGTGTGAAGTAGGAGTGGAGAATTGTATGCATGAGTTTTTTGAGTGTGGGGAATTAAAGGTGTTTTTCGGGGAAATGAAAGAAATTATATATAGGTGTTGGGAATAGGGGGTGATGGAATGTCTTGAATGGAAGGAGCTATGGCTATTTGGGGGAAAAGAGTTGGGTGTAATGTAAATCTGTTAAACATATGCCTGAGCCAGGCAAGGTATGCAGTAAAAATAAGGAGGAACGGTGCACATTATGAGGGGAGAATTGATGGGGTCTGAAATATAATGAAGAGAAATATTAAGAGAGATATGGGTTTGTTGTTTGTGTATAAAGGGGAGGATATATTTGTAGAAGAATATGTTGAAGGAAGCACATTAATTGAAGTAAAAGGTGGAAAACTGCAATTTAATTTTGAGAAAAATTAAGGCATGATGTATTGACGGGAAAGAAAAAAAATAAAAGTATATGTACATAAATAGATTTTGAAAAGGAATAGGGGTTAAATGAAGGGTTCAAATATGGAATGTTCTCTGTAAGTGTTTATTCTTTTCGCTGTTTATTTTTTGGATGTCATTAATAGAATAAGAGATTAAGTAAACAAATGGAATGTCAGTTAAGTGATGGTGACATTGAGAGGAATTTGTTGTTTCTGAAACTATGGGGTCCATTGTTTTTGGGGACTGATAATGTGAATTGTATGATGATTAAATGGGGAAAAAAAAAAAGCACGCCCGATCTCGTCCGATCTCGGAAGCTAAGCAGGGTTGGGCCGGCTCAGTACTTGGATGGGAGACCGCTTGGGAATACCCGGTGCTGGAAGCTTTTTTTTGTTAAATACAGGCACATCCATGGTGATAAGATAAGATTTATAACCGAAAATAGCATGCTAAACGTGGGTAGATTAGTTTCAAAGGTCGGGGTGACTGTTTTGATTCAGCTTTGCAATTAAAATGGGTCATTCAGAATGTGATGTTTAACAATAAATAGAACACGAAGCAGCTCCAGCATCTCTCCCTCACATGAGCAAACAGGATATGTCAGACTACCAGGAGACAGAGCGCGAAAACCACCTATTTGTAGCCGCTCACAGAGCCCCAAACGACGGACTAAGACGCTCCAGCATCTCTCCCTGATATGAGCAAACAGGATATGTCAGACTTCCATGAAATACACCGGGAAAATCACCTATTTGTAGCGGCTCACAGACCCCCAAAATACGGACTAATGATCTACAGAATGTCCCCCTGACATGCACACTTCCATAACCTTGCACACCGTGAGACCCCGGGCCCCCGAACTTAAGCACTCCCCCACGGACTAAACCCAGATGATCACACCCTCAAGAACCTCGTGCCCCTGAGAACCTTAAAGGGGGGGTGAAGTTTGCGATGCTTTACTGTCCACCCACTAGCATCCATATTCATCCTTATTCACAGCCCCACCCACCCTCCTGTGGAGGATGTTCTCATGCCCCTGGTAAGACTTAAAGGAGGTGGATTTTGTGGTGCTTTACTGTCCGCACACCATCATCCATATTCATCCTTATTCACAGCGTGGAGGATGTTCTCATGCTCCTGGTAACCCTTTAAATAGTCTGATACTACCACTGCAATTTACAAGCCAGAAATAATGTTTAAATTGTCGGGAAAAGAGTTTTTAAACATCTGGAAGAGATTATTAGCCTGTCATTTTGCAAGATATCATTTAACATGGAAGGTCTCTTGGAGAAGGACAGAATATGTCCATTTCCAGGAGAGTTTCCATGTTAAATCATATCTTGCAAAATGACAGGCTAAAAACCAGGAATAAGTGTTTCAAAGGTGGGGAAAAGTTGTTATAGTCTTATACTTCCAGGGCGCATCACCACATTTTACAAGCCAGGGAAGGTGTCTGAATCCTGGGTAAACTTTGTTTAAATAGTATGAGACCTCCAGGGCGCATCACCGCATTTTACAAGCCAGGGAAGGTGTCTGAATCCTGGGTAAACTTTGTTTAAATAGTCTGATACTTGGCACTGTATCAACCCCTGGGAACCTTAAACATTATTAAAATGTTTTTTTATTTATTTATTTATCACATTATTTTTACAAAAACAGTATACACAATAAACATAATACAGTCCTCTTCGGAGGTATCTGACGGCGGTAGAACTCATTCCGATGATGCTGCTGCTGCAGCTGCTGCCGCCCTGAACATGGAGCGGATCTTCAATCCCTCTTTTATTCCAGGCGTATTCGCGTAGAACCTGTCTGCAGTGCTTACGTCGTGACACATAAACCTGGCGAGAATCGACCTGCTTTCTGGATCTTGGTGATGCTTGATAATGTCAGCCAGGGCAGTGCGCAGAATTGTGAAGGTGACGGCTGTTTCTAGCCCAGCATCAGCCCAAGCCCTCTTCAAGTGAGCTTTCAGGTTCCTGGAGGCATGCTTCCCCGTTGTGAAAAGGAAGAATTCATTCTGAGGACCCGACAAGCCCTCTTTTATCCCCATCCACCGCATGATATTTGGTACGTTAGGACATGGAATGCAACATCTAGCCCTCCCCTGTGGACCCCTATGCTATCATTGTAGACTGTGCAGCCTAAACTCCCCCTGGGACTGGTCTCTTAGCCCTACTGGCTTTGGGGTGTTTCACCATGTTGATTAACTGCATAAAAAACATCACGGGCTGTGCTAGTGCACAGGTCCCAGTCCAATCCTGTGAAAAAACTGAATACGAGGTTTTAGTTCTACGATACCACCAAACACCTAGTCTGGTATATGGCATTCTAGACAGTCATTTCTGGGAGAAGATTTTGGTCAGTTACAACGGTTGTAGAATTTCATCACTTGAAAGTTCCTACTTCAGTACCTTTCGGTGGTCTGTTCTAATGCAGTGATAAAGTCCCTACTTCAGTACCTTTGGGTGGTCTGTTCTAATGATGTGATAAAGTCCCTGAAATGGTGTGAAAACCAGTGGAATATCAATAACTCATTATACTAATTTATCTTCAATTCTGGTCTACATGAAGAACCATGCTAACTCCTTTTACAGTGTGTGGAACCTTGGGTGCCGAGCATGTGATAATTACTCCCTCCTTTAACAAGGATTTTAAAAACAGAAGTCATTTCATGAATGGTTTGAAGTTCAATTTAGGAATTTTCACTTATGGCAGATATGTTTCTCCTTTAAATAACATTTCTAATGTCAGGTCATCACTGATTAAATGGATGACCATCAGGAGGTGGTGGCGCTTGTCTTTTAAAACTCATAATCTGGTGCCGTGCGCTCCCTCTGAAGCTGCAAGTAAGATTTAAAACATCTGCACCCCTTCTCCCTGAACGATATTGGTTCTCAAAAATATGCACCATCACAATGTGTGATCCAAGGCCCCGCATGTATTACTCCCAATTATATTGCTTTTTCAAAATTAAAATGTGCAATCTCTCTTTGCCCAGTTTCCTTTTTTTAAAACTCTACATCTTGGATGACAAACAAATGTTATTTCCACCTCAACAGTTCTCCTGTGGTAATAACTATGTTACAATGGTGAAATCAATACTCTAGATTGGAATACTATATGTGGCTTGGTTCTAGCTCTACCTTTAACATTTTCCATTCAAATAAAGATTTGTCTGCTTTTATAGAGTGGTTACTAAAAAAAACTATCCCTTTAAACTGTAGATCTATATTGTAACAAATTAAATCTTCCCCAATTTCGCACATGAATAAGAATCTCTTAAAAAATAATTTGTTTATATGATGAAAAGATTGAATAATATGTTCTACCCTCAGTTTGTTTTTAGGATTATTTAATAGTTTCCTCTTTCTTACTTTATAAATTTACCAATTGATTAATTCATGGCAAATAAATCTTTTTCCTACGTATCTCTCGTTGGTGAATAAATGTGTTTGTGTAAACTCACTCACTCCCGTTTTCCTTCTCTCCCCCTCTGGTTGTCAAGCCACGACCCCCTCATGTTCTGCTGGACCATGCCAACTCCTCCGTCCTGTCCTCTCCTCCGTCCATCCGCTCTTGGATCCTTCCGCTGTAATCCTTCCGCTGTAACTCTTTCCAGTGGCCCAAATGCTTTGCATTTAATCTCCTCCTTTACAGTCTCTTCGCTGTTGCATGGAGGGCGTATTCCGCTCTCATATCCCACACTCTGCTCTTGTGCCAAATCTCGTGGCTCAGCTTGGAACTTCATGTCCTGTGGTGGACCGATGAGAGTTTGCCTCTTTGTCAGCATGCTGGTTTGGTTCTGGATGCCTCAGGTGGAGATGGTTCTGGATGCCTCAGGTCGTTGTTGGTTCAGCTCTGGTTCTCTGTCTGTTCGATGGAGGAGGAGGAGGAGTCTCCTGTGGTGAGGTCATTTGTCTGCTTGGAAGATGGGGTCGTAGCATTCTGACAGGCAGAGAGAGATCTCGGGACGCATTACCTATAGTTAATTCTAACACACTGAGGTAAAATAAATCCAATCCTTTCCACTCTATTTTCCTAATCTTACTATCGGTCTTAGATGTTAAATGTCATCTAAACCCAATTAATGTCTACTAATGGTTGTGCCATATCCCTAAACATTGCTTTCACCCACTGTAACATGGCTACTCCAAATAACTCTTTCAGGAAACCATTTTCTTGTCGGTTAGTAGCCTGTTTCTACTGTCATTTTCAATAATTGTGCTCAGGTCATCGGTCGGTTGTCTATACATTTAGCAGGGGGTGTTTCTAGTACAGACTAAAACATGGATCCAGTGTATTTGGAGATTCCCCTAATCTGTAAATCCCCATCACTGATTATCCCGATCACTTAAACCCATCTAATCATTTGATACAAGAACTGCATATATGGGGGGTGAATCATCTTGATTATACCCGCCTCACCTTTGAAAACGAGTATTTCTAAATCCTCCTCTGGTTGCTCAGCTAATCTTTTGGCTCTGGGGATAAGTGAAAGTCTCTGAAACACAACTGGAGTTTTGTTAGTTGTTTTGTTGGTTCTGGATGCCTCAGGTCGTTGTTGGTTCAGCTCGGGTTCTCTGTCTTTTCGATGGAGGAGGAGTCTCCTGTGGTGAGGTCATTTGTCTGAAGATGGGGTTGTAGCATTCTGACAGGCAGAGAGAGAGAGATCTCGGGACTAATTACCTATAGTTAATTCTAACACACTGAGGTCAAATAAATCCAATCCTTTCCACTCTATTTTCCTAATCTTACTATCTGTCTGGTTGTTAAATGTAATTGATGTCTACTAATAGTTGTGCCATATCCCTAAACATTGCTTTCACCCACTGTAACATGGCTACTCCAAATAACTCTTTCAGGAAACCATTTTCTTCTATTATTTTAAAAATACCTACATGTTTCAAGCACCACATATTTCACACACTATAAAAGAACATCCCCATATTTTCTCCATCACTTTAAATCTCACTGTTATTTAGAACATAAGTAACTTTTGTGACTGGACATATCTGCAATGTCGCCACAATCTGCTGGGGAATTTTGTTCTTAGAGTTTGTACGTACAAAGCTGTACTTGTGGGTTAGTAGCCTGTTTCTACTGTAATCATTTTCAATAATTTTGCTCAGGTCACCGGTCGGTTGTCCATAAACTTAACAGGGGGTGTTTCTGGTACAGACTAAAACATGGATCCAGTGTATTTGGAGATTCCCCTAATCTGTAAATCCCCATCACTGATTAACCCGATCACTTAAACCCATCTCATCATTTGATACAAGAACTGCATATATGGGGGGTGAATCATCTTGATTATAACCGCCTCACCTTTGGGAATGAGTATTTCTAAATCCTCCTCTTGTTGCTCAGCTGATCTTTTGGCTCTGGGGATAAGTGAAAGTCTCTGAAACACAACTGGAGTTTTGTTAGTGATGTGGGCATTATCTATGAGTGGACTAATGGATCCATGTCTTACTTGATATTGTACTCCCCATCCAACCAGAAAGGTGCCAAGTGTAATGAGCACAATCAACAATGCTATTCTGACTCTTATCTCTAGGGGACCCCACAATTGCTTTGACTTTGTTCTTGACATCATCTCTATTTTCTCCCTGGTTGTGTCAGTTACAGAATTTAAATAATGAGTACTATAATAACGTATACAAAAATTGGACTCTTTTTCAGATGTAAAGCAAAAATAGGTTTTCACTTTAGTGTACAACCTATAAAAATCTATAGACAATTCGTCTTATGAGCTGTTTCTATCTTTATCTTATTTCTATTTATTGTTTTGTTCCAGCTCTGACAAATCAGTCCTAACTCCCAATAATGTTCTGGAAGTTGCCAGTGAAGGGTGACAATGTGTGAGGTGGTGTCAATTTGCTCCTTTGTCTTTACCTTTAAACCGGAGCGCGTGTCAAGTTCATTACAACTTCTCACTGTTCCGTCCACCGGGGATCAGCCCACTGTCTTTTGTGAACTTTCACCCTCACCCAATCACCTGGCCGAACAGGAGTCTCTTCTGGTGTCTCGTCTAGTATCTCTGTAGCTTTCCTAGCCTGTGTAGACAAAACTTGGATAATATTACTCAGAGTTCTGACATATTCATTACTTTTATTCATCTAATATCTAAAACTGGACCACTCCCTCCTTGGAGGAGGCCCAAGCTTCGGCATACCTTTTGTCGTTATGAGACCTATTATTAACTACATGTTATTATTTATTAACTACAACGTCACTGAAATCAACATATCTGTATAATCATGACACTCCCTCCTTTGAGCATAACATGCTCAATTAAAATTGCAATGATTACCCTATTTTGAACAGGACATGTAAAACCCATAACGTTGCATCAAATAAATATAACTTCTCCGTGTACCCATAAGAGTACAAAAAATATCGTATGATGTATGGTTTTCTGCTGTTATAAAAACATATTCACTCAAATCTGCCATTAGCACAACAAATGGTTTACTTGTTGCAATAATGGCTTTTGTCATGGTATTATGCATCATTGTTGCTGCGAAAAACAATACCCCTGGTGTCGCTAATGCGTCTCAATAGTTCTAGGATTAGAGGATTGGTTGTTACTGCTGAACAAAGATATGATAAAATAATATTTCTCTAAACTAGAGGGAAAATACGAACTATTCTCACAGAGAGTGACATGCATGAAGGGCTGGTGCCCCTCACTCAAAATTAGATATTGCCTTACGCACTACACTATAAATCAGTAAAGTTACTCAAGAATAAATAAATAAAAACTGATTCTTGAAACTGTTGTAAAAAACCCTACAACTTCTTCATCCAAGCTCTCAATCAGTGTTATGTTATTTAATCTGCAGCTCATTGCCTTAAAACAGATACTTCAGACTGATTATAAAATGTTGTTTATGAGAAAAACTGTAATCTGACTCTATAAATCACATAATTGTTTGACTAAAAAACTACACTTCCACTAACAATAAATGAAGTTCCCCTTTAAACACATTCCCGGTCTTCTGATGGGGTCTATCTATGTACTGGCTGGAAAATGTTGTGCCAGTCTCTGTCGCTCCGTCACTGTTCTCCCGCTAACAGTCACTCTCTAGTTCTGCTGGGTTCTTGTTGACTTCTTCACTGGTTTGAGACAAGCGACCCTATCGGACACCTCCCTTTGTAGCCAGACTTCACCACAGCAGAATCGAGTTTCTGTTTTCAGGTCTCAACAGCTCCACGTCAGGTGTATCGCCGCCCCTTGAACTGCAGTCGGTGTAAACAGGAGGACTTGGTAAGGATTCTCCTTCTTGGTCGAGTACTAGGTTTCCGTCTTCATATTTTTGGGTGGAAACCCGTCGTCTTGACCTCACTAGCTGTGTGGACACAATAGTTTTCTGTGTGGGGGAACAACATCACTCGTAATCTCTATCCTTCTCATAAATCACAAAAATAGTCTGCTAAATGTTCTACTTTGTTTTATGCTTTATGTGTAAATGCAATATGCTACTCACTATCTTTTAAATAACATTCAACCGCTCCCACCTGTGGTGACAGACATGGCTCAATGAAGCTGGTTTTCAAAATACCCTTGTGCTGAAGATGCATCACCTGGTGGTCTGGCCCTCTGAGCTTCCTCATTGCTGTGATTGATACCAGGGTGTCAGCGGCATTTGGGTCATGTTTGGCACCCCTGTTCGTCTTTGACATCTCTGGGACCCCCTGCCTCCGTTGTCATCATGGAAACCTCCCCGGGGTAACTGCATGGAGGGCCGTTGTTTGGTGCAATGTTCTGCGGACACTCTCTGGATCAATGTGTCAGCTGACCACATTTGTAGCAGCCTTCATCTGTTCTTCGTCTTGATCGTGGCTCTCCTCTCCATTGTCCCTTTTGTTGATGCGTTATGGGAGTGTATGCCTGTGCTTGCGGCTGTACTTGGGTAGGAGGATATGCAGGTGTTTGCTGTTGCCGAAATTGTGTGGGAAGATATTCTGGAACTTGCAGCATCCTGTGTTGCGGACAATATCTGGCCCAATGTGAGAACTGACCACATATGGAGCATCCCTCACCTTGGAAACCTTGTCCTGTTGATCGATTACCTCCTTGGAAACGCCCTCCTCCTCTGCCACTTTGTCTTCCTTGGAAACCTCCTCCCCCTCTTTGTTGATTCTGCACCTGAATCTTTTGCACTTCCTGAGCTTGAATTGTTGGAGGTGTCTGACCTGCCTTCTCTGGTTCTATGGCCATCCCTGATGTAGCTGCCATTTGCCTTGCCGCTTTCTTGTTTTTATTAGCTTCGGTATCTTTCTCAGCTATTTGCATCTTCAAGAGTCTCAGTTGTAGTGCTTCCATTTCTGTCTTTTGTGTTTGTCTTTGTCTTTCTTCTGTGATTTCTTCTAATCGTATGTTCTCTTCTATCAGGTGTTTTGATTTACTGGTTAGCACTCTTACTTCATACTCCAATTCTTTGAGATGTTTGTCCATGGAGACGCCATCCAACTGCAAGACTTCTCCTATAGAACCAACATTCGGGGAGGGAGGAGGGACTTCGGCCAGGCTTAGATACAGCTTCGGAGTTTGGATAACTGGAGTGTCTTCCAATTTTTCAGTTGTGTCTTCTGTTGCTTGTGAATTTGCTTCTTGGGCGACGCACATGTTTGCCATCCCACTAACAGAATACTTTAAATGGAGCATCAGACTTGTAACTTGTGTTTTCCTTATCTCCGCTTTGTTCATAGCAATTTGTTCAGGTCCATACCAAGAGGGTTGTCTGGCTTTGATCCATGCTTGCTGCTCTCGTAGATATTCTCCATTTTCATGGTCAATTACAGCTTTTCTATGGGCTTTCGTTGGTGCTGGTTGATCATCAGCTGGGTACAGTCCTCTTGTTTGCCATTGTTCCAACAGTTTCTCCATTTGGCTCCATGTCTTTTTTCTAAGATTTGTAACTATTACAGCATCTGATCTGATTTTTATCCTTCCCTTGATATCTGCAGTTGAGCCTGGCTCTGCGTCTAGTCCCAGCTTAGTTTGTTTTGGTGACATGTTCTCTAACTATTTATGAAGTTATCAAAGATGAAGCACTAATCCTCTGACTAGCACCTTCGTTGCTGTTCGTCCGAACTTTAAATCTGTATATATTTGTTTTTTAATTAATATTTTTTTTAATAAGGTCAATCTATAAAATATAAATGATTTGTTTTTTTGTTTTTTTATAAAGTCAATCTATAAAATATAAATGATTTTTTTTTTTTAATAATTATGCACATTTTTAAAATAAAAATTGTACAGTGTATAGTTTTGACTTTGAAATATGAAAATTAGAAATCTGGTGAAAATCTACTGTGTTCCACTTTCCGAAGTGTTTGGAATTATGTAAATGTCATAACTTGTGTTAGCTTCAATACATTTGTTTGGTTTTTTGAAAGAGTATTATGTAAAGTTTCTTATCTTATAATTAGAAACCACTTGCAATTCTATCTCAGCGATGAAGCATGTGTTTATTTATAACACTTAAAATTAAACTTCAAAATGCTATTGAGTGTTTCCTCTATGTAATAATTATGTACTACCAGCAGAGTGCGCTATTGTAATTTCCAGTTTAATCCACTTGGGATTACTGTTGCAAAACTAACCTCAATTTAACAAGAAAAGCTTATTTTTCTTCTTAAAAATGGAAAGAGAATTACACTAGGCAAGAACATTACACCATGGTAAAACAACACAGCACATAACCGCCAAAAGACATTTGCAAACTGGAATATTTAAAAAAAAACGTCAATTCACACTTCAAACAGAAAATAAACTTCCAAAATCAGATCCCTACAAATACCAAACTTCCCACGGTAAGATAACCTGTCTATTTTATAGTTCCAACTCTGCAAAGAAATATGATTTGTCCTTCTCAAGAAGGAGTGCCTAGCCTCATGTAAGTAGGACTGAGTGTGTAAAAACAAACAGAGTACTTTCAATTAGCATTTCACGAAATGGCGACTGCCGTGGGGTTAATTGAAAACATGAGGGCAAGACAAGATGGCAACTGATTTTCCAACCTTTGACCTGAAGAACAAAGGGATTTGAAAACACCTCGTGGTGCTCACAGCGGAGTTGAAATAATGGCTGGGTGATCTTTTAGTGTAGAAAATTCAACACAAAACAACACTGCAGTTTAAAATAACATTTCTATTTAATGTACAATTATAAATGGGCCTCATACCCTTACGTCATGTTTTGACTTTAAGAGCCAGTATGGTTATCTCCTCTGTTTAAACACGCTATAATGGGACAAAGGAAGACGCTATCCAAACACAATCAGCAGAACATCGTCTATCTAACGCACGAATGTCGCATTTCTCATTGTAATCCACACGCAATGTCTGTTTGAAAACAGAAAATACAACCACTGAAAGTTTCAAACTTTTCAGGCCTTTTCCTCGAAAAGGACTTTTTTAAAAAGAAAGCCTCACACTGTAATTAAAACACTCACACAACTTTGTTCTTGTCTCAAACAGTCCCCACTGTTTAATGGCCTAAAACCATTCACGTTAAATTAAAATGTAACAAGAAACACTTTTTGAAATGATTGCCCTCATCACACAAAGGACTTTTAAAAAGAAAAACAGCCTCACTGTCTTTAACACAAACACTCACTCCAATATTCTCAGCTTCCACTGTGATTGTGTTCTTTGTCTCAAGCAGTCCCAACTGCTTAATAGCCTCAAACCATTCACGTTAACTTAAAACGTAACAAGAAACACTTATTGGAGCGATTGGCTTTCTGCCGACATGTAATAACAGACAAACAAATAGCATGCAGGGTTAAATATAAGAAAAATAAGTAATTTGAACTCACCTACTTGTGATAAAACAACGCCACGTGTTATATGATTGTTATTGTTATAAATGTGGTTGTTTTAACATTAAATGCACAGCTATTTTCAGGAACCGGAAGCAGCCGTCAAACACACAGTCCTAAGATTGTCCTGCATAAACTATTGAATAATTTTACATAACAGGCTTCTTCTTACCGAATAGTTTGAGCTCTTTGTGTGTCGAACGGATTGCCAGCGGTTCCGGGCAACAGCCGGCTGTGTAGTCTCTCCCGGTCTAACGAGAATCACGTCAGGGTCACCAATTGTTATCTGTGTTGGTTATTCTCGCGTCCAGGAGAGAAGCTTAAAAAGGAGACGAAATGGAGTCTCTGAGATTAAATTGGTACTTTAATTAAAAATAAAGGCGCGGTTATGTTACAAACAGAATATTGTTCGACAGAAAAGCAGCTGTGTCTCTGGCTCTGGCAGGTGAAGAAAGAGACCGAACCCCTCAGGTCCCGCTGTTTATATATCCTCTGCTGGCTCCTCCCTGCGGGCCAGCTCTCCAACGTTTTAATGTCCGTTGTTACGCATATCAGAGGATACAGACATTGTACATTCAATAAATCTAAACACGCCTTTTCTCTTCCTTAACTCTTTCATGACTTTTCATTTAACACATTCTAAACGCTGGAATCAATACTCCAAAAAATACAGGAAATACTTCACGGCAGTTTGGTTTCCGTACGTTCCTGATGTTTTCACATGCTACCCACATCTGTAAACAATAACGTACTCAAATAAACTGTACCTTCATTTAATATTCAACAATAATAATATCTCGACGTCTATAGTTGTAGTGTTGAAATCAGTAGGTTTCGGTGTGCAACATCATATCATATCGCTGCTAAATTCACCTCTATAGTAAATGGTATATTAGCCACATGCTAAATGCTAACCGGAGATGAAGGATTTTCAGAATAAAAGCTTAACAACTGGTTGTGCACAAGAACTTCTGGTTTTTCAGTATAAGACAGCATTTCAACTGTTTAAGGTACATTATGCTATCAAAACATTGATTTTAATTTCTAACACCTATAGTTCTCTAACCCAGTGGTTCTCAACTGGTCAGGCCTCGGGACCCACTTTTTACTTGGTCAGTAAATCGCGACCCAACATTTTGAAGCACTCAAATCTATTCAACAAAAAATCGTGCTGTAATATACGCTTTTCAGTTTACAATATTAATTAAAGTGAAATACAGTGCATATATCCCTTATATCCCTTCACAGAACTAAAGTATGCTTTTAAAAAAGTTTAATGAGTTGATGGAATCAAAGCTGAACTGTATAAAAAAGGCACACATGCTGGAAATCCAGCCCAGAAGGGGGGTCTGGGGGGATTCTCACCAGGAGATTTTTAGAAATACTAACATAAACTACGCATTCTGGTACAATCTGAGAAGAAAATAAATAAATCTATCACTACCCGACATATTAATAATATTTTATGCCATTGTTTGTTTTTCACTTTGTTCTGAAGCTGAACTTGCTGCTCCTCACAGAGAGAAGAGCAAAGAGGAGATTAAATTGTGGGTAGGGTAGATAGCTCCCATTGTTCTGTGACCTGTCAATCATCAAACCGAGGGTCATATTTCATTACGTGTTCATTTGTATCTGAAGTTGTACCTATGGATGTATAAAGAATAGTTCTACCCCAAAGTTATTCTCCGTGGGGACTTCCGGCAACAATCTTGATTCTGATTGGCCAGAAGACTCGAAAAAACATCAGCAAAGATGTTTTATTGAGAAGTTGATCACTACGTGACAGAAGTTTTCAAAGCTGTTTATGGTCTCCGGTACTTCCTGTCCAACGCCTACTGCATGCACAGCGTTAGAAAATCGGGCCTTCAAAATAAAAGTTTGACTTTTTTCCCAAAAAAAAAAAATAATTCCAATTTTTTTTTTCAATTTTTTTTCTTCACTTTTTCCGCGACCCACTCGAAACGGGTCCGCGACCCACTTTTGGGTCGCGACCCACCAGTTGAGAACCACTGCTCTAACCTATCCCTACTTCCCTTTTTATATAATAAACTAATCACCTCTGTTGAGAGATCAGCCGGCAATTCCTCCCTCTCCTCCAGCTGCTCAAAGAGCACACACAGTATCGGCACCAGGACCTCCCCGAACTCCACATAAAATTATGTTGTTAATCCATCTAGCCCCGGGCTTTTGTTTCTCCCTAACCCTTTCAGTGCTATCTCAATCTCTCCCTTTCCTATCTTCCCTTCACACATATCCCTCCCTTCTTCACTCAGTCTACTTTGCATGCTATTCAACGTTAACTCTAAGCTCCCCTCATCTATCCTTTCTTCCTTAAACAGATCCCCATAGAACCCCTCAACCCTTTTAGCTATCCCTACTAGGTTCGTGATTATCTCCCCCTTTTCCCCCTCAATTTGTGCAATGTAGTTCCGCCCCCTGTTTCCTCTTCTCCAACCCTAGGAAGAAGCTAGTGCATTTTTCCCCCTCCACCAAGTATTTTGCCCTACTCCTTACCATTGCCCCCATACACTTCCCCCTTTCCATGTCTCCTTGCTCCTCTTGTAACCTCACATAGTTCCCTAGGTCCCTTCCAACCTCCTCACTCATCTTCCCTTCCTCTCTTGCTAGCTCCCTTCTAACCTTCTTCTCTCTTTCTCTTTCTTTTCTGCTTCTTTCACCACTATACTTTATAATGATTTCCTTAATGTCCTCCTTGAACCTCTCCCACCATAATGCTGCATCCACACCCACCAAACTCCCCTGTTTTAAAATGCACTCCTTAACTTTATTCCTGTAACCTTCCTCTAACCCGAAGTGGAGTATCGCATGATCACTCATGGCCACCGCTCTGTAACTAATGTTACCTATCTTCCCTCCCATGCTTCACTTACAATATAGAATATCAATTCTGCTCTGCTTTAGCACCCCCTCCACCACCTGCTTTCTTGAAAACACCCTTTTGTTCATATTTCATTCTCTCCACATGTCACACATTCCATTTCGCCCCATGATTTTTTTTAGCATGTCTCGTGAGGAATCCCATTTGAAGCACATCCTCCCCGGCCACATCAATTATCCCACACCACACATTAAAGTCCCCAACAATCATGCTATTCCTCCCACACTTCCCTTCCAAACCCTCAAAGAACTCCCTCCTTCCCTTCTCCTCATTGGGAGCATACACATTAACTCATTTAAACTTTTCACCCATGTATTCAAAAGTCACTCCAATCATCCTCCCTTCACCATCATCCTCAACTTTTTCCACTTTTTCCACCACCCCTGCTTTCACCAAAATAGCCACTCCCTTAGCATTCACACCCCCATTATTAACATATACATCACCCAACCACTCCTTTCTAACCTCATCCACACACCTCTCATCCCAGTGGGTCTCCTGCAGACAAATAATATCAGCATTGCACAACATTATTGCCTTCTCCCTCCTCTCCCTTTGTTTAAGGCCATGCCCGTTGAAAGATGTGATAACCACCATCACAAGTGGGAGAAAACACCAATAAAGTCCCTCCAAGACCCCAAAGGACGGACTACAGACTTCCAGCATGTGTCCCTGAAATGGGGACTCAGGTTATTTCACACATCCAGGACAGAGACTGGGAAAATCACCTCTCTGTGGCCCCTCCAAGAGCCCCAAAAGACGGACTAATGATCTCCAGCATGCCTCCATTACTTGGGCACTTAGGTTATTTCACACCTCCAGGAGAGAGACCGCGAAATCCACCTCTCTGTGGCCCCTCACAGACCACCAATGGATGGACTACAGACCTCCAGCATGTGTCCCTGAAATGGGGACTGTGGAGAATTAAAGATTATATTCATCTTAATGTCACCCATATATAAGAAGTGTGTTACATTTGAAATGGCAGAGTCTTGTTGCAATTTCCAGATATTGAAAGAGGCCCCTGGAGTTTCTCTGGTAATTATCAATAGTAGCAGTTAAGTGAATACTGTTGAAACAATACCTGTGTTTGTGTTTTGTATTTATTTCTCTGTTTTATCTTTTCATAAATGTGAGGACTAAACTTGCTCCAAACATTCTGGGGTGCTTGGAGTAAACAGGGTTTATTGCTCTGTGGGGGAGGTGTAGGTATGCAGGACAGTGGGCTAGGTAGATGAGAGTACCTTCTGCTTAAGATCTCCAGTATGTCATGTTTCAGGGAAGTCTACATATCTTGAATAGTATATGTGTGTGTTTAATTACTTTGTATTCTTAATAAGCAGTCTGTGTAACCAGAAGCTGGAAATATGAGAGTATTAATATGTATTATCTTTGTGAACAAGGGGATATTCTTTGGACAGCTCAAGCCTCTGGAATGTGCAGAAAAGTGTGTGTGTGAAAGTCTATGCAGGAAAGTGAGATAACGGACACCAGATGTAATTTGCTACGACTTCAGAGACACTTGTTTATTAGCTGCCTGGCTCGCGCTGATTCGCTAAGAGAAGCCATCTTTTTTACATCTCCCAATGTGATAAACTGACCACAGCTCCTCCTGTTTTGTTTTCTGCATGTAAGCCTATTCTGGCTTTTAGTTTGTTCTCAAAGGGGTGGGCCCAGGCCCACCGTTTATCATTAAAACAGATTATTGTTTAACCCTGTATCTGGTGCTTTGAATTCCTTCCTTTATGATTTTACAAGATGCGCACCAAACGAACACGCGGAGTCATGGTGGGTTTTAAAACCACTCTGACTCCAACAGGACTCAGGTTATTTCACACCTCCAGGAGAGAGACCAGTAATTGCACCTCTCTGTGGCCCCTCAAAGAGCCCCAAAGGACAGACTAATGACCTCCAGCATGTGTCCCTGACATGGACACCTCCATAACAGAGACCGCCCTCCTCAAGATCACTAATGACCTCCTTCTCGCTGCTGACTCCGGACAAATCAGTATTCTCATCCTCCTCGACCTCTCTGCTGCTTTTGACACTGTTTCTCATACATTCCTCCTGAAATGCCTCTCTGACAACCTTGGCATCACTGGCACAGCTCTGTCATGGTTTTCAGTCCTATCTCTCAACCAGGTCTCAGTTTGTTAGCATACAGCGGCTCATCCTCCCCTCGGCCCCAAGTCAACATGGTGTCCCCCAAGGGCTCCGTGCTGGTCCCCTACTTTTCACCATTTACATGCTCCCCTTGGCCAGATCATACGTCAATTCGGTCTCAATTCCACTGCTACGCTGACGACACTCAGCTCTATCTCAGTAACCTCACCATCCGCCCGCTACCTCCACAGTCTTTGGTCAATTGTCTCCATGCCATAAAAACCTGGATGACAGCAAATCTACTCAAACTCAACAGTAAGAAGACTGAGCTCATGGTTGTGGCCCCCAAAGCACTGCTCCGGAAGGTTGGGGATCTCCTCCTCCACATTGACGGCTGTTCCATCTCCCCGTCTCCCGAAGTCCGTAACCTGGGTGTCATCCTTGACTCCACTCTCTCATTTCAGTCACATATCAAATCCGTCACCAAAACTGCCTTCTATCACCTCAGGAACATCTCCCGTCTACGACCATCACTCTCTGATTCCGTGGCCGAGACCCTCATCCATGCATTTGTCTCCTCCCGGTTGGATTATTGCAACGGAGTCCTGTTCGGGGTTCCCAGTAAAGCCCTGGACAGGCTCCAGTATGTGCAGAACTCAGCTGCCAGGGTGCTCACTCACACCAAGCCCTGGCAGCACATCACCCCCACCCTGATCCACCTCCACTGGCTCCCAGTCAAGCACCGTATCACTTATAACCCCTCTTCTGACTTACAATCCCTCCATGCCCTCGCCCCCCAATACCTGTCTGACCTTCTCCGCTACCACACTCCATCCCGGAACCTAAGATCATCTGGACAGGATCTCCTCTCCACCCCCGCACCAGGTTGCGGACTTTCGGTGACAGAGCCTTCAGTGTGGCATCCCCCCACCCTCTGGAAACTCTTCCCCCCCCCAAATCCGCAGTGCCCAACCCTGGACAAATTCAAAAAAGCCCTCAAAAACGCACCTTTTTACTAAGGCTTTCCCCACTGTATAGATAGTTTAATAGGTTTATTTTTCCGCTACATCCCCCCCCCCCCCCCCTTAACCTGTCTGCCTCTTTTCCCCTACTCCCCCCCCCCCCCCCCCCCTACCCGAATTGTAAAGCGACCTTGGGTTTCCTGAAAAGCGCTATAAAAATATTATTTATTATTATTATTATTATAACCTTGCACACCGTGAGTCCCCGGGCCGCCGGACTTAAGCACTCACGGACTAAACCCAGATGATCACACGCTACAGAACCTCATGCCCCTGGTAACACTTATAGGTGGTGGATTTTGTGGTGCTTTACGGTCAGCCCATCAGCATCCATATTCACCCTTCTTCACGGGACCACCACCACCGCCCCTTCTGTGGAAGATATTCTCATGCTTCTGGTAACCCTTTAAATAGTCCGCTACTACCAGGGCTCATCACTGCACTTTACAAGCCAGATATAATGTTTAAATGGTCGGGAAAAGTGTTTTTAAACGTCTGGAAGAGAGTTTTAGCCTGTCATTTTGCAAGATATCATTTAACATTGAACCTCTCCTGGAAATGCACAGAATAAGTCCATTTCCAGGAGAGGTTCAATGTTAAATCATATCGTGCAAAATGACAGGCTAAAACCCAGGAATAAGTGTTTGAAACGCCGGGGAAAGTTGTTTAAAATAGTCTGATACCTCCAGGGCGCATCACGCATTTTACAAGCCAGGAAAGGTGTCCTGAATCCTGGCTAAACTTTGTTGAAATAGTCTGATACTACCAGGGCTCATCACCTGCACTTACAAGCAGAAATAATGTTTAAATGGTCGGGAAAATTGTTTTTTAAACGTCTGGAAGAGAGTTTTAGCCGTCATTTTGCAAGATATCGTTTAACATTGAACCTCTCTGGAAATGCACAGAATATGTCCCATTTCCAGGAGAGGTTCAATGTTAAATTCATATCGTTGCCAAAATGACAGGACTAAAACCCAGGAATAAGTGTTTGGAAGGTGGGGAAAAGTTGTTTAAAAATAGTCTGATTACCTCCAGGGCGCATCACTGCATTTTTCAAGCCAGGGAAGGTGTCTGAATCCTGGGTAACTTTGTTAAATAGTCTTGATACTGGCACTGTATCAACCCCCGGGAATCTTCAAGGTTATATAAATTGTTTTTTTTATTTATTTAATTATCACATGATTTTTTACAAAAACAGTATACACAATCTGCATAATAAACATAATAAAACATGATTAGCGGGGGCCCGGGGGCCATATTAGCCGTGTAACTTGTTACGGTTTTGCACCGGGGGAAAAAGGCTGAGTCCACGGCCCCTACCCCCACATCAGGAGTATCAACCGGCCCTGAAGAAGAGGCGGTACCGCTTGCTCTCCGCCCCTGAGGCCTCTTCGGAGGTATCTGCGGAGTTAGAGAACTCCTTCCGATGATGCTGCTGCAGCTGCTGCCGCCCTGAACATGGAGCGGATCTTCAATCTCTCCTTTATTCCAGGCGTATTCGCGTAGGACCGGTCTGCAGTGCTTACGTCGTGACACATCAACCTGGCTGGAGAATCGACCTGCTTTCTGGATCTTGGTGATGCTTGATATTGTCAGCCAGTAATTACGTACATGATATATGTTTGATGTTTGATGTGTTAAACCGGCGTAGTCTGGTTTAATAAAGTATATTGTGTGGACATCTGCACATGTTGAGTGTTCCCCTCCCCCCAGGCACATGAAGTTAATGCTATACTGCTAAGCTAGTTAGCTAGCCAGTTAGCATTACTAGGTGGGGAAATAGTTTGAGTAAAGATACAAACCGGTAACTACCAGAGGTGGGGACTATGGCAGGGGTCGGCAACCCTTTTTGATATTAAGTGCCATTTAAAAAAAATTGTTATCAGCGTGTCAACGATCGAAAATTATCAACGGCAGGGGGGTGTGTGGACCTCCAGTCATTTAAGCTAAAGTGGGTTATTGAACCTGAAGCTTGTTGCTTCTGCCCTCCTCGACTACGGTTGGGAGCGACAGGAAAGTTCAACACACAGATGGCCAAGTCCACCCCTTTGTA
Organism: Harpagifer antarcticus; assembly: GCA_902827135.1. NCBI lineage: Eukaryota > Metazoa > Chordata > Actinopteri > Perciformes > Harpagiferidae > Harpagifer > Harpagifer antarcticus. Next base: position 2,396,640 of record CADEHL010001118.1, on the reverse strand, counting down.
GCATATTATTTCAATGAGAGATGAGCAGATCGCCACTGGGCTTTCAACTAATACACAGCCACGCAACAACTGCAGCTTTTGTACAGCTCCTTATGGGAACTGCAATTAGTGAAGTGTTTTCCTCTGTGGTGTGAAACGATCAGCACTGCACCACGGAGGAAAGCGGCAGAAAGTCACCTGGCGATAAAGAGAGCGGGGCTGCGTTGCGTGCATGGCTTCCTTCTGCAGGTAACGGGGAGACGCGCTCTGGCGGCGGTCTCGTTCAGAATCCGAAAATACAATTTAAATATTTTGCACACTTATTCCACTTATTCCTAGTGTGCCACTGGTTACGGTGCCGCATGCCAATGCTGGCACGCGTGCCAGGGGTTGCCGAACCCTGGACTATGGGCTCAGAACAGTATCATAATACACACATGCACACAGAAGGATTCACACTTGTATTTCATGATCCGCAAAATGATTCACACTTGTATTTCTGGATCCACACTTGTGTTTTTCAATGCACACACAAATGTGTTCCGTTTCATATACATGTAAATAAAATCCAAATACAGAAAAAAGTTTACATATGCATTTTTGATACTCACATATTTGTTTTCCGTTTAAATCCCCTGAACTTGCAAACGCAAACCGCTTCCTGTGCACGGATCGCTGTGCATTCGTGTGTGGGTTTTTTGAGACTCCCCTGATGGTCAGCCGATTCATACTTGTAATTTTTTCTATTGTTACGTTCCCTCTTGGCTAGGGGTACAAAAGGGAAACGACACAACCAGATTGGATTTGGTATATGTTACCGGCGGTTTATTTGTAATGGCAACTGAGTAAAATTGATGTACACAAACAGTTTGGCCCAACAACGGGTCAAGCTGTCACTAGCTCACAAAAGGGTCTCCAAAAGAGAGTTGCCCAGTACTATACAAAAGGAAAGGAAATACCTCACTTCTAAAGTGGAAACAAAACAATAATCAAAAACGAGGCTGTGGGAAAACACAGCTGGTGCGGGTCTACAGGTGCTAATCACCTGGATCTACGCAATATAAACACAGGAATGCTGGTCTACAGGTGCTAATCAACCTGGATCTAAGCAATATACACACAGGAATGCTGGTCTACAGGTGCTAATCAACCTGGATCTAATCAATATACACACACAAACCCTATACTAACACAGAACCCAATGACACGCTGCTAATCAGTGTGCTCGCCCAGAACCCTACTGAATACCCTGCTAATCAGAGTAGCTACACAGAATACACACGGCTTAAACAGTCTCAGAAGTCACAGAACGAGGGTAGAATCACACGGAGAGGCTTGAGGCGTCTGTCACACAATAAAGACCCCTCCCGAATGGTATCCGTGCCCAGCCTTTATACTCCTCCCCGGATGACGTGGCAGAAGCGGGCAGGGGGTGGGTGACGTCTGTCCAATCCCGGAGGTTGCGGGGTCGAGACGGCCACTGACAGCATAGGAACTGTACAGCTCATTTGCATACACCCACACACAAACAGAATTAAGGGCACAATGTAGGAGCGGCTGTAACATCTATCTATAGCCAATCAGATGTCTCCTCAATTCTAAGCCAATCACATGAGCGCGCCCCCACGAGGGTATATTTCTTGCGTTCATGACGTAGCGCTTCATATACGCATTTTGCGCTGTCCGGAGCTGACAGGTCCATGGAGCCTGCCTGCAGGCGCTAATCTCAGGACACCTCCACTTTCAGTACATCGCCACTTTCCGAACAGGAAATGCACGCAAATACTTTATATTATTAAGGTACAGCGCCACTTTCCGAACCATTGATGAATGCTTGTGTACACAAAAACGGCAGGCAAAACCGTTTTAAATGTGTGTTTCCTGTATGGCGAATACAGCTGCTTTATTTATGTCTGTATGAAGTTGTTGTGAATGTGGAGGGAGTAGCTACAGGTTAGCTCAGTGCACTACGAAGCCAGTTGACAGTTAACTGTCAACGGGGGGGAGGAGCCCCACCGGTCATTATCGGCCGATATTCACTCTTAATAGTTTGATCTGTGCTCTCTATAAAGGCCGATCAGGAGAGTTGGATCTGATCAATATGGACATAAACGTGTTACAGGCTTGGCCTGTCACTTTAAGATTAGCAGCCGCAAGGAGATGTGGGTTTTTTGAGTGTGTGTGAGTAAAATGTGATGGCCAAGGCGAAGTGCGGAGTTATGAAGAGAGAGACGAAAGTATAGAGAAAGTGGTCAGAACGGGAAAAAGTAACTAGACTTGTAGTTATAAATATATTACCGATTTTCTTTGAATATAAGAATGTAAATACTGAGTCTGAAATAGTATAGCCATCTGTATTTAGGCCTATGCAATACAGTGTCAATGTAACTGATTAGTTTGAAGCACGTGAATAAACGGAGGTTCTTCCCACTGCACACGAACGCCCCATTTGCATCCCTTTTCCCCTCGAAATGTCTGGGCAGCTGGTTATCGGCTGACAACGAGCCAAGTCAGAAACCACCGGTGTGTAACCGAAACTACGGTTTCGGTGCAGAGATACCGTTATTAAAAAGGTAACAAACGCGAGTGAAGTATAACCGGACGCGAGAGAGAGATCAGATCAGCTGCTGAGTCTGACGGAGACTCGCAGCTCTGCATGATCACCTGATGCTCCGCCCTCTGTTTAGCGAGCTGACCGGACAGCGCAAAATGCGTATATATGAAGTGTCATGAACGCAATAAATCATACCCTCGTGGGGGCGCGCTCATGTGATTGGCTTAGAATGGAGGAGACATCTGATTGGCTATAGATAGAAAAAATTACAAGTATGAATCGGCTGACCGTCAGGGGAGTCTCAAAAAAACCCACACACGAATGCACAGCGATCCGTGCACAGAAAGCGGTTTGTGTTTGCAGGTGCAGAGGTTTTAAATGGAAAACAAATATGTGAGTATGTAAACTTTTTTCTGTATTGGATTTTATTTACATGTACATGAACGGAACACATTTGTGTGTGTGCATTGAAAAACACAAGTGTGGATCTGGAAATACAAGTGTGAATCCTTTTGCGGATCATGAAATACAAGTGTGAATCCTTCTGTATTATGAGACTGTTCTGAGCCCATATGGGACCAAGTCATTGTTTTGCAAGTCCGAGTCAAGTCTCAAGTCTTTGCGCTCAAGTCCGAGTCAAGTCTCAAGTCTTTGCGCTCAAGTCCAAGTCAGGTCTCAAGTCAGGATGGGCAAGTTCAAGTCAAGCCCAAGTCCTAAACTTTAACAAAATGAGTCTTAAACAAGTCATTATGTGCTTTTCACCAAATGTAATGACATCGTTCAACTTAATAATCAAACTGCTCTTTATTAGTCACATAAATAATTTAATAATCCGTTTTCTCTCTGCTGGTAAAGTAACGTGTTTTCTTCTATTTTAGGGATCAGTAAGGTAAGGCTACCGTGACGGTTTGATTCAGAAGGAGTTTAATTTTAAGATCCCTGATGTTGAGGTAACCAGAATGTTTATTTCCACTGTGTACAACTTGTTATAAGGGACCCACAATCTATCTTTATGCAAGGGATAATGTGCAGCGAGGCGGTCTCTATGGGGAAAAGAGAACACCTGAATCTAGATAATACTTTGGTACTTTTAGCATTGTAACATTTTGAATGCAGGACTTTTTATTGTAACCGAGTATTCCTACACTCTGGTACTTTTACTCAAGTACAAGATCTGAACTTATGTGAGAGAAGTTCTCTGAGTGGTTACCAAAAAGAAAACCTGCTCTGAAGGTTATTTTCATTTTACAAATCCTGCACTCAGCTTTGCTTTCTCCAATATCATTGAAATGCAGCCAGATGCTGCTTCTTTTTTCGGTTTTCGCTAATTTCTTGACTTTTTCCAACGCGCTTGCATTTAAATCCGTCACTCTGTGCAGCTGGCCTGTGCCACTACACCTGCTGTGCCCCCCACCCTTCTTTCACATAATGGTATGATTCTAGTGTGTCCTCGCATATGATTGGCCGCATGGTGACCCAGCAAACACAGACACCCCAGTGATGTCTGTGTTTGCTTCCCCTGTCGCGAGTTCGGATCACTCAGTGATGATACTATATACCTAAATAATCTGTGGAACCTCAGCTTTAATCGGATATCTTGTATGTGCAGCTACGATAAGTAATAAGGGTACTTTTATCTTGAGTTCTGTGCCAATGTCCGTTAGCATTTTTCGCTAAGGGGTCATTTAGATTCTTCTTATGAGACTTGTGTTTTGTTTTGGTAAAAATGGTTTGTATCGTCAGTTAGCTGAGATTATTTCCGTTAATCTGGTATAACACATTAATAGGTTCTTAAATATTAAGATCCCCTGAGACACAGTGTCTTGAAAAAAAAACCCAGGGTCCCCGCTGGGGTTTAACAGGTTAAGCTCGCTGATTGGATGTTTTAGCCACAATGCATGTAGGGATATGGTGTTAATGCAATATGAAATCCGAAAAACCTTTTTTTTAAAAAAGAAAATAATACTTTATTCCGAGTGTTCTTGCTTTTCTCTTTGAACGTGATCACATAACATAAAATTGTAATACACGGTTCGGCTGCATTACATATTACAGATCTGCCGTAGTTCGTTATTTATAGAGCCCTGATGAGAAGACCTTTGGAAAAACTGGAAGAAATGCCGCCGAAACTGAATACTTGACGTGGGTCATAAATATATCAACAATTAAACAATATTACATTTCTCTTCACACAATACGTCTCCTTGCAGTATCAACAGTAATTCGGCTGACTTTTACATTTGATCTAATTCGTAGATAGGTTATATTTACACCAACATGGTGCACAGCTGATATAAAAGACTTGTAGTTTATAAAGATATTCCCGATTTTCTTTGAATATAAGAATGTAAATACTGAGTCTGAAATAGTATAGCCATATGCTGTAAAATGATGTGTAAAATATGTGTTATATTTGATGAAAAAAATATTCAGAGTACATAATTTCGTAGGGGGAAAGTAGATGGTCAATGATAGAAATATAGAATATAATAAAACCAAGAAGATACTATAAGTGATCTCTACAATAAAACAGTTTAGTGCAGGATGTACAAAGATATTAATAGGTAGAGGTGCAAAACAGAAAAATGAATTAACCTTTATTTAAACATTAAATAATACTTGAGATTAAGGTCTTTTAAATAAGAAAAAAGCTTTGGGGGTGTCAAAAGATAAATATTAAGCCTGACTTAACGTGTCAGGGTTTGAGTTTTTGTGTGTCTTGTTTTGGGGTTATTTTGCTGTTCTGTCCTCCCTGTCGTTAGTGTCCCTGGTGTGTCTGATTGTGTTCACCTGTTGCCCTTGTGTTTCTCTTCCCCTGCCCGGCTGTTTCTCGTCTCGTGATCTCCCTGTATTTAGTCTTTTCTCTTCCTGTGTTTAGTATTGGTTCATTGTTTGTCGTTCATGTCCCCCTTCATGTTGGTCACAGTCACCTTTGTTTGGATGCTACCTCGTACCTGTTCTTGGATTCTTGTTTTTGTTCAGCTTTTGTTAAATAAAGCTCGCCTTTTGTATCCTTTTGAAACCTGCTTCCTCCTCAATCTGCATTTGAGTCCTATTTTTCCCCAACCCTGACAGAATGAACCAACCAAGAATGGACCCAGCAGACAGTTTGTACGAGGTGAAGTACAATTTGACATGCTTGAGGAATGACTTTAGATATGCCTCCAGTAGTGAAGAGAGGCAGTCAGTTATTTCTGCGGCACACCAGGAGGTAACCTCAAGGCCCTGGCTGAGGGAGTTGCTACCCGAGTGGGAGGAGGACTTTTTGGGCAGCTTTGAGGTCAAACCTGTTTCCCGGCCTGCTAGCCCGAGGCATGCTAGCCCCCTTCCTCCCAATTCCCAACCTGACACCATACGTCTCGGTGTGTTCCGTCTGGAGTCAACCCATGCGTCTTCCCCATTTCCTGCTCCTGTCCAGGACGTTCTCGGGGACTCGTGCTTTTGGAGGTCCACGGAGCCTCCAAAAGGCTCCTAAGAGAAGGAGTTGCATGTCCAGGTTAGCAGCCTGAGCCCCAGAAGCCATGCTTTGGGCTCCAGTACAGGCCCCAGCAGCCATAGTTCCGGCTCCAGTACCAGCCCACACAGCCATGGTTCCGGCTCCAGAACCGGCCCACACAGCCATGGTTCCAGCCCCAGTTCTGGCCCCAGCAGCCATGGTTCAGGCTCCAGAACCGGCCCACAAAGCCATGGATCCGTGCACCAGTACCGGCCCACACAGCCATGCTTCCGTGCTCCATTACCTGGCTCACACAGCCAGGGTCCAGGTTTCTGTTCCGTGCCCAACAGCCATGGTTCCGGCTCCAGTACCGGCCCCAGCAGCCATGGACCCGGCCCCAGCAGCCATGGTCCCTCCTCTAGTCCCTCCTCTAGTCCCCTCTCAAGTCCCTACTCCAGCCCCTTCTCAAGTCCCACCTCAAGTCCCCTGTCAAGTCCCCACTCCAGCCCCTTCTCAAGTCCCACCTCAAGTCCCTCCTCTAGTCCCTACTCTAGTCCCATCTCAAGTCCCTTCTCTAGTCCCTACTCTAGTCCCCTCTCAATTCTCCTCTCAAGTTCCCTCTCGAGTTCCCTCTCAAGCCACCTCTCGAGTTCCCTCTCAAGTCCCTACCCAATGTCCTGGTCCGTTGGAGGGTCCGCTGGGGGTCCTGCCAACCCCATGTCCTGTCCCGTTGGGGGTCCCGCCGACTACTCTTCTGCCGGGGGTCCTGCCAACCCTGTGTCCTGTGCCGTTGGAGGCCCTGCCGACTACTGTTCTGCCGGGGGTGCTTCCAACCCTATGTCCTGTACCGTTGGAGGTCCCGCCGACTACTCTTCTGCCTGGGGGTCCTGCCAACCCTATGTCCTTTGCCGTTGGAGGCCCCACCGACTACTATACTGCAAAATGGAGTCAAGACTAGAAAATTCTGCTTCCAAAGCCTGTAATCTGGCGGATCTTTCCTTACATACATTTGAAGAGAACAATATGGTGTTGCTTCTTATAAAGCCTTTGACTGCATTCCATAATATTCTTGGGTCCTCAACTGAACCTATATTTAAGTCAAGAAATTCGTCCAATTGTGTCAGGAATTGTTCTATATACCTTCCATTTCCTAGTAAAGTTGAATTGAGGCGCCATCTAGTGGCGCGCTTGGATAAATTGCCCAGAGTCGCACAACAGAGTACTCCCTTGTGGTCTGAGAGGGCAATAGGAAGCAACATTACATTATCGACTTTCTGGAAAAGTTGTGGAGAGGTAAAAAGATAAGATTTTACAGCGATGTGATATAGTCAAAACACTAGCTCCGTTGTGAGGTGCATTCAACCCATCACAGTTCCACACAAGAATAGATAAGTCACCAATTGGGCTGCACTGCTCTGGAAGATGTCAACAGTAAGCTGAGTGGAATGTCAGATAATAAACAACCATATTTACTAAACCTGTAAACGAGACCAAAATAAAATGAAGTCCCTCCCCACATAAGCAATCCAAGAACATGTAAGCATTTCCCATAACTGGACAAAGACAAAAACAAGACAATCCCCCATACATTTCCCCGGTAACAAAAACAAGATGATAAAGGAAAATAAATATTAAAGACGAAACTTAAAATAAATAAACAGTACATTAAACGGATATTCCTAAATTGATCCGTGACCTGATTGGATATGGGGCTGCAAAAGGATTATACCTACCCTTCAACCCAGTACTTAAAGCTTACTAAACCGTTGTTAACAGACTAAATGAAATAACCTAAGGCAACAATGAGCTTAGGTATTAGAAGAAATGAGAGCAAAAAACGTAAATAGGTAACATCATAGCATACACTGTTTCCGATAACCAATGCACATCTTACCGGCCATTGTCCATTCACATCCAACATGCACAGCGGATCCGCCGTGATATAGATCACCACGCTGGTAATTCGACTTGGTACATTTAGCTAGTAGCAAAACCTAACTCTCTGTGTTCCTACTTATCCTTATCTTTTGTTCTCTCTGTTCAGTATCCGTCTGCCAACTTCTCTGCCTGCCACGTCCAGCCCCTACCCCTCGTATGTGTTCCTCCGTGCTTCCACGCACACCTGCCCCAGCTCTGGATCCCCGGCTCTCCTCGCCTGTGTTCCGCCGTGCTTCACCAGCGCGCTCTCGCCAACTCTCCCCGGCTTCGGACCTCCGCACCTCCTCTGGTGACACTCCCTGGCCCTGGGTTTTGTGGATATCCAATCCCTCTTTTGTCTATATAAAACGGTTTTGGTTAATAAACCTTTTTGCCTCATAAACTCTGTCTCCTCTCCATAGTGTTCAGTATTGTGGGTTCACTGCTATAAGCTCTCGGAGAGCGTAACAGTACGAACTGGTCAATATGAACCCCTCTGACACTGGGTCGGATCTCGCCGCTGTCCAGCACGCCCTGTCTCATCAGGGAAATCTTCTGGGCCAACATGAGCAGATGATCCGAGCCTTAGTTGACAGCAATCAGTCCATGGCACTGCACATCTCAAACCTTGCTGCTCAAATCTCAACCCTGACGTCTTCTGCTGCATTTCCTGCCCCCTCCAATCCTTCTCAGGATTCTACTCCATGCCGGGATTTCCCCATTGCTGACCCTGAGCCTTTCCATGGAGAGGTGGAGAAATGTAGAGGATTTCTTTTTCAATGCAACAAGGTATTTCGCCAGCGCCCCTTGTCTTTTTCTTCCTGGGCCGAAGCATTGAGTTCTTCTGTGGATTATGACACACTTACCTTTGGAGTTTTTTCTGATCATTTGTTCACTGTTTTTGATCACCCCGACTACTCTGGCTCAGCTGATAGTCGTCTGCTAAATTTACAATAAGGGACTCGAACCGTGGCAGATTACTCTATTGAGTTTTGCACACTGGCGGCAGAAGCCCGATGGGACGAGGCGGCTTTAAGGGCTGTGTTTGTTAGGGGATTGAAGGATCAACTGAAGGATGAGCTGGCTGCAAGAGATGAGCCTGCTGACCTCCAATCCTTAAAGGTGGGGTAGGTAAGTTTGAGAAACCGGCTCGAGATACACTTTTTGTTATATTCCATGGAATGCTCTCAACATCCCGATAGCAATGAATATCTTAAGTGCTTTGACAAAAAATCCATAAAAAAATGTCATCTGTGGAAGCCGTAATACTGTAAAAAGTACAACCAATCCGTTTAGCCAGCCGGCTAAATGGATTGGATTGCGGCCCTGTCTGTCAGCCTTCCATCTCGTGCACGCACAAATGTATCTCGTGCCCTCATTGGGCGTGCCGTCATTGGGCGTGCATTGCAGCAGTACTTCAATGACTCGCCAGCAACAGGCGGCCACTTTCACCATGGCAGAGTTAGGTTCAACATCATCTACTGGCCGCAAAAGAAAAAAATTAACGGAGCAAATTAAGAACAAAAAGAAAGTGTTAACTAGGAGAAGTCAAACCAGAGTCAATATCGGAGTTGCTTTTCAACGATGGCGACTACTGATGGAACACACCGAGTTGAAATCTGACGCCGTGGTCGCTCTTTTTCTCTTGGACAGGTAATTGTCTGTTTTGTATGGTTTACAATTCCGCTGAACTATATAGCCAACCTACGTTTTAGCAGCTCAATTGTAAAACACTTTAAATTACCAACGAGTATGAATTATGCCATTTTTAAATACACTTAGCTTGCCTCGCCTTGCTTCTCGCATAGACATAGAACGTTTGTTTGTTATACATAAAAAAGTAAGCGAACATGTAAGTAGCAGCCAGTAAGTGTGTGAATGTATATGACGAAATGCTCGTCTTTATCAGTTTTGAACAGGACGTGTGGTAATGTATGTTTTGTGTGCCTTTCTGTAGTTACGAGAAAAATGTATCAAGTTCCACACCTGTGAAACCCGGATTCCCGAGACACCTACCCCCCTCCGTTTCCACCATTTTGTCTGAGGAACTTTCTGACCAGTAGGTGTAAAATTATGCGTATTCTAAGGGACATCACGTAGGCTAACTGTTTTCATTGATGGGCAATATGTAAATGTTTGCATATTTTTTGTGTCTAGTTCGTTTGTTTACGTACATGGCGGTGCTCCTTGGCACAGATACATTAGGAAAAAACACATGTTCACAGCTCCACATCATGGCATTGCTCATACACCTGGGGTTAACAAGTAAAATCAAGGTGTGAGCAATGGGAATGGGGGTAGGCCATTAAGAACCATCTCAGGCAAAAGGTCAGAGAAACTAATTATCAAAGAGAACAATAGAAAGTCTGCAGACCTGATTGCATTAGAAGCCTAGTTCATAGGTGTCAAAGTAAATATGGCTACATTTGGAGATGCTTGTGGCTCAGGCCTACAAAATGAACCCGAAGTATGTTCAACATGCTTTGTCACTGCTCTTCAACCATGTGAAACATACATTTTTTTATTAAACTAACCAAAGACTGGTATTCTATCTATTTAGCAACAGTCCTATGTTGTGTCATTTAGAGAATGAAGAACCATTTTATGTCCAGTAAACAGATTCAAATGCAATTATGTAATTATTGTCAATTTTACATTTTTGCAGAGATGAACAGTTCTCAGTAGAAAGTATAGAGGAGTTGGACAACAGTGCTCAGGAGACTGCTCTTCGCAAATTGGATGCAAGGTATGGTAATTGTAGTGAGAGATGGTGTTATATTAAATTAAATATTTCCCAGGCACACATTTTAAATAATGTAGTAAATAAAGTAATTTTTACTTTAGTGAGCTGTGGTCATGTGACATCCTGACCATTGTATTTGTTTTTGTCTGTTTAGTATGTCCTCACAAGACCTACACATTCGCCTCATCAATGCTGATGAATTCAACGACATTCAAAACTCGATGTAAGTTATGCTTCATATGGGCTGTGCCCACTAACAGCTCAGCTACTGCCAGTTCCCCTGCTGCACTTCAGCCCAATGTTGTAACTTATTGTCTAGATAAATATCTGAAATTATTATTTCCCCCCAGTATTGACTGGGAAGATGACTCATGGTGCCCTGACAAGGACACAGAGTCTGTGTCATCATTAGAGGAAGATGAAACCAGGGAAGTGGACTCGAACTCTGCGAACAGTGAGGATGAAGATTACGTGCCTCGTATTTGTGTGTGGTAGGTTCAACACCGTTTGGCACAGCTTATAGTAAATTATTTTCTGTTTTTTTTCTTCATTTTTCATAGCTATTTAATTTTTTTAACAGGACTGGAGGTTCTATAACGACACAGATTAACTTGAATGCACTGCCGGCTATTAGCATGGAGGACTCTGTGTACGACAGTATAGATGACACCCAAGATCCTACAACTACAACAGATACATTTCCAGAGAAGGCTAATGTCCGGGTTGAGGATGACATAATCGGCCATCCTGCATCCATTGTGTATCATGACAGTGTCCACCAACTGGCCAAATATCTGGTTCTGCCTGTGAACATGTGCACCGCTAAGGACCCAACAACCAATTTCGAGTGCCGTGCTCCTGGGCCATTCGAAATCAGTGTCAAGTCCAGGGGCACAGCAGCAATCGTTGAATGGGTGTGTATTTGTTTGGCATCATTTGGCATTACAAGTTTTGGACTGATTGCTGCATACGTGTCATACAAGCAGTAGTAATTGTTGTTTAAAGTACTGTGCTGTCTTCTACACCTATGTCTTTTTTTAGATGTGTCTTCATGGTCACACTGTATGGAAATGGTGTTCCCAGCCCACTTTAAAGTATGGGATGCTGGTTGGGGACTTCATGTTGGCCAGTAACATACTGCTCTCTGGCAACAACTATGCCAAGATTTCACTACTATTCCGGTTCATGAACATGGGTATGGTGGGGAGAGGCCCTCCTTCTTCAGAATCCAGGACTCCTACTGTGTGGACAGTATAAAGGACTTCTGGAACGAGAAGAGGGCCAAACTCATCACCCAGCTTCACCCTAAAGGGCCTGTTGTGATCTTGGGTAAGTTGGAGACACACACACTAGCGCAAACTATACACCATGGTATATAACTGTATTTGTTCCCCAGAATCAGTATTAGCAGGGCAGATACAAAAATAATTTAAAATAAAGTTCAGTAAAGAACTCAAAAGTAATTGTGTGAAAGTAGAAATATAATGCAATCAAATGTGCCCAAAATGTCAGTCCAGTACTTCTTTTATTGGGGTTGAGCGTAATTTCTACTCTTCATGTTGAGTGTGAGCCTATACCAGGCAACTTTTGCTTTTGAAAAGATGTGAATCAATATTTTCAATGTTGTTGTTTTTGTGTGAGATACAAAACGCTAGGCTGACCTAAGGTTGCTCAGTGTTTCATGCATTTTGAGCAGCATGCAATTGAATGTTTATCGCAATATGGAACTATGTAGTTATCCTTTTTTGTTCTCATTTCGATTAAAAGGAGATGCTCGGATGGACAGTCCTGGATTCTGTGCGCAATACTGCACATACACCGCCATGGACAATGACTCCAAAAACATCATCTGCATGATCAACATTGACAAGCGTGAAACACAGAGAAATTCTGTTATAATGGAGAAGGAGGGCTTCGTGCGTACCATTAATACACTTCGTGAAGAACTGCATGTGACAGAAATTTGCACAGATGCTCATACGCAGATATCAGCCCTCTTCAGTAAGTGTATGAAATGTAGTTTTCTTCAGGGGTTTGTTGCAGCAAGTCCCAGACTACATTCATCACTGCATTATTATGATTGGACATAGTCAAATATGCTAGCTTATTACATAGCATATTTGTTTCATGACTTGTTTTTGTCCTTCAGGCAAAGGGGACTTGAAAGATAGCGGAATCCACCACTCTCTGGACATCTGGCATGGGTCCAAAAACTTGGGCAAAAAAAGTTCTGACCGTAAGTCCATGATCTCTCAAAAATAAATATAGATAAATAAATACATATACTGTACTTCATTGAAATCATCTACATCAACCCTGTTGTCATAAACCCAGTTGACGTCCCATAAAAAAACATTTTGTTCAATGTCCAGGCAGGGCAGTAAAAGGGGTGCTCCATACTACTGATGTGGAACAAGGACATCTGCAACCACTTCTGGTACTGCTGTAAAACTGCCGACCATTATGAAGACTTCTTTGTAAGTATTACAAAACAAATATCATCAAATGAAATAATTTATAATAATGCAATACAATTTAAAAAGCTCAGAAATCAACATGCAATCAGTGCCTGATGCCATTTCCTCATCCATAACTATCATTTTCAGAGTAATGTAATTACTGATATAAAGGGCATTTAGTTTACACCATTATGTCAAATGCTGCATTTATGTAAAGGTGACTGAGATTTAGCAGACGCTTTTAGCCAGACACAGACTCGGAACATTCAGGAATCAAACCTGTAAACATACCAAGTGGTGACACTACTCATGCCTCCGCCTTATGTGAGTTGTTGTACCAAATGGTAACATGTATATATACTAATACTTTGGACAAAACATCAGAATAAAAGTGCTCGCTAGACCTTGGTCAACAGGTCGGATTCTTTTTCTGACTGTTCACCTGTGGTTTGTGCAAACTGGGCTTGCTCGCTTGCTGACCTCAGAATTCACAACACATTTCTCTGTTTTTTTCAGGACATGTGGACTGGACTGGAAATTGTAAATAAGAAATCTGTATGTAAAAAACCACCTGTATGTAAATTGTAAATAACCCATCTGTTTGTCAAATATGTCTTACATGTCTTAAATGATATGATGAATTGGAAATGGGGGACCCTGATGAAAACAAGACGAAAGTCTTTCTCTGGTCTGCATCCCCTTAACAATTGTATGTTTTGAGCTGTACTGTACTGTACCCAATATACAAGCTGTTAATAAACTTTTCAATCAATCAATCAAACTCCTGCACCACGTCACAGGAGAACATTCATTGGCCCTTGGAGCCTGTCACCATGGCCCCTTGTTGGAGAGCAGAGAGAAGGAGTGGATCCAGCAGGGCTCCGTGGCACACCAGAGTCTTACTGATATCATTCTCAATGCACGTTGACTTAAAAACGTCCACAAATATCTGCGTTTCAGGTATACCAGCCAAGGTCTATGTTCAAGTGACTGTTTTCCCATATGTCAATACTTCTGTGTTATTCTGAATTTGGTGCTTTTATGCATCAAATTGTATAACCAGAAAAAAAATAATGTATATTGTTTTCACTGTGCTCTCAGATCAACTGCAGACCTGGAGTCCTTCAATAATCACATTCTCATGTATGCAAGCAAGCGCTTCAGCTTCTCTCCAACGGTATATGCAACTCGGACACTGCTGGCTGGCCTGGACTACAATCACCACATCCACAGACCAGCAAAGAGAAAAAAAGATCGCTCTATTCAGTATGTTGTAATAATATTACTCCTATGCATTTTAGTCTATTACCTTATAGGTGCTTAGTCAAGGCTGATCCAATGCTATGAAAAATAAGCATTGTGGAAGTACAAACTACTAATGTACGGTCATATGAACATTTCACTAATGTGTAACTTTTCTTTTATGGCAGATACAGGAAGTTGTACAACAAAAGGTCCAGGGCGTGGAGGTTGCACACATTGAAAGTAGAGAAGGATTACAGCTACATCCCCGATCTCCAGAGCACTATCTTGCGGCGAAGATTGTCTGCTACCAAGGGGATGCCAAGGATCAGAGCCAAGAGGCCAGACGATCCCCGTCAACATGGGGTTCTGTCAGGTGCCCCTGCACCAACCACCCAGGAGCTGTTGCAGAAGCAAGTCAGCAGAGGACTAGGTGAGTTGTCTTACGATAATGTAGATTGATCATCAAGCAGTAAGATTCTAGCAAAAGCTAGTTTAAAAAAAAGTGTCGACATTTATGCCAGGTTCCACAAAACATCATCAGTTTCTAAACCTCAGAGCTACTAATTATGATCTACAACAGTTATCTCAACAAAGTAATGGCTCAACCATATGAAATGTCCTTAGTCCACTAAAGAGTCTAGTCGTTTTGCTTTTCAAATCATCTTTGGACCCACAATAGGTATGACATTGAAAAGTGTTTTTCACTGCATGAAATGCTGCCAAACTTGCAGTGTTGTCAGTCTTTGGCAGTAATGCGGGTGTTGTTGATATGCTGTAATTACTGTCATATATGTAATTGTGATATTTATTTTAAAGGACAATCACTGCCCAAGGAATAGAGGATTGGCCCAGCACCAATATGCTACGTGCACTTCCTGTCCTGTAATCAACAGCCTGGAAACCTCTGCCGACACACCATTTCTTCCTTTGTTATATAATGTATATATCTTGTAGATTATAATATTCATGCAATATTGAATATGTGATGGTGTTTCCATATAATAAACAGGTTTCATAACACATTTGGTTGTCGTCGTTCGTACAGGATGTAAATAAATAATAAATGTAATCGCTTCATTGTTTATGCTAAAAGGAAAAGGCATTAATCATTTTAAAGATTTTATTTAAACAAGTTTGACGAAAGTGCAGAACATAAATAGTGAATTATTTTTAAAGAAATATTGTGATTGCACTTATGACTCTGAGCTTATACCCTACTGGGGATGAAGCCTTTGTACTGTCCATGTGGATCTGGGTACCGGTCTCGTATCTTCCAGACACAGCAACTGGGTATAATCACTCTGTGACCCTGTCCCAAGGCTCCATATTGCCACACAACAAATTGTCTGTATGCTGCATAGCGGAACTGTTTGTTGCTCTCCCCTGTGTCTTGAACATCAGCCACTGCCCGGATATCGTTCCAGATCCGTCTTGCAAGGCGCAGGACCCCCTCCTGCAAAATACACTTCCATGTGTGGAAGGCTGGAAACACAGGAGTCATGAGGTTGCCCACAGCACTTCCTTTCCACATCTGTGGACATTTCTCTGCAGTTATGGCAGAAAACACCAACTGGGTTGACCTTCAACAGAGGGCCAGGTGGAGGCGCATCTGATGTGAAGCGGAGGAGGTCAAACATCAGACTTGGGTCCCGTGTCAGGCAGAGCTCCAGCAGTTGATGGGATTGCTGTAAGGACAGCCCTTTATTCTCGCCTATCAAGCAATAGATCACAAAGTAATATCTTTATTGAACAGAGCTTTATTGTCCACAAAGAGGTATTGTGTGTCCACAGACAAGCCACTGACTAAGACAAGAGTTATTGGTGGTGTTGAGGTAAAACAATAAATAATGTAAATATATGCTTCTATACATACTGTTGTACACCAGCTACACACACCTGTTCCTCTGCAATCCTTTGAGCTTGCAGATCCTCAACTCTTTGAAGGTCCTCTTGACCAAGACCCGTCTTAGTTTGACTTCCCCGTCCTCTTCCTCTGCCTCTTCCTCGCCCCCTCGTTGCTCTCGCACGTCCTCCTCTGGTTCTACCCCGGGCCACTCTGCTTTGACCAGATCTGCTGGGTTCTGGAGTGTACTCAGTGTCAGAGGAAACCATGCTCTCATCCTGGATGCTCTCATCCTGGAAGCTCTAACAAGCGAAACAAGAGATTGAATTATTATAATATTATAATTATTATGAATTAATTATATTATGAAATCCACGTTCCTCAATGTGTCACCGATGATAACGGAAACAAACGGCAGGTAGCATTTACATTTACTCATTTAGCAGACGCTGTCTAGCATAGCTAGGTAATTAGGTACTGTATTTAGTTCGTCAACAAACATAATAGATGAATACGCTAAATATTTCAAATAAACATTAAAAACCAACTTGGGCTGTGTAGTATTGCTAACCTAGATGTGTTTAGCTTTGCCTGATATGTAACGTTACTGCAGCCTGCTCTCGCCAGCTAGCCAGAAATAATTTACTTATTTTTAATACATTTTCCCAAAACAAACATGCTAGCTTAAAAAATATAAGTACTGACAATAACTTTGTTCGTTTTTTACATTCATTATTATGATAATCTTAGGTGTTGTTTTCTTACATCTGATTGAGCCATGATGTTTTCCCAAGATGCTCAAGTCTGCTGACGTCATGTGCGCGTTCATGTGTGTTGGAGGAGGTGCTCTGTAAGGAAGTCTGAAGGAAGGGGCGGATTCTTTTCGGCTGTGTACTTTCAAATGTTAGTGCACTCGAGCCGGTTTCTGAAACTTACCTACCCCACCTTTAATCTTCTTGGTGTCTCGTCTCTGTCACGATCTGTCCGTGTTGTGTTTTGTCTGTCTGTTTCTGTCGTTGGTTTCCTGTTTTATTTTGTAAAGTGTTCACCCCCCGTTCCTGCCTGTTGCTTTCTGTCTGTTTTCCCTCCCTGATTTACCCGATTGTGTTCACCTGGTGTCCCTGTGTTTTCTCCTCCCTCCTCACCTGTGTCTTATTTGTGTGATTAGTCTTGTGTGTATTTAAGTTCTGGTTTTTCTGTCTGTCTTTGTCGGGTTGTCTTGTGTTTTGACTTGGTCTGCGGTGAGTGTTCTGGTCTGTATTTTGTTAATAGTTGAGCCTTGAAATAAAGGAGCTATTTTTTGTCACTTTAATCTGCATTTGGGTCCTGCTTCCTGCACACACCTTAACATTACAACCCGACCACGAAATGGACCCAGCGGATTTTGATGAGTTTAAGCTGGATCTGTTCGATCTAGACTTTTCTTTACAATGTTATCATGCCGAGTGGAAAGGAACGTCTTCTAGAAAGGACAAAGAGGCTATTCTCGAGAAGGCACGAATGGAGGTGGCCGAAATGCCTTGGTTGAGGAGCTCGTTGCCGGAGTGGTTACAGCTGTTCACAAGTTGTCCTGAGGACTGGTCTGACGCTTCTAACCCTTTCCTCGGATCCGACTACAGTCCTGGTGGAGATCCACGGAGTATTCAGGCGGCTGCTAAGAGGAGTCGTCGCAAGGCCAGGTTAGCCCGAGCCCCAGCAGCCATGGTTCCGGCTACAGAACCGGTCCACACAGCCATGGTTCCGGCCCCAGTTCTGGACCCAGCAGTGATAGTTCCGGCCCCAGCAGCCATGGCTCCATGCTCCAGTACCGGCCCACGCAGCTTTGCTTCCATACTCCATTACCTGGCTTACACAGCCAGGGTCCAGGCTTCCGCTCCGCGCCCAACAGCCATGGTTCCGGCTCCAGTGCCGACCCCAGCAGCCATGGTACCGGCTTCAGTCCTGGCCCCAGCAGCCATGGTTTCGACTCCAGCCCCTCGTCTCCTGCTGGCTCTCCAGCCGACGCCAGCACCCGTGTCCTGTCGGCGTACCGGCCGACTCCAGCACCTCGTCTCTTGTTGGCTCCCCAGCCAACACCAGCTCCCCGTGTCCTGTCGGCGTACCGGCCGACTCCAGCACCTCGTCTGCTGCTGGCTCTCCAGCCGACGCCAGCTCCTCGAGTCCTGTCAGCATACCGGCCGACTCCAGCACCCCGTGTTCTGTTGGCGAACCAACTCTCTCAAGTCTCCCCTCCAGGCCCCTCTCAAGTCCCCTCTCAAGTTCCTACCCGAGTTCCCTCTCGGGTTCCTACCCGAGTCCCCTCTCAAGTTTCCTCTCAGGTCCCCTCTCGAATTCCCTCTCTAGTCTCCTCTCGAGTTCCCTCTCAAGCCTCCTCTCGAGTTCCCTCTCAAGCCCTCTCTCGAGTCCCCTCTCGGGTTCCTACCCGAGCCCCCGCTCGGGTTCCTACCCGAGTCCCCTCTCAAGTTTCCTCTCAAGTCCCCTCTCGAGTTCCCTCTCAAGGTCCCCTCTCGAGTTCCCTCTCAAGTCTCCTCTCGAGTCTCTTCTCGAGTCCCCTCTCGAGTCACCTCTCAAGTCAACTCTCCAGTTTCCTCTCGAGTTCCCTCTCAAGTCCCCTCTCAGGTCCCCTCTCGAGTTACCTCTCGAGTCACCTCTCGAGTTCCTTCTCGAGTCCCCTCTCCAGTCACCTCTCGAGTCCCCTCTCGAGTCACCTCTCAAGTCAACTCTCCAGTTTCCTCTCGAGTTCCCTCTCAAGTCCCCTCTCAGGTCCCCTCTCGAGTTACCTCTCGAGTCACCTCTCGAGTTCCTTCTCGAGTCCCCTCTCCAGTCACCTCTCGAGTCCCCTCTCAAGTCAACTCTCCAGTTTCCTCTCGAGTTCCCTCTCAAGCCCTCTCTCGAGTCCCCACTCAAGCCCCTACTCATGTGCCGTTGGAGGTCCCGCAGACTAGTCTTCTGCCGGGGGTCCTGCCAACCCCATGTCCTGTACCGTTGGAGGTTCCGCTGGGGGGCCTGCCAATCCCGTGTCCTGTCCCGTTGGAGGTCCCGCCGTCTACTCTCCTGCCGGGGGTCCTGCCAACCCTTTGTCCTGTCTCGTTGGAGGCCCCGCCGACTACTCTCCTGCCGGGGGTCCTGCCAACCCTGTGTCCTGTCCCGTTGGAGGTCCCGCAGACTAGTCTTCTGCCGGGGGTCCTGCCAACCCCATGTCCTGTACCGTTGGAGTTTCCGCTGGGGGTCCTGCCAACCCCGTGTCCTGTCCCGTTGGAGGTCCCGCCGTCTACTCTCCTGCCGGGGGTCCTGCCAACCCTTTGTCCTGTCTTGTTGGAGGTCCCGCAGACTAGTCTTCTGCCGGGGGTCCTGCCAACCCCATGTCCTGTACCGTTGGAGGTTCCGCTGGGGGTCCTGCCAATCCCATGTCCTGTCCCGTTGGAGGTCCCGCCGTCTACTCTCCTGCCGGGGGTCCTGCCAACCCTTTGTCCTGTCTCGTTGGAGGCCCCGCCGACTACTCTCCTGCCGGGGGTCCTGCCAACCCTGTGTCCTGTCCCGTTGGAGGCCCCGCCGACTACTCTCCTGCCGGGGGTCCTGCCAACCCTTTGTCCTGTCTCGTTGGAGGCCCCGCCGACTACTCTCCTGCCGGGGGTCCTGCCAACCCTGTGTCCTGTCCCGTTGGAGGCCCCGCCGACTACTCTCCTGCCGGGGGTCCTGCCAACCCTTTGTCCTGTCTCGTTGGAGGTCCCGTCGTCTACTCTCCTGCCGGGGGTCCTGCCAACCCTTTGTCCTGTCTCGTTGGAGGTCCCGTCGTCTACTCTCCTGCCGGCCCCATGTCCTGTCCCGTTGGGGGTCTTGCCAACTCCTTGTCCTCTTCCGTGGGGTATCTTGCCGACACCTGTCCCACCGGTTCCTGTCCAGTCGACACCGGCTCCTGCCTGGCCTCCGGAGCTGTCTGGTCTTCGCCCTCATGCTCGGCCCCCTGAGTTCGCCCGCTGTGGCCTTCGCCCCTCCATGGTCTCTGCCTTGCCCCCGGGCCGTCCGCCTGAGTTCCCCACCTTGGATTCTGCCTTGCCCCCGGGCCGTCCGCCCGAGTTCCCCACATTAGACTCTGCCTTGCCCCCGGGCCGTCCGCCCGAATCCCCCTTTTTTGAACTCTGCCTTGCCCCGGGCCGTCCGCCCGAGATCCCTTCCTGGTCCTCTGCTGTGCCCCTGGGCGGTCAGCTCAGTCCCGTCCTCCGGACCCCCTCCACCCACCCTGGTGGCCTATTGATACGTCCCTCCTCCGGACCCCCTCCACCCACCCTGCTTGAGGTTTTGGACTTTTGTTTGTTTGGGACGTCTGGGATCCGTCCCTTGAGGGGGGGGGGTACTGTCACGATCTGTCCGTGTTGTGTTTTGTCTGTCTGTTTCTGTCGTTGGTTTCCTGTTTTATTTTGTAAAGTGTTCACCCCCCGTTCCTGCCTGTTGCTTTCTGTCTGTTTTCCCTCCCTGATTTACCCGATTGTGTTCACCTGGTGTCCCTGTGTTTTCTCCTCCCTCCTCACCTGTGTCTTATTTGTGTGATTAGTCTTGTGTGTATTTAAGTTCTGGTTTTTCTGTCTGTCTTTGTCGGGTTGTCTTGTGTTTTGACTTGGTCTGCGGTGAGTGTTCTGGTCTGTATTTTGTTAATAGTTGAGCCTTGAAATAAAGGAGCTATTTTTTGTCACTTTAATCTGCATTTGGGTCCTGCTTCCTGCACACACCTTAACAGTCTCGACAGCCGGCTGCGAGAGCACCGTGCAGAATGAGCGCAGCGTTCACCTTTTGCTTTGCCAAATAAACCAAACATCTCACCCAAGTACGCTCCCTCTGTGTCCAGACCATCTGGCTTCACCTTGCCACCTCGCGTGCCCACCTTTGCTAAGGAGGAAGCAATGCAGTTGGGACACGCCGGATTATCCCCTGAGGAGCGCCTTCGATGTATGAGGTCTGGAGAGTGCCTGTATTGTGGTAAAGTGGGGCATTTCCTTGCTGGCTGTCCTGTCCGCCCAAACGCAGGGGCTCGTCAGTGAATTTGGGGGTCCTGACGAGTCCACAACCTACACCTATTGTAGCCCCAACCTTAAGCCGTTTTCTGATTCCTGCCAGACTTTGTGCTAACACTCAGACCTTGCCCCTCTCTGCCCTCAATGACTCTGGTGCTAAGGATGGTTTTGTGGATTTTGAACTAGCCAAGCAGCTGGGTCTCAACTTGGAAACATTACAGGAACCTATGACTGCTTATGCCTTAAATGGTAAAAGCATGTCTAGGGTTAAACAGCAGACACAACCTGTAACCCTGTTAAGTTATGGTAATCACAGAGAAGTTATCCAACTTAAGGTCATTTCCGCCCCTGCAGCCCCTTTGGTTCTTGGTTATCGATGGCTTCGCACCCACAATCTGCATATAGATTGGGCTGGAGGAAGAAACATAGAATGGAATCAGTTGTGAACGGTTTACAGTCTCCTGTGCCTCCCGTCCCTGTAGACCCTATGCCTGCTCTATGTGTCTCAGCTAATGTAGACTTATCTGGTGTTCCTGATGTCTACCACAACCTGAGTGGGGCCTTCAACAAAGATTAAGCTCCCTCTCTCCCTCCTCATCGTCCCTATGATTGTCTCATCGATCTGCCTCCTGGCGATCCTTTACCTACCAGCAGACTCTATAATCTGTCCCGGCCAGAGAGAGAGGCCATGGAGAAATACATCGGTAACTCCCTTGCTTCAGGTATAATTCGTTTTTCTTCGTGGACAAGAAGGATAAATCACTCCGACCCTGTATTGACTTTCGTGGGTTAAATAACGTCACAGTTAACCTCAGAAATGCATACCACCTGGTTCGAATTCGCCAAGGATATGAGTGGAAGACACCCCCCTTGGTCACTTTAAATATCTCGTCATGCCCTTTGGACTCTCTAATGCCCCAGCTGTTTTCCAAGCCCTTGTAAATGATGTCCTGCGAGATTTCCTCAACCGGTTCGTTTTTGTGTACATTGACGACATTTTGATCTTTCCAAGAGCCTGGAGGAACACCAGGACCACGTCAGTCAGATTCTACAGAGGCTGCTGGAGAACAAGCTGTTCGTCAAAGCTGAGAAATGCGAGTTTCATCAGGAACGGGTCAGTTTTCTGGGTTACATCATCAGGCAAGGCAAGTTGGAGGCAGATCCAGGAAATATTCTAGCTGTCACTGAGTGGCCAGTCCCCACAACTCAGAAGGAGCTGCAGTCTTCTACTCAAGTCCCTGTTCACTTCTGCCCCCATTCTCATCCAGCCGGACTCAAGCAAGCAGTTTGTTTTTGAGGTTGATGCATCTGACATTGGGGTTGGCGCTGTTCTGTCCCAGACTGCAGGGCCAGACAATAAGCTTCATCCTTGTGCTTTGAGCTGGTGATCCAACGGAGTTAAATAACTATCGTCCTATCTCAAATCTTTCTGTGTTATCAAAGATTCTTGAGTCCCTAGTTTCTACTCAGCTAAAACTTTTTTTAAATTCACACAATATCCTTAACCCTATGCAATCTGGATTCAGATCAAAGCACAGTACTGTGACTGCCAGTCTGAAAGTCTTAGACGATATTAAGGCTGCCTTGGATAACAAATCTGTATGTGTTGCATTGTTTGTTGACCTAGCCAAAGCATTTGATACTGTAGATCACCACATTATGTCTAATGTTATGTTGATGTCTCGTTCGGTCATAATGCCATTTGCTGGTTTCAGAGTTATCTAACCGACCGTACTCAATGCGTCAGGTTGGGTAGCACTGTCTCTGACCCTGTCACCTTGAAGAAGGGAGTTCCACAGGGCTCTATTTTGGGGCCTTTGCTCTTTTTATTATATATAAACAATATTTGTAATCAGATGCAATTCTCTACCTATCATATGTATGCTGATGACACTATTGTGTACTCATATGCTCCTTCTCTGGATATGGCCGTTTCCAATTTAAAATCTGATTTTATCACGCTGCAGCATGCACTTATTGATTCCAAACTGCTTTTGAACAGTAAGAAAACTAAAGCAATGCTTTTTGCTCCCAAGTCAGCGTCCTCTTGCCTCTCCATTGACACCCTTGATGGTGTCTCTGTTGAGTTTGTTGATACCTACAAATATCTGGGCTTCTGGTTGGACAGTAATCTGAACTTCAAATACCATATTGAAGTTCTAACTAAGAAATTGAAATTCACTCTTGGCTTCCTTTACAGACTTAAATGTTGTTTTTCAACTTCATCCCGTAAAAGGTTGGTCTCTGGCTTATTCCTGTCCCAGCTGGACTACGGTGATACCATTTATCATTTATAGATTTGCCTGTCCCACTGTGTTGGCCAAACTTGACCCACTCTACCATGCTGCACTGCGTTATATATCAAATGCATCCTATAGGACTCATCATTGCAAACTGTATAGCCTAACTGGATGGTCCTCACTTACTGTGCGTAGGATGCGGCATTGGTTTTTATTAATGTATAAAGCCATTTTAGGTAAGCTTCCACTCTACATATGTGCCAGATTTGCTCCAGTTTGTGACTCTTACAACCTCAGATCCAGTGCCTGGATACGGTTCCAGGTTCTTGCTGTGCGGACTGAGGCTGGGAAAAGGAGTCTTTTTTATTATGGTCCTTGGTCTTGGAATGACCTTCAATCACGCCTCAAACTGAGGGCACTTGTCTCTATAGCCTGTTTTAAATTGAAGTTGTCTGAAGTCCTTACTACCAGCTGCTCTTGCAGTAATAAGTAGTACCTTTCTTACTGTCCTAATGTGCACAATGTAGTGACTGCTTTTTTGTCTTTTGTTTTCTTAGTTATGTTCTCTGTATTTTATATGTTTGTGTTATGTGTAACGTTGCTGCCTTCTTGGCCAGGTCAGCATTGAAAATGAGATTCTATCTCAATGCTTTATCTGGTTAATAAAGGTTAAATAAAATTTCTCCCCAGCAGAGAGAAATTATGATGTGGGAAACAGAGAGCTTCTGGCGGTGAATATGGCATTGGAGGAGTGGCGACACTGGCTCGAGGGCAGCGAGCAGCCTTTTCTTGTTTGGACTGACCACAAAAACCTCAAGTACATCCAGTCAGCCAAACGACTAAACTCCCAACAAGCCAGATGGGCCCTCTTTTTTGGTTGTTTAAATTTCTCCCTAACATATCACCCTGGTTCAAAGAATGCCAAGCCCGATGCCCTGTCCAGATCGTTTTCTTCTGTAACCTCCTTTGACTCTATTCTCCCCCAGAGTTGTGTGGTGGGTGCCCTCACCTGGGAAATCAGTAACTCAATCCAGGAAGCGCTTTTGGAGGAACCTGACCCTGGTAGCGGTCCGCCTAATCGTCAGTTTCTCCCCAACTCAGTCCGTTCCCAAGTTCTGAAGTGGGTCCACAGCTCCCGTCCCATCACCCAGGTGCCAACCGCACACTCTCCCTTCTCCGGAGAAATTGATGGTAGCCAACAATGGACAAGGACACTAAGGAGTATGTTTCAGTCTGTACAACATGTGCTAGGAGCAAAGCCTCTCATCAGAGACCTGCAGGATTGTTTCAGCCCCTTCCAATCCCTAGTCGACCCTGGTCACATATAGCACTGGACTTTGTCACCGGCCTACCTCCCTCACAAGGTAACACAACTATTCTAACTGTTTGTTTGACCGTTTCTCCAATATGCTCATTTTGTTGCTCTGCCCAAGCTCCCCTCAGCCCTGGAGACCTCCCAACTTCTCACCCAGCATGTTTTCCGCCTGCATGGAATCCCGGCAGACAACGTCTCCGACTGAGGCCCTCAATTCACCTTCCAGGTTTGGAAGACTTGGTGCATCAGTCAGTCTAACTTCTGGTTATCATCCCCAGTTAAACGGCCAAACTGAAAGGGCCACTCAGGATCTGGAATCTGCTCTCTGTTGCGTTGCCAAATCAGTCAACCTGGAGTTCCCATCTACCCTGGATTGAGTATTCCCACAATGCTCTCACTTCTTCAGCTACTAGTGTCTCTCCATTTGAAGCCTCCTTAGGGTACCAGCCACCCCTGTTTCCTGAAGAGGAGAAAGAGTGAGGATATACAATCTGCCTCCTTCTGTTCACCTTTGTTTGTTGTTGTCTGTATGTCTGTCTGTCTTCCTGGCTGGGCGTGGCTGACCCACTTACGATTCCCGCCAACTCACCTCCTCAGCTGCTGCTCATCACTCTGATTCATCTACTCACCTACACCTGCTTATATACCCCGGTTTTCGTCATCCAGTATTCACCAGTTCGTCGTTTCCCCCACGCTGGTAATTCGACTTGGTACATTTAGTTAACAGCAAAACCTAACTCTCTGTGTTCCTGCTTATCCTTAACTTTTGTTCTCTCTGTTCAGTGTCCGTCTGCCAACTCCTCTGCTTACCACGTCCAGCCACCTACCCC
Source organism: Harpagifer antarcticus (assembly GCA_902827135.1). Classification (NCBI taxonomy): domain Eukaryota; kingdom Metazoa; phylum Chordata; class Actinopteri; order Perciformes; family Harpagiferidae; genus Harpagifer; species Harpagifer antarcticus. The sequence goes on along the minus strand of CADEHL010001118.1, from coordinate 2,371,070 downwards.
TCGTCTGTGTTCCTCCGTGCTTCCACGCACACCTGCCCCAGCCTGTTACTCTCGCCAGCTCTGGATCCCCGGCTCTCCTCGCCTGTGTTCCACCATGCTTCTCTGCACACCTGCCCCAGCCTGTTTACTCTCGCCAGCTCTGGATCCCCGGCTTCGCACCTCCGCACCTCCTCTGGTGACACTCCCTGGCACTGGGGTTTGTGGATATCCAATCCCTCTTTTGTCTCATAAAACGGTTTTAGTTAAGAAACCTTTTTCCCTCAAACTCTGTCTCCTCTCCATAGTGTTCAGTATTGTGGGTTCACTCCTGTAAGCTCTCGGAGAGCGTAACACAAAGAAGCCGGCTGTGTTTGTATTAAAGTCCAGAGTCTATTACGTGGTGTGGGATCCAAAAATCAAGCAGTAGGCTCGCAAGTTAGTCTGATCAGCCAGACAATGATAACAGCGACGCTATATAGTCCAACAAGTTCCAAAAGACCACTATTCGCCGTCTTCTCCCTGTCCACTCACACACTGCCAGCTGTGTGGAAGCAAGCTCTGGTATCACCCATCTTGAAAGCTGGTGATCCCACAGAGTTGAATAACTATCGTTCTATCTCAAATATGTCTGTGTTATCAAAGATTCTAGAGTCCCTAGTTTCCACTGAGCTAAAACTTTTTTTAAATTCACACAACATCCTTAACCCTATGCAATCTGGATTCAGATCAAAGCACAGTACTGTGACTGCCAGTCTGAAAGTCTTAGACGAAATTAAGGCTGCTTTGGATAACAAATCTGATTGTGTTGCATTGTTTATTGACCAAGCCAAAGCATTTGACATTGTAGATCACCACATTATGTCTAATGTTATGTTGGTGTCTCGTCTCGGTCATAATGCCATTTGCTGGTTTCAGAGTTATCTAAACCGACCATACTCAATGCGTCAGGTTGGGTAGTACTGTCTCTGACCCTGTCACCTTGGAGAAGGGAGTTCCACGTGGCTCTATTTTAGGGCCCTTGCTCTTTTTTTTTTATATGCAAACAATATTTGTAATCAGATTCAATTGTCTACCTATCATATGTATGCTGATGACACTATTGTATATTCATGTGCTCCTTATCTGGATATGGCCGGTTTCCAATTTAAAATCAGATTTTATCACGCTGCCGCATGCACTCCTTGATTCCAAACTGCTATTGAACAGTAAGAAAACCAAAGCAATGCTTTTTGCTCCCAAGTCAGCGTCCTCTTGCCTCTCCATTGACATCCTTGATGGCGTCTCTGAGTTTGTCGATACATACAAATATCTGGGCTTTTAGTTGGACAGTAATCTGAACTTTAAACACCATATTGAAGTTCTAACAAATAAATTGAAATTCACTCTTGGCTTCCTTTTCAGTCTGAAGTCCTTACCACCAGCTGCTCTTGTAGTAATAAGTAGTGTACCTTTCTTACTGCCCACAATGTAGTGACTGCTTTTTGTCTATTGTTTTCTTAGTTATGTTCTCTGTATTTTTTATGTTTGTGTTATGTGTAACGTTGCTGCCTTCTTGGTCAGGTCAGCATTGAACATTTGATTTTATATCAATGCTTTTCTCTGGTTAAATAAAAAAAACCTGTCTCCGCCGGTTGGTGCATCCTGCACTCCAGGTAGGGAGACGATGAAGTCTTCGTGATGTCCCGGGGAATGAAATGTCTTAACTTGACCAACTCCATTGACTTTCAGTGTAGTGGGGTAACGGAGGAAAAATGCCACCCCTTTGGCACGGGCGGTATCCATTGCCCGGGAGAAAGCCTGACGACATTTAACAGTGTAACTGCTGTAGTCGGGAGAAGCGAATTCTCCGTCCATCAATCGTGGGCTTTCTTTGCGGCACGGAGTATGTCTTGGCGGGTGGTATAACGGAGAACGTTGAAAATCGGTGCGGGTAGCGCCCACCTGCTTCTTCCTGTCGTCGCTGTAGATATGATGAGCTTGCATTAACTCGCCCTTTAGATTACTTAAGGAGGGGAACCACTTTGGAAGCGAGTGTGTCAGGAAATTGTATGGCGTTAGACCCTTCAAGTCCTTCTGCTAGCCCAGTTATACGGACGTTGCATCTTCTGCTCCAGTCCTCCATGTCCGCTAGCTTGAGTTGCATCATGTCCAGCGTAGCCTCGTGGGTGGCTAATATACCCGAATTGTTCACCACATCTAAACCGCATCTTGCCCATCTCTGCCTTAACGGTGCAGATGCTTTCACTCAGTACCACCAAGTCTGTTTGGATAGAAGTCAATTTTCTCCTCCATCTCCCTCCCCATCTGTTGGAGTTGGGCGAATCCAGATAGCCTCGTTGCTTCTCAAGCACTGTCTCAGCTAATGCCTCCATGTCAGACTTCCCCCTCGTCACGGGACCCTTTTTAGGCGGTGACTTTTTGCTCGATTTAGACTTGCCTTCGATCAAAATTCATAGAGGCTAAAATATATATTTTTTAAAGTTTGTCTCAACGGTATAATTTTACAGAATTAGCATCACTGGTTGAGCCAGTTTAACCTATGCTGCCATCTTGTCCAGCTGATGGACAAGAAAATATATTGTTTGCACTCTACTTTACTCCTGATCTGCATTCTTTCTCAGCAATTTTCCGATTCTGAGCTGAGAATAGACTAGACAATTATTCTAAACTGTTCCACAACAAATACAAATCAAAGCAGGACCTGTTAATGATGGTCCCTCCCTTGTGAGAAAAACATCTCCACAGTTCAGATGTCTCCTTTCCACTGTCCTTCACATTAAACACAAATAAATTAAAGAAGATAGCAGCGTCCATATCCTAGCACATACAGGCCAGCTTACATCCAACATATTGTCAGATGTCATTGGACTCCTGATATTTCACGCTGGAGGCCGCGAAGCAGCTATAAGTTGCTTTTGTTCCCAGACGGGTGGCTGAAATGCCGTAGAGAATGCTCCCCTCTGCTGCAACAAGATAGTGTTAAAGAAACCATGGTGGACAAATCCTCCGCAAATATCCCACCTGTCGGCTGCATAATCACAAGAGCAAGACTATATTTTATTAACAGGTGTAATAGGCTTGTCACGAATGAATGGGTAGCACACGATGGATTGGTCTAAATAGTTTGGAAACAGCTTGAATGACGTTTGAGATTACAACCTGCGAGGGGGACATGTCTCTATCACCTCTGTGTCATCTGAATTGAGGGGAGAGCTCAGTGTGTGCCTTGTATCCATCATGCAGCACTGGCAACAATAATCAATGTGACACGCCATCTGCCTTGGCTTCATAACATCTGCATTTGCAATGAGTTCCCAGCCACGCTCATTTCTTTCTTTCTCTCTGACCGCTGCCCTTCCCCCTTCCTCTCTAGGCCATCTCTCTATCTCTCCAGACTTCCCCAACTGCAATCTCTCAATATTGTGTTTCTAATATCAACTGTGGCATTAATTTAATGCATTGTTCAGAGAGAATAGAAAGCAGATGGCTGCATTACACAAACAAATATAATCACATCCAAAACAGTAGCACATTCTGCAATGATCCCTACAAAATAAGGCAGCCTGCTAAACATAGTATGCCATTACAAATAATACTAATAGAGAGAAAAACACAGCCTCCTCCCGGAAACGTATTTTCAGTCTATTTGATCGAAAACTATTTCCTGCTCAGTGAGCTGAGGGCTTGTCAGGCAATAAAAGGGCAGATGTTTCAACATCTGTTGCCCATTAGAGTATTTTGGCTGCATTTGATTGTCACACATTTTTTCTGTGCAGTTTGTATGTGTGTGGCCATTAAAAAAAAAAAGAATTACCTAAAAAGGAACTCGGAGGGGGACAGCACACATTTTTTAGGCACATGCCTTAGTCGAGACTCAAGAGCTCAGGGAATTAATCTCACTTACTAAGAAATGTATGTTAATGAAGTTGTGGCACAAACAAGCCCTTAGAAAGAGCACTGCATAAGCAAAGAGCCCCTTCGTCACCGACTGCAACAGCAGCTCGCATGATTCAGCTTGAACAGTAATTCCCCCGAGCTGGCAGACGTGCTCCCCAAAGCCTCTTCATAATTGAAGTGTCCTCTGATCTAATCCGAGATTTGGTGATTGAAACCATCCTCTTCCCTGCTTCCAGACTTGTTGGTATTGACCTGCGTCTTGGATGAATGGAAGCTGTTGTTCTCAAAAGACTGTGCCACACTGCATGGTTACTAAAGTCTTCTAATAAGTAAGAAATCCTCAGAACAATACATCACTTCTCATTCTCATATGGGCAACACCTCTTGTGAGCTGTGAGAGTCCCACAGTGTTCTTTAAATTGTGGTGAAGGATGCAATATTCGTCTCCAGTATAGTTGGAGTGAGTATTTCCATTGGCATTAGCGAGGGATGATAAGGGGTGTCTAGATTTTCAGAATCCACAAGGTACCACTTCCCATTTTAAGGTTATGACTTTTTATTCAATTTCTAACTTTTTTCTTTTGGGAAAGTACCACATTAAAGGTAGGGTAGGTAATTCACTTCACAAAAACTTTTTGTTATATTCCATGGAATTATCTTAACATCCCAATAGCAATGAATAAATTAAATGCTTTGACAATAAATATATACAAATATTTCATCCGTGGCGCTGTAAAAAGCAAGTCCTATTATCTGCCTCGGCCCGCTGCAGATAAATTGATGGCCTACCTGCCTGTCAGCCATCCATCTCGTGCCCTCATTGGTCATATTCGTGTGTGTTGGAGGAGGGGCTCTGTGTAACTTGCTCCCCTCCTTGTTTTATTTATTTTCCTCCCTGCAGGTGCACCTGGTCTGCCCCTGGCTCCGCCTCTGCCCAGGTGTTCCAAATTCCACTCAGTTGTGGTTCAATAAAGAGAAGCTGGAGGAGAAGGATCTCTCGCCTTTCCTGACGCCGGGAGACACTCTCCTCAGAATACCCCATTGCCATTTGGTGGGGGTTGAGCTTTAGGCTATATTTTGTATATGTGTGTATGTTGTTGCAGAAGGAGGGGGGTTTTTAGAACCCACCTTGTCTCTGTGTGTCTTTTGGCGAAAGGGCAAAATCATAACAAGGAGGGAAATCATAAAAACACACCAAGATGCCAGGTTAAACAATAATCTGTTTTAATTAAACAAGGTAATAATAGAATGCAATACAATATATTTAAAGGAAGTACTTCCTGCTCTTGTTCTCGTGCCGTTGAGATCCTTCGGTCGTTCACAGCCAGAGAAGAGAGATCGAACTTAATGCAACACTAACTTATATAGTCCAGAACAAGAGAAGAGGGGTGACTTGAATTTTCCTTCACCCCAGGTCATCCCATTGGGAGATTTAAAACAAGATATCTTCCCTTAGCGAATCAGATAATGAGGTTGATAATAAAACCTCTGGTGTCCGTTATCTCATCCTTCCTGCACAGGCCTTCTTCCCCCACCTTTCTACACATTCCAGAGGCTTTTTAATTATGTTTAACTTCTACCCTCTTCGCTTATTCAAAGATAATCTTTACATTTCTCCTATTTCCAGCTTTTGTTTACACACTGCTATTACTAATACAAAGTAATTAAACACACATATATAAAGTAATTAAACACATATACCATTCAAGATAAGTAGACTTCTCTGAAACATGACATACTGGAGATCTTAAGCAGAAGAACTGTCATCCACACAGCCTGCTTAACTTCCCCTCCCCCAGAGCAATAAAACCTATTTAGCACCCAGGCACCCAGGAATGTTTGAAGCAAGTTTTAGTCCTCACATTTATGAAAGGATAAAACAGAGAAATCAATACAAAACACAAACACAGGTATTGTTTGAACAGTATTCACTTAACTGCTACTATTGATAATTACCAGAGAAACTCCAGGGCCTCTTTCAATATCTGGAAATTGCAACAAGACTTTCTGCCATTTCTACTGTAACACTCTTCCCAAATATCAGATGATATAATCATTAATCCCCCTTTTTATCTCTCAAGAGATAAACTTACACAAGACATTTTGAAACATATCTACTATCATTCTGTTCTACTGTGTCTGTCCCCCAATATTGTATAAATCTATCAGAAACTGAGACCCAAAGTACTTGAAGTTTGGGAACAGAACACCATCTTCCATGGCAGTAAAGGAACCATTAGGGGGCGATCTGAGTACTAGGAAGCAGTCTCCTTGTGTGGTGAAATCATCAGCCCCCCCCCCCCCCCCTCAGAGGAATACGCCAACAAGGGCAGCTGATAGGGAGGGGGAGATGCGGCTTTCCCTTCACTGGTGGAACTGATCAGAGAGAAGTAGACTCCTCTGCTGCCTCGACAAGTCCCCCTTTGTCCGCTGACAGCCGCTTCCGAGTCGTCTGCTGTAGAGATGTCCTCCGGATCCTGCTCCTCCCGTCCACTGATGACAGCTTCCGAGTCGACCTCCTCTGCGAGGATCACGTCCATCCTGATGTCATCCCCGGTCCTAGCAGGTGGTTTCCTCGCCGCACACTGGCTCCCGTGGTACGAGCTGTCCCCCTTTCCTCCCACGCGGACGGCATGAGAGATCCGCTGGGTCACTCGGTCGGGGCCGGAGAGCCTGGGGTTGAGCCACTTTGTCCTGATGACCTTCAGCCAGACGAACTCTGCTGTGTCCGCCTCCTGCGTCTCGTGTCCCCCTTTGGCATCACCAACCTGTGTGGAGAAATCTGATACAAATCCCTCAAGCTCAGGGCTCCGGGGCCCTCCGCTGTTTGACCCACCATTGCGTAAGCAGCTTGGAGCCTGTTGGTGGGGTCTCTTAAAAATAACAGACGTCTGTGAACAGGTTTTCTAAATTAATTGTAGACCTCCTATCTGCCAGTGCAGCTTCAGAATCTTAATACTTGGTGTGTGGCCACAAAACAAAACTCCAACATCTCTAGGTGAACCAAATAACATATTTCAATAGCTCTGAGTTTCTGACAAGCGTCTGTGTTATTCTTAATGAAATCCCTGAGATCCCATTTAAAATCTAAATATAATATGAACTGCTAATGTTTCTGGTAAAGAAACACACTAATGTTATGGATTCAAAAAATAACCAAAATCATGATACTGACAAAGTGAATGATTTCCTGGTGATACTGCTTCTACCTGTCAGTGCTTAGATATTATCAAGCTGAAAAAATGAATACAGAATTCCAACAAACTGTCATCAAATGTCTTTCCATTATGAATTTAGATGAAATGTATATCCCCATAATGACCTAAACAATAAAGTCTATGGCTTTTACTTCTTTACCAGGCTAATTACATGATGTTGTCTAAATTACATTTGGTCTCATTACATTACAATGTTTTAGCTTTAACTGTAATATGTTCTTTGTACATTTCAAACCTCAGTTACTTTAATACCTGTTGAAACATTACTCACCGGTCAACTTCCTCAGTATTCCATTCTGAAATTACCTCTCTCACAGTAGCCCCTTGGCCACTGATTCTGCATCTATGTTACCTGTTATAACTCAATCAATATTAGAAACATGTCAACATTCATCAAACAGTATCTTATCCCCAGATATGGAGCAGGTCCATTCTAAAACTGTCAATCAATGGTCAGATTGAACATCCGAGTTGGGGCAGAAGGTTCCTTTCAGTCCCTAAATGAAAAATGTACCTTGTAAAGTTTACACTCCCCCTTTTTACACATAACTCATGTGTAACCAAAATCCTGTATGGGAAGAAAACCTTCAGGTAATAAGGGATTATAAAAAATACCCAACATTTTTCCCAAATATACATCCATCATTTCCACAGTAAACACTTCAGTGAAATTAAGTGTTTCTCTCCATCCTTCAGTCCTAAAAGAAACAGAATCTTCATGTTTTAGTTTGAGTTTCACATTCTGCAAACTGCCACCTCCTGTGGGAGTGAAATATCAAGTAGATTAGAAACGGGTCACCTGTACGGTTTTCCAATTTTTGTGGAATTTTAGGAAAACCTCTCATTTCCCACGGAGCCCCAGAATAATGTGTTAGTCCAAAAGCATGCTTGATTAGTCATTGTTTTAAATCATGCAGTTGCACTGATCACATGCAGACATACACTCACACTCACACTCACACTGTCAGGTTGTAAAGTCAAGTTTGGTCAGAGTCACCCCAGAGTCAGTCCTTGACAGTGTCTTCTCAAGTTACACTGTCAGTCAGGGTCAAAGGTCAGTTGGTCTCAGTCTTTTTGGCCATGTGTGTGCTCTGCAGAGACTTTGATATTTCAGCATAGGCCAGTATCCTTTGTCTACAAAAATCTGTCATATATGGAGCGCCATTAATTAATTCACGATTACAACTATAATGTTCAAGATACATCTAACTTTTCATCGGAACAGCTGTTCCCCACATTCCCTGAAAAGTGTTAGCCAAAAAATGTCGCTTCCTTATAGTATTACTACAGTTTATTAACACCTAATCTATATTAAAATGTCTAATAGATCTACTTCAGAAACTTGTGTACTTAATTATTATCTTGTGTCAAAACATTACTAGGATCTGTGTAGCTCTGCATTTCATAGCTCATTAAACCCATTTATCTTCAATTCTGGTCTACTTAAAAACAATGTTAAATTCTTTAGCAGTGTGTGGAACCCAGGGCGTCCGAACACGAAACAACTCATGGATCCAAAAACAGAAGTCCATCCTAAACCCTCCTATGGTAGAAAATGGATGTCCCTTTGAAGGTGGAGAAGCATGTCTTTAAAACTCATAAGATGATGCCTTGCGCTCCCTGTGAAGCTGCAAGTAAGACCTAAGAATCACAGTAGGATGGGTTCAGTGACCCCACATTCCTTCCAATTATATGGCTTCTACAAAATCAAATGTGCTGTTTCTACTTTTACTCTATTTTTAATTTACCAATTGATTAATTCATGGGTAATACAACTTTTTACCTTCACTTATTTATCCAGTCAATTCAAGTTTTTTAAATGTGCGCTTATAATAAGTGTGTTCATGTGTAAACTCACTCATTCCCGTTGATTCCCTTCTCCTCTCCTCTGGTTTATCTCAAGCCGTGACCCCGGCCTCCTTCACATTCTGCTCGACCAACTCCTCTGACTCTGACCTCCCCCTTTGTCCATCAGCCTCGCTGTAACTTTGAGGCAGCCATCCGCCCAGCTACATCTGCCGCCCCCATCAGGCCACGTTGTTGCACTGCTTTGCATTTCATCTCCTCCTTCACAGTCTCTCTGCTGCTTTATGGAGGGCAGATTCTGCTCTGTGTCCCATACTTTGCTCTTGTGCCAAATCTCGTGGCTCAGCTTGGAACTTCATTCCCTTTCTGAGGGACTGATGAGAGTAGATCTCTGCCTGTCAGCAAGCTGTTTGGTTCTGGATGCCACAGGTGGAGATAGTTCTGGATGCAGTTCTTATTATTGCAGTCTTGTTGTTGTTGTTGTTGAGCTCTGGGTTCTCTGTCTGTTCGATGGAGGAGGAGTCTCCTGGTTGGGATAGGTCCTCTGTCTGCTTGGAGGGTTGGGGCCCCAGCCGTATGACAGACAGAGAGAGAGAGTCCAGGTCCCGGGACGCATTACCTATAGTTAATTCTAATACACTGAGGTAAAATAAATCCAATCCTTTCCACTCTATTTTCCTAATCTTACTATCTGTCTTAAATGTTAAATGTCATCTGAACAACACAATTAATGTCCACTAATGATATTACAAAAAACTCCCTCTAATAATCGTTTCATCCATTGTGACATATTTACCCAAACTAAGTTTTTCAACACCCACTGTAACATGTTTACTCCAATTAATTCTTTCAGGAAACCATTTTCCTCTATACATTTAAATACCTAGATGTTTCAAGCACCACATATTCCACACACTATGAAAGAACCCCTCCATACTTAACAATAATAACCCTGCAGAGCACACTAATCTGATCACAGTAATGTAATTTGATAATTCACAACACATTTCTCTGTTTTTTTCAGGACATGTGGACTGGACTGGAAATTGTAAATAAGAAATCTGTATGTAAAAAACCACCTGTATGTAAATTGTAAATAACCCATCTGTTTGTCAAATATGTCTTACATGTCTTAAATGATATGATGAATTGGAAATGGGGGACCCTGATGAAAACAAGACGAAAGTCTTTCTCTGGTCTGCATCCCCTTAACAATTGTATGTTTGAGCTGTACTGTACTGTACCCAATATACAAGCTGTTAATAAACTTTTCAATCAATCAATCAAACTCCTGCCACGTCACAGGAGAACATTCATTGGCCCTTGGAGCTGTCCACCATGGCCCCTTGTTGGAGAGCAGAGAGAAGGAGTGGATCCAGCAGGGCTCCGTGGCACACCAGAGTCTTACTGATATCATTCTCAATGCACGTTGACTTAAAACGTCCACAAATATCTGCGTTTCAGGTATACCAGCCAAGGTCTATGTTCAAGTGACTGTTTTCCCATATGTCAATACTTCTGTGTTATTCTGAATTTGGTGCTTTTATGCATCAAATTGTATAACCAGAAAAAAAATAATGTATATTGTTTTCACTGTGCTCTCAGATCAACTGCAGACCTGGAGTCCTTCAATAATCACATTCTCATGTATGCAAGCAAGCGCTTCAGCTTCTCTCCAACGGTATATGCAACTCGGACACTGCTGGCTGGCCTGGACTACAATCACCACATCCACAGACCAGCAAGAGAAAAAAAGATCGCTCTATTCAGTATGTTGTAATAATATTACTCCTATGCATTTTAGTCTATTACCTTATAGGTGCTTAGTCAAGGCTGATCCAATGCTATGAAAAATAAGCATTGTGGAAGTACAAACTACTAATGTACGGTCATATGAACATTTCACTAATGTGTAACTTTTCTTTATGGCAGATACAGGAAGTTGTACAACAAAAGGTCCAGGGCGTGGAGGTTGCACACATTGAAAGTAGAGAAGGATTACAGCTACATCCCCGATCTCCAGAGCACTATCTTGCGGCGAAGATTGTCTGCTACCAAGGGGATGCCAAGGATCAGAGCCAAGAGGCCAGACGATCCCCGTCAACATGGGGTTCTGTCAGGTGCCCCTGCACCAACCACCCAGGAGCTGTTGCAGAAGCAAGTCAGCAGAGGACTAGGTGAGTTGTCTTACGATAATGTAGATTGATCATCAAGCAGTAAGATTCTAGCAAAAGCTAGTTTAAAAAAAAGTGTCGACATTTATGCCAGGTTCCACAAAACATCATCAGTTTCTAAACCTCAGAGCTACTAATTATGATCTACAACAGTTATCTCAACAAAGTAATGGCTCAACCATATGAAATGTCCTTAGTCCACTAAAGAGTCTAGTCGTTTTGCTTTTCAAATCATCTTTGGACCCACAATAGGTATGACATTGAAAAGTGTTTTTCACTGCATGAAATGCTGCCAAACTTGCAGTGTTGTCAGTCTTTGGCAGTAATGCGGGTGTTGTTGATATGCTGTAATTACTGTCATATATGTAATTGTGATATTTATTTTAAAGGACAATCACTGCCCAAGGAATAGAGGATTGGCCCAGCACCAATATGCTACGTGCACTTCCTGTCCTGTAATCAACAGCCTGGAAACCTCTGCCGACACACACCATTTCTTCCTTTGTTATATAATGTATATATCTTGTAGATTATAATATTCATGCAATATTGAATATGTGATGGTGTTTCCATATAATAAACAGGTTTCATAACACATTTGGTTGTCGTCGTTCGTACAGGATGTAAATAAATAATAAATGTAATCGCTTCATTGTTTATGCTAAAAGGAAAAGGCATTAATCATTTTAAAGATTTTATTTAAACAAGTTTGACGAAAGTGCAGAACATAAATAGTGAATTATTTTTAAAGAAATATTGTGATTGCACTTATGACTCTGAGCTTATACCCTACTGGGGATGAAGCCTTTGTACTGTCCATGTGGATCTGGGTACCAGTCTCGTATCTTCCAGACACAGCAACTGGGTATAATCACTCTGTGACCCTGTCCCAAGGCTCCATATTGCCACACAACAAATTGTCTGTATGCTGCATAGCGGAACTGTTTGTTGCTCTCCCCTGTGTCTTGAACATCAGCCACTGCCCGGATATCGTTCCAGATCCGTCTTGCAAGGCGCAGGACCCCCTCCTGCAAAATACACTTCCATGTGTGGAAGGCTGGAAACACAGGAGTCATGAGGTTGCCCACAGCACTTCCTTTCCACATCTGTGGACATTTCTCTGCAGTTATGGCAGAAACACCAACTGGGTTGACCTTCAACAGAGGGCCAGGTGGAGGCGCATCTGATGTGAAGCGGAGGAGGTCAAACATCAGACTTGGGTCCCGTGTCAGGCAGAGCTCCAGCAGTTGATGGGATTGCTGTAAGGACAGCCCTTTATTCTCGCCTATCAAGCAATAGATCACAAAGTAATATCTTTATTGAACAGAGCTTTATTGTCCACAAAGAGGTATTGTGTGTCCACAGACAAGCCACTGACTAAGACAAGAGTTATTGGTGGTGTTGAGGTAAAACAATAAATAATGTAAATATATGCTTCTATACATACTGTTGTACACCAGCTACACACACCTGTTCCTCTGCAATCCTTTGAGCTTGCAGATCCTCAACTCTTTGAAGGTCCTCTTGACCAAGACCCGTCTTAGTTTGACTTCCCCGTCCTCTTCCTCTGCCTCTTCCTCGCCCCCTCGTTGCTCTCGCACGTCCTCCTCTGGTTCTACCCCGGGCCACTCTGCTTTGACCAGATCTGCTGGGTTCTGGAGTGTACTCAGTGTCAGAGGAAACCATGCTCTCATCCTGGATGCTCTCATCCTGGAAGCTCTAACAAGCGAAACAAGAGATTGAATTATTATAATATTATAATTATTATGAATTAATTATATTATGAAATCCACGTTCCTCAATGTGTCACCGATGATAACGGAAACAAACGGCAGGTAGCATTTACATTACTCATTTAGCAGACGCTGTCTAGCATAGCTAGGTAATTAGGTACTGTATTTAGTTCGTCAACAAACATAATAGATGAATACGCTAAATATTTCAAATAAACATTAAAAACCAACTTGGGCTGTGTAGTATTGCTAACCTAGATGTGTTTAGCTTTGCCTGATATGTAACGTTACTGCAGCCTGCTCTCGCCAGCTAGCCAGAAATAATTTACTTATTTTTAATACATTTTCCCAAAACAAACATGCTAGCTTAAAAAATATAAGTACTGACAATAACTTTGTTCGTTTTTTACATTCATTATTATGATAATCTTAGGTGTTGTTTTCTTACATCTGATTGAGCCATGATGTTTTCCCAAGATGCTCAAGTCTGCTGACGTCATGTGCGCGTTCATGTGTGTTGGAGGAGGTGCTCTGTAAGGAAGTCTGAAGGAAGGGGCGGATTCTTTTCGGCTGTGTACTTTCAAATGTTAGTGCACTCGAGCCGGTTTCTGAAACTTACCTACCCCACCTTTAATCTTCTTGGTGTCTCGTCTCTGTCACGATCTGTCCGTGTTGTGTTTTGTCTGTCTGTTTCTGTCGTTGGTTTCCTGTTTTATTTTGTAAAGTGTTCACCCCCCGTTCCTGCCTGTTGCTTTCTGTCTGTTTTCCCTCCCTGATTTACCCGATTGTGTTCACCTGGTGTCCCTGTGTTTTTCTCCTCCCTCCTCACCTGTGTCTTATTTGTGTGATTAGTCTTGTGTGTATTTAAGTTCTGGTTTTTCTGTCTGTCTTTGTCGGGTTGTCTTGTGTTTTGACTTGGTCTGCGGTGAGTGTTCTGGTCTGTATTTTGTTAATAGTTGAGCCTTGAAATAAAGGAGCTATTTTTTGTCACTTTAATCTGCATTTGGGTCCTGCTTCCTGCACACACCTTAACATTACAACCCGACCACGAAATGGACCCAGCGGATTTTGATGAGTTTAAGCTGGATCTGTTCGATCTAGACTTTTCTTTACAATGTTATCATGCCGAGTGGAAAGGAACGTCTTCTAGAAAGGACAAAGAGGCTATTCTCGAGAAGGCACGAATGGAGGTGGCCGAAATGCCTTGGTTGAGGAGCTCGTTGCCGGAGTGGTTACAGCTGTTCACAAGTTGTCCTGAGGACTGGTCTGACGCTTCTAACCCTTTCCTCGGATCCGACTACAGTCCTGGTGGAGATCCACGGAGTATTCAGGCGGCTGCTAAGAGGAGTCGTCGCAAGGCCAGGTTAGCCCGAGCCCCAGCAGCCATGGTTCCGGCTACAGAACCGGTCCACACAGCCATGGTTCCGGCCCCAGTTCTGGACCCAGCAGTGATAGTTCCGGCCCCAGCAGCCATGGCTCCATGCTCCAGTACCGGCCCACGCAGCTTTGCTTCCATACTCCATTACCTGGCTTACACAGCCAGGGTCCAGGCTTCCGCTCCGCGCCCAACAGCCATGGTTCCGGCTCCAGTGCCGACCCCAGCAGCCATGGTACCGGCTTCAGTCCTGGCCCCAGCAGCCATGGTTTCGACTCCAGCCCCTCGTCTCCTGCTGGCTCTCCAGCCGACGCCAGCACCCCGTGTCCTGTCGGCGTACCGGCCGACTCCAGCACCTCGTCTCTTGTTGGCTCCCCAGCCAACACCAGCTCCCCGTGTCCTGTCGGCGTACCGGCCGACTCCAGCACCTCGTCTGCTGCTGGCTCTCCAGCCGACGCCAGCTCCTCGAGTCCTGTCAGCATACCGGCCGACTCCAGCACCCCGTGTTCTGTTGGCGAACCAACTCTCTCAAGTCTCCCCTCCAGGCCCCTCTCAAGTCCCCTCTCAAGTTCCTACCCGAGTTCCCTCTCGGGTTCCTACCCGAGTCCCCTCTCAAGTTTCCTCTCAGGTCCCCTCTCGAATTCCCTCTCTAGTCTCCTCTCGAGTTCCCTCTCAAGCCTCCTCTCGAGTTCCCTCTCAAGCCCTCTCTCGAGTCCCCTCTCGGGTTCCTACCCGAGTCCCCGCTCGGGTTCCTACCCGAGTCCCCTCTCAAGTTTCCTCTCAAGTCCCCTCTCGAGTTCCCTCTCAAGTCCCCTCTCGAGTTCCCTCTCAAGTCTCCTCTCGAGTCTCTTCTCGAGTCCCCTCTCGAGTCACCTCTCAAGTCAACTCTCCAGTTTCCTCTCGAGTTCCCTCTCAAGTCCCCTCTCAGGTCCCCTCTCGAGTTACCTCTCGAGTCACCTCTCGAGTTCCTTCTCGAGTCCCCTCTCCAGTCACCTCTCGAGTCCCCTCTCGAGTCACCTCTCAAGTCAACTCTCCAGTTTCCTCTCGAGTTCCCTCTCAAGTCCCCTCTCAGGTCCCCTCTCGAGTTACCTCTCGAGTCACCTCTCGAGTTCCTTCTCGAGTCCCCTCTCCAGTCACCTCTCGAGTCCCCTCTCAAGTCAACTCTCCAGTTTCCTCTCGAGTTCCCTCTCAAGCCCTCTCTCGAGTCCCCACTCAAGCCCCTACTCATGTGCCGTTGGAGGTCCCGCAGACTAGTCTTCTGCCGGGGGTCCTGCCAACCCCATGTCCTGTACCGTTGGAGGTTCCGCTGGGGGTCCTGCCAACCCTGTGTCCTGTCCCGTTGGAGGTCCCGCCGTCTACTCTCCTGCCGGGGGTCCTGCCAACCCTTTGTCCTGTCTCGTTGGAGGCCCCGCCGACTACTCTCCTGCCGGGGGTCCTGCCAACCCTGTGTCCTGTCCCGTTGGAGGTCCCGCAGACTAGTCTTCTGCCGGGGGTCCTGCCAACCCCATGTCCTGTACCGTTGGAGTTTCCGCTGGGGGTCCTGCCAACCCCATGTCCTGTCCCGTTGGAGGTCCCGCCGTCTACTCTCCTGCCGGGGGTCCTGCCAACCCTTTGTCCTGTCTTGTTGGAGGTCCCGCAGACTAGTCTTCTGCCGGGGGTCCTGCCAACCCCATGTCCTGTACCGTTGGAGGTTCCGCTGGGGGTCCTGCCAATCCCATGTCCTGTCCCGTTGGAGGTCCCGCCGTCTACTCTCCTGCCGGGGGTCCTGCCAACCCTTTGTCCTGTCTCGTTGGAGGCCCCGCCGACTACTCTCCTGCCGGGGGTCCTGCCAACCCTGTGTCCTGTCCCGTTGGAGGCCCCGCCGACTACTCTCCTGCCGGGGGTCCTGCCAACCCTTTGTCCTGTCTCGTTGGAGGCCCCGCCGACTACTCTCCTGCCGGGGGTCCTGCCAACCCTGTGTCCTGTCCCGTTGGAGGCCCCGCCGACTACTCTCCTGCCGGGGGTCCTGCCAACCCTTTGTCCTGTCTCGTTGGAGGTCCCGTCGTCTACTCTCCTGCCGGGGGTCCTGCCAACCCTTTGTCCTGTCTCGTTGGAGGTCCCGTCGTCTACTCTCCTGCCGGCCCCATGTCCTGTCCCGTTGGGGGTCTTGCCAACTCCTTGTCCTCTTCCGTGGGGTATCTTGCCGACACCTGTCCCACCGGTTCCTGTCCAGTCGACACCGGCTCCTGCCTGGCCTCCGGAGCTGTCTGGTCTTCGCCCTCATGCTCGGCCCCCTGAGTTCGCCCGCTGTGGCCTTCGCCCCTCCATGGTCTCTGCCTTGCCCCCGGGCCGTCCGCCTGAGTTCCCCACCTTGGATTCTGCCTTGCCCCCGGGCCGTCCGCCCGAGTTCCCCACATTAGACTCTGCCTTGCCCCCGGGCTGTCCGCCCAAATCCCCCTTTTTTGAACTCTGCCTTGCCCCGGGCCGTCCGCCCGAGATCCCTTCCTGGTCCTCTGCTGTGCCCCTGGGCGGTCAGCTCAGTCCCGTCCTCCGGACCCCCTCCACCCACCCTGGTGGCCTATTGATACGTCCCTCCTCCGGACCCCCTCCACCCACCCTGCTTGAGGTTTTGGACTTTTGTTTGTTTGGGACGTCTGGGATCCGTCCCTTGAGGGGGGGGGGGTACTGTCACGATCTGTCCGTGTTGTGTTTTGTCTGTCTGTTTCTGTCGTTGGTTTCCTGTTTTATTTTGTAAAGTGTTCACCCCCCGTTCCTGCCTGTTGCTTTCTGTCTGTTTTCCCTCCCTGATTTACCCGATTGTGTTCACCTGGTGTCCCTGTGTTTTCTCCTCCCTCCTCACCTGTGTCTTATTTGTGTGATTAGTCTTGTGTGTATTTAAGTTCTGGTTTTTCTGTCTGTCTTTGTCGGGTTGTCTTGTGTTTTGACTTGGTCTGCGGTGAGTGTTCTGGTCTGTATTTTGTTAATAGTTGAGCCTTGAAATAAAGGAGCTATTTTTTGTCACTTTAATCTGCATTTGGGTCCTGCTTCCTGCACACACCTTAACAGTCTCGACAGCCGGCTGCGAGAGCACCGTGCAGAATGAGCGCAGCGTTCACCTTTTGCTTTGCCAAATAAACCAAACATCTCACCCAAGTACGCTCCCTCTGTGTCCAGACCATCTGGCTTCACCTTGCCACCTCGCGTGCCCACCTTTGCTAAGGAGGAAGCAATGCAGTTGGGACACGCCGGATTATCCCCTGAGGAGCGCCTTCGATGTATGAGGTCTGGAGAGTGCCTGTATTGTGGTAAAGTGGGGCATTTCCTTGCTGGCTGTCCTGTCCGCCCAAACGCAGGGGCTCGTCAGTGAATTTGGGGGTCCTGACGAGTCCACAACCTACACCTATTGTAGCCCCAACCTTAAGCCGTTTTCTGATTCCTGCCAGACTTTGTGCTAACACTCAGACCTTGCCCCTCTCTGCCCTCAATGACTCTGGTGCTAAGGATGGTTTTGTGGATTTTGAACTAGCCAAGCAGCTGGGTCTCAACTTGGAAACATTACAGGAACCTATGACTGCTTATGCCTTAAATGGTAAAAGCATGTCTAGGGTTAAACAGCAGACACAACCTGTAACCCTGTTAAGTTATGGTAATCACAGAGAAGTTATCCAACTTAAGGTCATTTCCGCCCCTGCAGCCCCTTTGGTTCTTGGTTATCGATGGCTTCGCACCCACAATCTGCATATAGATTGGGCTGGAGGAAGAAACATAGAATGGAATCAGTTGTGAACGGTTTACAGTCTCCTGTGCCTCCCGTCCCTGTAGACCCTATGCCTGCTCTATGTGTCTCAGCTAATGTAGACTTATCTGGTGTTCCTGATGTCTACCACAACCTGAGTGGGGCCTTCAACAAAGATTAAGCTCCCTCTCTCCCTCCTCATCGTCCCTATGATTGTCTCATCGATCTGCCTCCTGGCGATCCTTTACCTACCAGCAGACTCTATAATCTGTCCCGGCCAGAGAGAGAGGCCATGGAGAAATACATCGGTAACTCCCTTGCTTCAGGTATAATTCGTTTTTCTTCGTGGACAAGAAGGATAAATCACTCCGACCCTGTATTGACTTTCGTGGGTTAAATAACGTCACAGTTAACCTCAGAAATGCATACCACCTGGTTCGAATTCGCCAAGGATATGAGTGGAAGACACCCCCCTTGGTCACTTTAAATATCTCGTCATGCCCTTTGGACTCTCTAATGCCCCAGCTGTTTTCCAAGCCCTTGTAAATGATGTCCTGCGAGATTTCCTCAACCGGTTCGTTTTTGTGTACATTGACGACATTTTGATCTTTTCCAAGAGCCTGGAGGAACACCAGGACCACGTCAGTCAGATTCTACAGAGGCTGCTGGAGAACAAGCTGTTCGTCAAAGCTGAGAAATGCGAGTTTCATCAGGAACGGGTCAGTTTTCTGGGTTACATCATCAGGCAAGGCAAGTTGGAGGCAGATCCAGGAAATATTCTAGCTGTCACTGAGTGGCCAGTCCCCACAACTCAGAAGGAGCTGCAGTCTTCTACTCAAGTCCCTGTTCACTTCTGCCCCCATTCTCATCCAGCCGGACTCAAGCAAGCAGTTTGTTTTTGAGGTTGATGCATCTGACATTGGGGTTGGCGCTGTTCTGTCCCAGACTGCAGGGCCAGACAATAAGCTTCATCCTTGTGCTTTGAGCTGGTGATCCAACGGAGTTAAATAACTATCGTCCTATCTCAAATCTTTCTGTGTTATCAAAGATTCTTGAGTCCCTAGTTTCTACTCAGCTAAAACTTTTTTTAAATTCACACAATATCCTTAACCCTATGCAATCTGGATTCAGATCAAAGCACAGTACTGTGACTGCCAGTCTGAAAGTCTTAGACGATATTAAGGCTGCCTTGGATAACAAATCTGTATGTGTTGCATTGTTTGTTGACCTAGCCAAAGCATTTGATACTGTAGATCACCACATTATGTCTAATGTTATGTTGATGTCTCGTTTCGGTCATAATGCCATTTGCTGGTTTCAGAGTTATCTAACCGACCGTACTCAATGCGTCAGGTTGGGTAGCACTGTCTCTGACCCTGTCACCTTGAAGAAGGGAGTTCCACAGGGCTCTATTTTGGGGCCTTTGCTCTTTTTATTATATATAAACAATATTTGTAATCAGATGCAATTCTCTACCTATCATATGTATGCTGATGACACTATTGTGTACTCATATGCTCCTTCTCTGGATATGGCCGTTTCCAATTTAAAATCTGATTTTATCACGCTGCAGCATGCACTTATTGATTCCAAACTGCTTTTGAACAGTAAGAAAACTAAAGCAATGCTTTTTGCTCCCAAGTCAGCGTCCTCTTGCCTCTCCATTGACACCCTTGATGGTGTCTCTGTTGAGTTTGTTGATACCTACAAATATCTGGGCTTCTGGTTGGACAGTAATCTGAACTTCAAATACCATATTGAAGTTCTAACTAAGAAATTGAAATTCACTCTTGGCTTCCTTTACAGACTTAAATGTTGTTTTTCAACTTCATCCCGTAAAAGGTTGGTCTCTGGCTTATTCCTGTCCCAGCTGGACTACGGTGATACCATTTATCATTTATAGATTTGCCTGTCCCACTGTGTTGGCCAAACTTGACCCACTCTACCATGCTGCACTGCGTTATATATCAAATGCATCCTATAGGACTCATCATTGCAAACTGTATAGCCTAACTGGATGGTCCTCACTTACTGTGCGTAGGATGCGGCATTGGTTTTTATTAATGTATAAAGCCATTTTAGGTAAGCTTCCACTCTACATATGTGCCAGATTTGCTCCAGTTTGTGACTCTTACAACCTCAGATCCAGTGCCTGGATACGGTTCCAGGTTCTTGCTGTGCGGACTGAGGCTGGGAAAAGGAGTCTTTTTTATTATGGTCCTTGGTCTTGGAATGACCTTCAATCACGCCTCAAACTGAGGGCACTTGTCTCTATAGCCTGTTTTAAATTGAAGTTGTCTGAAGTCCTTACTACCAGCTGCTCTTGCAGTAATAAGTAGTACCTTTCTTACTGTCCTAATGTGCACAATGTAGTGACTGCTTTTTTGTCTTTTGTTTTCTTAGTTATGTTCTCTGTATTTTATATGTTTGTGTTATGTGTAACGTTGCTGCCTTCTTGGCCAGGTCAGCATTGAAAATGAGATTCTATCTCAATGCTTTTATCTGGTTAAATAAAGGTTAAATAAAATTTCTCCCCAGCAGAGAGAAATTATGATGTGGGAAACAGAGAGCTTCTGGCGGTGAATATGGCATTGGAGGAGTGGCGACACTGGCTCGAGGGCAGCGAGCAGCCTTTTCTTGTTTGGACTGACCACAAAAACCTCAAGTACATCCAGTCAGCCAAACGACTAAACTCCCAACAAGCCAGATGGGCCCTCTTTTTTGGTTGTTTAAATTTCTCCCTAACATATCACCCTGGTTCAAAGAATGCCAAGCCCGATGCCCTGTCCAGATCGTTTTCTTCTGTAACCTCCTTTGACTCTATTCTCCCCCAGAGTTGTGTGGTGGGTGCCCTCACCTGGGAAATCAGTAACTCAATCCAGGAAGCGCTTTTGGAGGAACCTGACCCTGGTAGCGGTCCGCCTAATCGTCAGTTTCTCCCCAACTCAGTCCGTTCCCAAGTTCTGAAGTGGGTCCACAGCTCCCGTCCCATCACCCAGGTGCCAACCGCACACTCTCCCTTCTCCGGAGAAATTGATGGTAGCCAACAATGGACAAGGACACTAAGGAGTATGTTTCAGTCTGTACAACATGTGCTAGGAGCAAAGCCTCTCATCAGAGACCTGCAGGATTGTTTCAGCCCCTTCCAATCCCTAGTCGACCCTGGTCACATATAGCACTGGACTTTGTCACCGGCCTACCTCCCTCACAAGGTAACACAACTATTCTAACTGTTGTTGACCGTTTCTCCAAATATGCTCATTTTGTTGCTCTGCCCAAGCTCCCCTCAGCCCTGGAGACCTCCCAACTTCTCACCCAGCATGTTTTCCGCCTGCATGGAATCCCGGCAGACAACGTCTCCGACTGAGGCCCTCAATTCACCTTCCAGGTTTGGAAGACTTGGTGCATCAGTCAGTCTAACTTCTGGTTATCATCCCCAGTTAAACGGCCAAACTGAAAGGGCCACTCAGGATCTGGAATCTGCTCTCTGTTGCGTTGCCAAATCAGTCAACCTGGAGTTCCCATCTACCCTGGATTGAGTATTCCCACAATGCTCTCACTTCTTCAGCTACTAGTGTCTCTCCATTTGAAGCCTCCTTAGGGTACCAGCCACCCCTGTTTCCTGAAGAGGAGAAAGAGTGAGGATATACAATCTGCCTCCTTCTGTTCACCTTTGTTTGTTGTTGTCTGTATGTCTGTCTGTCTTCCTGGCTGGGCGTGGCTGACCCACTTACGATTCCCGCCAACTCACCTCCTCAGCTGCTGCTCATCACTCTGATTCATCTACTCACCTACACCTGCTTATATACCCGGTTTTCGTCATCCAGTATTCACCAGTTCGTCGTTTCCCCACGCTGGTAATTCGACTTGGTACATTTAGTTAACAGCAAAACCTAACTCTCTGTGTTCCTGCTTATCCTTAACTTTTGTTCTCTCTGTTCAGTGTCCGTCTGCCAACTCCTCTGCTTACCACGTCCAGCCACCTACCCCTCGTCTGTGTTCCTCCGTGCTTCCACGCACACCTGCCCCAGCCTGTTTACTCTCGCCAGCTCTGGATCCCCGGCTCTCCTCGCCTGTGTTCCACCATGCTTCTCTGCACACCTGCTCCAGCCTATTTACTCTCGCCAGCTCTGGATCCCCGGCTTCGCACCTCCGCACCTCCTCTGGTGACACTCCCTGGCACTGGGGTTTGTGGATATCCAATCCCTCTTTTGTCTCATAAAACGGTTTTAGTTAAGAAACCTTTTTCCCTCAAACTCTGTCTCCTCTCCATAGTGTTCAGTATTGTGGGTTCACTCCTGTAAGCTCTCGGAGAGCGTAACACAAAGAAGCCGGCTGTGTTTGTATTAAAGTCCAGAGTCTATTACGTGGTGTGGGATCCAAAAATCAAGCAGTAGGCTCGCAAGTTAGTCTGATCAGCCAGACAATGATAAACAGCGACGCTATATAGTCCAACAAGTTCCAAAAGACCACTATTCGCCGTCTTCTCCCTGTCCACTCACACACTGCCAGCTGTGTGGAAGCAAGCTCTGGTATCACCCATCTTGAAAGCTGGTGATCCCACAGAGTTGAATAACTATCGTTCTATCTCAAATATGTCTGTGTTATCAAAGATTCTAGAGTCCCTAGTTTCCACTGAGCTAAAACTTTTTTTAAATTCACACAACATCCTTAACCCTATGCAATCTGGATTCAGATCAAAGCACAGTACTGTGACTGCCAGTCTGAAAGTCTTAGACGAAATTAAGGCTGCTTTGGATAACAAATCTGATTGTGTTGCATTGTTTATTGACCAAGCCAAAGCATTTGACATTGTAGATCACCACATTATGTCTAATGTTATGTTGGTGTCTCGTCTCGGTCATAATGCCATTTGCTGGTTTCAGAGTTATCTAACCGACCATACTCAATGCGTCAGGTTGGGTAGTACTGTCTCTGACCCTGTCACCTTGGAGAAGGGAGTTCCACGTGGCTCTATTTTAGGGCCCTTGCTCTTTTTTTTTATATGCAAACAATATTTGTAATCAGATTCAATTGTCTACCTATCATATGTATGCTGATGACACTATTGTATATTCATGTGCTCCTTATCTGGATATGGCCGTTTCCAATTTAAAATCAGATTTTATCACGCTGCCGCATGCACTCCTTGATTCCAAACTGCTATTGAACAGTAAGAAAACCAAAGCAATGCTTTTTGCTCCCAAGTCAGCGTCCTCTTGCCTCTCCATTGACATCCTTGATGGCGTCTCTGAGTTTGTCGATACATACAAATATCTGGGCTTTTAGTTGGACAGTAATCTGAACTTTAAACACCATATTGAAGTTCTAACAAATAAATTGAAATTCACTCTTGGCTTCCTTTTCAGTCTGAAGTCCTTACCACCAGCTGCTCTTGTAGTAATAAGTAGTGTACCTTTCTTACTGCCCACAATGTAGTGACTGCTTTTTTGTCTATTGTTTTCTTAGTTATGTTCTCTGTATTTTTTATGTTTGTGTTATGTGTAACGTTGCTGCCTTCTTGGTCAGGTCAGCATTGAACATTTGATTTTATATCAATGCTTTTCTCTGGTTAAATAAAAAAAACCTGTCTCCGCCGGTTGGTGCATCCTGCACTCCAGGTAGGGAGACGATGAAGTCTTCGTGATGTCCCGGGGAATGAAATGTCTTAACTTGACCAACTCCATTGACTTTCAGTGTAGTGGGGTAACGGAGGAAAAATGCCACCCCTTTGGCACGGGCGGTATCCATTGCCCGGGAGAAAGCCTGACGACATTTAACAGTGTAACTGCTGTAGTCGGGAGAAGCGAATTCTCCGTCCATCAATCGTGGGCTTTCTTTGCGGCACGGAGTATGTCTTGGCGGGTGGTATAACGGAGAACGTTGAAAATCGGTGCGGGTAGCGCCCACCTGCTTCTTCCTGTCGTCGCTGTAGATATGATGAGCTTGCATTAACTCGCCCTTTAGATTACTTAAGGAGGGGAACCACTTTGGAAGCGAGTGTGTCAGAAATTGTATGGCGTTAGACCCTTCAAGTCCTTCTGCTAGCCCAGTTATACGGACGTTGCATCTTCTGCTCCAGTCCTCCATGTCCGCTAGCTTGAGTTGCATCATGTCCAGCGTAGCCTCGTGGGTGGCTAATATACCCGAATTGTTCACCACATCTAACCGCATCTTGCCCATCTCTGCCTTAACGGTGCAGATGCTTTCACTCAGTACCACCAAGTCTGTTTGGATAGAAGTCAATTTCTCCTCCATCTCCCTCCCCATCTGTTGGAGTTGGGCGAATCCAGATAGCCTCGTTGCTTCTCAAGCACTGTCTCAGCTAATGCCTCCATGTCAGACTTCCCCCTCGTCACGGGACCCTTTTTAGGCGGTGACTTTTTGCTCGATTTAGACATTGCCTTCGATCAAACATTCATAGAGGCTAAAATATATATTTTTTAAAGTTGTCTCAACGGTATAATTTTACAGAATTAGCATCACTGGGTTGAGCCAGTTTAACCTATGCTGCCATCTTGTCCAGCTGATGGACAAGAAAATATATTTGTTTGCACTCTACTTTACTCCTGATCTGCATTCTTCTCCAGCAATTTTCCGATTCTGAGCTGAGAATAGACTAGACAATTATTCTAAACTGTCCACAACAAATACAAATCAAAGCAGACCTGTTAATGATGGTCCCTCCCTTTGAGAAAAACATCTCCACAGTTCAGATGTCTCCTTTCCACTGTCCTTCACATTAAACACAAATAAATTAAAGAAGATAGCAGCGTCATATCCTAGCACATACAGGCCAGCTTACATCCAACATATTGTCAGATGTCATTTGACTCCTGATATTTCACGCTGGAGGCCGAGAAGCAGCTATAAGTTGCTTTTGTTCCCAGACGGGTGGCTGAAATGCCGTAGAGAATGCTCCCCTCTGCTGCAACAAGATAGTGTTAAAGAACCATGGTGGACAAATCCTCCGCAATATCCCACCTGTCGGCTGCATAATCACAAGAGCAAGACTATATTTATTAACAGGTGTAATAGGCTTGTCACGAATGAATGGGTAGGCACACATGGATTGGTCTAAATAGTTTGGAACAGCTTGAATGACGTTGAGATTAACCCTGCGAGGGGACATGTCTCTATCACTCTGTGTCATCTGAATTGAGGGGAGAGCTCAGTGTGTGCCTTGTATCCATCATGCAGCACTGGCAACAATAATCAATGTGACACGCCATCTGCCTTGGCTTCATAACCATCTGCATTTGCAATGATTCCCAGCCACGCTCATTTTCTTTCTTTCTTCTCTACCTCTGCCCTCCCCCTTCCTCTCTGCCATCTCTCTATCTCTCCAGACTTCCCCAACTGCAATCTCTCAATATTGTGTTTCTAATATCAACTGTGGCACTAATTAATGGCATTGTTCAGAGAGAATAGAAAGCAGATGGCTGCATTACACAAACAAATATAATCACATCCAAAACAGTAGCACATTCTGCAATGATCCCTACAAAATAAGGCAGCCTGCTAAACATAGTATGCCATTACAAATAATACTAATAAGAGAGAAAAACACAGCCTCCTCCCGGGAAACGTATTTTCAGTCTATTTGATCGAAAACTATTTCCTGCTCAGTGAGCTGAGGGGCTTGTCAGGCAATAAAAGGGCAGATGTTTCAACATCTGTTGCCCAATTAGAGTATTTTGGCTGCATTTGATTGTCACACATTTTTTTCTGTGCAGTTTGTATGTGTGTGGCCATTAAAAAAAAAAAGAATTACCTAAAAAGGAACTCGGAGGGGGACAGCACACATTTTTTAGGCACATGCCTTAGTCGAGACTCAAGAGCTCAGGGAATTAATCTCACTTACTAAGAAATGTATGTTAATGAAGTTGTGGCACAAACAAGCCCTTAGAAAGAGCACTGCATAAGCAAAGAGCCCCTTCGTCACCGACTGCAACAGCAGCTCGCATGATTCAGCTTGAACAGTAATTCCCCCGAGCTGGCAGACGTGCTCCCCAAAGCCTCTTCATAATTGAAGTGTCCTCTGATCTAATCCGAGATTTGGTGATTGAAACCATCCTCTTCCCTGCTTCCAGACTTGTTGGTAATATTGACCTGCGTCTTGGATGAATGGAAGCTGTTGTTCTCAAAAGACTGTGCCACACTGCATGGTTACTAAAGTCTTCTAATAAGTAAGAAATCCTCAGAACAATACATCACTTCTCATTCTCATATGGGCAACACCTCTTGTGAGCTGTGAGAGTCCCACAGTGTTCTTTAAATTGTGGTGAAGGATGCAATATTCGTCTCCAGTATAGTTGGAGTGAGTATTTTCCATTGGCATTAGCGAGGGATGATAAGGGGTGTCTAGATTTTCAGAATCCACAAGGTACCACTTCCCATTTTAAGGTTATGACTTTTTATTCAATTTCTAACTTTTTTCTTTTGGGAAAGTACCACATTAAAGGTAGGGTAGGTAATTCACTTCACAAAAACTTTTTGTTATATTCCATGGAATTATCTTAACATCCCAATAGCAATGAATAAATTAAATGCTTTGACAATAAATATATACAAATATTTCATCCGTGGCGCTGTAAAAAGCAAGTCCTATTATCTGCCTCGGCCCGCTGCAGATAAATTGATGGCCTACCTGCCTGTCAGCCATCCATCTCGTGCCCTCATTGGTCATATTCGTGTGTGTTGGAGGAGGGGCTCTGTGTAACTTGCTCCCCTCCTTGTTTTATTTATTTTCCTCCCTGCAGGTGCACCTGGTCTGCCCCTGGCTCCGCCTCTGCCCAGGTGTTCCAAATTCCACTCAGTTGTGGTTCAATAAAGAGAAGCTGGAGGAGAAGGATCTCTCGCCTTTCCTGACGCCGGGAGACACTCTCCTCAGAATACCCCATTGCCATTTGGTGGGGGTTGAGCTTTAGGCTATATTTTGTATATGTGTGTATGTTGTTGCAGAAGGAGGGGGGTTTTTAGAACCCACCTTGTCTCTGTGTGTCTTTTGGCGAAAGGGGCAAAATCATAACAAGGAGGGAAATCATAAAAACACACCAAGATGCCAGGTTAAACAATAATCTGTTTTAATTAAACAAGGTAATAATAGAATGCAATACAATATATTTAAAGGAAGTACTTCCTGCTCTTGTTCTCGTGCCGTTGAGATCCTTCGGTCGTTCACAGCTAGAGAAGAGAGATCGAACTTAATGCAACACTAACTTATATAGTCCAGAACAAGAGAAGAGGGGTGACTTGAATTTTCCTTCACCCCAGGTCATCCCATTGGGAGATTTAAAACAAGATATCTTCCCTTAGCGAATCAGATAATGAGGTTGATAATAAAACCTCTGGTGTCCGTTATCTCATCCTTCCTGCACAGGCCTTCTTCCCCCACCTTTCTACACATTCCAGAGGCTTTTTAATTATGTTTAACTTCTACCCTCTTCGCTTATTCAAAGATAATCTTTACATTTCTCCTATTTCCAGCTTTTGTTTACACACTGCTATTACTAATACAAAGTAATTAAACACACATATATAAAGTAATTAAACACACATATACCATTCAAGATAAGTAGACTTCTCTGAAACATGACATACTGGAGATCTTAAGCAGAAGAACTGTCATCCACACAGCCTGCTTAACTTCCCCTCCCCCAGAGCAATAAAACCTATTTAGCACCCAGGCACCCAGGAATGTTTGAAGCAAGTTTTAGTCCTCACATTTATGAAAGGATAAAACAGAGAAATCAATACAAAACACAAACACAGGTATTGTTTGAACAGTATTCACTTAACTGCTACTATTGATAATTACCAGAGAAACTCCAGGGCCTCTTTCAATATCTGGAAATTGCAACAAGACTTTCTGCCATTTCTACTGTAACACTCTTCCCAAATATCAGATGATATAATCATTAATCCCCCTTTTTATCTCTCAAGAGATAAACTTACACAAGACATTTTGAAACATATCTACTATCATTCTGTTCTACTGTGTCTGTCCCCCAATATTGTATAAATCTATCAGAAACTGAGACCCAAAGTACTTGAAAGTTTGGGAACAGAACACCATCTTCCATGGCAGTAAAGGAACCATTAGGGGGCGATCTGAGTACTAGGAAGCAGTCTCCTTGTGTGGTGAAATCATCAGCCCCCCCCCCCCCCCCCCCCTCAGAGGAATACGCCAACAAGGGCAGCTGATAGGGAGGGGGAGATGCGGCTTTCCCTTCACTGGTGGAACTGATCAGAGAGAAGTAGACTCCTCTGCTGCCTCGACAAGTCCCCCTTTGTCCGCTGACAGCCGCTTCCGAGTCGTCTGCTGTAGAGATGTCCTCCGGATCCTGCTCCTCCCGTCCACTGATGACAGCTTCCGAGTTGACCTCCTCTGCGAGGATCACGTCCATCCTGATGTCATCCCCGGTCCTAGCAGGTGGTTTCCTCGCCGCACACTGGCTCCCGTGGTACGAGCTGTCCCCCTTTCCTCCCACGCGGACGGCATGAGAGATCCGCTGGGTCACTCGGTCGGGGCTGGAGAGCCTGGGGTTGAGCCACTTTGTCCTGATGACCTTCAGCCAGACGAACTCTGCTGTGTCCGCCTCCTGCGTCTCGTGTCCCCCTTTGGCATCACCAACCTGTGTGGAGAAATCTGATACAAATCCCTCAAGCTCAGGGCTCCGGGGCCCTCCGCTGTTTGACCCACCATTGCGTAAGCAGCTTGGAGCCTGTTGGTGGGGTCTCTTAAAAATAACAGACGTCTGTGAACAGGTTTTCTAAATTAATTGTAGACCTCCTATCTGCCAGTGCAGCTTCAGAATCGTAATACTTGGTGTGTGGCCACAAAACAAAACTCCAACATCTCTAGGTGAACCAAATAACATATTTCAATAGCTCTGAGTTTCTGACAAGCGTCTGTGTTATTCTTAATGAAATCCCTGAGATCCCATTTAAAATCTAAATATAATATGAACTGCTAATGTTTCTGGTAAAGAAACACACTAATGTTATGGATTCAAAAAATAACCAAAATCATGATACTGACAAAGTGAATGATTTCCTGGTGATACTGCTTCTACCTGTCAGTGCTTAGATATTATCAAGCTGAAAAAATGAATACAGAATTCCAACAAACTGTCATCAAATGTCTTTCCATTATGAATTTAGATGAAATGTATATCCCCATAATGACCTAAACAATAAAGTCTATGGCTTTTACTTCTTTACCAGGCTAATTACATGATGTTGTCTAAATTACATTTGGTCTCATTACATTACAATGTTTTAGCTTTAACTGTAATATGTTCTTTGTACATTTCAAACCTCAGTTACTTTAATACCTGTTGAAACATTACTCACCGGTCAACTTCCTCAGTATTCCATTCTGAAATTACCTCTCTCACAGTAGCCCCTTGGCCACTGATTCTGCATCTATGTTACCTGTTATAACTCAATCAATATTAGAAACATGTCAACATTCATCAAACAGTATCTTATCCCCAGATATGGAGCAGGTCCATTCTAAAACTGTCAATCAATGGTCAGATTGAACATCCGAGTTGGGGCAGAAGGTTCCTTTCAGTCCCTAAATGAAAAATGTACCTTGTAAAGTTTACACTCCCCCTTTTTACACATAACTCATGTGTAACCAACATCCTGTATAGGAAGAAAACCTTCAGGTAATAAGGGATTATAAAAAATACCCAAAATTTTTCCCAAATATACATCCATCATTTCCACAGTAAACACTTCAGTGAAATTAAGTGTTTCTCTCCATCCTTCAGTCCTAAAAGAAACAGAATCTTCATGTTTTAGTTTGAGTTTCACATTCTGCAAACTGCCACCTCCTGTGGGAGTGAAATATAAAGTAGATTAGAAACGGGTCACCTGTACGGTTTTCCAATTTTTGTGGAATTTTAGGAAAACCTCTCATTTCCCACGGAGCCCCAGAATAATGTGTTAGTCCAAAAGCATGCTTGATTAGTCATTGTTTTAAATCATGCAGTTGCACTGATCACATGCAGACATACACTCACACTCACACTCACACTGTCAGGTTGTAAAGTCAAGTTTGGTCAGAGTCACCCCAGAGTCAGTCCTTGACAGTGTCTTCTCAAGTTACACTGTCAGTCAGGGTCAAAGGTCAGTTGGTCTCAGTCTTTTTGGCCATGTGTGTGCTCTGCAGAGACTTTGATATTTCAGCATAGGCCAGTATCCTTTGTCTACAAAAATCTGTCATATATGGAGCGCCATCATTAATTAATTCACGATTACAACTATAATGTTCAAGATACATCTAACTTTTCATCGGAACAGCTGTTCCCCACATTCCCTGAAAAGTGTTAGCCAAAAAATGTCGCTTCCTTATAGTATTACTACAGTTTATTAACACCTAATCTATATTAAAATGTCTAATAGATCTATTTCAGAAACTTGTGTACTTAATTATTATCTTGTGTCAAAACATTACTAGGATCTGTGTAGCTCTGCATTTCATAGCTCATTAAACCCATTTATCTTCAATTCTGGTCTACTTAAAAACAATGTTAAATTCTTTAGCAGTGTGTGGAACCCAGGGCGTCCGAACACAAAACAACTCATGGATCCAAAAACAGAAGTCCATCCTAAACCCTCCTATGGTAGAAAATGGATGTCCCTTTGAAGGTGGAGAAGCATGTCTTTAAAACTCATAAGATGATGCCTTGCGCTCCCTGTGAAGCTGCAAGTAAGACCTAAGAATCACAGTAGGATGGGTTCAGTGACCCCACATTCCTTCCAATTATATGGCTTCTACAAAATCAAATGTGCTGTTTCTACTTTTACTCTATTTTTAATTTACCAATTGATTAATTCATGGGTAATACAACTTTTTACCTTCACTTATTTATCCAGTCAATTCAAGTTTTTTAAATGTGCGCTTATAATAAGTGTGTTCATGTGTAAACTCACTCATTCCCGTTGATTCCCTTCTCCTCTCCTCTGGTTTATCTCAAGCCGTGACCCCGGCCTCCTTCACATTCTGCTCGACCAACTCCTCTGACTCTGACTCCTCCCCCTTTGTCCATCAGCTCGCTGTAACTCTTTGAGGCAGCCATCCGCCCAGCTACATCTGCCGCCCCCATCAGGCCACTGTTGTTGCACTGCTTTGCATTTCATCTCCTCCTTCACAGTCTCTCTGCTGCTTTATGGAGGGCAGATTCTGCTCTGTGTCCCATACTTTGCTCTTGTGCCAAATCTCGTGGCTCAGCTTGGAACTTCATTCCCTTTCTGAGGGACTGATGAGAGTAGATCTCTGCCTGTCAGCAAGCTGTTTGGTTCTGGATGCCACAGGTGGAGATAGTTCTGGATGCAGTTCTTATTGCAGTCTTGTTGTTGTTGTTGTTGAGCTCTGGGTTCTCTGTCTGTTCGATGGAGGAGGAGTCTCCTGGTTGGGATAGGTCCTCTGTCTGCTTGGAGGGTTGGGGCCCCAGCCGTATGACAGACAGAGAGAGAGAGTCCAGGTCCCGGGACGCATTACCTATAGTTAATTCTAATACACTGAGGTAAAATAAATCCAATCCTTTCCACTCTATTTTCCTAATCTTACTATCTGTCTTAAATGTTAAATGTCATCTGAACAACACAATTAATGTCCACTAATGATATTACAAAAACTCCCTCTAATAATCGTTTCATCCATTGTGACATATTTACCCAAACTAAGTTTTTCAACACCCACTGTAACATGTTTACTCCAATTAATTCTTTCAGGAAACCATTTTCCTCTATACATTTAAATACCTAGATGTTTCAAGCACCACATATTCCACACACTATGAAAGAACCCCTCCATACTTAACAATAATAACCCTGCAGAGCACACTAATCTGATCACAGTAATGTAATTTGACCCAAGTGTGGGTCTATGTCGTTCCTAAAAATGTTAGCAAACACCAACTACAAATTAAAGATAAATTGATTTAGCAAAATGAACTCTTATGTGATTCAAAATGTGACAAAAGAACAATGATTTGTCTTACACAAGATTGTAGTCTAACAGAATGACTCTTGACCTCATGGGGTCAAATAACTTGGATGACCGGGGGAAGGGAAGAGAAGACTCAACCATGTGCAGAGAGAAATCACACTGCTTGGAGACTGAGTTCAATAAAAATTAAACCATCCTACTTGTAGTCTGGCTTCAATAAAAATGTAACAAGACAAGGCCAGTTCATAACACACAAATTGTCCTCTTTGTATGTCTAATCTAGGTAGAATAATCCACTATTATATTTAATTTGAATGTACTTCATATACTCAGTAAACCTCTTTTTACTTTCCCTCAACGTTACTGTATGCAATTAAGTTCCTCTGAAATCTAATTAAGTACAATTCTCAGTTAATGAATATATTTTTTAACCCTTAAAGGAAGTATTGGTGGAAAAGTTTCCTCACATAATGTAATCTTCATTACTAAAGCTAAAACCTAAAGAAATCATCACGGAACAGTTTTCTGTCCTTACCACTTAATTGTCTCAATAAAAACCAAAAAGCATTGTGAAAACTCCCACTCTTGAGAACATTTCAACACTTTATTCCATCTAAGCGCTAATGTTTATGACAGACACGCCCTATTAATCCAATAAGCATGTAGGTCTTATATCTAGTAATATATTTTATTTCATGTTTTTACTCATAAAACAATATGACATTGTCCAGAATAGTAGTTAATTTTATATAACTTTTACTCTTTCTAATCTTTTCAAACATCTTAAGTCTCTTGTCTCTCTCTCTTTCCTCACTGTGCCCTGGAGTTGCCTGCACACAAGCTTCTCTCATAAATCACCTCTGTGTTTATCCAACCGTGTGA
Source organism: Harpagifer antarcticus (assembly GCA_902827135.1). Taxonomy (NCBI): domain Eukaryota; kingdom Metazoa; phylum Chordata; class Actinopteri; order Perciformes; family Harpagiferidae; genus Harpagifer; species Harpagifer antarcticus. The sequence continues at coordinate 2,338,325 of CADEHL010001118.1, read as the reverse complement.
GATGGCATTCCAGAAGAAGGTGGGGGCTTTCTTGAAACAAGAATGACTTCGTATTTCTTTATCTGACTAAGGCTTTCCTGTGTTCAGTGGTATTTATTAATATAATGGACAATACTTGTCGTTAATCCTAACGTAGTTAAGGTATTTATTTAACTGCCCTGCCCTTAATCCAAATGTGTAAATAGTTTGAGTGTAAAAAAAAAACGTATGATACTAACAATGGAGTTGCTTATCAAAAGGCAGTTGAGTAGTACTTGAAATGTTTTGGCTCTATTAACCCAGATATATTTTAATAATCTTGTTTTGTTTTTGATTGTATATGCCTGGTGGAGGAGACTTATTGTGAGTCGTTCTGGATAAAAGCGCCAGTGAGCTGTAATAATGCAAGAAATTACTACCAAATAAGTCCAGCAGATGGCGGCACCTCCCCAGGAATGAAATTCCCCCTCTTGTGAGAGGAGAAATATACTTGCTTAGAACCACAATCTTCAACTTCGCGTCTTTTATCTGACCTATATATTAATAATTATTCACAGAAAATTATTCCCCGTACAGTCTATCCAGCTTTTATAGTGCGATGTTTATTTCAACAGATAACGTGACCTTTGGACGCGCTTCAACACGGCTTTTCAGCTATGTGGCGTCCACATGGAGTCGGAACCCAGGTCAACAGAACCACTTTATCGTCACGTTTAGCCTTCTAGATTAACCCCACATAACAAGAGAACGAGATTCCGGTCGTTTCAAAATGTTTTTTTTGAAATTTGCGTATCTCCCCTTGGATCCTTTACATATAATACAACTGCAGGTCCTATGACGCTGGAAAGTATTATTCTGTTTTGTTCTGGATGGAATCTTTTTCTTTTAAGAACCACTGAACTTCCCCGGCGAGTTTAACCGTCTGAATATCTAGAATTCACGGGGCCTTTCACCTTTTCTTTACACCGCTTCACGTGCAGCAAACGAGTCAGCCGTGTGATTCTGAAAAATCCACGAGACTACTCACTCTTGCTTTATCAATTTTATGTTTATTTATTTATGCTAAAACTATGCATTGCATCCTACCATCTACTATGACTACGGCACTGAGAAAATATTTCTGACAACTCTAAGAATTTGAATATAGCCAAATCACAGATTTTGAGTGTAACGGGTATCTGCTTACCTTATTTTTTGTATAGAGCTCTGTATTTAGTTGTCAGAAATTATTTCGAGGTGCCTTCCCTGGACACTTCGTCCGCTGGCTGGCTGCTGATGCGATCTCCTCCCGTGCTCCTTTCCGCCCTACGTCGGGGTCGCCACTTGTTGCAGAAGGAGGGGGGTTTTTAGAACCCACCTTGTCTCTGTGTGTCTTTTGGCGAAAGGGGCAAAATCATAACAAGGAGGGAAATCATAAAAACACACCAAGATGCCAGGTTAAACAATAATCTGTTTTAATTAAACAAGGTAATAATAGAATGCAATACAATATATTTAAAGGAAGTACTTCCTGCTCTTGTTCTCGTGCCGTTGAGATCCTTCGGTCGTTCACAGCCAGAGAAGAGAGATCGAACTTAATGCAACACTAACTTATATAGTCCAGAACAAGAGAAGAGGGGTGACTTGAATTTTCCTTCACCCCAGGTCATCCCATTGGGAGATTTAAAACAAGATATCTTCCCTTAGCGAATCAGATAATGAGGTTGATAATAAAACCTCTGGTGTCCGTTATCTCATCCTTCCTGCACAGGCCTTCTTCCCCCACCTTTCTACACATTCCAGAGGCTTTTTAATTATGTTTAACTTCTACCCTCTTCGCTTATTCAAAGATAATCTTTACATTTCTCCTATTTCCAGCTTTTGTTTACACACTGCTATTACTAATACAAAGTAATTAAACACACATATATAAAGTAATTAAACACACATATACCATTCAAGATAAGTAGACTTCTCTGAAACATGACATACTGGAGATCTTAAGCAGAAGAACTGTCATCCACACAGCCTGCTTAACTTCCCCTCCCCCAGAGCAATAAAACCTATTTAGCACCCAGGCACCCAGGCACCCAGGAATGTTTGAAGCAAGTTTTAGTCCTCACATTTATGAAAGGATAAAACAGAGAAATCAATACAAAACACAAACACAGGTATTGTTTGAACAGTATTCACTTAACTGCTACTATTGATAATTACCAGAGAAACTCCAGGGCCTCTTTCAATATCTGGAAATTGCAACAAGACTTTCTGCCATTTCTACTGTAACACTCTTCCCAAATATCAGATGATATAATCATTAATGTTTAGCCTGGAGGACCTGGTAGTCCAGTTTTCGCGGTAGTAACTACTACAGTTTCCTATAAAAGGTCTGCCTTATGGACACAGTTAACATGGGATTTGTCCTTCAAATGTACAAATGTCCGTACAATGGAAATGTGACGTCAACTTATAATGCAAAGTCCCTGCCACCGACAGGACAAATTTGACCAACTGTACCTACATAGATTCAACACTTGGGGATGCTCTATGCATGTGTCTGTGTCCACCCCGTGGATCATTGACATTCAATTTGGGGTCCACGAAGCTGACACCCGCATAAAAGCACTGATGATACCCGCATAAAAGCACTGATCTGAGGGTAAAATAATCATCATTCTGTATATAAATATGCTATGTCCATATCCTGGACATTTCCTTTTAAATTTGGGGTCCACGAAGCTGACACCCTGCTAACAGCAGTGATACCCGCATAAAAGCACTGATCTGTGGGTAAAATAATCATCATTCTTTATATAAATATGTTATGTCGTTTTAAATTGGGGTCCATGAAGCTGACACCCTGCTAACAGCAGTGATACCCGCATAAAAAGCACTGATCTGCGGGTAAAATAAACATCATTCTGTATATAAATATGTTTGTCAATATCATGGACATTTGCTTTTAAATTGGGGTCCACGAAGCTGACACAAGATACCGGCAGATAAGCACTCATCTCGGACTAACATCCTCAATGCATAGCAGTTTTAATGGCATGCCCCTCGTTACCTTGAGACATTATTTTTGTATTCAGTGTTACCAGGGGCACGAACTTCTGACCAGTGTTCCTTCTTGGTGTAGTCCGTGGGGGAGTGCTTAAGTGTGGGTACACAGGTTCGCCTGGTGCACAAGGTTATGGAGGTGGGGGTCTTGCTGGTGCTCAAGTGTCCATATACGTCACCCCATATTCACATAACTTTTTTTTTTTTATATATATTTTTATTGAAGACACATAAAAAAGACATTTGGTACATTGACAGGGACCACAGTTCAAAGTAGTAGTAACCATTTAGTCTCTACTATTGTGCATCAATTGACAATCCATACATGGTTAATTTTCTCTTGAAGGCATACAGTATTTAAGCCACCTTCATAACTCAAACAGACCAGATAGCCAAATGTAAGGGAGTAGTGTACCGACTGAACTAAACAAGATAATAATAGCAATAATAATAATAAAATAATAATACTAAAACAATACAAAGACAAATACATAAATACGTAATAAAGAGGAAAGGGGGGGGGGGGGGGGGGGGGGGGGGGGTGTCCATCAATCAGTAACCAAAAATGCAAGAGATTGGAAGAAGGTTAAGAAGGGTTGCCACTTAGTGTAAAACATAGAGGTTCTGCCTCTTAATGAATACTTAATTTTCTCCAATTTTAGAAAAGACATGACATCGCTGCGCCACTTAGCATTGGAAGGAGCTTTTTTGGATTTCCAGTGAAGAAGAAGAAGTCGTCTTGCCAATAACGAAGTAAATGCCAAAATATCTAATTGCCCCGAGCTGTATCTGTTGTAATCTTCTGGGCACCCAAATATGGCAATATGGGGACAGACTTTCACAGTGAGTGAGAGTATTTTTGAGATATCCTCAAAAAACTTCTGCCAAAAGGAAAACACTAATGGGCAGGAGAAGAACATATGGGATAGGTTGCAGGGAGAGGCTTGACATTTGTCACAGATGTCAATAACAGTGGGATATATTTGTGCCAATCGTGCCTTTGAGAAATGAACCCTGTACAGCACCTTGAACTGTATGAGAGTGAGACGAGCACAGGATGAACTCGTATGAATCCTGTTAAGAGCAGTGTCCCACCAGTGATCACCCAAGTTCACACCTAGCTCAGCCTCCCAGGCAGCCTTGATTTTAGTGGTGTGTGAGCTGTCATCGGTGAGGAGTTTGTTATATATTTTTGAAATAAGTGACTTTTGAAGGGGATCGGAACAAAGAAACTCATCCCATATTTGATTAGGGGGTAGAGAGGGAAAGGATGGAAACAGGGATTTGGTACAGTGTCTAATTTGGAAATAACGAAAAAGGTGAGATGTTGGGAGTTCAAATTCCCTTGATATATCAGTAAAACTACGAAAGGTATTATCCTTATAAAGCTCTCTAAAAGTCCTCAGGCCCTTCTCATGCCATACAGAGAAAGTGGGGTCAGATAAGGCAGGTCGGAATAAATGGTTTCCCAATAAAGGAGCTAAAGTGGATGCAGAAGTAAACTTAAAATGCCTCCTAAATTGGTACCATATTTTAAGAGTAGAACTCACAACAGGATTATTTTTATGTCCAGAGAGGTTGGTGGGAATGGGAGAGGTAAGTAGTGCCATAGCGGAGGATGAGCCACAAGACTGTGCCTCAAATCTAGACCATGGAGGATGCACTGATTTTGACCAAAATGAAATCTTGTGTATGTGTGAAGCCCAATAATATAATTGGAAGTTCGGGAGAGACAGTCCAGCGTTAAGTCTACATCTTTGAAGAATAGATTTGCTTATTCTGGGTGCCTTTCCATTCCATAAAAAGCCAGAAATAACCTGATCAAGAGTCTTAAAAAATTGTTTAGGTAGGAATAGAGGGAGACATTGGAAAATAAATAGGTACTTAGGAAGAATGTTCATTTTAACAGTGTTCATTTGACCTATAAGCGACAGAGGTAAACTCTTCCATCTTTGAAGGTCTGACTTAATTTTAGACATTAAAGGGGAGATATTGGCAGCGAAAAGGGAACTTAGTGTTCTTGTTACATTGATTCCTAGATACTTAAAGCCAGAGGGGCTCAATCTGAAGGGGACATCGGACTGGTTCAATTGTGATGCCAGAGCGTTAACAGGATAACATTCACTTTTGGAAATATTCACTTTGTAACCTGAGAATGAACCAAATTTCGTAAGAAAAGATAAAATTGCTGGTATAGAGTTACTGGGGCTTGAGACATACAACAATAAATCATCCGCGTACAGGGACAATTTAAATTCCATCCCCAGCCGCGATATCCCAGTGAAAGTGGTTGAGGTCCTCAGATATATTGACAAAGGCTCTATGGCTAACGCAAAAAGCAAAGGAGATAGTGGACATCCCTGACGGGTTCCTCTGGATAAAGTAAAATAACGAGATTGAACGCCATTAGTGGAAACACTAGCCTGTGGGGATGTATAAAGAAGGCGTATCCATGAAATAAATATATCACCTAGCCCAAATTTACTCAGTACAGTAAGTAAATAGTCCCACTCAACCCTATCGAATGCTTTTTCTGCATCAAGTGAGATCAATACTTCAGGGGTCGTAGCGGTGTTTTTGGAGTAGATAATATTTAAAAGGGTGCGGACATTGTAAAATAGTTGACGTCCCTTTATAAATCCTGTTTGTTCTTCAGAAACTATGGTTGGGAGAATATTTTCTAATCGACGTGCCAAAGCCTTAGCAAGTATTTTCGCATCCACATTTATTAAGGAAAGTGGCCTATAAGAGCTGCAGAGATCCGGATCTTTGTCTTTTTTTAAAAGCAGACTTATGGAGGCTTGTCTTAAAGTGGGAGGAAGAGAACCATTCCGCAGAGATTCCTTATACACCGAGTGTATTAATGGGGCCAATTTAGATTTAAATCTTTTAAAAAATTCTACTGGGAATCCATCAGGGCCAGGAGCTTTTTTATTTTGCATGTTATTTATAGCGAGGGAGATCTCATCTGAGGTTAATGGAGAATCAAGTTCTTTTGAAACACCAGGACCTATAGTAGGGAAATTGAGATTGTCAAAGAAAGCGCCCATCTCAGAAGTGTCAGATGGCGATTCAGACTTGTATCGAGAAGAATAAAATGAGCCAAAGACTGAGTTAATGGTACTAGGATCGGTATGCAACGTGCCTGATGAATCTTTTATCTGGAGGATTATACGTGAGGCTGCCTGACGACGCAATTGGTGGGCCAAAAGGCGGCTCGCCTTATCACCATGCTCATAATACGTTGAACGTGAGCGTAAAAGAAGGTGCTCTGCATCAGTAGTTGTTATGAGATCAAATTCCGTCTGTAATTCAACTCGATCTTTGTGTAAATTGGGAGAGAGACAAATGGCTAATTGCTGATCTATTTTTTTTATCTTGCACGATATATCTTTAATTTTGGCAGAACGAGTTTTATTTAACTGCGCAGAATAAGAGATGATTTGGCCCCGTAGGTAGGCTTTTAATGATTCCCACAGCAGAGAACAAGAGATGGGTTCATTGTCGTTTTGATTGTTTGTAATAAAATCATCAATTGAAGTTGCAATAAATGTATTAAATTTGTCATCTGACAACAGCAAAGTATTAAACCTCCACGGCGTTGAGTATCGTGGTTGCGGTGAAATCCAAATATCCAGAGAAAGAGGAGCGTGGTCGGAAATTACAATAGGATGATATTTAACTGACGACACTTTGGTAATAAGTTTGGCATCGATGAAGAAATAATCAATTCGAGAAAAGGCTTTGTGCATATGAGAAAAGAAGGAATATTCCTTAATGTGGGGGTTATAGAATCTCCAGGGGTCAACGCAGCCGTTCTTGGACATGAAGTCAGAAAGAGTTTTTGACATGAGTGATGCGGTCAGCGTTTTAGGAGAAGAACGATCTAGACTGGGATCGACAACGAGGTTCATATCCCCTCCAAATATAAGCAGGTTATTATGCAGTGACGGAAGACATTCAAAAAGCTTGTTCATGAAGTGTGGGTTATCAAAATTTGGGGCATAAATATTGACTAACAATACAGAAACATGAAACAGCGTGCCTGAGATAATTACATATCTGCCATTGTCATCAGCTATACACTTGGAAGATGTGAAATTAACAGACTTGCCAATTAAAATGGCAACCCCTCTGGACTTAGAGTTGAAGTTTGAATGGAACACCTCAGAAACCCATGGACACTTAAGCCTGACCTGGTCTGTGGAGCGCATATGGGTTTCTTGTAGAAACATTATGTCTGCATTAAGTCGTTTCAGATGAGCAAATACCCTGGATCTCTTCAAGGGGCTCCCCATACCTTTAATGTTCCAGCTTACAAACTTCACTGGTGAGCCAGGAGCGATTCCTAAATTGCTAGTATTGGTAGACATTTACTGAGGACTTTCTATAAAGAGACAACTGACTATGAAGCACCACCCCGAAAGAGACATAGAGGGAAACAAAGCAATAGAAAAAATAAATGAAATAAAATAAAAAAACACACAGTAAACAATCCCAACCCCTCCCACCCATCCCATAGCACTTACATCGACCCCATCCCCAAACGATGGAGAACCCAGTGCTAACTCCACAAGGAGTCAAATTCCTATGGCTAACAGCTTGTGACCTAATAGTGAAAGCTAAACTTAGGTAAACTTAGGTTAAGCTCCTGCAAACTTGAGATTGATATAGAGCAAGGCACTTATAACCAGATCAACTTCCACATACAGAGAACTTGGTGTATGGATTTAAGTAAAATAAAGAGTAAATAATTGTTCCAGAGGTGTTCATAATGGTGTGTTAAGAGATCCCTTACTTGACCAGTGTCTTAATGAATGTCTCGGCGTCTTCCGGTGAATTAAACTGCCTCTCGTTACCGCCATGGGTAATGCGGAGTCACGCTGGGTAAAGCAGACCAAAACGTATCCCCGGTATCTCACGGAGCTGACGGCGGACGTCATTGAAGGCAGCACGGGCACGGGCTGTCCTCGAGGTGTGGTCAGGGAATATGGAGACGACAAAGTCACCGATCTTGATCCGTTGTTGGACTCTGGCTCTCCGCAAGATATCAGCACAGTCCGCATGGTAGTGAAGTCGGGCAATTATGGTGCGGGGGCGCTCGCCAGGTCTCGGCTTCGGCTGGAGGGTGCGGTGGGCGCGGTCCAGAAGTGGCTCTTTCTCCAGCTTAAAAGCCTCTTTAAGCAGAGTGGAAATAGCAGCAGTTGTGTTAGTGATGGTTATTTCTTCCGGTACACCCACGATCCTTACGTTGTTACGTCGTGATCTGGCCTCGAGATCTTCGCACTTATTATCCACTCTCTCCAGTTCAGCGGACAGGTGCTCCACTTTAGCCTGCATTGTAGAGATATCATCCGTGCAGGTCGAGAGCGAAGTTTCCATTTCCGTTACGGTAGATTTCAGGGCACTCACATCAGTCTTGATATTCGTAATACTGACACTTAAATCCGCCATCACTGTTTGTAGCTCTGCCTTGATGGATGATAAGTTGTCCTTCAGGGCCTCATGGAGCTCAGTTTTGAAAACAGCCGCCATCTCAATACGGAGTGAAGCGAGCATCTCCTCCTTGAAATCGGGGGAGACAGCGGGCCCCGCAGCTCCGCTGCGAAGGGAGGAGGGATCACTCGGAGGCGAGGATGCAGCATGGGGAGCAGGCCTCTGAGACGGGGCGGACGAATTATTCGTACTTTTGCCTTTAAAAGGCATTTTGGTCATCAAAAAGTCGAGAATAAACTGTTAAATACTCTTACACCAAGAACTATCTCATAAATAATGTGCCTGTAATCACATTTCAGAGCATATTGCAGGAGCTCCTAAAAGTTGCGTCTTACTCCATCGATCACTCAGCCGGAAGTCCTCATTCACATAACTTTTACCCGCCTTAAGAGACACTATTTTGGGGTACAATTTATCCATTTTCACACCTTTTTTCTGGTTCTTCCAAAAGTTAACTTAGACTTTTTCTGACTCTGGAGGAATGTAATGGGAGTTGTCAGGGGACTATATCCGCCTTAAGAGACACTATTTTGGGGTACAATTTATCCATTTTCACCCCTTTCCTCTGGTTCTTCCAAAAGATAACGTAGAGACTTTTTCTGCCTCTGGAGGAATGTAAGGAGAGTTGTCAGGGGACTCTATCCGCCTTAAGAGACACTATTTTCGGATATATTTTATCCATTTTCACCCTTTTCTCTGGTTCTTCCAAAAGTTAACTTAGCCTTGTTCTGACCCATGTACATACAGCAGTGATCACTACCTGACAGTCATTTCAAACGGTGTTAAATCGTTTTTTCACTTTTTAAAACTGCTTTCTGCCCTGGAAATGATTTCTAACCATTATTACCGTTATGGAGGGGCTGCAGGAACACTTTACCCAGCTTTCACACACTCATTCCGGGGTAATAAAGCCATGTGCATCACCCTGGAGCTCTGCCTGGGACCGTGGGACCCTGTGCATCAGCCTGGAGCTCTGCCTGGGACCGTGGGACCCTGTGCATCAGCCTGGAGCTCTGCCTGGGGCCTGTTATTTGTGTAATAATTCTCGCGTCCAGGAGAGAAGCTTAAAAAGGAGACTAAATGGAGTCTCTGAGATGGTTTCAAATTGGTACTTTAATTCAAATAAAGGCGCGGTAATGTTACAAGCAGAATATTGTCCGACAGAAAAACAGCTGTGTCTCTGGCTCTCTGCCAGGTGAGAAAAGAGAGCGAAACCCTACGTGATCGCTGTATTTATATCCTCTGCTGGCTCCTCTCTGCAGGCCGGCTCTCCAACGTTTTAGTGTCCGTTGTTACGCATATCAGAGGATACAGACATTGTACATTCAATATATATAAACACGCCTTTTCTCTTCCTTAACTCTTTCATAACTCTATATGTAATACATGTTAACGGCATCAATAGCCACTTTAGCGATACTAATGGACGGTAGTCCCGGATGTTGTCATGAAGGATTTTCAGAATAAAAGCTTGGTATTGAGAACTTCCGTTTTTTTCCAGAATAAAATAGCATTTAAACTGACGGTATGTTTAAGCTACATTATGCTATTAAACATTGATTTTAATTTCTAACAGTCCCTCCTTACACACCTAAAAGGTGTGTATAATACTGAAATCAATGAGTTCTTCATCTGAACTCTGCATAGTACATAACTCATATCAAAAACATACAATCAAAATGGAATGGTTCGAATAGCCTCAACTTTACAAGAATACAAAAATACTTTGACTGTGTTCAAACATAAAAGTGTTCCCTTGTGCATAACTTCTAGTGTTAACATTCAATATGGTTCTTCAAAATAGCAGCAATGGCTTGGTATTAGAAAATTTCTTCCTCCCTCCTTTCACAGAAACCGTTCTCATACCACGCTCAGTGTTAAGGCACTTGTTTTTACAAAGTGAAAAAGAAACGACCCATTTTAAAATAGTAATGATTCTAAAATGCATGAAATCTATCATATAGAACAGTGAAAAATAATACAAATAAAACAAACTATCTAGGACCAGTGTAATGTAATAATAAAAATACACTATCTTGGAATAGTATAGAGTAATAATAAGAAATAAAAATACACTATCTTGGAATAGTATAGGTTAATTGAAATGGATTCACTCCATTTTAACATTTTAGTTTGCTCACTTCTTCACATGATTTCATCATTTAAATAATCACATCGGCTGGACATTCATTGAACAATCTCATCTCTGAACATCCATATAATATAAACTCATTCAAACTAACTCATCATTTTCATCAACATCTGTATATGGGGGTGGTTCATCCTGTTCTACTAGCATTGGAAACTGTCCCCCCATGTGATATTGACTCCTAGCATATTCCTGGTTGAGGGCCCCATTAATCAGTCGGTTTGCGAAAGCGCGGATGCAGGTTGAGAAACAACAGCAACCCAATGCCAGTATCCCGATCACACCTGTCACAGACATCAACCCACTCAGTAGGAAAGCCTTGTACTTCCCCAGCCAACCATCTAAAAAAAACCCCAGGGGGTTCTTCTCTATCCCACTGTTGTCTGCTAACTCCATGCTCAGAGTAGTGAGTCCCTGGAGAGCCTTGGTTACTGATCCATCAGGTGAGGTGTTGTTCGGGATGAAAGTACAACATAATGTTCCAAACATTTTGCATACTCCCCCTTTTTCTGCCAACAACATATCCAGGGCCACTCTGTTCTGCAAAGACATCTGGCTGGTCTTGTCCAGTTGCTCGCTTAGCCCCTTCATCGCGTCCCTGGAGTGATTTATGAACCTCTGCTGATTGTAGTAGATATAGTTAATCCAGTCCACATTCTTGTTTATCGTAGGCCAAAGGAAAATGGATTCCAACCCTGCTAAGATCTGATTTCTAGCTTTAAACTCGTCTGGGACTCCCCTGGGTACCCTATGCTGTCCATGTATACAGTGGAATCAAAACTCCCTGGAAAGACTGACCTTTTGGCCCTGGTTGCTTTGGGCTGGACTGCCATGTTTATCAGTTGCTCGGCCGTCATCGGTACTGCATAAAAAGGCATCACTAGCTGTACCAGCGCACAGGTCCCTGTCCAATCCTGTGGTAAAACTGAGTACAGGGTTTTAGTGCCACAATACCACCAGACATCTGTTCTGGGATACTGCCTGATGGGCATAGCTATACCCGGGAGAAAATCCTGCTTCATTAAAATCGTTGTAGAATTGCACCACTTAAGAGTTCCTACTCCCGTACCTTTCAGGTAGTCCCTTGTAATGCAGTCATACAGTCCCTCGTAAGACGTGAAGTCAGGTGGAATGTCATTCATTTTTACCACTGGATACTTTTGTGCAATGTCTACACAATCTGCTGGGGATTTTTGTCCATAGAGTTTGTACATACAGTTTTGTCCTCTTGGGTTATTGTGGGCGTTAAATGGAAATGGCACCGTTCCCAAACTTGGTCGGGCAGCCGCACAGGCCAGACAGTCCGCCATCTTGCTCTGCTTAACAGAATAGACGACCCAGTCTAACCAGGAATTTGTGTCCTCGTATCCTGTTTCTACTGCTATGACTTTCTGTATAGAGGTCATACTCAGATAGGTGACCAGTGGATTGTTCACAGATTTAGCAGGGGGTATTTCTGGTTCTGGTTTAAGGAGTGATTCAGTATATTTCGGGGCGAGATCAGGAATTATATCAGCTGGGGGGTCAATTATTTTCACTAAAATTAATCCCATTGGGTCTTTTCCAGGAACTTCTATCCCCATCAGTAAATGGAATGCAGTGTTGTCTCCCTTTTTCTTGAAATGGGGAGTGAGTGCGCTTTTAAAAGCAATTATTATTGGATTGTGTTTGCTCATATCTCCACTATGGCGACCTTTGGAAAAAGATAGCTGAGACCTAAACGCCACACCAGGGGGATTGTTATTACCTTCTGCCCTTGCACTCCAATATACCTTCTCTGAACTGGGACACCATGAATTATCATCTGGCCTTCCCCAAGCATGAATGCACCCATAAACGTCATGACCTGTTTTATCTTGCAGCTCTCCACATACAACCACATCACACACGTCAAGACTGACCGTAACCGCTTCACCTCTGGGAATGAGTATTTCTAACTCCTCCTTCTGTCTCTCAGCTGATCTTTTGGCTCTGGGGGTAAATGGAAATGTCTTAAACACAGCTGAAGTTTTGTTAGTGATATTGGCATTTTCTACAAGCGCTCGAATGGATTCGGGTTCTTCACGATGCTGTACCCCCCTCCCAACCAGGAAAATGCCAATTGTGATGAACACAACTAACATCGTTATGATTCTTATCCCTAGGGGGCCCCTTAATTGTTCTGATTTCTTCAATGGCACTTCATCAATTGTACCCATGGTTATATCAGTTTCAGGGTTTAAAATAATGAGTACAAAAAGTATATAAAAATAATAATAAAATAGAAGTTTAAAATAATGAGCAAGTACAAAAATAAAGTATATCAAAATAATAAAACAAAAATATGGTACTGGTTTTGAATGATAGAATAAATAGGTTTTGGATGTAAACCAAGAATGGGTATTCTTTTTTTAGTATTCAATCTAAAAACCTACAGACAATTCGTCTTTTGAGCTGTTGCTATCTTAATATCTCTTGATTTGATTTCTATTCATCGTTTTGTTCCAGCTCTGCCAAATCAGTTCTAACTTCCAAGAGCTTTCTGGAAGGTGCCGGTGCAGGGCGACAATGTGTCAGGTGGTGCCAATTTGCTCCTTTTTTACCTTTTTATCCGGAGAGCGTGTGAGGTTCTTTCAACAACCTCCCACGGACCCGTCCACCTGGGTTCAGCCCACTTTCTTTTGTGAACTTTCAACCTCACCCAATCACCTGGCCGTACAGGAGTCTCTTCTGGTGTCTCGTCTGGTGGTTCTGCAGTTCTCTGAACCTGTGTAGACAAGACTTGGATAATGTTACTCAGAGCCCTGGCATATTCATCCACTTCTATTCGTCTAATGTCTAAAACTGGGCCAGTCCCTCCTTCTCTAGGAGGCCCAGGCATTGGCCGACCAGTTAACAACTCATGGGGTGAAAGATGTGTTTTAGCACTCTCTGAAGATCTCATTGACATGAGTGCCAGAGGCAAAGCATCTACCCATTTCATGTTTGTGCCAAAAATGACTTTTGCAATTTTCCCTTTTAATGTTCGATTTGCTCTTTCTACTATGCCCTGAGATTGTGGGTGGTATGTCGACCCAAACTTATGAATTATACCAAAATATAACTCAACTTCCTCCAAGTGTTTGCTTGTAAAATGTGAACCATTGTCTGATCTTATCATCCTTGGCACTCCATAACGGGGTACGAGTTCTGTTTTGAGCCATTTAATGACTGTCTTTGCATCCTCTTTCTTACAGGGAATGGCTTCAATCCATCTCGTATAACGGTCTATCATTACTAACATATATCTAAACCCTCTGACTACATTGTCTGCTCCCATGTCTGTATAATCAATACAAATGTCTTTGAACGGGGCTTCTGGGACTGGATATCTTCCCATTGGGCACTTGTATGGCTTTTTTACATTGAAAGCATTGCACGTGTCACAGTCGTTTACGAAGTTTTCAACCATGTCCTTCATGTAAGGATGCCACCACTGTTGTTCAATGTCTTTTGTTGTTCTTGCTTTGCCTACATGAGTGGGACCATGTGATTGTTCTATTAGCAGGTGGCATAATTTTGCAGGTGCGACTAGACGTCCATCGTGGGCTCTCCACAGGCCATCTACTTCCTTTGCTCCTTTCTGACTCCATTGATTCTGTTCATACACTCCAGCATATTTCTGCATGTCTTTGATGTGTTTGGTGGTTAACTCCTCTTGAGTATTGGCCTTTGTACATATCATTTGCTTGCTGTACCCTCCTGCTTTCTTTGCTGCCTTGTCTGCTGCATCGTTTCCTCTGGATATTGCATTGTTTAATGTTTGATGTCCTTTGCATTTCATTACTGCCACTTGTGCTGGCAACAGCAAAGATGTTAGCAGGAGTTTTAGCGCTTCAGCATGTTTTACTGGTGTCTTAGCAGATGTTAGGAACCCTCTTCTGATCCACTGTGGTCCGTCTATATGTACTGCTCCATAGGCATATGCTGAATCTGTGTAGATGTTGACTCGCTGTCCCTCTGCATGCTCCAAGGCTTTGGTGAGTGCCACTACTTCAGCCAGTTGGGCCGAAGCAGGTTGGGAGATGATTTCTGCTTCTATGGTTTGTACATTTTCTCCCTCCTGCCGGACTATTGCATAGGAGGCCACATTTCCGTCGTCTCCCTTGTAACAGCAGCCGTCACTGTAGAGAGTGAAGTCTGGTTGGTCCAAAGGATCTGTTTTTAAATCTGATCTTATCTTGAGATCCTTTTGGGAGATGAACTGACAGTCATGGGGTGTGTGCTCTTCCGTGCTTAGTCCTGTAGACATGTTTGTTAAACCAACTTGGTATGTTAGATGTGGTTTCAACAGACTGGTCTGAATCTTGATTTTCCTGATTGGTGAAAATGTGAATGCTTGTGAATTTGGTGAAAATGTGAATGCTTGTGAATTTAGAAATGCTACTACTCCATGGGCTGTGTTGACTTTCAATGGGTGGCACATTACCACATGTGCAGTTTTCTCAATGACTTTTGCTAGTGCAGCTAAATGTCGTGCACATCCTGTCTGGCCTAGATCTATATTGTCTAACTTTGAGCTATGGTACATCAGTACCTGTCTCACTCCCCCTTTTTTCTGAAACAGGACCCCGTTGACTATTCCACCTGATTCAGAAACATCAAGGCAAAAATCATCGTCATAATCAGGAGTGGAAAGGTGTGCCGCTTGACTCAGGGCTTGCTTCGTCTTCGTGAAGGCTTCTTCGGCCAACGTTGTCCACTCGAGAGTAGCTTTAAGATTTCTGTTTCCTGCTTCTGCAATTATGTGTCTCAGTGGTTGTGTCAACTCCACATAGTCCGGTATGTACGTCCTGCTGTAACCTGTCAGGCCCAGGAACGCAAGCATTTGTTGCACTGTTTTGGGCTTTGGTTGGGAGAGGATGGAAGACCTTTGTGCTGGTGTCAGAGTTAGACTGTTCGAGGAAATCATCCTTCCCAGGAATGTAACTGTTCTGCTTGCGATCTGTGTCTTTTCTTTCTTCACCTTGTATCCTACATTGGCCAGTAGGATTAGCAATTGTTGTGTCACAGCCAGACATGTTGCTGCATCTGGCCCGGCTAGGAGTAAATCATCAACATACTGTATCAGAGTCACTCCCTCCGGCAGTTGCAATGCCCCGAGGTCTTGTTTCAGAGCACGGTTAAATAATCCTGGACTATCTTTGTAACCCTGTGGCATCCGATTGTAAGTGTATCGCTGTCTTTGGTAGGTGAAAGCAAATATATCCTGTACTTTTGGATCTAATGGTAAGCAAAAGAATGCATTAGCTAGATCTATCACTGTGAAATATTTGTGACCTGGATTAAGATTTTGTAATGCTACATGTGGATCGGGAACAGGAATATTAGCAGTTTTAGTGACATTGTTGACTTCTCTTAGATCATGGACCATTCTCCATCCCTTGTTTCCAGCTTTTGGTACCGGCAAGATGGGAGTATTCCAATTTGAGCCGGTGTGTCTGATTACTCCAGCTTGCAACAATCCTTGAATGGTGTTTCCTATCCCATCTATTTGTTCTTGCTTCAATTTGTATTGCGGGCGCCAACATGGTTTGTAATTTTCCATCGGCTCCACTGAGACTTCGTGATTCACTAATCCAACATCATAGTCTCCAGTGGTCCAAAGATGTGTTGGCACCTGCATCAGCATTTGTTCTGTGTCCGGATGGTTTGTGTGTTCTCGTCCATGATCTCTGTCCAATTCTTGCTTCTCCAATAGCCCTTGTTCCTGGCTATTGTTTCCAATCCTCCACATCGTCTGATTTGTTGATCGCCACAGAAAAGGTGATTCTGTTGCCAACCATTCTGTGTTCAATGCAGTCTTTATCATTGGACCCAATGATCTGGACTCAGCTCCTATGGTCATGGCGAGTGTGACATGAGGAACAGCTTCTTCAGATAAATTGTACCATTGTTTTTGTTCGGTTGTGAGTTTTACCGCCGCTGCTACACCCTGCGGTCCGACGTAGATGTCTGCTTCAGTCAAATCTTCTATCTTCCCCTCTTTATCTTCCATCCAAGCGTCTTGATATTCTTCATCTGGACGCCTTAGATAATTCTACGTACAATGTAGAGGATCTTGCGGGGGCCCATAGGGTCCCAGTGTATTTATCCATGGCTTCCAGGCCATGTAAGTTCTTTGGACTTTTGGGGTATCGATTTCAGTGGTGATCAGGCGGCTCCAGTACACCGTGGTCGTCTCATTTTCCTCGTCGTTTTCTGGATTTGCTGCCATCATCATGATTCTCTGTTGTCCGTCGTACGTCTGGTAGAGTGGTATCTGTCCTGGAAATTGGATAATCAGCCCATCTGGTGTGCATAGAATTCTCGCTCCTGTTTTTACGAGCAGGTCTCTTCCCATCAGATTTATGGGACAGTTTGGGGCATAGAGGAAAGGATGTTGCAGGAGTTGCTTCCCAATTTTCGTGACCAATGGTAATGTATATCTCTGTACATCAATTTTTCCCGAGTATCCAACTGTTTTGAGGGTGTGATTTGAGAGAGGTGGTGGTTTTCCTTTTAATCTTGTCAAACAGGAAGCTGTGGCTCCTGTGTCCACCATCATTTCCACCTTCTCACCCTCAATCTCACAGGTGACCATTGGTTCATCTTGGGCTGGAATTGCATCACCTGTGATTGGATCCTCTGGGCCTCTTCATGCGTATGGACCACTCCAAGCTGTCAGAGGCATTTGGTTCATGTTTGGCACCCCTCATCCTCCAGATTGTCCCTGGAATCCTCTGCCTCCACCGGGTCCTCCCCTTTGTTGATACTGTGTAGGCATGTACATGGGTGTTCGTGGCTGTAGTTGGACAGGGGTATTCCCAGGCGGTTGCTGTACTTGGGGATAATACTGTTGCGTCTGAGGCTGTTGAAATTGTGTAGGATTGTATTGTACGGCTTGTGGTGGGTTTTGTGTTTGCTGATATGGACAATCTCTGGCCCAATGGCCCAGCTGATTGCATATGTAGCATCCCTCTGACCGGAGAACTTTTCCTCTGCCTTTTCCTCGGAAACCTCCTCTACCTTTTTGTTGGTTCTGCATCTGATATTCTGGCACTGTCTGATTTTAAACTGTTTGAGGCGTCTGCCTTTCTTTCTCGGTTAGTATGACCATTTCTGTTACAGCTGGCATCTGCCTTGTCACTTTCTTGTTCATATTGGCTTCGGTATCTCTCTCAGCTACCTGCATCTTCAAAAGTCTTTTCGCCAGTTTCTTTGTGTCTTCATCGTCTTCCACCTTTGTTTCCTGGTATTTGATGTCGTGGTGAATGAGATGTAGTCTACATTCTTCTGGGAGTTTAGCTTCCAATCCCACCACATCTCCCAGGCGTGCCTGCACTGATTTGGGAAGGGCTTTGATGACTGCGTTCTTCCACAGCATTATGACAGCCGGTGAAGTGTCATGTCGTTCTCCAGTGCAGTCCTCCCACACTCCTTCACATCTCTTGAGGAAGGCATGCATGTCTTCCCCAGGTTCTTTTCTCAGGCTGTTGAGGGCATGTAAAATGCGTGTTGTCGGGTAGATGTGACGAATAGCAGCCCAATAATTCGACCTGATATTGTTGAAGGAAATATCATCTGGAGAGTTGGTGCATTTGGCCTCGGAATCTACTGCTCTTGCCTCTAGTCTTCCTTCTATCCGTCCAAGCAGTGCCCTCATGTCTCCCAAGCACAAGTGGTCTTGGACTGTGTATTTCTCCAGATCATTCACCCACTTTTGACCTCCTTGGGTGAGTGGAGGTAGTTTTGCCACTAATGATTCCATGTCCCTGTGAGTCCATGGTTGGTATTCAAATCCTCCTCTTCCAGCCGCTATCAATGGCATGGAGGTATGTGCACCGGTCTTGGTTCTTTTAGTTGTGGGCCATGTCTCAGGGTAATGTTGGTCGTTTTTTCCGCTACTATTATTCTCAGGAGGAGATGCAAAACTGTATTGTTGCTGTGACTGTTCATGGTATGGGGAGTGTCTACTGGTTACAGACTGTGTACCGCCGTCGTCATCTTCTTCTCCCCGTCCTTTGGAATAGTCAGGAGAGTAGTTTGTTCGGCGTGTTCTTTGAGTTCTTTGTTCTTCTCTCCATTGTCTATCTGCCATCATGTCCTGGAACCTTTCCTCTTCATGTCGTCTTTGCACCTGACGTTCTTGGTAATCATCTTCTCTCCTCCTTTCTGTCATAATGTTATTATACGCCTCCTCCTTTCGTTTTTCTTCTGTAGCTCGTTTGTGTTCCTGTTGCTCTCTGAACTTTTCCTGTGCCTCCCTTTCTGCTGTTGTTGGTAGTAGTAGAGAGAAAATCGGCGTGTCTGAACCTGTGGTTGGTAATGCCTCAGCAACGGGAGGTTTGTTGTTGGGCTGGTATGACATGGGTGTTCGTAGTGCGTTTTGCTGAACATAGTGGTCTCTAGTCATGTCCTTCAATTCTTGCATGCCGTATTCAAAACTCTCCCGCAGCTGGTCAGATTTACTGTTTAGCATTCTTACTTCAAAGTCCAATTCTTTGACACTTCTCTCTGTGGGGACTTCATCCAAAGTCAATATTCCTCCTGCAATATTAAAAGTTGGGGCTTGTATCGAGGTTTGAGAGAGAAGTTCTGGTTCTGTCATGTAAGGAGGAGGTTTCTGAGGCAGGTCTGGATAGAGCTTTGGAGTTTGGATTACTGGAACTTCTTCTATTTCTTCCGTTGTGTGTTCCTTCTCTAGCGGATTTGCTCTTTGAACGACGTACATGTTTGCCGTCTCACTAACAGTATACTTTAAATGGAGCATCAGAACTGTAACTTGTGTTTTTCTTATCTCCGCTCTGTTCATAGCACTCTTTGTATATCCATACCAAGAGGGTTGTCCGGCTTTGATCCATGCTTGTTGCTCTCGCAGATATTCTTCGTTCTCATGGTCTATTACAGCTTTTCTATGGGCTTTCGTTGGTCCAGGCTGATCATCTGCTGGAAACAGTCCTCTCGTTTGCCACTGTTCCCACAGTCTCTCATATCGGTTCCATGTCTTCTGTCTAAGTTTTGGAACTGTTGTAGCATCTGATCTGATTTTTACCCTTTCCTTGATATCTGCAGTTGTGCCTGGTTCTACGTCTGGCCTTAATTTAGTTTCTTTTTGTGACATGTTCTCTAACTATTTGAATGAAAAATATGAAATTATCAAAGATTGAAGCACTAGTCCTTTGACTAGTACCTTCGTTGCTATTTTTTTTTTCAAAGTCAATCTATAAAATATAAATGATTATTATTATTATTTTTTCAATAATTATGTAAATTTTTTTAAATCAGAATTGTAAAAAAATTCGACAACAATTGTACTGTGTACAGTTTTGACTCTGCAATATAAAAATTAGAAATCTGGTGTGGCTCTACTGGGTTCCACTTTCCGAAATGTTTGGAATTATGTAAATGTCATAACTTGTGTTGGCTTCAATACATTTGTTTGCTTTTTTGAAAAAGTATTATGTAAAGTTTCTTATCTTATAATTAGAAACCACTTGCAATTCTATCTTGGCGATGAAGCATGTGTTCATTTATAACACTTAAAATCAAGCTTCAAAATGTTATAGTATCTTTGTCAAAACTGACCTCTTTTTAACAAGAAGAAGCTTATTTTCCTTAAAAATGGGAGAATATGGTTAAACAACACAGCACATAACCGCCCAAACACATTTGCAAGCAAGAATATTCCCAACAAATCCGCCAATACACACTTGCAAACAAGAATATTTAAAAACCTGCCAATACACACTTGTAAGCAGAAATACGTACAAAACCAGACTCGTACAAATACCAAACTTCCCACGGTAAGATAACCTGTCTATTTTATAGTTCCAACTCTGCCAAGAAATATGATGTTTCCTTCTCAATATGGAGTGCCCAGCCTCATGTGAGTGTGAACAAACCGAGTACTTTCAATTAGCATTTCACGAAATGGCGACTGCCGTGTGGCTTATTTTCAACATGAGGGCAAGACAAGATGGCAACTTTTTTCCAACCTTTAACCTGAAGAACAAAGGGATTTGGTAACTCCTCGTGCCTTTCACAGGGGATTTGAAATAATGACAAATTAACACAAAACACTGCAGTTTAAAATAACATTTCTATTTATTGTACAATTTATCAATGGGACTCAAACCCTTACGTCATGCGGCTCTTAGCCCATGCACGTAATTTTTTGACTTTAAAAGCCAGTATAGTTACCTCCTCTGTTTAAACACGCCATAATGGGACAAATTAAGACGCTATCCAAACACAATTAGCAGAATATCGTCTATCTAACGCACGAATGTCGCATTTCTCATCGTAATCCACACGCAATGTCTGTTTGAAAACAGAAGAAACAACCACTGAAAGCTTCAAACTACTCAGGCCTTTTCCCAGAAAAGGACTTTTTTAAAAAGAAAGCCTCACATTGTCTTTAAAACAAACACTCACTCCAATATTATCAGCTTCCACTGTGATTGTGTTTTTTGTCTCAAGCAGTCCAACTGCTGAATAGCCTCAAACTATTCACGTTCCAAACGTAACAAAAACACTATTGAAGTGATTAGCTCCTTGCCGACATGTAATAGCAGACAAACGAATAGCATGCAGGGTTAAATATAAGAAAAATAAGTAATTTGAACTCACCTGCTTGTGACAAAGCAACGCCACGTGTTATTGTTATAAATTTGGTTTTTTTAACATTACCCAGCTGTTTTCAGGAACCGAAAGCAGTCTCCAACACACAATCCTAAAATTGTCCTGCATAAACTATCGAAGAATTTGACTTAACAGGTTTCTTCTTACCGATGGTTTGAGCTCTTTGTGTGTCGAAAGGATTGCCCGCGGTTCCGGGCCACAGCCGGCTGTAGTCTCTCCCGGTCTAACGAGAATCACGTCAGGGTCACCAATTGTTATTTGTGTAATAATTCTCGCGTCCAGGAGAGAAGCTTAAAAAGGAGACTAAATGGAGTCTCTGAGATGGTTTCAAATTGGTACTTTAATTCAAATAAAGGCGCGGTAATGTTACAAGCAGAATATTGTCCGACAGAAAAACAGCTGTGTCTCTGGTTTCTCTGCCAGGTGAGAAAAGAGAGCGAACCCCTACGTGATCGCTGTATTTATATCCTCTGCTGGCTCCTCCCTGCAGGCCGGCTCTCCAACGTTTTAGTGTCCGTTGTTACGCATATCAGAGGATACAGACATTGTACATTCAATATATATATAAACACGCCTTTTCTCTTCCTTAACTCTTTCATAACTCTATATGTAATACATGTTAACGGCGTCAATAGCCACTTTAGCGATACTAATGGACGGTAGTCCCGGATGTCGTCATGAAGGATTTTCAGAATAAAAGCTTGGTATTGAGAACTTCCGGTTTTTTCCAGAATAAAATAGCATTTAAACTGACGGTATGTTTAAGCTACATTATGCTATTAATCATTGATTTTAATTTCTAACAGGCCGTGGGACCCTGTGCATCAGCCTGGAGCTCTGCCTGGGACCGTGGGACCCTGCTTACAGCAGTGACTCTGCTGCCCTTATGTTCTTGTACATTTCATGAGTCAAAAACAGCTTTCTGCCCTGGAAATGATTTCTAACCATTATTACCATTATGGAGGGGCTGCAGGAACACTTTACCCACCTTGTAAACATTTCTTCCTGGGTAAGAAAGCCATGTGCATCACCCTGCCTGGGACCGTGGGACCCTGCTTACAGCAATGAGTCTGCTGCCAGCATTACAAACATATTAATCAGGCATTTTAACACTTTTTTCCATGAAAATGATTTGTATTCACTATCATGGGGCTATATAAATCAAATTCCGGGTAAGTAGGAGCACAATTGTACCTTTTACTATTTAAATGTATTTGTATCATATATTTTTGGGCTATTAAAATGACATTTCTGGGTGACTTTGTCAGTTTATGGAGCTTAGCCCACAATTCCCGGAGGTTCCAGGCCGAATTTGGGAGCTCATAGGTGGCCTGCCATGCGCCCCCACCCGTGAAAAGCAAAAAACAGTAAAGAAAACGGTCAATTATATCTTAAAATAATCAAGTGCCCACGGAGGAGGGGCTCAAAACTGCTCAAGTCTTCGGCGCTTCCGGCCGAAGCCCTGGACACATTTTCACTCCCCCGTTTCATTTTACAATGTAGAGGGGATTCGAGACCTCCCTTCCTCCGTCAAATAAATCTATTCATGTTTTCCAAGCTACCATCTGCACGAAATCGGAAACCCAGTTTTTGAGAGTACTTAGAAAAAAAACGGCTGTTTCACATCATGGAGGAATGTGTCCGTTACATGAGTGCTTTGGCTCGGATACAATTGTTGCCTGGAGGATCCCAATCATGGTTCTTAACAAAGTTTAAGTTCCTCTGGAGGAATACAAGGGGAGTTGTCACGGAATTATGAGACACTATTTTCGGATACATTTTATCCATTTTCACCCTTTTCTATGGTTCTTCCAAAAGTTAACTTAAACGTTTTCTGACTCTGGAGCAATGCAAGGGGAGTTGTCAGGGGACTCTACCTGCATTATGGTGCACTATTTTGGGATACATTTTGACCGTTTTCATGGTTCTCCCAAAGGTGAACTCAGACTTTTTCTTGATTTCTCACTGATCGAATGGCAAACGCAACCCGCCATCGGAGGGCCATCGGAGGGGCCATCGGAGGGGCCATCGGAGGGGCCATCGGAGGGCCTCCGCTGGCCCGGCCTCGTGACAGTGCTTTGGCGGTCGATTCCTCCGAACTGCGGGTTATTCTCCTCTGGCCGCACTGATCGAATGGCAAACGCGACCCGCCATCGGAGGGCCTTCTGCGGGTTCGACTCTAATGGTCGGGAGGGTGTGCTGTGTGGGGGTAACCCTGCATGTCTCTTCCTTCCCGGGCCGCCCGATATGAAGCGTGACCGAGACGTACTGTCTGACTCAAGGGTCCCACCACTGGTCCCGCAGCGGGACGGAGGTTCCGGCAAACACTGTCGTTTTTGCATAGCGGCCTTTGTCGCCTGCGGCATTCAGCAATTGGCCTTGCTCCGGCCACCGGTTCCCCCGGGGACCAGTGTTCGGTGGCTTCACATGATATAGGGTTGACCCTACTTTATCACAGGCTACCTGTTTGATGCGTAACATCCATATATGCTTGTCTGCAAAGAGGGAACTGCCTGATCCTGCCCTGGTGTTCCTCTACGGCTAGTGTCCAGCCGTCAGCTGTGCTATCAGCAAATTTGACCCGCCATCGGAGGGCCTTCTCCCCCGGTCAACATGCCGGTGCTTTGGCTGCGGGTTCGACTCTAATGGCCGGGAGGGTGTGCTGTGTGGGGGTAACCCTGCATGTCTCTTCCCTCCCGGGCCGCCCAATATGAAGCGTGACCGAGACGAACCGTCTGACTCAGGGGTCCCACCACGGGTCCCGCAGCGGGTTAGGGAATGCTCCGGCATTGGGACAAAATGAACATGAGATCACTCCGGTCATTGTACGTACTTCGTCTCACTGGAATATTAACGGTCAGATTGAATACAACATCGACCCAATTTATCCGGTCAATGACGGGAGAGTTTTGAAAGTGACAAAACACTGTTTTCACACATTTAAAAACACTTAAACAATTAAACAATGTTTACCCAGGATTCAGGCACCTTCCCTGACTTGCAAAGTGCTGTGAAGCAGCCTGTTCTCTGGATGTGTAAGGCAGAGGAGGATACAAAAAAAAGTTAAAGTGTGAACCTCCAGCAGGGCAGGTGGTGCTCTGAATAAGTCTGAATATTGATGCTGGTGTGCGGACAGTAAAGCACCACAAAATCCGTCACCTTTAAGTATTACCAGGGCCATGAGAACATCCTCCACAGGAGGGTGGGTGGTGCTCTGAATAAGTCCGAATATTGATGCTGGTGTGCGGACAGAAAAGCACCACAAAATCCATCACCTTTAAGTATTACCAGGGCCATGAAAACATCCTCCACAGGAGGGTGGGTGGTGCTCTGAATATGTTCCGAATATTGATGCTGGTGTGCGGACAGTAAAGCACCACAAAATCCATCACCTTTAAGTATTACCAGGGCCATGAGAACATCTCCACAGGAGGGTGGGTGGTGCTGTGAATAAGTCCGAATATTGATGCTGGTGTGCGGACAGTAAAGCACCACAAAATATAACATAGTATTTTCCTGATTTCTCACTGATTGAATGAAAAACGCGACCCGCCATCGGAGGGCCTCCGCCGGCCCGGCCTCGTGCCGGTGCTCTGGCGGTCGGTTCCTCCGAACTGCGGGTTCGACTCTGATGGCCGGGAGGGTGTGCTGCGTGGGGGAATTGACGGAAACGCACCACCAGGTGTGGAGCCTGCGGCTTAAATTTTACTAAATACAAGGCAACCTCAACCAGCCCGGACACGGAAAGGATTGACAGACCATTTTCTAGCTGACACTGCTTCTAATAATACTTTATGATGTGCTGACAGCCAGTCCACCACACAATAAACAAAAACGGCTGTCTGATACCCTGGATGAAAGTACCCTCTCTAAATGCACTATGTCTCGGATATATCTGATTCCTGGAGACCCCCCTAGACTGGTTCTTAACTTTAAGTCCAAACTGGTCTCTGGAGGAATGCAAGGGGAGTCGAAAGGAGACTCTTCTTGCCGTTTGTCTTGTCAAAATTGAGGGGTGTGTTTGAGGGGAGGGCCCTGGCTGTTTCGGCAGCCTCCGCTCCTCTCTTCTCTCCCTCCCCGAGACCAGCTCGTGCTCCCACTGTAAAAGGCAGGTGCGCGGGCACCCACTGCCACTCACTCTGAGCCTTGCTCCCGAGCAGCGCGTTCTCCCCGGCAGTCCGCCAGCAGATGAAAAACACCCACCTCTCCGCCTCTTCCGAGGGAACCGCGTGGGGGGGTCTGCTGGAGGCTCCTGCCGAGTGCTCCGTCCTGCGTTTCCCCGGGATCCGGCTCCAACACTCGGAACTCTGACTCCAGCGCAGTGTGGCTGCCTCGCCCTGGCCGTCCACCGTGCACCCTCCGGGTACCCGACTCCCCTGCCTCCTCCGGGGGCAGGTGTGAGGGGTTCAATGCCTCCTCCCCCCGCTGCGGTTAATGCCGGATCGGGATGGAGCGCCCGGAGGTACTGTTGTCCCCACGTTACTATGTTGTCTGGAGGATAGGACCGAGAGATGACATACTCTCTACCCGGGTTACAAGTCACTATTTTCGGACACTTTCTTTGCTTTACCCCGGTTCTATCACTCTTTCCTCCTTTGACCATAAAACCTGTTTCCTGCTGGGGTACTGCCTGGTTCCCGGGGCACCCCAAACCCTCTCATGGTCGGGCCACCATGAATTCATGCATCGGACCCAATGTTGCCAACACCAGCTCCGCGTTGGTGCGGAGGTGCGACCATTTTGCCCGGTGGTAACCCAAGTCCTCCTTTGGTCCGTGTACCAGGCATCGAAGCATCGAACTTTTGTTGCAATCACTGGTTACGCTAATGCATATAAATGGAGAAACACAACAGAATTTAAATACAATTAACTGTGTCTGTTTCAGTAAGGATGTCGTCCGAATGCCCGGTGTGTAGACTCTTCTATCTGGCTTTGAACAAGCACCTTAAGCACAAACATGCAGTGCGGAACTTAAAGGAAAGAGGCATCATTCTTAAAATGGCCAGTGGCCGAATAAATGTTCGGACCAAACCCAATCCCATCACAGGGTGTTCGTATGCTGGGAAGAAACTGCACCGTCATGTCACTCATGGCCACCCTGAGTTATACCGAGATGAAGCACATCAAGTCCTGGCAAGGCTGAAGCATAGTGTGGCCCTGCAATTGCTCCATGACCTCAGACAGACTAATCCCATCATTGGAATGGCTACATCATGGGATATAGACAATGAGGAGGAATACCCGGTGCACCCTCCACCCTTCTCCACACATACTGAGTGTGACGAAGAGGACTGCAGGCAGGTGATGCTGGAAAATGTGGCATTGAGGGCTCAGAAGGATGCCCTCATTGATGAGGTGAAGACCCTGCGCTCCAGGCTGAAAAAGGGGCTAAAACCCAGGCTGTGCTTGAGGAAGAGGAAGAGTGTATACGATTTAAGGGCCTGGCAATCTCAAGTACCTCCGGCATAAACACAGCAGACTCCTGTAGTCAGACCCCAGTCAAGCAGCCTCCGGTAGTCAGACGCCTCAAGACCCCGGTCAAGACTGTCATGCGGTCTCCAGCAGCCTCCTGCAATGAGGACTGGCCCTCTCCTCACTGGTCCACAGGGAGGGGACGGGGGAATACCTGCGAGTAGTTATAACAATGCCGCTTTCGTCTCATTAGTATGCATAACAAAGTGACAGATGACACGCCCCACAATTATGCAAATGACTAAGTCCCGCCTCCCATTGGTCGAGATTCTTTGATCTGAGCTAAGTCCCGCCTCTCATTGTTCGAGACCCTTTGATGTGAGGGGGTGAGGTGTGAAAAGCCCCCCTGTGGAGTGCTTTTGTTGTCTAAGCCTTGAATGTGTTGATTAGGTAGTCTCTTTGAAGTTATGCTGTCTGGTCCCTGTCCCCTCAGGGTTATCTAATCTAATTAGCCTTTGATGTTTTGCCCTTTGATGTGGTGTGTTATAAGCCTTTGATGTTAATCTAGGTGTCTCTATGAGTGAGACGGTCTAGCCCCCCGCCCCCTCCCAGCCCAGGCCTCTCCCCCCTTTCTCCACCCCCTTCCTCTGGCTATGAGGCTGGCAGATTGTGGGGGGTGGAATTAGATGAAAATAGAAATATGCTCAAAACTAAATAAAAGACAGTAATTTCCACTTACCAAGTCACCTTTGAAAAAGAAAAAATGACCAAGAGATGCCTGTGACAACTTACCGCCATCCGTTCGGAGAGCCAGTCAAGAAACGAAGGCCGCAGCTGCGCGGGGTTCAGACGTCTACAGCCGAGGATCTGTGCACAAACTTATCTCGTGCCCTCTTTTGGTCATGCGCGTTCATGTGTACTGGAGGAGGGGCTCTGTGAGGAAGTGGTAGATTTTCCCCCCGGTTGTGTATTTTCTAATTCTAGCTCACTCGAGCTGGTTTCTCCAAAATGACCTCCCCCTACCTATAAGAACAATTAACACACACACACACACACACACACACACACACACACACACACACACACACACACACACACACACACACACACACACACACACACACACACACACACACACACACACACACACACACACACACACACACACACACACACACACACACACACACACACACACACACACACACACACACACACACACACACACATTGGAGTTGGCCTTTGATGTGAGGGTTTGAGATAAGCCTGGGATGTTAATCTATATGTTGATTAAGACACTCTCTGTGAGGTGAGAAGCGAGGGGATGGAGTTAGTTTTAAAAAAAGACCCTCAAACTAAATAAAACAGCCATTCATTTTCACTCACTAAGACAACTAAAAACGTTATTGTCCTCTCTAGATTTGATTCAGGGTTTGTTTTAAATGATATGTGCTTGCTAAGGATGTTTCTTTTCAAGTTTTTGTGAAACTGTTAACTACAAGGAAGTATCTGTTTTGCAAAGAGGTTATTCATACTGATTTAAAAGATCTTATTTAGGTTTTTAATAGTGATACCTAAGGATATTCTCTTTAGTTTGTATGGATTGTGAACTAATGTGTAATTACTTTATTAACGATAAGAAAGTCTCTCTGAAGAGGGAAATAATAAATATCCTATTCCTCCCATGATCTTTGTCTTTTTATAATTACTTTACACAACTATAAAGAAACCCCCTATGAAGATATATGAGGGTGTAATATTAGATTTTGCCGTATGCATCAAAAAAAGGTTTTGACTGTTGAAAAAGACTCTCACTTTTACAGAGGGCTCCGCCTCCCACTCAACATAACAAGTCCCGCCCTCTCCCCCAGATCATTTAAAAGTGAGAACCCCTCAAGGACATTCATTGAACACTAACCATGGATCTGAGAAAAAACAAATCTCTCCCCGCGAGTTGCACCCTGGAGCAAACGCCTGGGGGACCACCATCCTCTCCAACAATCTGGACAACCGATCTCGACAGCTATATGGCGGGCATTGATATTACTGAATGGGTGGATATATATCAACCTCCATCTATGCCATCCGAGTCTCCAGGGGAATCAGCAACTTATCCCGCAGCAGCAGCAGGCGCTGATTCGCCATGCTTTCCTTGTGCTCCAGAGGGTGATGCTGCAGAACGTGTTAGGACATCGTCATTCCTGCATACGGTAAAAGCTGTCATGGTTCATTTGTTGGATAGGGTCCTGCATCTGTACAGAAAGGAAAAATTTTATGGATGTCAAGTCGACCACCCCAGTCAAATGCAACACGAGTGTTTGTTTCCGACCGAAGAATACTATCTGGATTGTAACTATGATGAAGTGGTAAAGAGACTGTGGACCGTTCGTTTCATTCCAGCCATTCGGGACGCTCTACACCAGGGCCACCTTCATGTCTCGGAGAGGAGAGTCTTTGGAGCTACCGAGGCGATTCTGCACAATCTCAGAAACACCAGACTCTTTGAGGCTAAAATCGAGAAGCTTTACGTCCAGCTTATAGAGAACGACGAAACCCAGCTGAAGAACATAAGAACAGCTTGGGACTTTTGGCAGCAATAGGAAGAGTTGTTGATACTTTACCGTTAAAGTATGTTTTTTTTATTTTATCTGTTTTATTTTTTATTTTACTTGATCTAGTGTATCCTGCCTAAAAATCATGTTTATTATTCTCTGCTTGGCGAAAATGTTTTTTTTGATGTGTGACATATCAATAAAATGCGTTGTAATAAAAACTGTTGTATTCATTACCTCGTCGGGGTTGTAACAGAGAACATGTCTGAGAAACGGGTCATGCAAAGGGTGTACTACACTCCTTCTAATCCAGGGAGTTTAGGAGGTGTGGATAAACTCCATAGAGCTGTACAGAATGAAATGGGTAAACAAGTAAATGTAGAGAAAGTCAGAGAATATCTATCTGAGCAGGACGCATATACTTTGCATAAACTGGCCAGGGTGCATTTTGTAAGAAACAGAGTTTTTGTACTCCGACCGCTACAACAATTTCAAACAGATCTTTGCGATATGCAGTCGCTCTCCAAATATAATGATGGTTTTAATTATTTGTTAACAGTCGTAGATGTATTTTCGAAAAAAGCCTATGCTCAGGCATTAAAGAAGAAGACGGGTACAGAGGTTACCAAAGCCTTTGATACAATTTTAACACAGTCAGATTCCTAAAAAGATACAAACAGACGCAGGGAAAGAATTCTTTAACAAAGTTTTTCAAACCTTATTGAAGAAACGAGGTATTGCACATTATGCAACAGCCAGTGATATGAAGGCATGTGTGGTAGAGAGATGTAACCGTACGCTGAAAACTAAAATGTGGCGGTATTTTACAGCTAAAAACACTCATAGATATATAGACGTCTTACCTGAACTAATTGAAAGTTACAATAATAGTTATCATCGAAGTATTAAAATTACATCAATGCAGGTGACCAAGGAAAATGCGGCTCAAGTCTTTCGGAACCTGTATACCCCCTCTGGCCTTCCTAAAAAAGCTGCTGCCAAAATGAACTTTAAGGGAGAGGGGTATTTGATAAAAAATATAAGCAGAGTTATACGGACTAATTATTTACGGTGTCTGAAGGCCTACTACGGCAGCCACCTGTTTACAAACTCAAAGATTATGATGGAGAAGAGATCAAGGGGACTTTTTATGAGAAAGAGTTACAAAAAGTGAAGATATCCAGTGACAAGGCTTTTCAAGTCGAGAAAATTCTGAAAAGGCGTGTGGTGAGAGGGAAAAAACAAATGTTTATATCTTGGAATAACTGGCCCGATAAATTCAACAGCTGGGTTGATGCTGGCGAAATCAAAGATGTATAAAAACAAACAGACTCAACGCTCAGTCCTTCATTACAGCCATGGAGATAAATGAAGGGTTCTACATTACGCTGCCGTCCAATGCCAGCCTTGATGTATTTCAAAACAATACAAGCTCTAGTTATCAGGTGAACCTGGCACAACCTTTACACTTGGATGGTTCGTGGCAGGTCGCCATGACAGAAATGTCATACCCACACACCTGGTATAACATACCTATGGAAGTAGCCTGTTTTGAATGGATAAAGAAACCAAAACCCCCCGCGATAGCGAGCAAGTTAAAGCTACAGATGTTTCGAGGTGGTTACTATAGTAGCATAACTCAGCTCAAGGAGGAACTCGAGTCCTGCTTCAGAAAAATTGACTGATGTCAGTTTGTACTATAGTCCAATTCACAGGAAAATTGAATTTCAGGGCGGGGGGCAATATCGTTTTCGCTTTCCAAAACCCGTCGCTTATATGCTTGGAATAAAACCAGACCAATGGCTCAAATTTGATGATAAATTGGCAGCCTACCCAGCGGATATAAATGTAGGCGTAACTCATCTATACTGCTATAGTAACGTGGTCAGTCACCAGAGGGTAGGTGACGCTTTTGCTCCTCTCCTGAGAACCGTAGATATAAAAGGAACATTCGGCGACACCATCACCCAATATTTTAGTCCTGCGTATTACTTGACGGTAACAAAAACACACATCGAGAATATACAGATAGAGATAAAAAAACGATCAGAACGAACCAATAAGGTTTACCTACGGTAAGAGTGTAGTGAAACTTCATTTCCGACCTTCAAAAGCCGGACAATCTTTTGCAAAACGATGATTCATCACGACCCCCACCGTTTTGTGAGTTACTATGAAAATCAAGCGGGAGGCTCATTACCGGGTTTTTATGGTGCACCGGTGATGTACGGCCGAGGCATTGGCTCTATATTTTCGAGATTATTTCGTTTTGTCGCCCCCCTCGTGAGAAAAGGGTTCGCCATAGTTAAACCTCATCTGAAATCGGCGGCCAAAAATATTGCATCAGACGTTATCAGTAAGGCGGTCCATACATTTGGCCGCCAATCAGATCAGGGGTCCCAGGAAGGAGCCGGTGGTCTGATGATTTTGGCAAGAAGGGCCAGGAAGAGACCTCCAGGCAAACGGGTTCCGGCAGGTTTTAAAAAAGGAAAGCACTCAGTCAAAAGAAAATCATTAGGGAAAAAACACCCTTGGAGAAGGAACGTATTGGGGAGAGATATATTTTAGAGTGTTAAATATGGCTCTTTTAAATCACAAATCTGCTGAATGCAGCATGGCAGAGCTGGATTTATTTTCTGCTCCCATGACACAGCTTTCTATCGATGAAAAACACTACACAGAGGTCCTTCCGTTGTCTGCCATTACAGAGGACGGACCGATTGAATTTTTCATTCCCGGGGACGGGGATAAATACCTAGATATGAATGACACCTTGATGCATCTCAGGATCAAAATAACCAACGCCGATGGGACTAATCTGGCAGCTGATGCCCCCGTGGCCCTCGTTAATTATCCTCTGAATTAAATTTGTAGTCAACGCGACGTTATTCTAGGGGATAGGCTGATTTCTCAGTCCAGCTCGACTCATCCTTACAGAGCGATGATTGAAACACTATTGAATTACTCTGATTCTACTTTAAAAACTCAGTTCACTGCCGGCTTATTTTATAAAGACACCGCGGGGGCTATGGACTCTGTAGTGATCGCCAATGGGACAAACAAGGGTCTAGTAAAGAGAGCTATATTCACAGCAGAATCTCGAGAGCTTCATCTGATGGGGGCCCTACACACAGATATATTTTTCAGTGAGAGGCTTCTCCTGAACGCTGTAGATTTGAGAATCAAACTCACCAGATCTAACGATTCCTTTACTCATGTGTGCAAATGACTCTACATACCGTCTAAAAATACTGGGGGCTTCACTTTTTATCAAGAAAGCCACCATCTCCCCTGCCGTGCGGTTAGGTCATGCTGCGGCTCTGATGAGAGGTAACGCCCTCTACCCTTTATCTCGGGTAAACATTAAAACATATAGTATCCCTGTGAATTCCAGAATATGCAACCAAGAAAATCTCTTTCTGGGTAATATGCCTAAATACATAGTATTGGGTATGGTAAATCACGAAGTCTTCACCGGAAGGAGAACGCTTTCACCTTTTAATTTCTTTCATAATGATATGGAATATCTGGCTTTGTGTCAGGACGGTAGACAAGTCCCGGCCACAGCATTCCAACCTCAATTTAACCGCGGGTCCTCAGTCAGAGAGTTTTACAACATGTTCACTGCTACAGGGAGACACATGAAAGACTTACCTCTGAGTATTGACAGAGAGGATTTCGAACAAGGATACTCATTATTTGTCTTTAATCTCACTGCTGCGGAAGATGCTGATGCACTGTCTCCCATTACAAGCGGTAGTTTAAGACTGGAAATGAGATTCAGAGTACCGCTACCGCAGACTACCACTTTAATCGTATATTCTTGTTTTGATTCGATTCTGGAGATTAATTCAAAACGTCAAGTGTTGGTAGATTATTACTAAGAAGACTAGAACATGAATAATCATCAATTGGACAGTCTCCTGCGCCACATGGTGGGGGACTCTTTTGGTGGAGTGTGGGCGTCAGATCAGCTACCCCGAGTAAAACAATTATTTAGATACCCTGTATACATGATTGTAAACACCCACCCCTCCCACATGCCCGGAGAACACTGGCTAGCAGTGACTTTAGAGGAAGAGGATGGGGTTGGAACTTTCTTTGATTCTTTCGGATTTCCTCCCGATTTTAGTCATTACCCGAAAAGCATCCTACATTTTCTAGAAAAACAATGTAAAACTATTTTATACCACAATCAGCAATTGCAGAATGTCATGTCTACAGCCTGTGGTCTGCATTGTGTTTTCTACCTATGTAAAAGAGTGTCGGGGTTGTCTTACGAAAATGTGTTATCTCTGTATCAAGATGATGTGATAAAAAATGATGCTGCTGCAACGAATTTTGTGAAAAAATACAAACGGTGTGAGAGACGTCATAAAGACACTAATTTTAACCACAGTGTTTGTTCTCTACAAATGTTTAAAGATTGTTACAAAATGTAGAAAATATAAAAAAGGTCTGAAGATAAAATTAATTCAGGTGACTGTCTTTATTAGGAAAACAAAATATACTACAACTTTAGGGGGTAAAATGTAACCAGCTGGGGCTTAATATTCTATCTTTCCTTATTCTTTTCTTCTTAAGCGAGGCACTCGGAGGTTCTTCTGCGGTGTCTGGGGTTCCTGCCACCTTCCAGCTAAGGGTCGTAGATGATTTAATATTTCTTCTTCTTATTTTTCTGGTTATATTTCCTCTTTGATTATACAATATTGTTCACGAGCGTGCAGGTTTTGAAAAGCTGTTAAAGGAATGTTGAGCTCATTCAGACTATTTAAAAAACCCCGCCAGCCTTTAGGCTCCCAGGCATTTCTTTTTATACGAGCAGGATAAATGTTTAAATAAATCTAACATGTGTGAACCTTTTACAGCTGTACCCTTTTCTACAAATTCCCCAGTCGGTGTCCATCCAGCTGTACTCATGATTAATTTACTCATAATGTACTCGGCATTCTTACGGTAACGCATAGGGAGGTTTTGAAGTACCTCGTTCTTTATTTTATCAATGGACATGCCATCCTTTTCTTCTCCTTTGACCAACCCCGTGTCTTCAGGTAGAGTTAAAGTAATATGTCGCTCCTCCTCCCCGTCTTGTTTGAGTAAGGTGAGATATCTCTGTAGCAAGGTGTTGTATTTTCTTATTTTTTCATAAGGGGGTAATCCTGTTTCGTTTAGCACTGCTCTCATTTTTTCATCCAGAACATCTTCGGCAGTGCGTCTCTTTGTTTCCTTACATACCTTAGGGACATGTGTGTCCACTGTGTGGACATTAACTACAGGTCGCGGTACTCGAAGTATACAGGCATGCAGTTCGGCCCCAGGGCAAAATAAAAATAAGCTGGGGTGCTACATAGATACCCAGTGCAGGGGCCTTCCACGTGGAAAAAGACCCGGAGACTGACAAGCTTTCCCCGCAGAGTCCACCTTGTGGACATCATTGTCCGTGGTGTGTACAGAATAACATGTCCATATCACGGACATTAATACATAGAGTGGTGTCCATGAAATAGACATTGCAAATAAGTGTTTAAAACGTGCGGAAAACTGTTTGAAATGTCGGGAAAAGGGTTGTGAATACAGACCCAGAGCACAGGTGGTGCAGCACCTGACTTTTCAACCCCGGAATACGTGTTTGAAAGGGGGGGAAAAGTATTGTAAATAGAGGCTATCACAGGCTATGTCAGACATCCATGAAATACACCGGGAAAACCACCTATTTGTACCCGCTCAAAGAGCCCCAAACCACGGACGAAGCAGCTCCAGCATCTCTCCCTGATATGAGCAAACAGGCTGTCAGGTGCTGATGGAAAGCAGGCGGAAATACATTGATTGTTTTACCCAGGAAGAAGGGTTTACAAGGCGGGTAAAGTGCTCCAGCATCTCTCCCTAACATGAGCAAACAGGCTATGTCAGACATCCATGAAATACACCGGGAAAACCACCTATTTGTACCCGCTCAAAGAGCCCCAAACCACGGACGAAGCAGCACCAGCATCTCTCCCTGACATGCACACTTCCATAACCTCGCGCACCTTGGGTCCCCGGGCCCCCGAACTTAAGCACTCCCCCACGGACTAAACCCAGATGATCACACCCTCAAGAACCTCGTGCCCCTGGGAACCTTAAAGGGGGGGTGGAGTTTACGGTGCTCAACCGCCCGCCCACCAGCATCAATATTCGGCCTTATTCACAGCCCCACTCACCCTCCTGTGGAGGATGTTATCATGCCCCTGGTAATATATAAAGGGGTGGATTTTTACGGTGCTCAACCGCCCGCCCACCAGCATCAATATTCGGCCTTATTCACAGCACCACTCACCCTCCTGTGGAGGATGTTATCATGCCCCTGGTAATACATAAAGGGGGTGGATTTTGCGGTGCTCAACCGCCCACCCACCAGCATCAATATTCGGCCTTATTCACAGCCCCACTCACCCTCCTGTGGAGGATGTTATCATGCCCCTGGTAATACATAAAGGGGGTGGATTTTGCGGTGCTCAACCGCCCGCCCACCAGCTTCAATATTCGGCCTTATTCACAGCCCCACTCACCCTCCTGTGGAGGATGTTATCATGCCCCTGGTAATACATAAAGGGGGTGGATTTTACGGTGCTCAACCGCCCGCCTTCTTCACCTGCCCTGCTGGAGGTTCACACTTTAACTTTTTGTTTACCCTCCTCTGCCTTACACATCCTCCAACACACTTGAGCACTCCTCACTCGGACTGAACCCCTCCATGCACACCATCAGAACCTCGTGCCCCTGGGGACCTTAAAGGGGAAAACACCCATATTTTCAGCATATTGCTTTACCTTCCCTCTCACACTGCTCACTATTGCCACTTGTTCACTCCATTTATCCAGTACCAACTCAACTAGGGTGTAATAGTTTTTAAAAAATAGGACCAAGTAAGTTAAATAAATAAATTGTATTCACAGATTTATATACAATATACAATTACAATTGTCATTTCATTTAGACAAGTAAGTTAAATAAATACACTTTATTCACAGAATTATATACAATTATATACAATATACAATTACAATTGTCATTTCATTTAGACAAAGTTTAAGTTCACTTTTGGAAGAATCATAGAAAATGGTGAAAATTGATCAAATGTATCTGAAAATAGTGCCTCGTAAGGCGGGTAAAGTCCCCTGACAACTCCCCTTGCATTCCTCCAGAGGCAGACCAAGTTTAAGTTCACTTTTGGAAGAACCATAGAAAATGGTGAAAATTGATCAAATGTATCCGAAAATAGTGCCTCGTAAGGCGGGGTCTGATGTGGGACTAAAAGGTCCCATTAATTTCACCGACCTCCGCACAGTGACAACTGACAACTCCCCTGACAACTCCCCTTGCATTCCTCCATAATTTAATTTCATAACATGTTAACATGAAGGGGCCAGAGTACAACAACACATTTCATATTTACAAGTTGATCATTGGCTTGTGCACTGGTAACATTGTCCGTATCGGGTGAAGTTGGTGCAGAGTCTGGCACCCTCTCTTCACCCATGTTTGAGGGACTGTGTTCGGCCATGGACTGTTCCCTGTTCGCCGCTCTCCAAGCGTTGAAGTTTAAGTCGAATTCTTCGTCTGACGTCTCGGCATCGGGGGAGTCTTGGTAGGGAGTGGGGCTATGCTCCTCTCCAGAGCTGCCACTGTCAATGTCCCCCAAATTGTCTTCACTCCCCGATGATGCTGCTGCCGCTGCTTGCAGTGACTCTGTGAAGAGCAGCCGTATGTCCGCAGCCTCCTTCAAAGAAGGATTTTTCGCATAAAATTTGTCTGCAGTTGCAGTGTTGTGGCACATAAAATCAGTCACTCGCTGGCGGTTGTCTATGTCTTGAAACCTCTTTGCGTTATCGGCATGGACTGTGCGGAGGTCGGTGAAATTAATGGGACCTTTTAGTCCCACATCAGCCCATGCCAACCTCAGGAAGTGGGCAAGGTTCCTCGACGGGTTCTTCCCCGCTGTGTATAGGAAGTAGCGGTTCTGGGTGCAGGTCAGCGTCCTCTTGATTTCCAGCCACCTCTTCATCCATCCGAATTCTTCTATGGTGAGGTACAGCTGCGCTTCACCAAACGCGTTGGCCGTCTTGTGGTTGCTTACCTGTTATGACAGAGGTAGAGAGCGTCAATACAAGTATCAATCATGCACAACATGTTTATCACTGCCAGAATAAACACATTTTGTAATAGCACTCACGTGGATGAGGTAGCCGAAGTCTGTGCCTGTTATCTCCGCCTTTCGGACCTCACAGTTGGTCATGTTGGAGTAGACCCCCGGCCGGTGGCCGTAAATACAGCTCCAGTGGAGGGTCATGTAACCATAGAGCAAGAGCCGGGTTGCGGTCGTGGGATTGCTGGCCATCAGGTTCAAGAGCTGAGGGATGCGATCTTTGGCCACAGTCAAACAAGTCATGATGTCCTTATGGCTCGGCAGGCCTTCCATTTTGTCCCGCTTCACCTGCATCTGATGGATGATCACCTTTTTCCTCAGGGACCTCAGGATGGCAGCAAGTTCCCGTTGGATTACAATCATGTCGTTTTGGTTGAGTCTGCTTCCCTTGCATGGTGTGGCTGCCATGTATTTTAGAAAGTGTGATATATTTTTGATATAGAAGTCAGAGGTGGTGACCTGTAGGCTGGACAGTATCAGGCTCCGGGACCAGCTGTTGGCAAAGGAAAACGCATCAGTACATCGTATTGCGTCAATGTGGAGAACACACACAATGATGCTGACATCATGGACAGTTTTTTGATGTTACTCACCCACGTATCCTCTTCAGATCCCTCAGAAAGAGCCAGTCCGACTTGCGTTTGAAACCGTGTGCCATGAAGCTGAGGAAGGATTTCACTCTGCTTATTTTCGAGACTGCATTTTCTTGGAGCCTCACTGTTGGGTCGATGCCCTCATAATGCTCCCGGTAGCCTTGCAGATACTCCTCTGTGAAACATAACACAGTACTTTAATGACAACACATTGTGTATTACAGAAACTGCATTTGTGACACATCTAACACACTTACCCATTATGCATGGGAATGTTATATTCCGCATTATATTCCCCCGGCCCCTGCCGCAGAACCAGGGGGAATTTATGGGAGGGGAGGTTGATGAGGCCTCGGTATCTATGGATGCAGGTTCTGAGGAGCTGGATGCAGGTGTCTGAGAGGCAATGGGGGACTTGCTGCACGAGGGAATGGGGGAATAGCTGCACGAGGGAATGGGGGACTTGCTGAAGGATGGACCTTTGGACTTGGACTGCCTCGTTGGTGTCGCCTCTGTTCGGGGTCGTTTCCTTAGAAACACCCGCTCTTGTTCCTCCCCATACTCTTCATCAAAGCCATGCATGTTATCGGCGGCCCTCTGGTCATCCCTCTGTCGCTTATGTTTTATCCTCTGCTGCAGCTTGAAGCGCAGGGCGCATTTCACCTCAGCAGCATATCTGTCCCTCTGAGCCCTCATTGTGTTTGCCTCCATCCTCCATTCCTTACAGTCCGGGTTGTCACATTCAATCACTGGGGACAAGGGTGGAGGTTGTGAAAGGACCTCATCACTCTCAGTGTCCACATCCCAAGTGGTAATCATCGCTACTGTGGGGTTTGTCAGTCGGAGCGCTTGAAGGTCCTTCGTTGCCACTGTCATTTTGACTTTAATAACAGCCACACATAGCTCCTCCCGCGACAGCTCGACATGGTCCCGGTACAAGTGCCGGTCCAGCCTTGTCCCGGTATAGTTGCATCCTGCAATGATGCAGGGATGCAGCCTTATATTTGTACGTCCATTTGCCAAGAACAGGAGAATTCTTCTTTCAACCAAGTTACGCACACTATGGTTTCTTTGCAAATGCTTGCTCAGGGCACGGAAGGAATGGTTACAGATCGGACAACACAGCAACATCCTATCTGTATGCATGAGCATTTTGGTACCGGGAAGTGTACCCTGTAGAATGAAAGTGAAAAGACTCGAGAACGTTGCACTCAGCGAACTAGAAAGACCCCATGTCAAATCTCTCCAGGTTATATTCAAAACATTGTTTTTTAATTTGCATCATTGTGCAAAAGGTGTCCCATTTAGGCACTCGTTAGGCGGGCAGAGATCCCTGTCATCTCTCGGCCTCTCCAGAGGAAGGGAAATACTCTGTTGTCTTTTTTGGAGAACCATGAAAACCGGCCAAATGTATCCGAAAATAGTGCATCATAATACAGGTAGAATCCCCTCAAACTCTCCTTGCATTCCTCCAGAGACCAGTTCAAAAACTTAAAGTTTTGTAAGAACCATGATTGGGGTCCTCCAGGCAACAATTGTATCCGAGCCAAAGCACTCATGTAGCGGACGCTTTCCTCCATGATGTCAAACAGCCGTTTTAAAAAAAAAATAGTGCCTCACATGCAGGTAAAGTCCCCTGACAACTCCCCTTGCATTCCTCCAGAGGCAGACAAAGTTTAAGTTCACTTTTGGAAGAACCATAGAAAAGGGTGAAAATGGATAAAATGTATCCGAAAATAGTGCCTCATTATTCCGTGACATCTCCCCTTGCATTCCTCCAGAGGCAGAAAAAGTCAGTTAACTTTTGGTAGAACCAGAGGAAGGGGTGAAAATGGATAAAATGTATCCCAAAATAGTGCCTTATTATTCCGTGACATCTCCCCTTGTATTCCTCCAGAGGCACTTTAACTTTGTTAAGAACCATGATTGGGGTCCTCCAGGCAACAATTGTATCCGAGCCAAAGCACTCATGTAACGGACACATTCCTCCATGATGTGAAACAGCCGTTTTTTTTCTAAGTGCTCTCAAAAACCGGGTTTCCGATTTCGTGCAGATGGTAGCTTGGAAAACATGAATAGATTTATTTAACGGGGGAAGGGAGGTCTCAAATCCCCTCTCCGTTGTAAATTGCAACGGGGGAGTGAAAATGTGTCCGGGGCTTCCGCCGGAAGCGCCGAAGACTTGAGCAGTTTTGAGCCCCTCCTCCGTTGGCACTCAGTCGTTTTTTCGAGAATTTTTTAAAACTTCATTTTTGATTATTTTAAGATAT
Source organism: Harpagifer antarcticus (assembly GCA_902827135.1). Taxonomy (NCBI): domain Eukaryota; kingdom Metazoa; phylum Chordata; class Actinopteri; order Perciformes; family Harpagiferidae; genus Harpagifer; species Harpagifer antarcticus. Next base: position 2,298,009 of record CADEHL010001118.1, on the reverse strand, counting down.
AATTGACCGTTTTCTTTACTTTTTTTTGCTTTCCACGGGTGGGGGTGCATGGCAGGCCGCCTATGAGCTTCCAAATTCGGCCTGGAACCTCCGGGAATAATGCGCTAAGCTCCATAAACTGACAAAGTCACCCAGAAATGTCATTTTAATAACCCAAAAATATATAATACAAATACATTTAAATAGTAAAAGGTACAATTGTGCTCCTAATTACCCGGAATTTGATGGAATGGACAGATTCCTGTCCATTTCATGTACATTTGATGGGTCAAAATGAAAATGATTTGAAACGGTGTGAAAATGATTTGAAACAGTGTGAAAGCTGGGTAAAGTGTTCATGCAGCCCCTCCATAACGGTAATAATGGTTAGAAATCACTTCCAGTGCAGAAAAAGCTGTTTTTGACTCATCCACATTTCTGTCCATTTCATGTATATTTGATGGGTCAAAATCCACTGTCCCAGGCAGAGCTCCAGGGTGATGCACACGGCTTTCTTACCCAGGAAGAAGAGTCTGAAAGCTGGGTAAAGTGTTCCTGCATAGGGTCCCACTGTTCCAGGCTGATTAACATGGCTTTAATACCCCGGAATGAGGGTGTGAAAATGGATAAATTGTACCCCAAAATAGTGTCTCTTAAGGCGGGTAAATTTGACTGATGAAATGTACAAGAACATAAGGGCAGCAGAGTGCTTGCTGTCCCTGCTCTAAGCAGAGCTCCAGGGTCATGCACATGGCTTTATTACCCCGGAATGAGGGTGTGAAAGCTGGGTAAAGTGTTCCTGCATAGGGTCCCACTGTTCCAGGCTGATTAACATGGCTTTAATACCCCGGAATGAGGGTGTGAAAATGGATAAATTGTACCTCAAAATAGTGTCTCTTAAGGCGGGTAAATGTACATGAAATGGACAGGAATCTGTCCATTTCATGGACATTTGACTGATGAAATGTACAAGAACATAAGGGCAGCAGAGTGCTTGCTGTCCCTGCTCTAAGCAGAGCTCCAGGGTCATGCACATGGCTTTATTACCCCGGAATGAGGGTGTGAAAGCTGGGTAAAGTGTTCCTGCATAGGGTCCCACTGTTCCAGGCTGATTAACATGTGTGAAAATGGATAAATTGTACCCCAAAATAGTGTCTCTTAAGGCGGGTAAATGTACATGACATGGACAGGAATCTGTCCATTTCATGGACATTTGACTCCCCATCAAATGTCCATGAAATGGACAGGAATCTGTCCATTTCATGGACATTTGACTGATGAAATGTACAAGAACATAAGGGCAGCAGAGTGCTTGCTGTCCCTGCTCTAAGCAGAGCTCCAGGGTCATGCACATGGCTTTATTACCCCGGAATGAGGGTGTGAAAGCTGGGTAAAGTGTTCCTGCATAGGGTCCCACTGTTCCAGGCTGATTAACATGTGTGAAAATGGATAAATTGTACCCCAAAATAGTGTCTCTTAAGGCGGGTAAAAGTTATGTGAATATGGGGTGAAGTATATGGACACTTGAGCACCAGCAAGACCCCCACCTCCATAACCTTGTGCACCAGGCGAACCTGTGTACCCACACTTAAGCACTCCCCCACGGACTACACCAAGAGGGAACAACGGTCAGAAGTTCGTGCCCCTGGTAACCTGAATAACATTAAAACTGTTATGCATTGAGGATTTTAGTCCGAGACGAGTGCTTATCTGCGGGTATCTTGTGTCAGCTTCGTGGACCCCAATTTCAAAGGAAATGTCCATGATATTGACAAATATATTTATATACAGAATGATGATTATTTTACCCTCAGACACATGCATAGAGCACCCCCAAGTGTTGGTTTACAGTTGGTAAAATTTGTCCTGCCGGTGGCAGGGACTTTACATTATAAGTGGACGTACATTTCCATTGGGCGGACATTTGTACATTTGAAGGACAAATCCCATGTTAACTCTGTCCATAAGGCAGACCTTTTCCTTACTCTGGTTAGTACATGAGCTGCAGCATTTTGAATCAGCTGAAGCAACTTGACTGACTTATTGGTACACCCTGATAATAAGGAGTTACAATAATCCAGCCTTGAAGTAACAAATGCAGGGACTAGTTTCTCTTCAGCGTTTTGAGGCAAGATATGCCGGTTTATTTAATGTTACGTAGATGGAAGTAGGCGGTCCTTGAAATAGATTTATGTGGGCTTTAAGGAAAAATCCTGATCAAATATAACACCAAGATTCCTTACAGTCTCACTGGAGGCCAAATTAATGCCATCCATAGTTAGTATATCTTTAGATAATTTGTTTCGTAGATTATTCGGGCCAAGTACAATAACTTCAGTTTTGGTTGTATTTAACATCAAAAAGTTTAAGGTCATCCACGTTTTTAAGTCCTCGAGGCAGTCTTGAATTTTATTTCGATGATTAATTTCATCAGGCTTGATTGATAAATATAGTTGAGTATCATCCGCATAACAATGAACATTTACAGAATGATTCCTTATAATATTGCCTAATGGAAGCATATATAATGTGAACAAAATAGGTCTGAGCACTGAGCCCTGTGGCACTCAATGGCTAACTTTGGTTTGCGTGGAAGATTCATCGTTGACACGTACAAACTGAGAGCGTTCAGCCTAAAGCAGTTCCCTGTATGCCAACTAAGTGCTCTAGTCTTTGCAATAAGATATCATGGTCGATAGTATCAAATGCAGCACTGAGATCGAGCAAAACAAGAATAGAGACAATAATTCCACTTCGTCCTAGTGTGCCAATGGTTAACCCTGGTTTAATGTTTGATATTACTTAATAATACATTATGATATGATAATTTTATTAAAATTGTATTCATTTCTTTCATAGTTTCTCATTATTATTTTTATCGCTGATCTTATTTTTGATTTTGTTAATCTTTGTGAATCTGTTCTATCCTGTGTTTCACTCTCACCCTGTTGCTGTTTGAACAACTGAATTTCCCCACGGGGATTAATAAAGGTCCATCTTATCTTATCTTAATGTATAAGTTGATTTACTTTGATCTACTGTACTTGTCACGGTCACAGGTACAGATAAGAACCCAATAGCACGACTCAGATACAACCAGTGTAGTAATGTTCAGTTTAATCGGGTCAGGGACAGGCAGGCGTCAAAACCAGGAAATCCAGCAGTTAGGCAAACAAATCCAAACAGGGGGCAGGCAGGAAACTCGAGGTCCGATAACAGGCAGGTAGGGGTCAAAACCGGGCAGGACAGGTAACTAGGCAAGAGATAATCAAACGCTGGAGTGCTTGGCAGAATACACAAGACAATCTGGCAACTGACAACTGAAAATGAGGTGGTATAAATACTGGGGAGTGATGAGGGAATGAGTAACAGGTGAGGGGAAGGGCTGAGGAGACCAGGTGAGGGAAATGAGCTGATTACAAGGGCCTGGGGGAAAGCGGGATCTGAAATGACAGAAGAGTTTAGATGAGGCATAAAAACAAACAATAATATAGGTGTCTAACTTGTGACAGAACCCCCCCCTCTATGGACGGCTCCTGACGTCCCACGAGGTTGATCGGGATGGGCCTGGTGAAAGTCAGTAATGAGAGATGGGTCATAGATACTGCGAGCGGGCACCCATGACCGCTCTTCAGGACCATAACCCTCCCAGTGTACCAGGTACTGTAACCCTCTACCACGTCGCCGGGACTTGATGAGGCGACGGACAGTGTGAACAGTCTCCCCGTCGATAGTCCGGGGTGGGGGTGTAGAGGGGGGCTGAAGAGGGCTCACATTAACTGGTCTGATCTTGGACACGTGGAAGGTAGGATGAATCTTCATAGAAGGGGGCAGACGCAGGCGGACAGCTGCAGGATTGATAATCCTAGCTATGGGAAATGGGCCTACAAAACGGGGAGACAACTTCTTGACTCAACTCTGAGAGGGAGATCCCGTGTGGAGAGCCAGACACGTTGCCCTGGGGAGTACTGTGGAGCTGGCTTGCGACGGCGATTGGCGGTCCGTTGATAACGGTCGGAAGAGCGCAGGAGCGCGGAGCGGGCCTTTAACCACATGCGTCGACATCGGCTTACAAACGCATGTGCAGATGGGACGCTGGCCTCCCGTTCCTGTGCCGGGAAAAGGGGCGGCTGGTATCCGCGGGAGCATTGGAATGGGGAAAGACCAGTAGCAGAACTAGGAAGGGTGTTGTGGGCATACTCAACCCATAGAAGCTGCCTCGACCAGGAGGAGGGAGTGGAGGAAGCTAGACAGCGTAAGGCAGTCTCCATCTCCTGGTTCATACGCTCTGCTTGACCATTGGACTGGGGATGAAATCCGGACGAGAGACTGACACTGGCTCCCAGCAGTCTGCAAAACTCGGACCAAAAACGAGAAGTAAATTGTGGTCCCCGATCAGACACAACGTCACTGGGAAGACCATGCAGCCTGAACACATGTTGTAGCATGATTTCAGCCGTTTCCTTGGCAGTAGGTAATTTGGTTAAAGGAATAAGTCGGGCAGACTTGGAAAACCGGTCTATGACTGTGAGTATGACTGTGTTACCGTCTGAGGGTGGTAGTTCGGTGACAAAATCCAAGGCGATGTGGGACCAGGGACGATGAGGGATAGGCAAGGGATGAAGAAGACCGGAGGGGGCTTGGCGTGAGGTCTTATTTTGGGAGCAGACTAGGCAAGCAGCAATGAATTCCTTGGCATCCTTCTCCATGGAAGACCACCAAAATCGCTGTCGAATCAGGGCTAGGGACCGTCTCACTCCTGAGTGACAAGCCAGGCGAGAGTTATGACCCCACTGGAGAACCTGGGTACGGAGAGTGGCAGGAACAAACAGACGGTTAACAGGACAGGCACTTGGGGCTGGGTGTTCAGCATGAGAGCGCTTGACCTTATCCTCCACCTCCCAGGTCACCAGACCAATGACACATGTAGAAGCGATGATATTCTCAGAATGAGATGGAGAGCTCTCTGGCTGGAACTGGCGAGACAGGGCGTCAGGTTTGATGTTCTTAGAACCAGGTCTGTAAGACAGAGAAAAATCAAAGCGTGTGAAAAACAGAGCCCACCTGGCTTGACGAGAGTTCAGCCGCTTAGCTGAACGGATGTACTCCAAATTTTTGTGATCAGTCCAGACCACAAAAGGCTGCTCTGCTCCCTCCAACCAGTGTCTCCATTCCTCCAGGGCAAGTTTCACTGCCAACAGTTCTCGATTTCCAATGTCGTAATTTCTTTCTGCTGGAGACAGCTTCCGGGAGAAGAAGGCACACGGGTGCATCTTCTGATCCTCGGCCGACCGTTGAGAAAGAACTGCCCCAACTCCAGTGTCCGACGCATCTACCTCTACAGTAAACTGCCGAGTAGAGTCTGGAAAAATCAAAATGGGAGCAGAGGTGAAGCGTGACTTTAACTCACCAAAAGCCCCTTCGGCCACCGAGGACCACCGGAAGGGAATGTTCTGAGAGGTGAGAGCTGTGAGAGGGGTTGCCAACAAACTGTAGTTTCGAATAAACCTCCGGTAGAAGTTGGCAAAACCCAGAAAGCGTTGGAGCTCCTTGCGGGTTGAAGGGCGTGGCCAGTCAGTGACCGCCTTGGTCTTTTCAGGATCCATCTTGATGTTTCCGGTGGAGACCACAAATCCCAGGAAAGGGACTTCTGTGGTGTGGAAACACACACTTCTCGGCCTTGACAAAGAGGTGGTTCTCCAAGAGCCTCTGGAGGACTAGGCGAACATGGACCACATGCTCCAGTTTAGACTTGGAAAAAATCAAAATGTCATCCAGGTATACAAAAACACAGATATTGAGAAGATCCCGCAGAACATCATTCACCAATCCCTGGAAGACTGCAGGTGCATTGGTGAGTCCAAAAGGCATGACTAAGTACTCATAATGTCCACTAGGAGTGTTAAATCCCGTCTTCCACTCGTCCCCCTCCCTGATTCTCACCAAATGGTACGCATTACGTAGGTCCAGCTTGGTAAAAATAGTAGCGCCTTGTAACAGTTCAAATGCAGAGGGAAACAAGTGGAAGGGGGTACCTGTTCTTGACAGTGATGTTATTGAGTCCTCTGTAGTCAATGCATGGGCGCAGAGTCTTATCCTTCTTACCCACGAAGAAGAAACCTGCACCAGCAGGAGATGATGAAGGCCGGATAAGCCCTGCATCCAAAGAGTCATTGATATACTTCTCCATTGACTTAGTTTCAGGAGCCGATAAAGAAAAAAGTCGACCTCTAGGAGGAGAAGTACCAGGTAACAGGTCAATAGGACAGTCATTAGCACGATGAGGCGGGAGTGAGGTGGCCCGAACTTTGTTAAAGGCCTCTTTAAGGTCCCAGTAATCATTGGGAACACCGGAAAGGTCGTCACACTCAGAGATCCTCGGCTGACTGGAATCAATTGAGGAACTAGATCTTAAGCAGACAGCATGACAATGAGCACTCCACTCTCTAATAGTCCCTGAAGCCCAATCTATATGAGGATTATGCCTCCTTAACCAAGGAAACCCCAAAATGACAGGCTGATGTGGTGCATGGATAAGGTGAAAAGAGAGTGTTTCGCTGTGATTACCTGACATGCTCATTTGAACTGGAGTTGAACGGTGTGTCACTCTGCAGAGAAGACGACCATCTAGAGCTGTAGCATTGATGGGCTTCTCCAAAGCCTCCTGACCAAGTCCCATTTGAAAGGCCAGTGTTATGTCCAAAAGACTGGCATCAGCACCAGAGTCAATAAGAACTGCCACAGTGTGCATTTTCCCCAAGCAGCTCAGCTGAGCATGGGTTAGGGGTCGAGAGGGCATTTCCAAATTCATCATACGGCTCACCAGCGCCCTCTGGATGACTGGTGAGCCCTGTCTTTTACAGGACAAGAGAAGGCAAGATGACCCTGCTGGCCGCAGTAAAGACAGCAGTTGTCCCGCAGGCGGCGCTGTCGTTCTGCCTCGGAAAGCCGGGTCCGCCCCAGCTGCATTGGTTCAGATGAGTTAGAAAATCCTCCTCTCACCTGTTCGGTAGCATGCGCTGACGGAAGAGGCGAAGCCTGAGGGGCGATGGAGAAAGCCCTCTCTCTCCTCCGCTCCCGCAGACGGCAGTCAATGCGGATGGAGAGAGCCACCAGCTCATCTAAATCAGCAGGAAGGTCCCTGGCTGCCAGCTCGTCTTTAAGGCGATCCGACAGACCGTTGTAGAAGGCATCGAGGAGTGAAGAAGCATTCCAGTTACTCTCGGCGGCTATGGTACGAAACTCGATGGAGTAATCCGACACAGATCTCCCTCCTTGCACCAGGTTAAACAGTCCACGAGCTACCTCTCTTCCGGGTGTAGCGTGATCAAAAACTTTACGCAGTTCATCGGAGAATACGCTTACAGATGAGCAGGCAGCAGATTGTCTTTCCCATTCGGCGGTACCCCAGTCTTTAGCTTTGCCCGTGAGAAGAGAGACAATATACGCCACCCGGGATCTTTCTGTTGGGAAGGCGGAAGGCTGAAGCTCGAAGGCGAGGGAACATTGGACCAGGAATGGTCTGCACGAACCTGGGGCTCCCGAGTAGCGTTCTGGAGGAGGTAGGCGTGCATCCGATGCCAGAGGACTCTGGATTCGAACAACGGAAGCTGGAGTTAGTTCCGGGCCATGGACCGTTGCAGGACGGGTCTGAAGATGATCACGGAGATTCACAAAGGTCCGTTCGAAACGAGCGGCCATCTCCTGCATCGCTTCAGCCATGAAGGTAAGCTGCTGCTCGTGGCGTTGTAACACGATATCGTGCAAAGGCGGTTCTGTCGCTGAGTCGGCTGGATTCATTTTTGGCCAGATTGTACTGTCACGGTCACAGGTACAGATAAGAACCCAATAGCACGACTCAGATACAACCAGTGTAGTAATGTTCAGTTTAATCGGGTCAGGGACAGGCAGGCGTCAAAACCAGGAAATCCAGCAGTTAGGCAAACAAATCCAAACAGGGGGCAGGCAGGAAACTCGAGGTCCGATAACAGGCAGGTAGGGGTCAAAACCGGGCAGGACAGGTAACTAGGCAAGAGATAATCAAACGCTGGAGTGCTTGGCAGAATACACAAGACAATCTGGCAACTGACAACTGAAAATGAGGTGGTATAAATACTGGGGAGTGATGAGGGAATGAGTAACAGGTGAGGGGAAGGGCTGAGGAGACCAGGTGAGGGAAATGAGCTGATTACAAGGGCCTGGGGAAAGCGGGATCTGAAATGACAGAAGAGTTTAGATGAGGCATAAAAACAACAATAATATAGGTGTCTAACTTGTGACAGAACCCCCCCCTCTATGGACGGCTCCTGACGTCCCACGAGGTTGATCGGGATGGGCCTGGTGAAAGTCAGTAATGAGAGATGGGTCATAGATACTGCGAGCGGGCACCCATGACCGCTCTTCAGGACCATAACCCTCCCAGTGTACCAGGTACTGTAACCCTCTACCACGTCGCCGGGACTTGATGAGGCGACGGACAGTGTGAACAGTCTCCCCGTCGATAGTCCGGGGTGGGGGTGTAGAGGGGGGCTGAAGAGGGCTCACATTAACTGGTCTGATCTTGGACACGTGGAAGGTAGGATGAATCTTCATAGAAGGGGGCAGACGCAGGCGGACAGCTGCAGGATTGATAATCCTAGCTATGGGAAATGGGCCTACAAAACGGGGAGACAACTTCTTTGACTCAACTCTGAGAGGGAGATCCCGTGTGGAGAGCCAGACACGTTGCCCTGGGGAGTACTGTGGAGCTGGCTTGCGACGGCGATTGGCGGTCCGTTGATAACGGTCGGAAGAGCGCAGGAGCGCGGAGCGGGCCTTTAACCACATGCGTCGACATCGGCTTACAAACGCATGTGCAGATGGGACGCTGGCCTCCCGTTCCTGTGCCGGGAAAAGGGGCGGCTGGTATCCGCGGGAGCATTGGAATGGGGAAAGACCAGTAGCAGAACTAGGAAGGGTGTTGTGGGCATACTCAACCCATAGAAGCTGCCTCGACCAGGAGGAGGGAGTGGAGGAAGCTAGACAGCGTAAGGCAGTCTCCATCTCCTGGTTCATACGCTCTGCTTGACCATTGGACTGGGGATGAAATCCGGACGAGAGACTGACACTGGCTCCCAGCAGTCTGCAAAACTCGGACCAAAAACGAGAAGTAAATTGTGGTCCCCGATCAGACACAACGTCACTGGGAAGACCATGCAGCCTGAACACATGTTGTAGCATGATTTCAGCCGTTTCCTTGGCAGTAGGTAATTTGGTTAAAGGAATAAGTCGGGCAGACTTGGAAAACCGGTCTATGACTGTGAGTATGACTGTGTTACCGTCTGAGGGTGGTAGTTCGGTGACAAAATCCAAGGCGATGTGGGACCAGGGACGATGAGGGATAGGCAAGGGATGAAGAAGACCGGAGGGGGCTTGGCGTGAGGTCTTATTTTGGGAGCAGACTAGGCAAGCAGCAATGAATTCCTTGGCATCCTTCTCCATGGAAGACCACCAAAATCGCTGTCGAATCAGGGCTAGGGACCGTCTCACTCCTGAGTGACAAGCCAGGCGAGAGTTATGACCCCACTGGAGAACCTGGGTACGGAGAGTGGCAGGAACAAACAGACGGTTAACAGGACAGGCACTTGGGGCTGGGTGTTCAGCATGAGAGCGCTTGACCTTATCCTCCACCTCCCAGGTCACCAGACCAATGACACATGTAGAAGCGATGATATTCTCAGAATGAGATGGAGAGCTCTCTGGCTGGAACTGGCGAGACAGGGCGTCAGGTTTGATGTTCTTAGAACCAGGTCTGTAAGACAGAGAAAAATCAAAGCGTGTGAAAAACAGAGCCCACCTGGCTTGACGAGAGTTCAGCCGCTTAGCTGAACGGATGTACTCCAAATTTTTGTGATCAGTCCAGACCACAAAAGGCTGCTCTGCTCCCTCCAACCAGTGTCTCCATTCCTCCAGGGCAAGTTTCACTGCCAACAGTTCTCGATTTCCAATGTCGTAATTTCTTTCTGCTGGAGACAGCTTCCGGGAGAAGAAGGCACACGGGTGCATCTTCTGATCCTCGGCCGACCGTTGAGAAAGAACTGCCCCAACTCCAGTGTCCGACGCATCTACCTCTACAGTAAACTGCCGAGTAGAGTCTGGAAAAATCAAAATGGGAGCAGAGGTGAAGCGTGACTTTAACTCACCAAAAGCCCCTTCGGCCACCGAGGACCACCGGAAGGGAATGTTCTGAGAGGTGAGAGCTGTGAGAGGGGTTGCCAACAAACTGTAGTTTCGAATAAACCTCCGGTAGAAGTTGGCAAAACCCAGAAAGCGTTGGAGCTCCTTGCGGGTTGAAGGGCGTGGCCAGTCAGTGACCGCCTTGGTCTTTTCAGGATCCATCTTGATGTTTCCGGTGGAGACCACAAATCCCAGGAAAGGGACTTCTGTGGTGTGGAACACACACTTCTCGGCCTTGACAAAGAGGTGGTTCTCCAAGAGCCTCTGGAGGACTAGGCGAACATGGACCACATGCTCCAGTTTAGACTTGGAAAAAATCAAAATGTCATCCAGGTATACAAAAACACAGATATTGAGAAGATCCCGCAGAACATCATTCACCAATCCCTGGAAGACTGCAGGTGCATTGGTGAGTCCAAAAGGCATGACTAAGTACTCATAATGTCCACTAGGAGTGTTAAATCCCGTCTTCCACTCGTCCCCCTCCCTGATTCTCACCAAATGGTACGCATTACGTAGGTCCAGCTTGGTAAAAATAGTAGCGCCTTGTAACAGTTCAAATGCAGAGGAAACAAGTGGAAGGGGGTACCTGTTCTTGACAGTGATGTTATTGAGTCCTCTGTAGTCAATGCATGGGCGCAGAGTCTTATCCTTCTTACCCACGAAGAAGAAACCTGCACCAGCAGGAGATGATGAAGGCCGGATAAGCCCTGCATCCAAAGAGTCATTGATATACTTCTCCATTGACTTAGTTTCAGGAGCCGATAAAGAAAAAAGTCGACCTCTAGGAGGAGAAGTACCAGGTAACAGGTCAATAGGACAGTCATTAGCACGATGAGGCGGGAGTGAGGTGGCCCGAACTTTGTTAAAGGCCTCTTTAAGGTCCCAGTAATCATTGGGAACACCGGAAAGGTCGTCACACTCAGAGATCCTCGGCTGACTGGAATCAATTGAGGAACTAGATCTTAAGCAGACAGCATGACAATGAGCACTCCACTCTCTAATAGTCCCTGAAGCCCAATCTATATGAGGATTATGCCTCCTTAACCAAGGAAACCCCAAAATGACAGGCTGATGTGGTGCATGGATAAGGTGAAAAGAGAGTGTTTCGCTGTGATTACCTGACATGCTCATTTGAACTGGAGTTGAACGGTGTGTCACTCTGCAGAGAAGACGACCATCTAGAGCTGTAGCATTGATGGGCTTCTCCAAAGCCTCCTGACCAAGTCCCATTTGAAAGGCCAGTGTTATGTCCAAAAGACTGGCATCAGCACCAGAGTCAATAAGAACTGCCACAGTGTGCATTTTCCCCAAGCAGCTCAGCTGAGCATGGGTTAGGGGTCGAGAGGGCATTTCCAAATTCATCATACGGCTCACCAGCGCCCTCTGGATGACTGGTGAGCCCTGTCTTTTACAGGACAAGAGAAGGCAAGATGACCCTGCTGGCCGCAGTAAAGACAGCAGTTGTCCCGCAGGCGGCGCTGTCGTTCTGCCTCGGAAAGCCGGGTCCGCCCCAGCTGCATTGGTTTCAGATGAGTTAGAAAATCCTCCTCTCACCTGTTCGGTAGCATGCGCTGACGGAAGAGGCGAAGCCTGAGGGGCGATGGAGAAAGCCCTCTCTCTCCTCCGCTCCCGCAGACGGCAGTCAATGCGGATGGAGAGAGCCACCAGCTCATCTAAATCAGCAGGAAGGTCCCTGGCTGCCAGCTCGTCTTTAAGGCGATCCGACAGACCGTTGTAGAAGGCATCGAGGAGTGAAGAAGCATTCCAGTTACTCTCGGCGGCTATGGTACGAAACTCGATGGAGTAATCCGACACAGATCTCCCTCCTTGCACCAGGTTAAACAGTCCACGAGCTACCTCTCTTCCGGGTGTAGCGTGATCAAAAACTTTACGCAGTTCATCGGAGAATACGCTTACAGATGAGCAGGCAGCAGATTGTCTTTCCCATTCGGCGGTACCCCAGTCTTTAGCTTTGCCCGTGAGAAGAGAGACAATATACGCCACCCGGGATCTTTCTGTTGGGAAGGCGGAAGGCTGAAGCTCGAAGGCGAGGGAACATTGGACCAGGAATGGTCTGCACGAACCTGGGGCTCCCGAGTAGCGTTCTGGAGGAGGTAGGCGTGCATCCGATGCCAGAGGACTCTGGATTCGAACAACGGAAGCTGGAGTTAGTTCCGGGCCATGGACCGTTGCAGGACGGGTCTGAAGATGATCACGGAGATTCACAAAGGTCCGTTCGAAACGAGCGGCCATCTCCTGCATCGCTTCAGCCATGAAGGTAAGCTGCTGCTCGTGGCGTTGTAACACGATATCGTGCAAAGGCGGTTCTGTCGCTGAGTCGGCTGGATTCATTTTTGGCCAGATTGTACTGTCACGGTCACAGGTACAGATAAGAACCCAATAGCACGACTCAGATACAACCAGTGTAGTAATGTTCAGTTTAATCGGGTCAGGGACAGGCAGGCGTCAAAACCAGGAAATCCAGCAGTTAGGCAAACAAATCCAAACAGGGGGCAGGCAGGAAACTCGAGGTCCGATAACAGGCAGGTAGGGGTCAAAACCGGGCAGGACAGGTAACTAGGCAAGAGATAATCAAACGCTGGAGTGCTTGGCAGAATACACAAGACAATCTGGCAACTGACAACTGAAAATGAGGTGGTATAAATACTGGGGAGTGATGAGGGAATGAGTAACAGGTGAGGGGAAGGGCTGAGGAGACCAGGTGAGGGAAATGAGCTGATTACAAGGGCCTGGGGGAAAGCGGGATCTGAAATGACAGAAGAGTTTAGATGAGGCATAAAAACAAACAATAATATAGGTGTCTAACTTGTGACAGTACTGTGTAAAAACACCACAATAATATTACGAAAAATATACTGCATAAAGCAAACTATTGTAAAGGTAAAAGTATGAGCATAACAAATAAATTAGTGTAAACATTTACATTATGATTATTTAATTACAATTAAGATAATAAGATTAGATATACTTTATTTATGTTTTTTCGTTATAGTAGCCTGTGAAAACCATAACAAATAAGTGATTTCATGCTCTTGCAGAGCTGCAAACATTGTAAACAGACTAAGTTCTACTGTACTGTATTTGTGAATGAAGCGCCATCTGATTGTTAAATCCTGTAATTGAACAAATGGGGGAAATTTGGCAACGCCCCCAGCCACTGGGATCCGCTGGGTTTTTGGTTGGAATCCGCTGGGTGGAGTCCTATCTGGAGTGCTACATCTGTAAGTCGCTTTGGATAAAAGCGTCTAACAAGTAACATGTAATGTAATGTACAACCCAGTCTCACGGCATTTCGTGTTATAGTCACGACATTTAATCTATTGATTCGTGTTCACCATTACGATTTTCCCCTTTTTTTCGTGTCACACAGAACGATTGTATTTCTATTGGTAGTATGTTTCGTGCCTGCAACACGTCTTTTTGTCTGGTCGGGTCTTGGAAGACCGGAAGCTGTGGGGTTCATAAAAACATCTTCTTACTCAATATCAAGCCACGATTATTGTTTTTATTTTAAATCGTATAATGTCGGACTTTTGTTGTCGTCAGTGAGGAAAATAAATGGGGCTCAGAGCCTCAAAATACTGAAATCTATATGTTTTTTAATCTTTGTTTCTAATTTGTTATTCTGTTCTAAATAACACACTGTTATTTACTCAACAATAACACACAATTATCCTTGTTTTTATTTATTTGTTTAATTCCATAATCTCTGTTTTTTTTTACGTCCGTCAGGAACTCAATTTCAAAATAAAAATAACTGGAAACAGATGTAGGCCTATGTGGGACATTTCGAGCATCATTGCGATACACAGCCACTGAACTGATTACCCAAGATCCTCAGCTATGGTTTAAGCTCAGCGATTGGATGTTTTAGCCGCAATGCACGTTGGGATATGGTGTTAATGCGACATGAAATCCGAAAAACATTTCTACAGTCCCCGTGATTAATCTTCAAACTCCGGGATTGGATGTTGGAGTGGCAGGGCGCCAAGGTTACAACAGCTCTTTGAAATCGAACGAAACCACGGCAGGCTATCCAAAACTGGACTTGAACGCCCCCCCAGAATTACACATGCTGGCTATTGTGTTTCGCAACATGTTCTGTGGCACGTCTCCACTGGGAATTGTAATTTTAAAAGACGTTTTTGTTTTTCCCAAAATTAGAAGTTGACAGTATTAAACTGTGTACACCCCTGGAGGTTTAGGCGATAGGAAACAAATTGGTGTGTACACATTTAAAACATATAATTAATAAATAATATATTATTACATAAATACATAATGTGCAGCATTAATATATATCCACATGATAGCTCATTGTTACTTTGTAATTATACTCCACTACAATTCAGAGGTTAACCTGGTATTTCTACTCCACTAATTTTATTTTAGTTACTTTGCAGATTCTGATTAATGATGTGAAATATAAACAACCCTTAAATCAGGCTTTGGTTACACCTGAGTAAAATTCAGGGAAGGTGATTGTCAAATGCCAACAATCAGGCGAGATATTTGATAGTTGGTGCTTGAGAAGACTAAACATGTATCTGATCCCTATAAAGTATATTCATTACTCGTTATGATCTACTAATAGTTCATTAAAGACTGTATATAATGGCTATTTCGCACACCCCTTTCAAGATTTTCTAAGGTTTATTGACATATCATATACACAACTAATTAAATAACGTGTTTTAACCACTAGGCAGTGCACACAAGGTACACACAGCCATCATAACTTTGTATTATTAGTGTAGGACACTTGTGTATGTATAACATCTGAAGATGTGTAGTTTTATTCATGTTTTCACATAATTTTACAGGATATTGCTATATTATTTTACATGTTTTAATTCTAATATCGGATTTGTAAAAATCACAGACAGAAAGGTATATCGGTCATTTAATGGTAAGCTATTGGAATTCTGAATTCATAGATGTGTCTCCCATCACCCAAAACCCCTGACTATTCTTTCAACTCAGTATTTACATTCTCATATTCAAAGAAAATCAGTAAAACTCCTTTTATATCAGCTGTGCACCGTTATGGTGTAAATATAACCAATCTACCAATTGGATCAAATATAAAAGTCAGCCGAATTAGTATTGATACTGCAAGGAGACGTATTGTGTGAAGAGAAATTGAAGATGTTGTTTAATTGCTGATATATTTATGATCCACGTCACGTATTCAGTTTCCGTGGCAGTTCTTCCAGTTTGTCTAGAAGTCTTCTAATCAGGGCTCCATAAATAGAGAACTACGGTATATGTGTAATATTTAATGCAGCCGAACTGTGTATTACAATGCCGTTATGTGATGACTTTCAAAGAGAAAAGCAAGTACACTCGGAATAAAGTATTTTCTTTTTTTAAAATGTTTTTCGGATTTCATATCGCATAAACACCCAACGTGCATTGCGGCTAAACAATCCAATCATCGAGCTTCTAGCTGAGGTTCTTGGGTAATCAGTTCAGTGGTTGTGTGGCATGGATTTATAATAAGAACGGTGTGTGGTGTGTATCGCAATGATGCTCGAAATTTACCTTATAGGCCTGTGACTTTATTTTGAAATTCAGTTCCTGAAGAATGGCTAAAAAGCCCAGATGATAGAATTAAACGAATAAATAAAAACAAGGATAATTGTGTGTTATTGTTGAGTAAATAACAGTGTGTTATTTAGAAAAGAATAATAAATTAGAAGGAAAAATACAGATTTCAGTATTTTGAGGCTCTGAGCTCCATTTATTTTCCTCACAGAGGGCAAAAAAATTCTGACATTATTCGATTTAAAATAAAAACAATAATCGTGGCTTGATATTGAGTAAGAACATGTTTTTATGAACCACACAGCTTCCGGTCTTCCAAGACCCGACCGGACAAAAAGACGTGTTGCAGGCACGAAACATACTACCAATAGAAATACATTGCTTTTAAAATCATTCTGTGTGACACGAAAAAAAGGGGAAAATCGTGATGGTGAACACGAAATGTCGTGAGACTGGGTTGTTATGTAATGTCAGCCTCTCCCCCTTCCCGTGTCCATTCACGATGTCTCGCTGTCTCGCAGACTCCACGCAGCAAGCAGGAAATGAACCCAGCTGACACTGTCCGCTCCTCGCAGCAGCGTCCCGCCAACACGGCACCCAGCCCCTCTCTCTAGGTCGTCCTCAGGCGAGCCCTCCACGCAGCATTCTCATCCGTTTGTCCTTACTGGTGTCATTTTCTGGTTGCTAACGCCATTGTAACACATAATCACTGAAGTTCCGCTGTAACGCCGGGTTACGTATTGTAACCCTTGTTATATAAGCACAGGCTCCGCCCTCTACTGGACTCTATGGGTACTACCTTATCCTGCAAGCATTCTCCTACTGAGATTTCTATAGACGTAGCCGGCCTTGGGGCGGGCCTACCTGAATGCACGTGCATCTCACCGTATAAAAGGAGGCCTCGCCTCTTGACCATCATCCTACACCTCTCTTCAGCGAGCGGAATAGGATAGACAGTGCCCTGAGTAGAGGGCTCCGCCTGTGCTTATATAACAAGGGTTACAATACGTAACCCGGCGTTATATCTCTTACAGGCTCCGCCCTCTACTGGACTCTATAGAGTGGCACAGTCACGCCCATCTACTTCCAGTCCATGGGACCTTATTTCGGAAAAATTATGTATTGAAGTCAATGAAGAGAGAGAACTTATCTTTCGATTCTGTTTGAATTGTGCCATGAATTACACATATGATGTTTGTAACAAATAATTTCCATGTCAAAAAAGTCAGTCTGTCGTAAAACTGTTGAAATATAAGACTATGAAAAATAGGCAACTAGAAAGACTACAAATCCCAAAGTGATGTCACTCATAACTGATGTCACAATTGTTTTCCTCCACCAAATAAGAGATAGCTAAGATAAGATAACTTTAACAAGATGCCTGTGTGCTTAGTACCAGGTTGTTATCATACCAGCAATGGGTCTTGCTCGTTATTTCGCTTCCCGTCTGATGAAGGACCAGGAGTGGCTGGATCAAGTTAGCTAGCATTACAGTCTTAGCCTTGTAATTTTTATTAGCCTTAACATGAAGAAGTAACATCAACCCAAAATGTTAAACAGTAAGAGTAGTAGTCATATTTCGTGAACCCTTTGAAGAGTACTGTCACACCGGTGTGATCATTCTATAATACACCATTTAAGGAGAAAGGCTAACGCCACATTAGCATCAGCGATCTTTTCTACTTCATGCTATCTGCACAAATTTAACATTAAACATTAAAAAGATCAGGCAGTTCAGAGAGAATCAAAGGAAGGCAGGCAGCTTTGCATGACTTTCTTCTGGACGTGTTGATAGTGAGGGTAGTCAATCCCTTTAAGACAGTAGTGACGGCCATCTTGGTGACGTGTGTTGTTGTGTGCGAGACCAGAGATATAGTTCATTGAGTGTTTCAAACAAAAAAATGTGTTACTTCACAGTTTTACGACACATTTTAATTTTTTTGACTTGCAAAATTATCTTTTAAATTGACAAACATCATATGTGTAATTCGTGGCACAATTCAAACGGGATCGAAAGATAATCTTTCTCTCTCCATTGACTTCAATACATACTTTTTCCGAAATAAGGTCCCATGGCGCTCCCTCGGAAGGGGAGGGACTTCGCCACTCTATGGGTATACCATTCCACCCCACTGCCCCTGACCGGCTTTTCTGGTCAGCAGCTGCTGCCCCACGTTCTCCTTTACGCTGGTTGTGACCGTGGAGAAGTCTGGGCTGCGGCTGACAGAGCGCACTCTGCTGCGCTTGCCTCACAGAAAGTGTGCTCGAGAAACAGTGCTGAGGACCCCCCTCCGACCATAGGCAGATGGAGAGAATCCCCAGCCCTGTATGGGCTCACTGTGCACCACATCTCCGAGTCCCTAAGGATCACAGGGAGAGTGTAAGTGCCCATGCCCCACACTCAAACACTGACCCCATGCAGAGTGTGTGAACTATAGTGTGGAGAGCCCTTCAGCCCATCCCGGGACCCCTCAGAGGGCCGGGGAAAAGCGAAGGCACATTACGTCCGCGGAGGGGGTCAGATGCCCACTGACCCACAGCCCCCCACTCCTCACCAGTTCTGTGTTGCCCCAGCAAACACAGACGAGGAGAAAGAGCCAGACATGTCCAAGAGATCAAACTTTATGAAGAGGCCTGGCGTTGACCAAGATGCCGCTGTGCATATATCCTCCACACTCACACCATTGAATAAAGCTGTTCACACAGCCACAGGCCGTATGGAGTGCGCACGAACCCCCCGCCTGTCTGTAGGCATGTGCAATGCACTCGCAGAGCCAGCCTGCCAGGCGTTTCTTGGACAGAGCTTTCCCGATCACCCCGCCCCCGACGCACACAAACAGCTGTTCGGTGGGTCTAAGGGCAGCCATACACTCCACATAACATGCTAGCGCATGCACCGGGCAGAGGAGGTGCAGTTTAGCTTCACTGGCCCCACCATGGGGGGGAAGACTAAAACCCCCTAACTGAATAGCCCTCGACCTGAACATACTCCTTAGGCTCTTGGGCACAAAGGAGGGGTTCGGTCTGAGTGTCGCTCCGGTCACCCCAAATCAACAAGCAGCTCGGGTGCACCGACAGAGCGGTTAACTCAGACACTTTCTCGACTGACGTTAAGGCAAGAAGCAAAGCTGTCTTCCACGACAGTGCTTTCAAGGAAGAAAGCTCCAGAGGCTCAAATGGTTCTGAGACCGGAGCCTCGAGCACAAGTGACAGGTCCCACTGCGGGGCGGAGGCGTGCACTACTGGGCGCAGCCTCCTGACCCCCTGTAAAAACTGCGACATCAGTGGTTGACTAAAGACTGACCTGCCGCCAAATCCCTCATGGCAGGACGAGATGGCTGCTGCATACACTTTCACTGTGGAATGCGCAAGCCCTCTGTCCACCAGTAACTGTAAGAAGGATAAAATAGAGCCCAACTCACAAGATAGGGGCTCTATTCTCCGCACCTCACACCATCGCTGGAATCCCAGCCACTTTAGCCTGTAACAGCTGTAACAGGCTGTGGTGGATCCAGCTCTAGCTGCCTAGATAGACTGAGTAACACTGTCAGACAATCCACCCTGTCTCAGCCTGTCCCTCTCAGGAGCCAAGCCTGGAGAGGTTGGCCGAGAGTGGGTAACGCCCCGATTGCAGCTGCCTCTTGAGACATCGCCCCCCGCCTCACTCTCCCTAGGAGGGGAAGAATGAGACGGAGCGGTGGAAAGGCGTAGAGCAGCTTCCTTGGCCATGGCTTGTGTGTGAACCAAGCGGCAAACTCTGGGGAAGAGCCGGGACGCCAATACGGAAGTGCCACACACTGCAGTTCATCTAGTGGCCAGTAGGAGCAGGCTGCAGAAGGGAGCAATTTCCATAGACCCCCATGTTAAAATGCCCAACTTTACAGCAGAAATAAACATGTTTACATCGTGGTTCAAAAAAACATATTCTCTGTATAGTTAGATTCCCCCTTCATGACTACTGTGTGGGGGGTGAATTTTTTCTCAACTCATCTGTTTAATTAATATTAAGCTTTAAAGTTATGCATAAATTAGGGCGTGGTCACTATGATGGACACGTACATTCCTCACTGTCAGCGAACAGCAACTTGTCCACTCTGCTAGGCTACAACCATAGAGGCTACAACGTTAGTTAGTTGTAGTTACTGTACTTGACACTTTAGCCGTGTTCGTGGTGATTGTGCCTTTTAGGGAATATTGTTACAAATACCAGACAATTAAAATGTTGTGCTGTGCGCTTGAATGTACTAACAGAACTTCCAAGAAGTCTAAAATTATAATATTATACATGTTAACCCCGTCCGCAGGTGTTTGTGTGCTTGGTAGCTTAGCTTGCTACTTATTAGCCAGCTAAGGACGTAACCCTTTATACATACATATACATTTTAGTTTATTATTCAGCCTTGGGTAAGACTTTTATAGTCTATGGCTATGACGCCCATAATGCTAAATGGGAGCAAATGTTAATAGGGGACCCAATTATCCCAGTGGTGGCAGCTGGAGCTAACGGAGCCGCAGGGGGCTAGCTCCGGGACTGCGGCTCCTTTAGGTCCGGGCAGTGGAGTCCGTCTTTTCACAACGTGTGAATGACAAGCATTAAGAATAACAAAATATAGCTAATTCTCTTGCAGATTGTCTCATTTGATAATGAATGAAACGTTTATATAGGGGAACTACACTGTTAGCAGTAACTTGGTATGCATGTATTTCATGTTAGCTTAGCTTCTTAGCCTGAGCTAGCTCTGTTTACTTCCAGTTCGGAGGCAGCAGGTCCCGCCTCGGCTCCGCCTCTTTGCCCTTATTTGGAGCAGGCGGGATTTGACTCTGACGTCAAAGTCGAGCCGTTAGTGGCCGACTCCGCCTACTAAGGGCTTCACGGCAACTCTGCAGAATACTATGGGTGACGTCACGGACACTACGTCCATTTATATATACAGTCTATGGTGTGAACGCGTCCACCCCCAAGGGCGGGTCGTCGCTCGGAGCCATGGAGAACCACAGGTCTTGTGTAAAACTCTCGCGAGAGTTTGCAAGTCACGTGGCTGAATGTTTACGATTGGCAGGAAGCCTTTCAGTTACGATCGTTAACATCAGTGGGCTACAGCAAATGATGGTGAGAAGCTAAACTATGTATTAATTATGTCAATTACAGGGAGTGTGATTGTTCAAATAGGGTGTTAGCGGTCTTGCTGTTCAAAGAAAAATGACAACACTGTAGATCACCAACACTATGGTTTATTTTTTTATTCACAGGCAAGTCAACGTTGTTGCAGTAAAAGTCCCACGATAGCTCCTGCTGCAATAAAATGTTCCCTTTCAGTGTTTTACTATTATGTCTGATGTTTCTCTATTAATATTGATGCTGCATTAATGTGTATGTTGCATGTTACTGCTGTAGATGTGTTTCTGAGCCGCTCCGATTACAACGAGAGTTACAATGAGAACATGACGTAATATTTACACAAGACGGATCCTTTCTAGCCATAACCAGGGCACAGTGGCTGTTGCGCCGGCTCTCCCGAACTGAGCACAGACCTGCTTCACCATCTCTGGGTGAAGCACCCACTCGCCTGGCAGGGGGCCGCCCCTCGACATGAGGTCGGCCCCTCTGTTCTCCAGTCCCGGGATGTGGAGGGCTCTCAGAGATAACACCACCTCTGAAGCTATAACCATAATTTCTGAATTATGTTATGAAATGTATTATCTTTTCGATTTACACACGGCATCTATTGCACGTCTGTCCGTCCTGGGAGAGGGATCCCTCCTCTGCCGAAGCAGGGATGCGCGTCTGCTCACTGACAGGGTGGCACGGAGCGCACCTGCATCGAGCACCACTCTCAAATACAACGCCTGTTGGTGAGGTATCCCCCACACCGATGATAACAAAGGGTTATCAAGAATAACTTTTATCCAATGACCTTTTCCCTCTCTGTCTGTGTCTTCTCTTGTTCCGATTAACCCAGACAAATCTTTTTTTTCTTGTTTTGTATCTATATCTACGCCGGGATCCGGAGTCGAGGCTGATCCTCTTGCTGTAGTCCTGTGTCTTGGATCCTCTATCCTGAGTTCTAGATTAAGTCGTGGACTTCGGGTCGTGGCTGAACCTGTCTCTGCGGTCCTGCCTTGGGTCTTGTCATGCTGCTTCCCTGATGGCTTCCACAGGATTGTAGCTGACATCCTCTTCTTATTACAGACACGTGCATTTCCTAACATTCGGTCTATATGCTGTAAAATGTATTCTCTCTTCGATTTACACATGGCATCTATTGCACGTCTGTCCGTCCTGGGAGAGGGACCCCTCCTCTGTTGCTCTCCCTGAGGTTTCTCCCATTTTTTCCCCTTAAACTGTGGGTTTTCTCTGGAAGTTTTTCCTTGTACGATGTGAGGGTCTAAGGATAGAGGGTGTCGTTTTTTTCATACTGATATTCTGAACAATCTGTGCTGTTGTATTTGCTGTAAAGTATCTCTACTGTAGGCTATTTTTATTATATGTACAGCACTTTGACTCGACCAAAAATCGTTTATAAATGTGCTATATAAATAAAACTTGATTTGATTTGACCTCACCTCACCAACAGACGTTGTATTTGGGAGTGGTGCTCGATGCAGGTGCTCTTATTCCAATTGATTGCAAAGCCTAACTTGGTCAGATGTAGGATCAATTGGGCTGTGCAAAACATTGCCTGTTCCCTGGACCCAGCCATGGGTCGTCTAGGTAAAAGAAAACTCATGCCGTGGGCGCGCAGCGGTTGGAGCGCTGTGGCCACACATTTGCCCCACTAGCCACCTCCTTTACAGGAGCTACAGCTGGGGCGGTGAGTGGGGAATTTGTACAGTCAACATTACGTGTAAGTCTAGCATTGTGGTAACAAAGGACACTTAGACTTGTATACAGATCAACTTTCTTTTTATTTAAAAAAAATACCTTGTTGCGACCTGTGCATTAAACAGGGAGGAGGCAGGATTCACCCTCGCGTCCCGGGCGGAGAGATTCTCTCCCCCCGCCAGTCAGCTCCGGGAAGACGGAGCACACCACCCGGCCGAGGTCGTGGAACCATGAATGCCGGTTCCCACGGGATGGGCCGTAGAGGTGGAGGGCGCCGCGGCCACGGAAGCCCCATGCCGGCGCCTCTCCCTCCGTTTCGCCGTCGCGCTGCGCTCCCTCGCCTGTAGGGAAACCCGTGGAGGAGCACGCTGCCGGGCCTGAGGAGGGGCCAGTGGTAGCATACGGCTAAGCTGGGACTCTCTCCTCTAGGCGGCTGAAGCACTGGGTGACCGAGGATATAGACCCAAAGAGCCCCTCTGTGGACACGGGGGCTCCAAGGAGATCCTCTCGGTCCTTCTTGGATAGGGCAGTGAGTCCTAGCCAGACGTGACGAGACACCAATGTGGCCAAGGACATCACCCGCCCTGCTGCTGTGGCCACTCCATGGATCAGATTATTCATCTGACCAATGCAGCGGTCCGGATAATCGCTCCCGTCCTGCTGCGGGAGTGCAGGGTGTCTGCCTGAGGGGTGATCAGGGAGACGCCCAACATGCCAAGATTATTGGCCGCAGCCGCCATCTGTGTACAGAGCCTGAATATCTTATCTAGATGCTCCAAGGTGTCTCGGTCCCGGGGCAGCGGGGGCAGAGGTCTCTTACCCTCCGCCCAACCAGCCGCCTGCGGAAGCAGATAGGCCAGCAGGCTCTCATCGAGAGGGGGCCACACCGGGACACACTGTGTCCGATCGGCCCTGCACCCTGATCATGCCCGCCATAGCGGCTACTGGGGCCTTCGTCTTCAATGGCTGCTGCCATGTCGCCTCCACACACTGCCAGATGTCTGGCAACGGAGGCGAGACGAAGGCCGGCTGCGCCAGATGCACCGGGCCGTAAAACCTCTGTCTCAGGCGGCTTACAGGCCTCGTGGCAGTGGTGGGGGGAGCGGTAGGCATACGGGCTCCGCCACCAGGGTCATCACCGCTGGAAAGTCCAGCTGCGCAGACCTGATAGTCGGACCACCGGACAATGAGGCATCCTCGTCGTCGAATACCGATTTTCGAAAAATCTAAAATGTTCAGTTTGGCCTTGGGTAACTTGGGAGGGGTCAAACTAGGGTTTTTTCATGATTCTGAGTTGATTGCAATCATTTATTTCACTAAAATCATTCCTTTGTGGAAAAACGGCCACGCCCACCTTTCCCGCTCGGCCCCCCCCCTAATGCCTTTCCACTGCTAGCATAAAAATTGTTTGATTATTTTACTATTTGCCCTTTTAGGACTTATTATTGTTTAGTGGTAGCTGCTAGTTGGTTGGCATTCAGAGTGAGTATGTTTAGAGTTAACATGCTGAAGCCATTTTCAACCTTCATTTGATCATGGACAGACTGCTTTTTACGCCTGATATGTAAGTATTATCTACATTTTTAACTTGAAATATTTCATGTCACTACTTTGGTAATGAAATGTAACATACTGTACAAGTTGTCAACTTTTCTTACTTGTTAGCTGTGTAACAGTAGGCGCAATAACATGGTTAGCTAGCTAACGTTAAATCCATGATGTATTACTTAGGGATGTAACGATACCAACAACTCACGGTACGATAATATCGCGATAACAAGTCCACGGTACGGTATTTATCGCGATATTGAATAATAAAGGGGAAAACAAATTACATTTTTTTTTTTTCAATACAAAAACTACTTTACTCGGAAAATGTTTCTTTAATAAATCTGATTTGTACAGCATTTTAGTAGGATAGCAGTATTGTCAAAAACAAAGTGACAGTAACAGACTGGAACAAGAAAACCAGTGTTTTTGTACCTATAGTACTACAAAACAAAGTAGGCATTTTCTTTGTGCCACTGCATCTCACACATAAACAAGGACATTTAATAATCAGACCCTGCAATAAAATAAATCAAGTTTCACTTTAGTTTTTCAAGTAACTCAACTCAAACTCACTAGTCACTCACTCAGCATCATCAGACAGGTTTTTAGGAATATGAGAATGTCCACATTTCCAGGTATTTATAAACTGGGATGTTTGGGCATTTACAATATCCCCTAATCTGGAAAAAACTCTCTTGCTTGGTACTGATGTTGCTGGGACAGCAGTGGTCGCGTTAACCGAATATTTTTTTTAACAATGACGGAAAAATCTGAAAGCAGTCTGTCATTTTGACAGATTAGAACAAACTCGGAACAGTGCCAACGTTTCCCCGCAGCGAGGCTCTGGTGTTATGCCGTGTTATGCATGCCCTCCAAAAGGAAATGATATAGTTTCCTAACCGTACTTTGCCGTACAGATCAATACATGTCTGGGAGGTTTTGCTTTACGCTGTGCACGCTCCCGCGAGGTGCATCATGCCCACCCGGCATAACACCGCCCCCCCGTTGACAGTTCACTCTCGTGAACAGTACATGCTATGTTATAAAGCCGTGGAGGGTGGGAGTTTATAAACCAAAGAGTAACCGCCCTTATGGGACGCTGTAATAAGTAAAGCGAACGCACCCGCAAGGACACTTGGTCTCCTATTGGTTGAAGGATTTTGACAGGATTGTTGCACTAAAGTTTCGAGCACGCACAGAATAAATCTGAGAGCAGAACAAATCTGTAAGCAGCAATATATCTGAGTGCAAGCGTACAGTTTGAGCAGAATCAGAGCAAATCTAAGTGCAAGCAGGCACTATTTGATTGCAAGGACAGGGTTTGAGGGAAATAAATACATAAAGTATGCTCTCAAATTTAAATACCACGCTCTTGAATAAAGATAGGGAATAACCCCCATATAAATTACTCCATGATTGTATCTAACTAGGCAACTACCATGATGTATTACACACCTCAAACTGAATCTTATGATCATTTTATTTTCTTGAATGCTAGCTTTCTGGCCCATTAGGTTACAGTGGTGTAATGTCTCTGACATGCAATAATATATATTACAATGTTAATCATCTATTGTACATGAGATTGTCTTTAATGTCACAAACATAATGATATTATGACTGAATAATACAATGTTTATTCTACTTTGTAGGACATTAGTCTAGCAGTATGGATGAAGACTTGACTCACTATGCACTATTTAACCCAGGAAAGCAGTTTGAATCCTGGGTACGTCAGTGCTAAAAGTGCCTTAAACTGTTTTAATTCAAATGTGCATTTCACAGGCACATAGGCAGAGATCCAGGGTGATGCACATGGATTTCTTACCCAGGAATAAGTGTGTGAAAGGCGGGGAAAAGTGCTGTGAATACAGGGAGAGAGCAGCGGGCTGTGAGAGCCACAGAGCGCACCCAGAGAGCTCCGTCCAGCACCTTGCTCTCCCACCCAGAGGACAGGATGCTTCACAGCACTATGTAACCCAGAAAAGCAGCTTGAATCCTGGGTATGTTAGTGTTAAAAGTGCCTTAAACTGGTTTAATTCAAATGTGCATTTCACAGGCACATAGGCAGAGATCCAGGGTGATGCACATGGCTTTCTTACCCAGGAATAAGTATTTGAAAGGGGGGGGATGTATTGTAAATAGAGGGAGATTGTACTCAGAGAGCAGCACACAGCACATGGCTTTTCAACCCAGGAATAAGTGTTTGAAATTGGGAGAGAGTGTACACAGAGAACAGGCTGCAGCAACTCACTTTACAATCCAGGAAAAAAAGGTTTAAATAGCGGTAAAAGTGATTTAAATACATGTCTATTATACATACTTTAATGCACAAAATTGTGTCCATGCAGTGTACACATCGTAACCCAGCCTTGCATCATCGTTTTGCAGGTACGATGTGTATACTGGGTCATTCAGAATGTGCTATTTCTGAAGAAATAGCACATTCTGAACATATGTCAAACAGAGATTCTTATTAAAAGTTATCAATTAATAGCAAGATTTGACATGGACAAACAGGCTATTTCACAGGACACAGGCTATGTCAGACTTCCATGAAATACACCAAGAAAAGCACCTCTCTGTGGCCGCTCACAGAGCCCCAAAGGATGGACTAAGCAGCTCCAGCATCTCTCCCTGACATGGACAAACAAGCTATGTCAGACTTCCATGAAATACAACCGGGAAAAAGCACCTCTCTGTGGCTGCTCACAGAGTCCTAAAGGACGGACTAAGCAGCTTCAGCATCTCTCCCTGACATGCGTACTTCCATAACCTCGCGCACCGTGGGTCCCCGGGCCCCCGAACTTAAGCACTCCCCCACGGACTAAACCCAGATGATCACACCCTCAAGAACCTCGTGCCCCTGGGAACCTTAAAGGGGGGGTGGAGTTTGCGGTGCTTTATCGTCAGCCCTTAAGCTTCCTACAGAGGACACGTGACTACCAGACATTCAGACACTTCTAGGTGACCAGGGGCATGCTTGTATGGAAGTCATTCATTTGGGGTTTTTGTCAGAGGATGTGTGCTTAAGTTTGGGTCCCTGTCCCTGTCCCGGTGTGCATGGAGGTGCGAGCACTTTGTGCAATGTGGAGGATGTTCTCATGGCCCTGGTAACACATAAAGGGGATGGATTGTGCGGTGCTCAACCGCCGGCCCACCAGCATCAATATTCGTCCTTCTTCACGGCACCACCTGCCCTGCTGGAGGGTCACACTTTAACTGTTTTGTCATATTTCGTCTTTCCACGGGTGGGTGCGCCTGGCAAAGCTGTGTACCCAAACTCAAGCACTCTCACTCTGACTAAACACATAAGGACATCCGGGTAAGACCTTAGTGCCCCTTAGTGCCCCTGGTACGCCATGTCGTTAAATGAGCTCAGTGATGTACTGCACAACTTCACATGGGTAAAATGAGCTCCGTGTTGCCCTGCAATATCACATTAGGTGTATTTCCAAAAAGCTGTGAAAATACACCTATCTCCGTCATGTCCTGTAAAATAGCATTTGTTTATTTCCATCATTCAGGAAAATACACATATCTTTGTCCCCTCCAGGAGCTTCAAAGTGCAGACTCCTGAGCTCCGTCATGTCCTGCAAAATGTTATTCTTCCGACTGCCAAGCACCGGCACGTGGACCCGGGGAGGAGGCCCTCCGATGGCGGGTCAAATTTGCTGATAGCACAGCTGACGGCTGGACACTAGCCGTAGAGGAACACCAGGGCAGGACCAGGCAGTTCCCTCTTTACAGACAAGCATATATGGTTGTTACGCATGATCAAACAGGTAGCCTGTGATGAAGTAGGGTCGACCCTATATCATGTGAAGCCACCGAGCCGTGGTCCCCGAGGGAACTGGTGCCCGGAGCAAGGCCAATTGCTGAATGCCGCAGCCGAATAAGGCCGCTATGCAACAGTGGAGGATTAGAGAAACTGATGTTTGCCTAGCACTCCGCGGCAAAGTGGGGAGGTTGAACTTCCACCCCGCTGCGGAACCCGTGGTGGGACCCCTGAGTCAGACGGTTTGTCTCGGTCACGCTTCATATCGGGCGGCCCTGGAGGGAAGAGACACGCAGGGTTACCCCCACGCAGCACACCCTCCCAGCCATCAGAGTCGAACCAGCAGTTCAGAGGAACCGACAGCCAGAGCACCGGCACGTGGACCAGGGAAGAAGGCCCTCCAATGGCGGGTCGCGTTTGCCATTCGATCAGTGAGGTCAGAGGAGAAGAACCCGTAGTTTGGAGGAACCGACCGCCAGAGCATTTCGCGTTTGCCATTCGATCAGTGAGGTGATTTTTGCAAAAATAGACAAAATCCGTTAATTGTACGGTCGAGTTGGGGGGGGGGAACGGTTGGACAAAGGCCGTCGGGGGGCACCCAGGACCGGCAGTGCCCCCGGTAGAAGGAACCGGGTGAAACGGGCCAAAACAGAAAGAAAAGGATCCAGACAAAAGGGGTGAAAATGTAAAAAAGTATCCGAAAATAGTGGTTCATAATGCGGATAGAGTCCACTGACAACTACCCTCACATTCCTCCAGAGTCAGAAAAAGTCTGAGTGAACTTTTTGGAGAACCATGAAAATGGGCCAAAAGTATCCGAAAATAGTGCATCATAATGCGGGTAGAGTCCCCTGACAACTCCCCTCACATTCCTCCAGAGTCAGAAAAAGTCTGGGTTAACTTTTTGGAGAACCAGAGGAAAGAGGTGAAAATGGAGAAATTGTATCCCAAAATAGTGTCTCATAATTCCCTGACAACTCCCCTTGCATTCCTCCAGAGACCAGTTTGCTGAGAACCATGATTGGGGGTCTCCAGGCAACAATTGTATCCGAGCCAAAGCACTCATGTAGCGGATGAATTCATCCAGGAAATCACACAGTCGTTTTTGTTCTAAGTGCTCTCAAAAACTGGGTTTCCGATTTCGTGCAGATGGTAGCTTGGAAAACATGAATGAATTTTTTTGACGGAGGAAGGGAGGTCTCGATTCCCTTCTCCGTTGTAAAATGCAACGGGAGAGTGAAAAAGTGTTCGGGGCTTCCGCCCGAAGCCCCGAAGACTTGAGCTTTTTGGAGCCTCTTCTCTGTTGGCACTGTCGTTTTTTCGAGAATTTTTGAAAACTTCATTTTTGATTATTTTAAGATATATTTGACCGTTTTCTTTACTTTTTTCAGCTTTCCACGGGTGGGGGCGCATGGCAGGCCGCCTATGAGCTCCCAAATTCGGCCTGGAACCTCCGGCAATTGTGGGCTAAGCTCCATAAACTGACAAAGTCACCCAGAAATGTCACTTTAATAGCCCAAAATATATAATACAAATACATTTAAATAGTAAAAAGTACAATTGTGATCCTAATTACACGGAATTTGATTTGTATAGCCCCATGATAGTGAATAAAAATGATTTTCATGGAAAAAAGTGTTAAAACCCCTGATTAATATGTTTGTAATGCTGGCAGCAGGTTCACTGCTGTTAGCAGGGTCTCGCACTCAAGGTACCTAGGCAGAGCTCCAGGATGATGCACAAGGATTTCATACCCAGCAATAAGTGTTTGAAAGCTGGGGAAAAGTGCTGTGAATACAGGGAGAGAGCAAGGCAAGGCAAGGCAAGTTTATTTATATAGCACTTTTCAACACAAGGCAATTCAAAGTGCTTTACAAAAAATGAAAGACATTAAGAAAATGGCATTTAAAATCAGTCATTAAAAAGAAAAGCTAATAAAAATAAACATTAAAAGAAAAAATACGTGGATAAACATTAAAAGAAAAAATACATGGATAAAATGTATAGTGCAGTTTAAGATGTGAATAGTTCAATTAAAAGCAGCGACAAAAAGAAAAGTCTTCAGCCTGGATTTAAAAGTAGTCAGAGTTGGAGCGGACCTGCAGGTCTCTGGGAGTTTGTTCCAGATATTTGGAGCATAATAACTGAACGCTGCTTTCCCATGTTTTGTTCTGACTCTGGGGACAGAAAGCTGACCAGTCCCTGAAGACCTGAGAGATCTGGATGGTTCATAATTTAGCAGTAGATCAGAAATGTATTTTGGGCCTAAACCATTCAAAGCTTTATTTAGAGCAGCCAGAGAGAAGCAGGCTGTGAGATGTTGTATTCAATCTGACCGTTAATATTCCAGTGAGACGAAGTACCTACAATGACCGGAGTGATCCCATGTTAATTTTGTCCCAAAGCCGGAGCATTCCCTCACCCTACCACTCACACCAGATACTGACTGGATTTCGGACCCCCCCAGACCCCCCCAATAAAGCAAAAATGCACGTTTCAGTGTGGCCTTTTATTCTGGCCAGCCTAAGGCACACCTGTGCAATAATCATGCTGTCTAATCAGCATCTTGATATGCCATACCTGTGAGGTGGGATGGATTATCTCGGTAAAGGAGAAGTGCTCACTATCACATATTTTTTCAGATTTGTGAACAATATTTGAGAGAAATGGTTATTTTGTGTATATAGAAAAATGTTTAGATCTTAGAGTTCATCGCATGAAAAATGGGAGCAAAAACAAAAGTGTTGCATTTATATTTTTGTTCAGTGTAGTTGGACGTTGTTCACGGGGTGAACGTTCTGTTTTGTCCAAGTTTGTTTCATTTGACTGCTTTTCTGTTTTGTTTTGTTTATTTTTGGCTTTGTCTTTGTTTTTGTTTTGTTTGTCTACCCTCCCTCCCAAATGTAAAGCGTTTTTGGGTTCAACAAAAGCGCTATAGAAATAAAATATATTATTTAAGCCTTGAAATAAAGGTTTTTTTTCTGAGAAATCTGCGTTTGGGTCCTGCCTGCTTCGCTCATCCTTGACAATCCTGGCCTACAGGTTTAAAATAACCTGTAAGCTTCGGCATTTTTTTTAATAGTTGCTTGTCTCAAAACTCCTTTTCCCTCAACAATTTCCTTTTCCGAGCGCCACTCTCAAACTTCTTCTTCTCCGACATTTTCACCTGAACAACTCAATCACTCGCATTTTTAATAAGTCACATGTGAAACATATTCTCATTCTGATTGCTGTTAAGCGTTGCCCACGGGGCGGGTGTCTTATAACTTGCATCAATCACCAGACACATACATTCAGATCAAATGGACAGAACATTTGACGAATTACAAAACAATACATTTATTTATTGGCTCATGATAGACCCCCGATCTCCTTGGGCTCCTTGGCTTCAGCCCGTGCATTAAGAAGGCCTTGTGCACGCTGCCGTGTGGACGGGCCATAAAGGTCACTTTGCAGACATTCTCTGTTGTCAACTCTCCTCAGTTAATTTTCCATGATCAGTTTCTCCATCCATTATAATAAACATAAAGTCAGAAACTCTGCTTATCTTTTGATCATCTGAGCCCAGAGCACATTCATGTCTGTAATTTCTGGATGAAAGGCATAAGAGAAATATGTTTGCTGGTTCATCTATCAATCACTCTCCAATTAAACAGCACTTCATGATCAATTTATTAATGTGAAATAATAAGGAAGGCTCACTGTCGTGTGTAAAATGACAAATGTCAAGCTTGGGAGGGGCACTTGCAGCTATCTAGCACTCATCATAATGGACTAAGCCATTAACAAGGATTCAGCCGCAGGGGTTCATTAACTGAGGTAGATGTGTGCAGCCCCAACGTATCTCTTGACTCAAGTGTCTTCAGAGAGACACATTACTCCTTTGTTGTTCTGCGGAATGCCAGCAGAGAATGTGTGTTTTTTAGTACACGTGTACTTAGTATATCCAGATGGCTGTGTTCTTAAGGGGAGATTGCCAAGGTTACTAATAATGAAGAATTAACAGGATCGATGTGTAATTAGACCGACGGATGGAGTCACAGGGCGTGTGTTATGGCAATTATGGTATTAAAGCTTAATATAGTGTAATCCTAATTAAATGTAACAGCTGTATCCTGGAAATGGCATTTAAATATGTGTGTGTGATAAACAGATGTGTTTGGACAAGGGTTTTTTTATAACAACCACAGGATGAGTGGAAGGAATTTACGATAAGGGGTTATCTGTATATTCCATGTGTTCTTTGTAGGGTGTGAGTTTTTGCATACAGTGACATGGGGTACCAGCTGGCCTCACAAAATGTTGTTTGTAATGTAAATAACCTTTGATGTCTTCCTATAACGAGGGTCTGTTTCAGACAGAACAGGACACACTCTTTGGTGGAGACTGCTTGCAAGCATTAAAACCAAGATCTCAAAATACTTTAAATCGATATTGTGTTTCTTTGCATATTTTCCTAACTCATCTTTTACTCTAGACCAGGGGTTCCCAAAGTGGGGGTCGCGACGAGACCCCGAGGGGGGGTCGTGAGATGATTCAAAATAAAATTAAAAAAGTTTTATTATTATTATCCCACATAATTTCATTCTATTTGTAGGGGCACCGCACCCCCCCCTCCATGCAAATAAATTATGCGCATATTTTAATACTTTCAGGAACACAATTCTGAACATTGGATAAAGTCAGGTTCGAAATTCTTGTCTCATTTTGTAGGCATATTAGCATCTAAAGTTTTTACAGAAGGGATTTTGGATATCTCTTTCTATCATTCCATAATCAGAAAATACTGTCAACAGCCCTAAAATATAAATTCAATCAATTCACCATGTTTTTAAGGTGTAACATGTTATATAATTCAGGCTATGAATGATATAAACAAACCCTTCTATAAAAGCCTTCAGAATATTGGTAGGAATATAACTGGAAGGTTTGGTATATATATATTGGTATATTTTTGGTTAAAGACCTTTAAGTACTTTCACGATTGGTTGCTGATAAAGGAAATGACCATATTTGGATCCGATGAGATTGTGCAGGAGAGACGAAGCTTTCCAACGATACCTCTGATTACATGGTGCAAACAGCGGTCGCGGTACTTTATGTTAAGTTAGAATGCTAAATGCAAAAGCAAATAGACACACTTTAGTAAAATAAACACCTAAATATGTATTTTGTACATTTTCCTTCAAAAAGCCTGAAAGAAAACATGTTCTAGCGCAACATATCAAAATTGACCAGTGCATGAAAAACGATGTTTTTGCCTGCCGTGTCTCGTGTTAATGAATGAGACACACCGGAGTTAAGGATGTATGGGAAACACTGTTATTTGTATGAATATTCACTAACATCGTTTCACAGAGTAAGAATTGATTGTCTCATCTTCTGTTTACAAGTCCAGTCCCAAATGGACCTATACAACCACACTGCAGCTAGTACAGGTTAAAGTCTGCAATTTTGTAAGTAAAATAGAGGTCGAGAAACTGTCAAGTTTTCTGCCAACATACAGCATTCCTGTAATGCATAAACAAAGGTTAACTCTGCTAAGCTCAAGAGCCAAACCGCTGACATTACATATCACAATGTGTAGACTAATCACAGTGATTCTTGCAGATATTAAAGCATGTCTGCCACAAGAAATATACAGGACACTTGCCCTCAATTCATGCACTCCTGAAGGCAAGGCATTCATTTAGGCAAATCAATATTTGTATTTAGCATAGTGCTCTTAAATGCCGACTGTTGCCTTGTGGGGAAAATATCAATGAATCTCTCTCAACAATGTTTCAGAGCCCTCAATTTTGATCCCTGAAAATATTTATCAGAGGGAAACATTTCACTACACAAGCGTGACAAATGGATGTGTCAAAAAGAGAATGTATCACCAGGGCAGGCTTTTAATATAATTATTAACTTTGACTTGGCCTCATTTTTCAAAGGTATAGGAGTGTGAGAGAGAGAGGGAGAGAGAGTCAGAAAGCAGTTTTTTTTTTACTTTCTCCAATAGCTGGTGGATATTTTGTGTTTTCATTTGAGAAATTAACAACACCTATCGAAGTTAGAAAGTCCTGAGTTGTAACAGTAAGTATTTTTAAATGGCCATGACATTTTCTGCTACAACAAAGCATTGATAATGGCCGTGTCTCAATTCAAGGGCTGCATCCTTCGGAGGACGCAGCCTACGCGGTCCACGAAGGATGCAGCCCACGTAGACCGGCTAGGCTGGACCGAACGGCCTACGAAATGAGACGGTCTAGCCTACGCAGCGCTGCCTGTTTACGTCACATGATACGCGCTGTTCTGTTAAGCTGCTCCAGCAGCCTGATAGCAAATAAGTTTACTCAGCTGAAAATTATCCAGAAACTTTCCTTTTTTACTTTAACAATTTTTTGGAGATCACCGACGACGATGAAATAAGAGAACCATGGCCAGGTAAATATGATTAAGCTGTTCCTTTAGCCCCCAGTAATGTTACATTGGTAAATTAACAAGTACATTATGTATAGCTGATGTCAATTAATCATATTATTATTTTATATATAAAAAATATGTCTTCATTTTTCTGTACTAATAAAACGATATGTTTTTCTAAATGAACAACAGCATGTTGTATAGATTGATTCTAAACAATATTAGTTTTCTAATCTTAATAGCTGTGATTATAACAGTTTATATTCTATGTCTTCCCCTAAACCAGCCCAGATGATGTCCTACTGTCAGCACCTCCAGGTCCAGCAGCACCGTGACCCCCTGCTCTGCTGAAATACACAATTATTTATGGAGTCAGATTACATTTTTCTCATAAACAAAATGTTATAATCAGTCTGAAGTATCTGTTTTAAGGCATGAGCTGAAGATTAAATAACATAACACTGATTGAGAGCTTGGATGAAGAAGTTGTAGGGTTTTTACAACAGTTTCAAGAATCAGTTTTTATTTATTTATTCTTGAGTAACTTTACTGATTTATAATGTAGTGCGTAAGGCAATATCTCGTTTTGAGTGAGGGGCACCAGCCCTTCATGCATGTCACCCTCTGTGAGAATAGTTCGTATTTTCCCTCTAGTTTAGAGAAATATTATTTTATCATATCTTTGTTCAGCAGTATCAAACAATCCTCTAATCCTAGAACTATTGAGACGCATTAGCGACACCAGGGGTATTGTTTTTCACAGCAACAATGATGCATAATACCATGACAAAAGCCATTATTGAAACAAGTAAACAATTTGTTGTGCTCATGGCAGATTTGAGTGAATATGTTTTTATACCAGCAGAAAACCATACATCATACGATATTTTTTGTATGCCTTATGGGTACACGGAGAAGTTATATGTATTTAATGCAACGTTATGGGTTTTACATGTCCTGTTCAGAATAGGGTAATCATTGCAATATTAATTGAGCATGTTATGCTCAAAGGAGGGAGTGTCATGATTATACAGATATGTTGATTTCAGTGACGTTGTAGTTAATAAATAATAACATGGAGTTAATAATAGATCTCATAACGACAAAAGGTATGCCGAAGCTTGGGCCTTCTCCAAGGAGGGAGTGGTCCAGTTTTAGATATTAGACGAATAGAAGTAATGAATATGTCAGAACTCTGAGTAATATTATCCAAGTTTTGTCTACACAGGCTAGGAAAGCTACAGAGATACCATACGAGACACCAGAAGAGACTCCTGTTCGGCCAGGTGATTGGGTGAGGGTGAAAGTTCACAAAAGACAGTGAGCTGATCCCGGTGGATGGAACAGTGAGAAGTTGTAATGAACTTCACACGCGCTCCGGTTTAAAGGTAAAGAAAAAGGAGCAAATTGACACCACCTCACACATTGTCACCCTTCACTGGCAACTTCCAGAACATTATTGGGAGTTAGGACTGATTTGGCAGAGCTGGAACAAAAGAATAAATAGAAATAAGATACAGATAGAAATAGCTCAAAAGACGAATTGTCTATAGATTTTTATAGATTGTACACTAAAGTGAAAACCTATTTTTGCTTTACATCTGAAAAAGAGTCCAATTTTTGTATACGTTATTATAGTACTCATTATTTAAATGCTGTAACCGACACAACCAGGGAGAAAATAGAAATAATGTCAAGAACAAGGCCAAACCAATTGTGGGGTCCCCTAGGGATACGAGTCAGAATAGCATTGTTGATTGTGCTCATTACACTTGGCACCTTTCTGGTTGGATGGGGAGTACAATATCAAGTAAGACATGGATGGATTAGTCCACTCATAGATAATGCCCACATCACTAACAATACTCCAGCTGTGTTTCAGAGACTTTCACTTATCCCCAGAGCCAAAAGATCAGCTGAGCAACAAGAGGAGGATTTAGAAATACTCGTTCCCAAAGGTGAGGCGGTTATAATCAAGATGATTCACCCCACATATTTGCAGTTCTTGTATCAAATGATGAGATGGGTTTAAGTGATCGGGATAATCAGTGATGGGGATTTACAGATTAGGGGAATCTCCAAATACACTGGATCCATGTTTTAGTCTGTACCAGAAACACCCCCTGTTAAGGTTATGGACAACCGACCGGTGACCTGAGCAAAATTATTGAAAATGATTACAGTAGAAACAGGCTACTAACCCACAAGTACAGCTTTATATGTACAAACTCTATGAAGAAAATTCCCCAGCAGATTGTGGCGACATTGCAGATATGTCCTGTCACAAAAGTTAGTTACTTATGTTCTAAATAACAGTGAGATTTAAAAGATGGAGAAAATATGGGGACGTTCTTGTATAGTGTGCGAAATATGTGGTACTTGAAACATGTAGGTATTTCACCAATGGAAGAAACACTGGTTTCCTGTTAACAGACGTTATCTTGGAGTAGCCATGTTACAGTGGGTGTGAAAGCAAGGTTTAGGGATATGGCACAAACCATTAGTAGACATTAATTACATTTAAACATCTAAGACAGATAGTAAGATTAGGAAATAGAGTGGAAAGGATCGGATTTATTTTACCTCAGTGTGTCTAGAATTAACTATAGGTAATCCCGAGAGAGGAAGGAGAGAGAGGGTAAGAGAGAATGAAGAATAGAGATGAGAAGTTATGAGAGAGTTTAGGAGATTCTAAAAGTAGAGAAGATATCTATCATCTCTATATTGTCGTATTCTCTGGCTATCTATTATCTATATCTATCTCTCTCTCTCTCTCTCTCTCTCTCTCTCTCTCTCTCTCTCTCTCTCTCTCTCTCTCTGCCTGCCTGTCAGAATGCTACGACCCCATCTTCAGACACATGACCTCACCACAGGAGACTCCTCCTCCATCGAAAAGACAGAGAACCTGAGCTGAACCAACAACGACCTGAGGCATCCAGAACCATCTCCACCTGAGGCATCCAGAACCAAACCAGCATGCTGACAAAGAGGCAAACTCTCATCAGTCCCTCAGAGAGGACATGAGGTTCCAGCCTGAGCCACGAGATTTGGCACAAGAGCAGAGTGTGGGACATGAGAGCGGAATACGCTCTCCATGCAACAGCGTAGAGACTGAAAAGGAGGAGATGAAATGCAAAGCAGTTGGGCCACTGAAAAGAGTTACAGCGGGAGGATCCAAGAGTGGATGGACTGAGGAGAAGGCAGGACAGAGGAGAGGACAGAACCAGAGTAGTTGGCATGGGCCAGCAGAACGTGAGGGGGTCGTGGCTTGACAACCAGAGGGGGAGAGAAGGAACACGGGAGTGAGTGAGTTTACCCATAAACACACTTATTCAAAAAAATTCTAAAATTCTAAAAAAACACACTGAGGGTAGAACATATTATTCAATCTTTTCATCATATAAACACATTATTCTTTTAGAGATTCTTATTCATGTGAGAATTTGGGGAAGATTTAATTTGTTACAATATAGATAGCAGGCAAATCTTTATTTAAATGGAACATGTTAAAGGGAGAGCTAGAACCAAGCCAAAGAAAGTATTCCAATCTAGAGTATTGGTTTCACCATTGTAGCATGGTTATTACCATAGGAGAACTGTTAAGGTGGAAATAACATTTTTTTGTCGTCCAAGATGTAGACTTTTAAAAAAAAATAAACACTAGTCAAAGAGCGATTGAACATTTACATTTTGAAAAACTAGTACAATTGGGAGTAATACATGCGGGGCCTTGGTTCACTCATTTTAATGGTGCATATTTTTGACAACAAATATCTTTCAGGGAGAAGGGGTCGCTCAACCGACCCTGCAGATGTTTTAAATATTACTTGCAGCTTCAGAGGGAGCGTACGACACCAGAGTATGAGTTTTTATAAGACAAGTGCCACCACCTCCTAATGCTCATCCATTTAATCATTATTTTATTTTGTAATGTGTCATATTCCACCGGTTTTCACACCATTTCCGGGACTTTATCACAGCATTAGAACAGACCACCCAAAGCTACTGAAGTAGGAACTTTTAAGTGATGAAATTCTACAACTGTTGTAACTGACCAAAATCTTCTCCCAGAAATCACTGTCTAAAATGTCGTACCCCAGAGTAGATGTTTGGTGGTATCATGGAACTAAAACCTTGTACTCAGTCTTGCCACAGGATTGGGCTGGGACCTGTGCACTAGCACAGCCAGTGATGTTTTAAATCAACATGACGAAACACCCCAAAGCCAGTAGGGCTAAGAGACCAGTCCCAGGGGGAGTTTAGGCTCCAGGGTACAAGGATAGCATAGGGGCGCCCAGGGGAGGCCTAGATGTTGCATTAATTCCATGTCCTAAAATACAGATTGATCACGACGGCCTCTTCCAGAGAACATATTACTTTCATACCTTAAATGGTATGAAAGGAGGGAGGGTACATTTCTCATGGGGGGACAGTTTCCAATGCTAGTAGAACAGGACGATCAACCCCCATATACAGATGAGGAGGAAAATGATGAGTTAGTTTGAACATCAATATAATTTAACATCATTCAGAGATGAGATTGTTCAATGAATGTCCAGCCAATGTGATTCTTTAAATGATATCATGTGAAGAAGTGAGCAAACTAAAATGCTAAAATGGAGTGAATCCATTTCAATTTATAATATACTATTCCAAGATAGTACATTTTTATTTACCAATTTACTTTACACTATCCAGGATATTTTATTCTTTATTATTTGATACTGTTCTAATATGATAGATCCCATGTTTTATAAATCATTGCTATTCTAAAATGGGTCGTTTCTTTTCACATTGTAAAAACAAGTGCCTTAACACTGAGCGTGGTATGAGCAAGGTTTCTGTGAAAAGAGGGAGGAAGAAATGTTACCAAGCCATTGCTGCTATTTTGAAGAACGTTGAGCCTTTAAAGTTGAGGCTATTCGAAACATTCCATTTTGATTGTATGTTTTTGATATGAGTTATGTACTATGCAGAGTTCAGATGAAGAACTCATTGATTTCAGTATTATACACACCTTTTAGGTGTGTAAGGAGGGACTGTTAGAAATTAAAATCAATGTTTTGATAGCATAATGTACCTTAAACATACTGTCAGTTTAAATGCTGTTTTATACTGAAAAAACAGAAGTTCCTGTGCACAACCAGTTGTTAAGCTTTTATTCTGAAAATCCTACATCTCCGGTTAGCATTTAGCATGAGGCTAATATACCATTTACTATAGAGGTGAATTTAGCAGCGATATGATATGATGTTGCACACCGAAACCTACTGATTTCAACACTACAACTTTTGACGTCGAGATATTATTATTGTTGAATATTAAATGAAGGTACAGTTTATTTGAGTACGTTATTGTTTACAGATGTGGGTAGCATGTGACAACATCAGGAACGACCGGAAACCAAGTATTGGAGTATTGATTACAGCTTTTAGAATGTGTTAAATGAAAAGTCATGAAAGAGTTAAGGAAGAGAAAAGGCGTGTTTAGATATATATTGAATGTACAATGTCTGTATCCTCTGATATGCAAAACAACGGACATTAAAACGTGGAGAGCCGGCCCGCAGGGAGGAGCCAGCAGAGGATCTATAAACAGCGGGGGTGAGGGGTTCGGCCTCTTTCTTCACCTGCCAGAGCCAGAGACACAGCTGCTTTTCTGTCGAACAATATTCAGTTTGTAACATAACCGCGCCTTTATTTTTAATTAAAGTACCAATTTGAAACCATCTCAGAGACTCCATTTAGTCTCCTTTTTAAGCTTCTCTCCTGGACGAGAGAATAACCAACACAGATAACAATATGCAACAAAAAAAAGACGTAGTTATACCACAACATGTTTTCTGAATATTTTTGAAGGCAATATTGTTCATAGCTGTTTGCCTATACAGTCAAAGGGAGAGAAGTCTGTCATCATGGAGAGATGGGAGGGACTACTGATCATCTTTTGGGGGGGATAACCGGAAATCAGATAACCACATGGCAGCCCCATTTAGATTGTTATGAAAAGTCTGTTGCTCTTTGTGTTGTGCCATGTGAATGCCTGGTTAATATGTGTACAGGTCCATTGCATGTGTCACAAGATGTGTCTTATGAAGTCTCTGTCCATATCTGAAGAGTGGGTAAGGTAAAAGAGGTGTTAAACTGAATGAAGAGCACCGAGGATTTTTTAAAGTGGATGAGAGGTTAATGAATGTTTTGCTAAATTAATGTAAATATACGTTTCCTTTTGACATTACATTTTCAGCTAACACCTTAATGGTAACCATTTTATGGCAAAACGTTTCAAATGAAATTGAAAAAACTGGCATTGTCAAATATTAAAACATTAGGGAGACCATTATGAAAAAAACAAAAAAAAGATATTTCCCTATATAGTCCCTCAAACTGCATATGTATGCATCTGCCATGTCTACTTTAAGCTCAAAGTGAGAGATTTGTAACTGTCAAGAATCTCTCCTTGTTATGTTTATGCATGGGGTTTTTGGTTGTTCTGTTTTTTCCTGTTGTTTGCTCCTTTTACCCCTCACTACTCTGTAGAGGTTTCTCAATACTCTAATTTCCCCTCCTCGACTCCTCGGTCCTCCGGTAGTAACCCGGAAATGGATTTCAGCGCGCCATGTTGAAGGACATCTAATTTATCTAAATGCACATCGAGGACCGAGCATCAAGGAGGCTCTCTGGAGGAGCTCTAACCGAGGAGACACTGATGGGTCCTCCACGGCTCCTCCGCGGATGCATTTCCGGGAATGGTGGAGGCGTTATGCACTGCCGGACTTATCTCAGACAATGACAGCTCTGCATGCATCCCCTGGATATTATTTTAGTAACTGCTTTCATCGCGACGCAATGTTTACAAAGAGAACAGCTGTGAGGTCCGTGCAGAAAGCAGAGCAGTGTGTAAAATATATATCACTCAGTATAACAGGCCTACGTTACTCTCTGTATTTGTATGCTGTTGTTTAGTAGATATCTACAAACAAAGAGTCGATATTCATTTAGTGTTTCACATAATAAAATACACAATGGCTGTAGCCTGATTATGCTTTAGGAGCTGTAGGTGTGTGTGTTGTACAGTGCGTAGATGCTGCGGACAGACGGGTCTCAGTTGGTTTGGTGTCCTATGCTTACTTCTAATACTTAGGAGCTGTAGGTGTGTGTGGTGTACAGTGCGTAGATGCTGCGGACAGACGGGTCTCAGTTGGTTTGGTGTCCTATGCTTACTTCTAATACTTGTAGAAGTACATACAAATATGGGCCAAAATACAACTTTTGGCCCGTAATTGCAATTCCCCATTTCAGCGACCAGAGAGAGGGGGGGGGGGGGGGGTAGATACATCCAGTCTCTGATTGTGTTACGTTATAATAAGAGTACTCTCATACTTGTTTGATTCTGAAATTGTATATATTTATATAAATATATGTGTGTGTCCACATCTGTAGCCTGTTATTGTCTCATTATACCGCACTGTCAATGAATTAAAAGTAAATATACAAGTCGTCATGAACACATCTGTCCATCAGACAGAGTGCTGCTGTGCCTCCTGTAATCATTACTGGACATCTCTTTAAAATGACCGCTTAGAGGAGAGGAGTTCTCATTTCTCAAACTGCCTGCTGCTTCCCCTCCTCTCTCCTCGGTTCTCCTCCTCAGTCCTCCGCTCGCATCTCCTGTGGGCGGCACTAAGTCTTGAGGATAGGAGTCGAGGATAGGAGTCGAGGAGGGGAAATTAGAGCATTGAGAAACCTCTTAGTTCTATTTCGTATATGGCTTCGCCCTCTAAGGCTATCGTTATTGGGTAATCCCCTGCGCACTCGCGCAGCACTGAAACACTTGTAGTCCACGCCCACCCTCGGGCTCCCTTCCGGTATAAATAGGAAGGAGGCCCGACAATCTGCTCCCTCTTTTATTCAGCACCCCAGTACTGAAGCACTGTAGAGACACTAAAGAGTAAAGGCTCTTTTAAGAGCCACCTCGAAAAAGATCCTTAAACATGAGTGCACAGGGTTGTGTTAAGAGTTTGCTCCTCATGCCAGACAAATCCTGCCAGGGGTCTGCTGTTTCACTCCATAGTGAGACTATCAGAGCAGCCCTCCATGCCCTCCAAGGCTTCGGAGGAGATAAAGGAAAGTGCTGCTGGATGCTCCAATCAGCCCGGACGGGCTGTTCGGACCCCAGTTCCATGCCATGGTGGAGTCCATGAAAACTGCCGCAGAACAGGGCAGCATGTCAGCTTGCTCAAGCCTGCTGGGCGCGCGCCCCCAGTGGCAGGGCCCGCAGCACCCGCCGCAGCCACGCCGTCAGGGCTCGCTGCAGAAGCCTGCTGTTTTTAAACTATTGTTTAATAAACTGCAGAGCTCGCGGCATTCCTCTGTCCCAGATATACCTCCTACACACGGTCTTAATGAGCACTGGCACTGACTCTTCAGGTTTACAAATATTATATTTTGACGTAAATCAAAATATATTATTTTCAAAAGCTTTTTTTGTCTGATGCTACGATTAATTTTAAACAGACAGTTCAACAAAAGGATACCCAAAAAATGTAATTTTATCATTTAAATATTTAATTGTTCTCTCTTAGTAAGTTCCCATTTTCAATAAAATTGCGGTCTTACCTTGACTTGAAGATTAATTCCATTTGCCTATCCTTCTGGACAAACATCTATTACTTTTTTGTAAAAGTCCTCCTTATCTTCTTGTAGTTTTAAAATTCTACCATAAATCTAATCGATAGATTAATGATTAGAAAATTATAAAAGTAGGGTAGACATGTGGATATTATCTGGCTGAACAAAAAGTGCATTTATCTAACAGATCCGTTTCCCACAGATCTAATTTTGAGCTATTTTCTAAAATCCTATGGAGAAATCTCATTGCTTTTTTGTGGAGGGAACCCATGCACAGCTTACTTCCGGGTTTTAGGACGCGTCTCTTGTCTCTCGTCTCTTCACAAACCACACTTTTCGCGGCACACGTACTTACTGCCAATCAGCTCTGAATTATGTGAGATGATGTATGGCGGGGATGGCAGCTCAGTGCCCCTATGGTCATTATTTTTTTGCCACACACATTAAATAGGACAATACTCTGAGCATGCGCAGTGTAGTTTTTACAGTCACCGTTCAATTAGACCAGGAGTATTCAACTACAATTCAACGAGATCCAGTTAGAGAAAATCTCCCCATGCAAAGGTCCGGAACATCAAAATGTCTAATTTGCTTTATGAATGTGTGTGATATATATTGAAGTAGCCTGTAGCTTTATCAACGTCTGCATGTAATCAACAACTGACTGCCAATCAAATAAAGAAAGTACAATTAAAAAACAACATTATTTATTGTCAATTAACATTGAACTATACAGATATACAGTACAATACTGTGGATATGTGTAATGTTCCTCTCGGGCTGCATTTACAAATAAAATATATATAAAATAAATAAAATAGCTTTTGAAAATATGTGCATCTTAAAAGTGCTTAATTTTTGATAAATAAAATAAAGTGTAGCAGCAGCTTGAGTTTCCCTTTTTCTTTGTTACCCGTTTCACATCATGACTTAACAGTTTCAGACGATTATAGAACAATATCAGTCTTTACACATCATAACAATTTAACAGTTTATCTTTCTTTCCCTCTTATATTGCAGTCCCTCACTCACTTTTTTTATTCAGTGCGAGAATTGAGCTCGAGCTTGTCCTGCC
This sequence comes from Harpagifer antarcticus, assembly GCA_902827135.1. Classification (NCBI taxonomy): domain Eukaryota; kingdom Metazoa; phylum Chordata; class Actinopteri; order Perciformes; family Harpagiferidae; genus Harpagifer; species Harpagifer antarcticus. Next base: position 2,253,979 of record CADEHL010001118.1, on the reverse strand, counting down.
AGGAGTTTGTAAATCTGGGCTGAAATGGTGTCAGGGCCATTCTCATACACGCAGGTGCTCATTGGTTAGCTTGCCCTGGAACGATATTTAGTTTTAATTTTTATCCTGGTCGACTGATCATATTGGGCTCTGAGACTGCTTATTTTTTGTGACCTCAGTTCTGACTTGAGAGGGAATGTTTGGTCAAACACTTTGTGTTTTGTCTCATAGTGGCGTTTCACATTGGCACTTTTAATGAGCGCCACGGTCTCTGAACAAATGAGACACACTGGTTCTGTGCTCCCAGTGGGCAGGATGAACATGAATGAGTCAGTCCACTCAGGGTTAAAAGCTCTGTTCTCACTGTCCACTTTCCTCTTCTTGGAGAGCGCCATGTGTAATTATTTGTCTCTTCCTGTCTGCCGCTAACACGCCTGTTCACTCTCCTCTCCGCTTCTCTCCCTGTATCGCTAACTCTTCTCTTCACTCACTTTTCTCCCCGCTTCTCTCTGCCGCTCTCGCATCTCTTCTTCTGTGTTTCTCTCCCTGTATCGCTCTCTCATCTCTTCTTCTCTGTTTCTCTTCCTGTATCGCTCACTCGTCTCTTTCGCCACCTGTCGTCGGCGGTTAAAATAGAATCGCCCCATCAAAATTGAAATCCCCTATTAATGTATTGATTATAGGTCTGGGTCCGTATAGGTCGGCGTCTGGGTCCGGACCGCGGTCGCCTGTTGCCGACCCCTGACTTAGACAGTGAGAGGGAGGGGCATGATCGGGTTTTGTTCCACATGGCTCTAAACAGCTCAATAGGCACACACTGTAGACACTAATTAGAAGAACACAGACTAAAACAGCAATGTACAGACAAATCAGATGATTAAACATGATCTTAAAATATATTTTATATATATTCTTTTGCATTTTTTTGTAATCATTATTTTAATACTTTCTGCTGACACTAGGTGTACCTGCCCCTAATGACCAGTCGCCACTATATCGAGTCGTTATCAATTTGTTTTAAAGCTCAATAAATAACAAAGAAGACCTCTGACTGGCACTTTTCCAATTTTGTCCGGAAGATTTAAACTTTGACATGTTGACCGGCGAAAAAAAATGTTAACGGAAACTCTGCCACACGGTTCCCTCGTCCCTTGGAAGAGGCGGAGAGGTGGGTGTTTTTCATCTGCTGGTGTACTACCGGAGAGATTTACAGCAGGAGGACACGCCGTCCACCGTGGAGAATAAACAGAAGGGCAACCATGCTCCGGGGTCTTCTTCGCTGCTTTTGGTGTATTTTGTGGCGGCAGCAGCACCACTTACCGGCCCAGCATATGTACTACAGCGTTTCCAGCGGGTCGAGCGGTCTCGTGTGAACGGACACTTTAAATGAATCGAATGCGTGTGAATGAAATACTTTTTTGAAAACGCATACGGTGCGTAAACGCAAACGTTCCCGTGTAAATGGAGTCTAAATTTCCTTTTCTGTGTTTTAGAATCCTCACAGGAAAATATCTAAGTAATTACGTTTGCGGACCAAGAAAGATAAATAAAACATAGGAAATGTCTTAGGAATGTATTGCTTATCAATATCAATATTTATGGGTGGAACAGGTTTGTTGCATCTAGCTGTTTAATATATAGAAAGAGACAAATAGAAGGCAGGCGGCCAGATTTACAGTCATGGTCAGAGAGGAAAGGTTATCAGTCAAAAGAAAAAAGAGAGAGAATAAAAATCAGCATGTCTTCCAGCTGCAGTGCAGGCAGGTCTGTTAAGGCTGTCAGAGAAGAATTGGGTGCATCTGTCTCCTGTGTGATGGATGTATCCCTCTATGACTGCTTAATTTCAGTGGAAAGTGACGGCTCAAGATAGAAGCTTTGTCTCCATGGATTCTGAAACTTACAAAATGTTAAATTCATGTTCTCACAAAAAAAAAAAAAAGTCTGTTAACAAAGTGATACGCAGAGTGAAGCAGGTAGGACCCAAACGCAGATAACACTGATAATACCTTTATTTCAAGGGCTCTTATCTTAACATATACATGGACAAACAAAACACTCCACGGTGAACTCCGTCACAAACAAAAGAAGCACCAGCACTGAACACAGGACGAGACAAGACTAAATACAGGGAGGGATAATCACAAGACGAGAAACAGCCGGGCAGGGGAGGAGAAACACAAGGGCCACAGGTGAACACAATCAGATAACGAGACACACCAGGGAAACTAACGACAGGAGGAAAAACACAGGGAAAAGGACCAGACAATAACCCAGGAGGAAAACATGACAGAGAGAACAGCAAAAACACCCAAACCTAGACATAGAACTGTGACATTACAACTGTGACGAACCCCCCCCCTCAAGGGACGGATCCCAGACGTCCCCAAAACAAACAAAAGTCCAAAACCTCAAGCAGGGTGGGTGGAGGGGGTCCGGAGGACGGGACTAAGCTGACCGCCCAGGAGCACAGTAGAGGACCAGGAAGGGATCTCGGGCGGACGGCCCGGGGGCAAGGCAGAAGCCGAGAAGGGGGACTCGGGCGGACGGCCCGGGGGCAAGGCAGAAGCCGAGAAGGGGGACTCGGGCGGACGGCCCGGGGGCAAGGCAGAGTCCAAGGTGGGGCGAAGGCCACAGCGGGCGAACTCAGGAGGCCGAGCATGAGGGCGAAGGCAGCGGCAGGAAGAGTCAGGGGGCCGGGCTCGAGGACGAGGGCAGCGGCAGGAAGAGTCAGGGGGCCGGGCCCGCGGGCGAAGACCGCGGCTCACAGAGGGTCGGGATCGAGGGCGAAGACCAGACAGCTCCGGAGGCCGGGCAGGACCCGGTGTCGGCCGGACAGGAACCGGAGCCGGCGGGACAGGCTTCGGCAGGATCCCCCACGGAAGAGGACCAGGAGTTGGCAGGACCCCCAGCAGGAGAGTGGTTGGCGGGACCTCCAACGAGACAGGACAAAGGGTTGGCAGGACCCCCGGCAGGAGAGTAGTCGGCGGGGCCTCCAACGGGACAGGACACAGGGTTGGCAGGACCCCCGGCAGGAGAGTTGTCGGCGGGGCCTCCAACGGGACAGGACATAGGGTTGGCAGGACCCCGGCAGGAGAGTAGTCGGCGGGACCTCCAACGGGACAGGACATGGGGTTGGCAGGACCCCCGGCAGGAGAGTAGTCGGCGGGGCCTCCAACGAGACAGGACAAAGGGTTGGCAGGACCCCCGGCAGGAGAGTAGTCGGCGGGGCCTCCAACGAGACAGGACATGGGGTTGGCAGGACCCCCAGCGGAACCTCCAACGGGACAGGACATGGGGTTCGCAGGACCCCCGGCAGGAGAGTAGTCGGCGGGGCCTCCAACGAGACAGGACAAAGGGTTGGCAGGACCCCCGGCAGGAGAGTAGACGGCGGGACCTCCAACGGGACAGGACATGGGGTTGGCAGGACCCCCAGCGGAACCTCCAACGGCACAGGACACAGGGTTGGCAGGACCCCCAGCAGGAGAGTAGACGGCGGGACCTCCAACGGGACAGGACATGGGGTTGGCAGGACCCCCGGCAGGAGAGTAGTCGGCGGGGCCTCCAACGAGACAGGACAAAGGGTTGGCAGGACCCCCGGCAGGAGAGTAGTCGGCGGGGCCTCCAACGAGACAGGACATGGGGTTGGCAGGACCCCCGGCAGAAGACTAGTCTGCGGGACCTCCAACGGCACATGAGTAGGGGCTTGAGTGGGGACTCGAGAGAGGGCTTGAGAGGGAACTCGAGAGGAAACTGGAGAGTTGACTTGAGAGGTGACTCGAGAGGACACTGGAGAGTTGACTTGAGAGGTGACTCGAGAGGACACTGGAGAGTTGACTTGAGAGGTGACTCGAGAAGGAACTCGAGAGGTGACTCGAGAGGTAACTCGAGAGGGGACCTGAGAAGGGACTTGAGAGGGAACTCGAGAGGAGACCTGAGGGGAAACTTGAGAGGGGACTCGAGAGGAGACCTGAGGGGAAACTTGAGAGGTGACTCGAGAGGTAACTCGAGAGGGGACCTGAGAGGGGACTCGAGAAGGAACTCGAGAGGTGACTCGAGAGGGAATTCGAGAGGGGACTAGAGAGGGAATTCGAGAGGGGACTCCGGTAGGAACTTGAGAGGGGACTTGAGAAGTGTCTGGAGGGGAGACTTGAGAGAGTTGGTTCGCCAACAGAACACGGGGTGCTGGAGTCGGCCGGTATGCTGACAGGACTCGAGGAGCTGGCGTCGGCTGGAGAGCCAGCAGCAGACGAGGTGCTGGAGTCGGCCGGTACGCCGACAGGACACGGGGAGCTGGTGTTGGCTGGGGAGCCAACAAGAGACGAGGTGCTGGAGTCGGCCGGTACGCCGACAGGACACGGGGTGCTGGCGTCGGCTGGAGAGCCAGCAGCAGACGAGGTGCTGGAGTCGGCCGGTAACGAGGAGCTGGAGTCGGGGCCATGACTGATGGGGCTGGTACTTGAGCCGGAACTATGGCTGGAACTGGGGCCGGAACCATGGCTGCTGGGGCCAGAACTGGGGCTGGAACCCTGGCTGTTGGGCGCGGAGCGGAAGCCTGGACCCTGGCTGTGTAAGACAGGTAATGGAGTATGGAATTAAAGCTGCGTGGGCCGGTACTGGAGCATGAAGCCATGGCTGCTGGGGCCTGTACTGGGGCTGGAATCATGGCTGCTGGGGCCAGAACTGGGGCCGGAACCATCGCTGTGTGGGCCGGTTCTGTAGCTGGAACCATGGCTGCTGGGGCTCGGGCTAACCTGGCCTTGCGACGACTCCTCTTAGCAGCCGCCTGAATACTCCGTGGACCTCCATAAGCCAGACGAGTTCCGTAATACAACTCCTGGACAGGAGCAGGAACTGGGGCAGAAGCACGGGTTGACTTCAGGCGGAACCCACCAAGGCGTATGGTGCCAGGTTGGGAATTGGGAGACATGGAGTTAGCATGCCTGGGGCTAGCAGGCAGGGGATAACACACCGAGAGGAAATCCAAAATCCAGCCAGGTAAGAATTTCACCAAGCCTGGCTTCTCCTTAGCCATCTGGCGAGCCTCTGCCAGAGCTGCCTCTCGCTGCTGAACCCCGGACGCTCCCCTCCATTCACCATAGCTGCAAGCCAGCAAGTAGGTGAATGAAAGCAGCTCCCTTTCAAAAGGATCATCTGCTGGGTCCATATTTGGTTGGTGCTTTCTGATACGCAGAGTGAAGCAGGTAGGACCCAAACGCAGATAACACTGATAATACCTTTATTTCAAGGGCTCTTAACATATACATGGACAAACAAAACACTCCACGGTGAACTCCGTCACAAACAAAAGAAGCACCAACACTGAACACAGGACGAGACAAGACTAAATACAGGGAGGGATAATCACAAGACGAGAAACAGCCGGGCAGGGGAGGAGAAACACAAGGGCCACAGGTGAACACAATCAGATAACGAGACACACCAGGGAAACTAACGACAGGAGGAAAAACACAGGGAAAAGGACCAGACAATAACCCAGGAGGAAAACATGACAGAGAGAACAGCAAAAAAAGTGGTAACCTAAACATTTGAGTTCACAGCAAAAATACTGCTATCAACTCTTTGTTGTTTGTATTTGGTACACATAAAAGCATTCAATACTTCGGCAGCTGATAATCTGTTTTTCTCTTTATGTTTGCAATGCTAATCTGTTTTTCTCTTTATGTTTGCAATGCTATGAACACAAGTGATTCAGAGCAGGCAAAAGGACTTGTGGCACAAATCAATGAGCCATTAGCCACTTAAAAAAAAGGTGCACTGTAATGTTAATATGTAACATTAACAGTGCTGAGGAAGTGTCTGCATCTCTCCAAGATGGACTGTACATGATTAACTATTTTTTATTAAATGTATAAGAACTCCCAGACTGTTAAAGGTCTCCTATCATGCAAAATGCACTTTTGTATGTATTTTATACATACATATGTGTCCCCGGTGTCAGGGAACTCACAAAGTGTAAGACAACAAAACCCTCTCTCTTTTCCTCCGTACCCAAATCTCTAAAAACAGGTGTACAATGGAGCTGATCCAGATTTGCTGCCGATATGACGTAATATCGGAAATGTAGGCTGGCTTTTGAAGCAGTGTTATAGCAGAAAGTTTAATACAGCGTATTTCTGGTATATTCATTTTATTATGTCACCTGATATGAGAAGTGTGTTAAATTTGAATGGCAGAAAGTCTTGTTGCAGTTTCCAAATATCAAGAGAGGCCTGTGAGTCTCTTTGTTAATCATCAATGGTTTATGCAATTAACAGGGGAACTCCAAGAGAGATCTTCCTCAGATATAATGCAGTTAAAGTCTTGTTAGTTAATGATTCATTTCCTGCATGGCTCATAAAGAGGCCTGGAGACAAGAGTCGGCCTGAATTATCAATAAATGTATTCATTCCAAGTAAGCTGACTTCAAGGTGAGAGGAAGTTCAGGGATGGCTTTAGGAACGGAACGGTTAACTTTGGTTAGTTAACTGATCCTGTGGCCGATTTCTCTGTGTTTTATTCTTTCATGTGTGGGTACTAAATTGATACAACATTGTGGAGTGGTTGGCTTAAACATGCTTAATTACTCTGTATGAAGTAGAAGCAGCTTTTCATGACAGAAGACTAGAGAGGTAGGGGAGGATACATTCTTCATTACACACAGCATGTAAAGTATCAGGGAAGTATGTCTTATGTGTGTGTTTAATTACTTTGTATCAATAATGGCAGTCTGTGTAACAAGAAGCTGGAAATATGAGAAGTGAAACCTTTGTATTTGGAGTAGTGGAGATGTGGGAGCTTTACAACAGCTCAAATATCTGGAATGCTGCAGGATAAAATGAGTGTGCGCTACTATTTCACTGCTTGAGAGCAGAGGTAATGTTTTCCTCGTTATTATTGATATTAAAGTAACTTACATGTATTACTTGTATTAGTCAACTATAAACAACTATATCTTAGACATATCTTTAAAATGCCAAGGGTGTGTGGAGCTGTGTGTATTGAACTGATGGGGGAGGGGGAGCAGAGAGGGAACTCTATGCAAGAAGGGGGGTGTGTGTCCAAACTGCAAGAATGTGAGACAGCGAACACCAGATGTGTTCGTTTTGCCCTCAAACTGAAGAGACTCTTTTTCTTTTCTGCCTCCTGGCTGGCTCGCGCTGATTCGCTGCGACAGGCTGTCGTTTGTATATCGCCCAATAGATGACCCCTATGGGAGGAGCATCCACACAACTCCTCCTGTTGTTCTTACATGTGTGCTGTTGTGTGTTTTGTTCAGCCTCTTTTCCCCCTGCCGTCAAGATGATGGGATCTCCCGGCACTGGGACAAGAGCAGGGGGTACCCCCTTTAAAGAGTATTGTATTGTTCGATTACCATTAAAACAGATTATTGTTTAACCCTGTATCTGGTGCTTTGAATTCCTTCTTTTATAAATTTACCACCACTCCTTGCTCCAACACTTTACACCCACGGCCCTATCAGAAGTGTCGCTATCAGAAACAAAGCCTGACGTGTTCTGGAAGTAATATGGTCTTTGTTTACATTAGCCAGCCTTGCTAACACTCAGAGCTAACCTGTACTGGAGAGAGTATGTGTACAAAATATGGATATAAAAAGGTCACCCAGCATTTGAGCTCCATACTGATATGGTGTTTAATCACGGCAGCATTTAGCTGCATCTGGGTAGAATTCTTCTGATCAGGAACATTTTCAATTATTTATTTATTTTCTAAAGCTTTAGACACAGAATCATCACCTCTCTAACAGGGCTGAAATGTAGGGATATGAGAGATATCTAAAATGCATGATCTGTTTGGTATTTTGAGTAAAACACATGATAGACATGTGTTTTATATATCTGAGACCCATAATATTGGCCTAAAAATAGCATGATAGGAGATCTTTAAGGCTTAGTGTCTCTATCAATCAATCAATCCATCCATCTTCTCCCGCTTATCCGTGGTCGGGTTGCGGGGGTAGCAGTTCCAGCAGAGAGCCCCAAACTTTCTTTTCCCTGGCGACATCAACCAGCTCTGACTGGGGGATCCCAAGGCGCTCCCAGGCCAGAGAAGAGATATAATCCCCCCACCTGGTCCTAGGTCTACCCCTTGGTCTCTTCCCAGACGTGCCTGGAACACCTCCCTAGGGAGGCGCCCAGGTGGCATCCTAACTAGGTGCCCGAACCACCTCAACTGGCTCCTTTCGACGCGAAGGAGAAGCGGCTCAACTCTGAGTCCCTCCCGGATGACCGAACTTCTCACCTTATCCCTAAGGGAGACACCAGCCACCCTGCGAAGAAAACCCATCTCGGCCGCTTGTATCCGTGATCTCGTTCTTTCGGTCATGACCCATCCTTCATGACCATAGGTGAGGGTAGGAACGAAAATGGCCCGGTAGACAGAGAGCTTTGCCTTCTGGCTCCCTTTTCGTCACAACAGTGCGGAAAGTGATGCAGTAGAATATTTTAATGTATTAATGATTTGGGTAAAACTGTAAGCTGGACTTTGACGCAATCACATGTGACTTCAGAGAGACCATATGGACTTTTGAGGACAAAGGGCCAGCGGGGGAAGGTGGCCGCATGTGTTGACTTGCACTGTATGCAAATGCTCTCGCCACCTGTGAGTGGGGGAATTTAAGATTGGGGGAAGGTGATAGCAGGGGATATTTGGAGGATGTCAGCAGGACATCAGAGACCCCTCCCATTGCTAGAGAGTACAAATGAAGAGACACAGCTGTGTTCAGTATCTTTTCTGCTGGCTGGCTGACGTGATCACCAGGTAAATTCGGGTTCCCAAGTGTATTGTATTGAATGTATATTGTATTGTATGTATTATTGTATTGAATGTAATGATTTGTGTTGCATTGTAATATTGCCATTAAAGTAGATTATTGTTGACTTGGTGGCACTGAATTCCTTCCATATAAAACAGCTCTAGACGGACGCGGAGAGATTTGAAACGTGGAGTGTAAATCCATTTCAATATCTAACAAATGGTGTCCCGACGTGCAAGATAACGAGCTGAGGAGGAATTCAGACGACCAGATTGGGTCGGGAATAAGCGCTTTTAAACACCTCAGACAATCAGCAGGGCCCTGCATAACTATACAGAGAAGGTACAGACGCCTGTTATGAAAATCGATTGTCTGTGATTGAATACACTAAAATTTTAGGATTGTCTGAAGGCGTTTCACAGTGTTTTTAAAGTTTAAATGGAATATACAATGCATATTTTATTATATAACAAACATAGTCGTTGATCGTAGGTAGACCAAAGTCCTGCGTAGCGTACATAGAGCAGTTTAGCGCGGATCTGCAGGTATTTTAGTCCTCAGTGGCGTAGAGCTGGTGCAGGTTGTGGGTTGAAGAGGTTTGATTCCCGCACGACAGACCTGGAAATCCGATATTTTAGATCGGATCGCCGTCTAAAACTGGGGGTTTTTACAGGACAGACGAACGCTGAAAGCTAAAAGCCGGAGGTCTGTTTTATGTTAATTACTCAATATCGGCGGATCTCAAAAAAGCACTCGGATGAGTGAGGCTCATTTGTGGTCTGCTGCTGCCATCTAGTGGCTGAAAGGGGGTAGTACACCTTTGACATTTTTATATGAGTTTAGCTTCAAGCGTTGAGGTTAAATATTACATTGCTGACCGGTATTGAAGACGGGAAGCGCGTTAATAGTAACTACGACAATAGCCCAGTATATTAATACATGTGAGCACATATTAATTGAGTCAGATAAATAAAAGCGAAGTGAATATGGAACGACAGAATGCTAAAAACGATTCTGAAATTCCAGGGAGTTACCGGGAGCAATGGGAACAGATTAAGAGATTGATTTTAAGCGGTATCAAACAGGGGGCTAAAGAAAAGGCTTGTACTGATCTCCGATTCCTACACGATAAAATGATAACAGAGAATAGAGTGGGAGATGACGACACCATAGGTAATTTGGGCACAGCATTGAATGTATATGAAAGACAGATTGTAAAGCAACTTGCACACCTAAACGAACAGAAACCCAGATGGTTTGCTCGTAGCAAATGGAACAAACAGACGCAGGCACTAGATAGATTGAGGAGGGTTTGTCACAATGCTGCCCTCGCAAGGATTGGAATTAGAATTCCTCCCGTCACAGACCAAAATCTCCCGGGTGCAATGGCAATCCACAGCCCCATAAAAACAGATGAAGTTAACACTCTTCTGTTCCCTAGAACAATGCAAAATAATGTTGTCTCTAACTCAGATCAGAAATCTCAAACTGAGCCCAAACTTAATTTACGATGAAGCAGGAGGCCAGTGTCGTAAAAGACAGCTATGAGGACACTTTGAAGCAGGACACCAGGGTCGTAAAGTTCCCAGGTCACGGCTCTCGCCTCTGCATCCTATGCATTACCATTCTTTCTTGATGTTTCTGAAAATGAAAACACAGTAAATGGGATTCTTTTTCAGAAAAGGGGGAGTTGTTAGACAATAGGTCAGTGTTACACTGTACAGAGTGGAAACTATTAATTTGATATTTACATTTTTATAGTCTAAAATCTATTGTAGTATTTTTTTAGGTATCATAAAACAGCACTGTTTTAGCTTTTTAGGTCAAGTTAATTGAAGATTTGAGAATGTTAATTAGGCGTCCCTAAAAATGGTGGGATGTACTACACAAATTATCTGTTAAATTCTGATTTTAGATTAATCAGATGACATGTCTTATTTTTATACAGTCCTTTAATGACAGAGGTTAAAAACCTGGACACTTATTTTTATTTTTATGCATATACTGCCATCAGGCATATATTTAAATCCAGAGACAGATGCAGTCTCTGTTTGAACAAATATCACAATGAAAAATAGTGGTAGCAAATCATCTTTATGTCAAATCATGTCGGGAAGAGATGAGGAGTTTTGTTTTGAAACAAAATGTTGAACTGAGCCATGTTGGTTTTCAAAAAGCTGACTTTTCAAAATGAAACAGATCACTTTTGAGTGTACAGTAGCAGTTTGCATGGAGATTTATTTGTGAACACTACAGTAGCAGGATGTATTTACCTGTCCTAGGAAAGGGACAGATTATAAGTAAAAGACTGGTTAGAAATGGAAATAAGAAAAGGTTGTTGAAGGCTGAAGAGAAAAGAAAACAGATGGATAAAAGAAGACTGAAATAGATGGACAGGGCAAGATATTAAATGTGTTGAAGTGATATCTTGCTCAGAAGGATAAAAGGTGGTTAAAATATCACGAGTGAAGTTGGGAAAAAGTATGTAGGAGAAAAGAGAAGGTTTTTTGGATATGTGCATAATATGAGAAGAAGAGTCCCTAGGGCTAAGCAGCAAAACATGTGAAGAGACAGGCATGAAATGGTTAGACGCATTGCCTCTAGCTCTTATGTCAATCAGGAGCCCTGAGCGTAGGCTTGAGGGATTTGTATCAGATTTCTCCACACAGGTTACAGAGGCAAAGGGGGACATCAGACCCAAGTGGCTGAGACCCAGGTTCTCTGGACCCCATCGGGTGATGCAGAGGACATCTCACGCTGTCCGCTTGGAAGGGAAAGGAGACATCTGGTACCACTGGAATCAGTGAGCAGTGGGGAAACCTCCAGGAAGGATGTGTGAAAGCTGTCATCCTCCTCCTCGTGCTGGGCCTGCTGTACCTGTCCAAGCAAGGGTGGCGACTCCACGGTGTGGGAAGCGTATCCAAGGACGCAGTATCAGGAGTTCCGGGTCTCGCCACGGATGGAAGTACCTGACACTACGCAGACAGTGAAACCAGGAAAGTGAGTGTTCACCAGAGCGATAAAGAGGAAGAGCAGGCACTCGCCAAAGGGGGAGGGTCCCTACCAAGCACTCCTGTCTACATCGACTGCAGTTAGAGTGGCGGAGAGACCATCCTGGATACATCTGACTGTGAAGCTGTTTTAAACCTAAAAGACAGAAACTCGCCTCTACTGTGGTGAAGTCTGGCTACAAAGGGAGGTGATTTCCAATAAGGGCACTTGTCTCAAACCAGTGAAGAAACCAACAGAACCCAGTAGAATTTAAAGAGTGGACGTGAGCAGGGAAACAGTAACGGGTCTGAGGGATAGAAACTGACGATGTACAGAGAAAGAATTAGACCATGGGGATTACATTAAAACATGTGCCTATACAATCTACCTACCTCAGCCGTTTGGGTACTTTTGTATATGAATTTTTGATCTTTTACAATCATTTGTATTTTTCCAAGGTCTATGTTATTCCGGAGTATAAACAGGAGGGATATGTTGGAGACATACTGTTGTCTCCACTCTTTGGGAAGTTTTAATGCACTGATATCATGTGTGGCTCTGAACTGTATATGACCTTGCAGCTGCCTCTTCTTATGATAGGAGGCAGGGCATTTCAGGTTGTTGATATTTATGAGAAGACAGACTTGCTGTCTCCTAAATATCTCATTTTGACTAAAGCGTAATGAAGTATACATGAAGTAATGTTAAAGCTTGAAGACACTGCAATTTTGCAGATTACAGATTAATTGAATCACCACTGTGAAGGTTATACCTTATGACGATTGACTATACTCAATCATTCTGATTGAAGGGTTTTAACTTTGTTGTTACTAAGTGATGTAATTGATGTATGGAGTTATTTACATATTTTGGTATTTCTAACACGGTCGTATGAAGTTGATATGTGGAGCCATTTCTGAACGTTTAAATAGTCTGAATCCCAGAATGAATGTGAATGTCTTGAAAGTAGTTGATTTATTACATTTAAATCAAAAGGGGGATTGCAGTAGAATATTTGAATGTATTAATGATTTGGGTAAAACTGTAAGCTGGACTTTGACGCAATCACATGTGACTTCAGAGAGACCATATGGACTTTTGAGGACAAAGGGCCAGCGGGGGAAGGTGGCCGCATGTGTTGACTTGCACTGTATGCAAATGCTCTCGCCACCTGTGAGTGGGGGAATTTAAGATTGGGGGAAGGTGATAGCAGGGGATATTTGGAGGATGTCAGCAGGACATCAGAGACCCCTCCCATTGCTAGAGAGTACAAATGAAGAGACACAGCTGTGTTCAGTCTCTTTTCTGCTGGCTGGCTGACGTGATCACCAGGTAAATTCGGGTTCCCAAGTGTATTGTATTGAATGTATATTGTATTGTATGTATTATTGTATTGAATGTAATGATTTGTGTTGCATTGTAATATTGCCATTAAAGTAGATTATTGTTGACTTGGTGGCACTGAATTCCTTCCATATAAAACAGCTCTAGACGGACGCGGAGAGATTTGAAACGTGGAGCGTAAATCCATTTCAATATCTAACAGTGACTACAGTACCGCTCCCGCTGCTCCGATTCTCCGGCCCATCTCACGCTCCATTGTTCCCTCACTCGAGAACAAGACCCCGAGATACTTGAACTCCTTCACTTGGGGCAAGGACTCATTCCCTACTTGGAGTGGACAGTCCATCGGTTTCCTGCTGAGAACCATGGCCTGAGATTTGGAGGTGCTGTTCCTTATCCCAGCCGCTTCACACTCGGTTGCGAACCAATCCAGTGAGTGCTGAAGGTCGCAGACCGATGAAGCCATCAAATCAAATCAAATCAAATCAAGTTTTATTTATATAGCACATTTAAAAACGATGTTTGGTCGAGCCAAAGTGCTGTACATGTAATAAAAACACTTTACTACAGTACAATAACAACAAAAGACAGTCATTGCAACAGCAAATATAAAAACAAAACACACGGAAAAGTCAGGAGTCGTGCTCCGCTCTAACTAGAAGGCCTGAGAGAAGAAGTGGGTCTTAAGTGTGGATTAAAAACCCCTAGGGTCTGGGCCGACCTCACATGGAGGGGCAGAGTGTTCCAGAGCCTGGGGCCAGCTGCTGCGAAGGCTCGGTGCCCTCGGGTTTTGAGCCTGGTCTTGGGCACTACCAGCAGCAGATGGTCAGCAGACCTTAAAGCTCTGGCTGGGGTGTAGCGCTGGAGGAGTTCAGCTATATAGGCCGGAGCCGCCCATTTAGTGCTTTAAAAACAAATAAAAGGATTTTAAAATCAATTCTGTACCGAACTGGAAGCCAGTGCAGTGAGGCCAGAATTGGGGTGATGTGGTCACGCTTTTTATGGCCAGTCAGCAAACGTGCAGCTGCGTTCTGGACTAGCTGCAGGCGTTTAATTGAGGCCTGGTCCATACCCATATACAGAGCGTTGCAATAGTCCAGTCTCGAGGTCACAAAGGCGTTAATAACACTTTCCAAGTCTTTAAAAGATAAATACGACTTGGTTTTGGCCAAAAGTCTTATTTTAAAAAAGCAGGATTTGACTACGCTGCTGACCTGCTTGTCGTATTTAAAAGTACTGGAGAAGGTCACCCCAAGGTTCGTGACCGAGGGGAGGATGTTTTGTTGGAGGGAGCCCAGAATATCAACCTGGGAGGCTGGAGGTTGGGGTCCAAAAAAGATGACCCCAGTCTTGCTTTCGTTGAGGTTTAGAAAGTTTTGCTCAGCCAGGATTTTATCTCAGTTAAGCAGTCCATCAACTGTTGTAATGAGTGTGTGACACTTGCTTCGAGAGGGAGATATATCTGTACATCGTCGGCGTAGCAGTGGAAGGGAATATTATGTTTAGTGAGAATTGAGCCTAGGGGCAGTAAGTACAGTAGGAAAAGGATGGGCCCAGAATCGAGCCTTGGGGAACCCCACAGGTAAGAGGGGCTTTTGCAGAGGAGAAGGCACCTTGCTGCACAGCGAAGCTACGGTCTGTTAGGTAGGACCTGAACCATGCAAGGGCAGAGCCTGTGATGCCAGCGGACTGTTCAAGCCGTGACAGCAGGATGCTATGGTCCACAGTGTCGAAGGCAGCTGTCAGGTCTAACAGCACCAAGACAGCTGGGCTACCTGAGTCGGCGGCTAGGAGCAGATCATTAAAAACTCTTAAAAGGGCTGTTTCAGTGCTGTGCATGGTTTGAAGCCAGACTGAAACTTTTCGTGGATTCCATGCGTGGTTAAAAAGACTGCAGCTGGGCGTAGACTACTCTCTCCAGGGCTTTTGATAAAAAAGGTAGCTGGGAAATGGGCCTAACATTTTCGAGAAAGGAGGGGTCGAGATGTTTCTTTTTAAGTAATGGCTTAACCACGGCATGTTTGAAGGCAGCAGGGACACATCCTGAGCTAAGGGAGGTGTTTACAATTAATAAAATACTTGCTCCAACTGAATCTAAAACGTCTCTGAGAAGGCGAGAGGGAATGCTATCTGAGGTGCAGTTTGTCGGCCGCAGGTGCTTGACCACATCCGAGAGAGAAGAGAGGGATACAGGCTCAAAGTGGTCGAGGACAGCAGGGCACAGAAAGGGAGCAGGATCTGGGGTAGCACTAGTGTGAGCTAGCCTAAGAGCAGATACCTTTTCAATAAAAAATGTAAGAAACTTATCACAGAGAGTAGTTGATGGCACAATAGAAGAAACATCACAGGGATTAATGATCGAGTTGAGGACATTAAAAAGAACCTGAGGTTTATGGGTGTTTTTGGAGATTAACAGAGAGATGTGCTCTGTTTTGGCTGCTTTGACTGCCGTCTGGTAGTCAGACAGGGAAGCACGAAGGATTTCAAGGGTGACATGGAGTTTATCCTTTTTCCATTTTCTCTCTGCACGCCTGCAAGCGCGTCTGAGAGCACGAGTACAGTCATTGAGCCACGGCTCTGAGAGCACTTTTGTGCGTCTAAGCGTAAAAGGAGCAACAGAATCCAGTGTTAGTGTGCATGTAGAGTCAAACATGGAGATAAGCTCATCAGCATTAAAAGCACAGTTCACATCTAATTTACAGATCGGAGAAGCATTAAAAACATCAGAGAACTGTGAGGCAGTCAAGGGGTTAATCGAACGCACACGACGCGCAGGGGCACGTGATTCGACTCCTGCAGAAAGGGATGGAGGTTGTAAACAGAACCGGTAAATGGTCTGAGATATGCGTTGCTGCACATATTTCATCCACAGATACAGACAGTCCAAACGATAATACTAAGTCCAAAGTGTGTCCTTTTTCGTGTGTTGGGCCAGCCACTGGACTGAACGAGACCAAAAGAATCAAGGAGATTTAAAAAGTCCCTAACCAGAGGTTTGGACTCGCAACACACATGGACATTGAAGTCTCCGGAGATCAAAACCCGATCATATTTCACCATGATCCCGGAAAGAAAGTCAGAAAAGTCATTTATGAAATCCTTATTGCACTTTGGCGGACGATACACGACTGCGCAGAGTATTGGCGAGGCCGGGTTCAGTTCAAAAAGCTGCAACTCAAAGCTAGCATAGGTAGTTACAGGGTGAAGCAATCGGCATTGAGGCTAGCTCTAAACACTGATGCTATGCCCCCACCAAGGCCGGTGGCACGGGGGGGAGCTGAAGAATGGTACAGTCAGGAGGAAGAAATTCAGAGAACGGTGTATACTCGCCAGCGTGGACCCAGGTCTCCGTCAGGAACATAAAATCCAGTTCACGGGAGGTGAAGAAGTCGTTTAGCAGGAACGTTTTGTTGCTATCGACCTAGCATTTAGCAAAGCCATACAAAGTTTTTGCTCCGGGCTTGCCGACGATGGAGTGCGTCTCAGCTGACGAAGATGTGCGTGTTGAACGCCGCGCGGGCCGGGAGCAGTCAGTCGGGCAGGAGGAGCTGCCAGCGGGCCCAGCAGAGTCCGCAGCTCCGGAAAAACAGGGCGAATCCACCGATTCCGCACATGACGTGCAGCGGGAGGGCCATGACATCTGAGACGTGGATAAGTCCCAGAAGAAGCCGTCAGGTATGCCTTCAGATGGACCAGTGCACCACCACGCTTTCCCCGTCGTCTAAAGCGCTTTCGGCGAGGCAGGATGCAGGGCAACCGGCGCAGGTAGGTGGGTATATCCAACAGTAGAGGGGGGGGGGGGACGATTTATGGTTGCCAGATGTAAGTTTGGGCAGCAGTATCAACTCCAGTGAGGGTCTGAGGTGGAGGAGAGTTTGGCGATCATACACGAGCAGAGCAGAGACATTCTGACAAACATAAAACAAAAACAAGATAGCTAAGGTAGAGAGCTGAGCGAGCGGCGAGCCGACACAGGCGCCATCTTCCCACACACTGGTCACAGCTGTACGGTCTCAGAACCACATCATCTGCAAAAGCAGTGGTGCAATCCTTAGTCCACCGAACTGCAGACCCCCTCCCCCATGACTACGCCTCGAAATCCGATCCATGTATATTACAAACAGGATTGGTGACTGTGAGACAGCGACCCTTTTAGCGGCTGGATTTCCAGTGAAAGAACCCAACACGAGAGGAGGTAGAGTTGCACACCATAGTGTCTTTATTTCCAAAACTACCATAAAGAACAGCCAGCCAGCATGGAGGTGTTCACTCCTCTCTGTACAGGTTCACTTTTTTTCTCTGACTGAAGACTGGCTCTTTTTATAGAGGTTCTTCAGAGGATTTGATTGGGAGAAACCATTCACAGGTACACTTAATAAATACATGTCATTATTATTATTATAAAGAACATCCACAATATAATTTACATAGCATTATTAGTTATTCATAGCATCTGTTAA
Organism: Harpagifer antarcticus; assembly: GCA_902827135.1. NCBI lineage: Eukaryota > Metazoa > Chordata > Actinopteri > Perciformes > Harpagiferidae > Harpagifer > Harpagifer antarcticus. The sequence goes on along the minus strand of CADEHL010001118.1, from coordinate 2,236,432 downwards.
TTGAACACAAGAACAACATTATAACTGTCCACAATAAATATAACTACATTCCCAACTAGACAGAAACCCCTATGCTTATCTCGCCACTTGGTTCGTCCCGGAACCTTCTTTGTCAGTGTTTGTTCCCCCCGAGGACCTTTGGCCAAACACACTGGAGTGGACACAGGACGAAACAACATGGGTGAGTGATAGATGTAAACTTTACAGTGTCCACTTATACAATCAAAAGCAACTTTAACGTCATGTTATACACGCCAATACATATTATTTACACACAATGATTAATCTCAACCGCTGTCAATCTTACACAATCATAAACACTTTCGGCGCTCTCGCTAACTCCCCCCTCTTTTCAGGTGGAGCCGAGGACCCGACCAGTATTCTGCCAGACGACATTCCAATTAATACGGTTTAATCATTTCATAAATATGTAAACATGTGCAAATATGCAATGTCAACTGTACTGTGCAATCACGCTAATAAAGTGCAAACTGTTCACTACTAAGTGCTGAGTGACATTATTTCTGTGGCAAAGGGGAAGTCGTTATATAAAGTGCAAACCCACATGTGCAATATTACAAGGCCCCAAAGCCGTCAGTCCATAGTAACGAAGTTACCTTCGTTACATTTCCTCCTCCCTCTCCCGAAGGAGAACAGTGTCTCATTCCTGCGACATTCTGGACAGAAAGTCTGCCACTATATTGGTCTTCCCTGACCCGTAGCGAACGGTGAAGTCATACGGCTGCAGTGCCAGGTACCATCCAGCGATGCGCATGTTTGCATCTCTCATGCGATGCAACCACTGTAGAGCTCTGTGATCTGTTCCAAAACGAAGTGCCGCCCAGCAGATAATATCTGAGGGAGTCAATGGCCGACTTCATCGCCAAACACTCCTTTTCAACCGTGGAGTATCTAGTCTCTCTATCCAGCAGCTTGCGACTCAGGAAAACAACAGGTCTCCAGTCTCCCTCCTCCTCCTGCAGCAGCACTGCCCCTAGGCCCACTCCAGAAGCATCGGTTTGCAGGGTGAAGGGCTTGTCAAAGTCTGGAGTGTGAAGGACAGAGTTAGCGCAGACTGCATCTTTCAAGTCTCTAAAAGCTTTGTCACACTCATTGGTCCATTTCAGTTTGTTGGGAGCAGAGGCTTTGGTCAAGTCATTCAACACAACCGCCCTGTCTGCAAAATGAGGAACAAACTTACGGTACCAACCGACCAACCCCAGAAACCCTCTCATCTTCTTCTTGGTAGTGGGCACAGGGAACGACTGTATGGCCTCGACTTTCCCCAGCTGTGGCTTAATCTTCCCAAATCCGATGATGTAGCCCAGGTACTTCACTTCTCTTTGAGCGATAGCACACTTGTTTGGGTTGATTGTCAGACCAGCTGCTCTGATCCGCTGCAAGACTTGTTGTAGATGGAACCTGTGGTCATCCCAGGATTGGCTGAAAATAAGCACATCATCCAAATATTCAGCAGAGAAGTCAGAGACATCCCTCAATACATGGTCCATCAGTCTTTGGAATGTTGCCGGCGCCCCTTGGAGACCAAATGGCATGACTCTGAACTGATACATACCAAATGGGGTCCTAAAGGCTGTCAACTCCTTAGCTTCAGGTGCCAATGCTAACTGCCAGTAGCCTTTTGCTTAGGTCCAACGTGGTGATGTACTGAGCTTTGCCAACCCTTTCCAACAGATCGTCAATTCGAGGCATTGGGTATGGATCGAAATTAGACACTGCATTCAGGTACCTGAAGTCAATGCAAAATCGAAGTGATCCATCTTTCTTTGGAACCAGTACAATTGGGCTGCACCACTCACTGCAGGAGACCTCGATTATCCCCAGTTCCAGCATCATCTTTATTTCCTTTTGTAGAACAGGAATTAGCCGTTCAGGAATCCTGTAGCTCTTCTGCCGAACTGGAGCATTTCCTGTTAGACGGATCCTGTGCTGGACCAGTGAGGTAAAACCTGGTGTCTCTTAAAAAGATCCGGGTCAAGGAGTGGCTTTACTCCTTCCTGCTGGGTGGGAGATAGATGAGACAGGTCCAACGTCAAGGGCTCTGCTGTTGCAGTGGTGGCAGGAAAGAACTTCTCATTTGCTTCCTCATCCTGGACAGCACATACCAACAACTGGCACACAGGCTCTTGACGAACCTGGAACTCCTTGAGCAGATTGACATGGAAAGTTTGATATTTTTTTACTCTTTCAGGCATATATAGTTCATATGTGACCTTACCAACAACCCTGGTAATTTCATAAGGTCCATGCCATTTTGTCAGCAGCTTACTGTCACCACGTTGGCAACAATAACAGTACCTTCTGTCCTGGATTGAAAACCCTCTCCCTGGCCTTCTGATCATACCAGGTTTTCTGTTGTTGCTGTGCCGACTTCATATTTTCATGTGCCAGTGCTGTCATCTCCTCAAGTCTCTTCCTCATTTTGATCACGTATGAGACAACATTCTCTCCTCCTGGCTGTGGACTCTCCCAGTGGTCTTTAAGAAGATCCAAGGGTCCCTCTCACTTGATGGCCATACAAGAGCTCGAAAGGTTGAAAAACCTGTCGACACTTGTGGAACTTCCCGATAGGCAAACAACAGGTACGGAAGCCATTGGTCCCAATCGGACCCTGTATTTGAGACAAACTTGCGTAGCATGCCTTTGAGAGTCTGATTGTAGCGCTCTACTAGGCCGTCTGTCTGGGGGTGATAAGGAGTGGTCTTAATGCCCTTCAACCCTAAGACTTGGTAAACCTGCCTCAAAAACTTGGACAAGAAATGTGTCCCACAGTCTGTAAGGATCTCTCTAGGTATGCCTACTCTGGAGAACAGATGAACAAGACAATTTGCTACCTGCTTGGCTTTGATGGATCTGAGAGGGAAGGCTTCTGGATAGCGGGTGGCATAGTCACATACAACAAGAATGTAACGGTGTCCTGAGGAGCTTTTCTCTAAAGGTCCTACTATGTCCATGGCTATCCTCTCAAAAGGTGTGTCTATTATAGGCAACGGCTTGAAGTTGTGCACAGGCTACTCCCTTTGATGAGGTAAGTTGACAGGTTTCACAAGTCCTACAGAACTGAGAGACTTGCGTATACATCGCTGGCCAACCAAACCTACTTCCAATCCTGTGCAAAGTCTTTTGGAAAGCCATATGACCTGCCATGGAATTGAATGGCCTAACTCCATCACTCTGGTTCTGAATTGCTTTGGCAGAGCTAAAACCTCAGTATTTCCCTTGCGCTGATAGAGGATGCCCTGCTTAACTATGTAGGTGGCCTCCTCCAGATAGCTATGGTTGTCTTGCTTAACCCCCTCAAACTCTGTTACTTTCCCAAACCAATGCGTCAGTGTTGCATCCAGTTTCTGTACTGCCCCTATATCTGGGGGCAAATCTAGCAGATCTGGTAATTCTGAAGGTTCCTGTGACCCCTTTCTCCAGAGTACCCCTCAGTTTTTCCCTTCTTCTCTGATGGTTTCACCTCACCTTGGCTAAGTGGCTCCCTGACCGTTGCCCCAAGGCTCTCAACCTCACATCTTTCCCTGTCAGACTTGCAACCTGGCTTGTGCACTAGGTCATACAATGTAGGGAGATCATTACCAATAATGACTGGGTATGGCAATGTTGGGGCTAATGCTACAGGCAACAGAAAGGTTTGGCCTCCTACAGTTAGATAGACCTCTGCTGTGGGGTAAACATGTTGATCACCATGAATGCAACTTATGGTTGAAGTATCCTGACTCCACTTTTCCCTAGGGACCAAACTGGACAAAACAACTGACTGAAAACATGCTGTATCCAGCAAAGCTTCTACCCGCTGCCCATTGATCAAGACTGGTACTTTCCTGCCTTTCCCACCTAGTCTCTCGACCCTGTCTATCCTAGGAACTGCACATAGGAGAGATGGCTTGGTGTGGGCTAAAACTGGGCAATATGGCTTGGTGTGACCTAGAGCATTGCAATGATAGCACCTAATTTCTTTTTTATCGGCCTTTGAGCTTGGTTTGGGCCTCGGTTGTTCTCCCAACTGCGGGTGGCATCCCGGCTCTCTTTCCTGGCTGATGTGAAAACCTCTGCCAGGCCTGCTGCCTCCGCTGCTGTTTTGGGGTCATGCTCTCTTATCCAGATTTCTAGCTCAGGCTGGAGCATCCTCAGAAACTGCTCCAGGACAATTGTCTCGGTTATTTCTTCCACCGTCGATGTTCCTGGCTTTACCTATTTGACGAAGAGATCTTTCAGACGAACATACAGCTCTTGTGGAGTCTCGCCAGACTCGATCTTCAGGGACCGGAATCTTCTTCTGTAAGTATCCGGTGTGATTTCAAACATTGACAAAATTGCTGCTTTAACTTTCCCATAATTGTCAGAGTCTTTCATGTCCATCATCACATAGGCACTACGAGCTTTACCGGTGAGCAAGGGAACATGGCGCACCGCCCATCCGTCTCTTGGCCAGCGGCAGACATATGCTATTCTCTCAAAAGTTGTCAGGAACTGTTCAATGTCATCCTCTGGCGATAACGGCATCAATTTGGGTTCCCTATGGGCCAAGGGTTCCTTCTGTTGTTGGAGACTGTGTCTCCTCTGGTTGGACATCTCATCGTCATCACCAGCAGGACCCTCATAATCCCTGTCCTGATACTCACTTCTTCCGTGAAACCTGCTGTTGTCCTGAGTATCATCTTCTTGTCTCCGTTCTTGTGCTATCCTGGATACTTGCTGCTGTATCTCAGTATACTGCTGCTGCATGCTTCTTCAACGGCACTCCTGAATTGAGGACGCCTTCTCTGCTTGTTCCTCTTTAGCCGCTTGAACACGAACTAGCGTCGTCACCAATTCTGCTAGCTCCTCCAGCTTCCCCTCGGTTTTGCACTCCGCTGTGCTGCCTGGCTCAACTGACGAGGCGGCTTTCCCCTCTTGGTCCTCCTTATCATCTTTCTTCCCACCTCTCGGCATCCTCTCACTGTAGTGTGGGGCCCAGCTTCTGACACCATTTGTGAGACAGCGACCCTTTTAGCGGCTGGATTTCCAGTGAAAGAACCCAACACGAGAGGAGGTAGAGTTGCACACCATAGTGTCTTTATTTCCAAAACTACCATAAAGAACAGCCAGCCAGCATGGAGGTGTTCACTCCTCTGTACAGGTTCACTTTGCACAGGGTTGTGTTAAGAGTTTGCTCCTCATGCCAGACAAATCCTGCCAGGGGTCTGCTGTTTCACTCCATAGTGAGACTATCAGAGCAGCCCTCCATGCCCTCCAAGGCTTCGGAGGAGATAAAGGAAGTGCTGCTGGATGCTCCAATCAGCCCGGACGGGCTGTTCGGACCCAGTTCCATGCCATGGTGGAGTCCATGAAAACTGCCGCAGAACAGGGCAGCATGTCAGCTTGCTCAAGCCTGCTGGGCGCGCGCCCCCAGTGGCAGGGCCGCAGCACCCGCCGCAGCCACGCCGTCAGGGCTCGCTGCAGAAGCCTGCTGTTTTTAAACTATTGTTTAATAAACTGCAGAGCTCGCGGCATTCCTCTGTCCCAGATATACCTCCTACACACGGTCTTAATGAGCACTGGCACTGACTCTTCAGGTTTACAAATATTATATTTTGACGTAAATCAAAATATATTATTTTCAAAAGCTTTTTTTCTGATGCTACGATTAATTTTAAACAGACAGTTCAACAAAAGGATACCCAAAAAATGTAATTTTATCATTTAAATATTTAATTGTTCTCTCTTAGTAAGTTCCCATTTTCAATAAAATTGCGGTCTTACCTTGACTTGAAGATTAATTCCATTTGCCTATCCTTCTGGACAAACATCTATTACTTTTTTGTAAAAGTCCTCCTTATCTTCTTGTAGTTTTAAAATTCTACCATAAATCTAATCGATAGATTAATGATTAGAAAATTATAAAAGTAGGGTAGACATGTGGATATTATCTGGCTGAACAAAAAGTGCATTTATCTACAGATCCGTTTCCCACAGATCTAATTTTGAGCTATTTTCTAAAATCCTATGGAGAAATCTCATTGCTTTTTTGTGGAGGGAACCCATGCACAGCTTACTTCGGGTTTTAGGACGCGTCTCTTGTCTCTCGTCTCTTCACAAACCACACTTTTCGCGGCACACGTACTTACTGCCAATCAGCTCTGAATTATGTGAGATGATGTATGGCGGGGATGGCAGCTCAGTGCCCCTATGGTCATTATTTTTTGCCACACACATTAAATAGGACAATACTCTGAGCATGCGCAGTGTAGTTTTTACAGTCACCGTTCAATTAGACCAGGAGTATTCAACTACAATTCAACGAGATCCAGTTAGAGAAAATCTCCCCATGCAAAGGTCCGGAACATCAAAATGTCTAACTTGCTTTATGAATTAGTGTGATATATATTGAAGTAGCCTGTAGCTTTATCAACGTCTGCATGTAATCAACAACTGACTGCCAATCAAATAAAGAAAGTACAATTCAAAAACAACATATTTATTGTCAATTAACATTGAACTATACAGATATACAGTAAATACTGTGGATATGTGTAATGTTCCTCTCGGGCTGCATTTAAAATAAATAAAAAAATAAATAAAATAGCTTTTGAAATATGTGCATCTTAAAAGTGCTTAATTTTAGATAAATAAAATAAAGTGTAGCAGCAGCTTGAGTTTCCTTTTTCTTTGTTAACCGTTTCACATCATGACTTAACAGTTTCAGACGATTATAGAACAATATCAGTCTTTACACATCATAACAATTGAACAGTTTTATTCTTTCTTTCCCTCTTATATTGCAGTCCCTCACTCACTTTTTTTTATTCAGTGCGAGAATTGAGCTCGAGCTTGTCCTGCCAGGAGTTTAAATCTGGGCTGAAATGGTGTCAGGGCCATTCTCATACACAGCAGGTGCTCATTGGTTAGCCTTGCCCTGGAACGATATTTAGTTTTAATTTTGATCCTGGTGACTGATCATATTGGGCTCTGAGACTGCTTATTTTTGTGACCTCAGTTCTGACTTGAGAGGGAATGTTTGGTCAAACACTTTGTGTTTTGTCTCATAGTGGCGTTTTGGCACTTTTAATGAGCGCCACGGTCTCTGAACAAATGAGACACACTGGTTCTGTGCTCCCAGTGGGCAGGATGAACATGAATGATGTCCACTCAGGGTTAAAAGCTCTGTTCTCACTGTCCACTTTCCTCTTCTTGGAGAGCGCCATGTGTAATTATTTGTCTCTCCTGTCTGCCGCTAACACGCCTGTTCACTCTCCTCTCCGCTTCTCTCCCTGTATCTAATTTCTCTTCACTCACTTTTCTCCCGCTTCTCTCTTCTCTCTGCCGCTCTCGCTCGCTCTCTGTGTTCTCTCCCTGTATCGCTCTCTCTCTCTTCTTCTCTGTTTCTCTCCCTGTATCGCTCACTCGTCTCTTTCGCCCCCTGTCGTCGGCGGTTAAAATAGAATCGCCCCTCAAAATTGAATCCCCTATTAATGTATTGATTATAGGTCCGGTCCGTATAGGTCGGCGTCTGGGTCCGGACCGCGGTCGCCTGTTGCGACCCCGACTTAGACAGTGAGAGGGAGGGGCATGATCGGGTTTTGTTCCACATGGCTCTAACAGCTCAATAGGCACACACTGTAGACCTAATTAGAAGCACAGACTAAAACAAGCAATGTACAGACAAATCAGATGATTAAACATGATCTTAAATATTTTATTATATTCTTTTGCATTTTTTGTAATCATTATTTAATACTTTCTGCTGACACTAGGTGTAACCTGCCCCTAATGACCAGTCGCCACTATATCGAGTCGTTATCAATTTGTTTTAAAGCTCAATAAATAAACAAAGAAGACCTCTGACTGGCACTTTTTCCAATTTTGTCCGGAAGATTTAAACTTTGACATGTTGACCGGCGAAAAAAATGTAACGGAAACTCTGCCACACGGTTCCCTCGTCCCTTGAAGAGGCGGAGAGGTGGGTGTTTTTCATCTGCTGGTGTACTACGAGAGATTTTCAGCAGGAGGACACGCGTCCACCGTGGAGAATAAACAGAAGGGCAACCATGCTCCGGGGTTTCTTCGCTGTTTTGGTGTATTTGTGGCGGCAGCAGCACCACTTACCGGCCCAGCATATGTACTACAGCGTTTCCAGCGGGTCGAGCGGTCTCGTGTGAACGGACACTTTAAATGAATCGAATGCGTGTGAATGAAATACTTTTTGAAAACGCATACGGTGCGTAAACGCAAACGTTCCCGTGTAAATGGAGTCTAAATTTCCTTTTCTGTGTTTTAGAATCCTCACAGGAAAATATCTAAGTAATTACGTTTGCGGACCAAGAAAGATAAATAAAACATAGGAAATGTCTTAGGAATGTATTGCTTATCAATATCAATATTATGGGTGGAACAGGTTTGTTGCATCTAGCTGTTTAATATATAGAAAGAGACAAATAGAAGGCAGGCGGCCAGATTTACAGTCATGGTCAGAGAGGAAAGGTTATCAGTCAAAAGAAAAAAGAGAGAGAATAAAAATCAGCATGTCTTCCAGCTGCAGTGCAGGCAGGTCTGTTAAGGCTGTCAGAGAAGAATTGGGTGCATCTGTCTCCTGTGTGATGGATGTATCCCTCTATGACTGCTTAATTTCAGTGGAAAGTGACGGCTCAAGATAGAAGCTTTGTCTCCATGGATTCTGAAACTTACAAAATGTTAAATTCATGTTCTCACAAAAAAAAAAAAAAGTCTGTTAACAAAGTGATACGCAGAGTGAAGCAGGTAGGACCCAAACGCAGATAACACTGATAATACCTTTATTTCAAGGGCTCTTATCTTAACATATACATGGACAAACAAAACACTCCACGGTGAACTCCGTCACAAACAAAAGAAGCACCAGCACTGAACACAGGACGAGACAGACTAAATACAGGGAGGGATAATCACAAGACGAAACAGCCGGGCAGGGGAGGAGAAACACAAGGGCCACAGGTGAACACAATCAGATAACGAGACACACCAGGGAAACTAACGACAGGAGGAAAAACACAGGGAAAAGGACCAGACAATAACCCAGGAGGAAAACATGACAGAGAGAACAGCAAAAAACACCCAAACCTAGACATAGAACTGTGACATTACAACTGTGACGAACCCCCCCCCTCAAGGACGGATCCCAGACGTCCCCAAAAAAACAAAAGTCCAAAACCTTAAGCAGGGTGGGTGGAGGGGGTCCGGAGGACGGGACTAAGCTGACCGCCCAGGAGCACAGTAGAGGACCAGGAAGGGATCTCGGGCGGACGGCCCGGGGCAAGGCAGAAGCCGAGAAGGGGGACTCGGGCGGACGGCCCGGGGCAAGGCAGAAGCCGAGAAGGGGGACTCGGGCGGACGGCCCGGGGGCAAGGCAGAGTCCAAGGTGGGCGAAGGCCACAGCGGGCGAACTCAGGAGGCCGAGCATGAGGGCGAAGGCAGCGGCAGGAAGAGTCAGGGGGCCGGGCTCGAGGACGAGGGCAGCGGCAGGAAGAGTCAGGGGGCCGGGCCCGCGGGCGAAGACCGCGGCTCACAGGGGGTCGGGATCGAGGGCGAAGACCAGACAGCTCCGGAGGCCGGGCAGGACCCGGGTCGGCCGGACAGGAACCGGAGCCGGCGGGACAGGCTTCGGCAGGATCCCCCACGGAAGAGGACCAGGAGTTGGCAGGACCCCCAGCAGGAGAGTGGTTGGCGGGACCTCCAACGAGACAGGACAAAGGGTTGGCAGGACCCCCGGCAGGAGAGTAGTCGCGCGGGGCCTCCAACGGGACAGGACACAGGGTTGGCAGGACCCCCGGCAGGAGATTGTCGGCGGGGCCTCCAACGGGACAGGACATAGGGTTGGCAGGACCCCGGCAGGAGAGTAGTCGGCGGGACCTCCAACGGGACAGGACATGGGGTTGGCAGGACCCCGGCAGGAGAGTAGTCGGCGGGGCCTCCAACGAGACAGGACAAAGGGTTGGCAGGACCCCCGGCAGGAGAGTAGTCGGCGGGGCCTCCAACGAGACAGGACATGGGGTTGGCAGGACCCCCAGCGGAACCTCCAACGGGACAGGACATGGGGTTCGCAGGACCCCCGCAGGAGAGTAGTCGGCGGGGCCTCCAACGAGACAGGACAAAGGGTTGGCGGACCCCCGGCAGGAGAGTAGACGGCGGGGACCTCCAACGGGACAGGACATGGGTTGGCAGGACCCCCAGCGGAACCTCCAACGGCACAGGACACAGGGTTGGCAGGACCCCCAGCAGGAGAGTAGACGGCGGGACCTCCAACGGGACAGGACATGGGTTGGCAGGACCCCCGGCAGGAGAGTAGTCGGGGGGCCTCCAACGAGACAGGACAAAGGGTTGGCAGGACCCCCGGCAGGAGAGTAGTCGGCGGGCCTCCAACGAGACAGGACATGGGGTTGGCAGGACCCCCGGCAGAAGACTAGTCTGCGGGACCTCCAACGGCACATGAGTAGGGGCTTGAGTGGGGACTCGAGAGGGCTTGAGAGGGAACTCGAGAGGAAACTGGAGAGTTGACTTGAGAGGGGACTCGAGAGGACACTGGAGAGTTGACTTGAGAGGTGACTCGAGAGGACACTGGAGAGTTGACCTGAGAGGTGACTCGAGAAGGAACTCGAGAGGTGACTCGAGAGGTAACTCGAGAGGGGACCTGAGAAGGGACTTGAGAGGAACTCGAGAGGAGACTGAGGGGAAACTTGAGAGGGGACTCGAGAGGAGACCTGAGGGGAAACTTGAGAGGTGACTCGAGAGGTAACTCGAGAGGGGACCTGAGAGGGGACTCGAGAAGGAACTCGAGAGGTGACTCGAGAGGGGAATTCGAGAGGGGACTAGAGAGGGAATTCGAGAGGGGACTCCGGTAGGAACTTGAGAGGGGACTTGAGAAGTGTCTGGAGGGGAGACTTGAGAGAGTTGTTCGCCAACAGAACACGGGGTGCTGGAGTCGGCCGGTATGCTGACAGGACTCGAGGAGCTGGCGTCGGCTGGAGAGCCAGCAGCAGACGAGGTGCTGGAGTCGGCCGGTACGCCGACCAGGACACGGGGAGCTGGTGTTGGCTTGGGGAGCCAACAAGAGACGAGGTGCTGGAGTCGGCCGTTACGCCGACAGGACACGGGGTGCTGGCGTCGGCTGGAGAGCCAGCAGCAGACGAGGTGCTGGAGTCGGGCCGGTAACGAGGAGCTGGAGTCGGGGCCATGGACTGATGGGGTCTGGTACTTGAGCCGGAACTATGGCTGGAACTGGGGCCGGAACCATGGCTGCTGGGGCCAGAACTGGGGCTGGAACCCTGGCTGTTGGGCGCGGAGCGAAGCCTGGACCCTGGCTGTGTAAGACAGGTAATGGAGTATGGAATTAAAGCTGCGTGGGCCGGTACTGGAGCATGAAGCCATGGCTGCTGGGGCCTGTACTGGGCTGGAAATCATGGCTGCTGGGGCCAGAACTGGGGCCGAACCATCGCTGTGTGGGCCGGTTCTGTAGCTGGAACCATGGCTGCTGGGGCTCGGGCTACCTGGCCTTGCGACGACTCCTCTTAGCAGCCGCCTGAATACTCCGTGGACCTCCATAAGCCAGACGAGTCCGTAATACAACTCCTGGACAGGAGCAGGACCTTGGGGCAGAAGCACGGGTTGACTTCAGGCGGAACCCACCAAGGCGTATGGTGCCAGGTTGGGAATTGGGAGACATGGAGTTAGCATGCCTGGGGCTAGCAGGCAGGGGATAACACACCGAGAGGAAATCCAAAATCCAGCCAGGTAAGAATTCACCAAGCCTGGCTTCTCCTTAGCCATCTTGGCGAGCCTCTGCCAGAGCTGCCTCTCGCTGCTGAACCCCGACGCTCCCCCTCCATTCACCATAGCTGCAAGCCAGCAAGTAGGTGAATGAAAGCAGCTCCCTTTCAAAAGGATCATCTGCTGGTCCATATTTGGTTGGTGCTTTCTGATACGCAGAGTGAAGCAGGTAGGACCCCAACGCAGATAACACTGATAATACCTTTATTTCAAGGGCTCTTAACATATACATGGACAAACAAAACACTCCACGGTGAACTCCGTCACAAACAAAAGAAGCACCAACACTGAACACAGGACGAGACAAGACTAAATACAGGGAGGGATAATCACAGACGAGAAACAGCCGGGCAGGGGAGGAGAAACACAAGGGCCACAGGTGAACACAATCAGATAACGAGACACACCAGGGAAACTAACGACAGGAGGAAAAACACAGGGAAAAGGACCAGACAATAACCCAGGAGGAAAACATGACAGAGAGAACAGCAAAAAAGTGGTAACCTAAACATTTGAGTTCACAGCAAAAATACTGCTATCAACTCTTTGTTGTTTGTATTTGGTACACATAAAAGCATTCAATACTTCGGCAGCTGATAATCTGTTTTTCTCTTTATGTTTGCAATGCTAATCTGTTTTTCTCTTTATGTTTGCAATGCTATGAACACAAGTGATTCAGAGCAGGCAAAGGACTTGTGGCACAAATCAATGAGCCATTAGCCACTTAAAAAAAAGGTGCACTGTAATGTTAATATGTAACATTAACAGTGCTGAGGAAGTGTCTGCATCTCTCCAAGATGGACTGTACATGATTAACTATTTTTTATTAAATGTATAAGAACTCCCAGACTGTTAAAGGTCTCCTATCATGCAAAATGCACTTTTTGTATGTATTTTATACATACATATGTGTCCCCGGTGTCAGGGAACTCACAAAGTGTAAGACAACAAAACCCTCTCTCTTTTCCTCCGTACCCAAATCTCTAAAAACAGGTGTACAATGGAGCTGATCCAGATTTGCTGCCGATATGACGTAATATCGGAAATGTAGGCTGGCTTTTGAAGCAGTGTTATAGCAGAAAGTTTAATACAGCGTATTTCTGGTATATTCATTTATTATGTCACCTGATATGAGAAGTGTGTTAAATTTGAATGGCAGAAAGTCTTGTTGCAGTTTCCAAATATCAAGAGAGGCCTGTGAGTCTCTTTGTTATCATCAATGGTTTATGCAATTAACAGGGGAACTCCAAGAGAGATCTTCCTCAGATATAATGCAGTTAAAGTCTTGTTAGTTAATGATTCATTTCCTGCATGGCTCATAAAGAGGCCTGGAGACAAGAGTCGGCCTGAATTATCAATAAATGTATTCATTCCAAGTAAGCTGACTTCAAGGTGAGAGGAAGTTCAGGGATGGCTTTAGGAACGGAACGGTTAACTTTGGTTAGTTAACTGATCCTGTGGCCGATTTCTCTGTGTTTTATTCTTTCATGTGTGGGTACTAAATTGATACAACATTGTGGAGTGGTTGGCTTAAACATGCTTAATTACTCTGTATGAAGTAGAAGCAGCTTTCATGACAGAAGACTAGAGAGGTAGGGGAGGATACATTCTTCATTACACACAGCATGTAAAGTATCAGGGAAGTATGTCTTATGTGTGTGTTTAATTACTTTGTATCAATAATGGCAGTCTGTGTAACAAGAAGCTGGAAATATGAGAAGTGAAACCTTTGTATTTGGAGTAGTGGAGATGTGGGGAGCTTACAACAGCTCAAATATCTGGAATGCTGCAGGATAAAATGAGTGTGCGCTACTATTTCACTGCTTGAGAGCAGAGGTAATGTTTTTCCTCGTTATTATTGATATTAAAGTAACTTACATGTATTACTTGTATTAGTCAACAATAAACAACTATATCTTCGACATATCTTTAAAATGCTAAGGGTGTGTGGAGCTGTGTGTATTGAACTGATGGGGGAGGGGGAGGGGGAGCAGAGATGGAACTCTATGCAAGAAGGGGGGTGTGTGTCCAAACTGCAAGAATGTGAGACAGCGAACACCAGATGTGTTCGTTTTGCCCTCAAACTGAAGAGACTCTTTTCTTTTCTGCCTCCTGGCTGGCTCGCGCTGATTCGCTGCGACAGGCTGTCGTTGTATATCGCCCAATAGATGACCCCTATGGGAGGAGCATCCACACAACTCCTCCTGTTGTTCTTACATGTGTGCTGTTGTGTGTTTTGTTCAGCCTCTTTTCCCCCTGCCGTCAAGATGATGGGATCTCCCGGCACTGGGACAAGAGCAGGGGGTACCCCCTTTAAAGAGTATTGTATTGTTCGATTACCATTAAAACAGATTATTGTTTAACCCTGTATCTGGTGCTTTGAATTCCTTCTTTTATAAATTTACCACCACTCCTTGCTCCAACACTTTACACCCACGGCCCTATCAGAAGTGTCGCTATCAGAAACAAAGCCTGACGTGTTCTGGAAGTAATATGGTCTTTGTTTACATTAGCCAGCCTTGCTAACACTCAGAGCTAACCTGTACTGGAGAGAGTATGTGTACAAAATATGGATATAAAAAGGTCACCCAGCATTTGAGCTCCATACTGATATGGTGTTTAATCACGGCAGCATTTAGCTGCATCTGGGTAGAATTCTTCTGATCAGGAACATTTCAATTATTTATTTATTTTCTAAAGCTTTAGACACAGAATCATCACCTCTCTAACAGGGCTGAAATGTAGGGATATGAGAGATATCTAAAATGCATGATCTGTTTGGTATTTTGAGTAAAACACATGATAGACATGTGTTTATATATCTGAGACCCATAATATTGGCCTAAAAATAGCATGATAGGAGATCTTTAAGGCTTAGTGTCTCTATCAATCAATCAATCCATCCATCTTCTCCCGCTTATCCGTGGTCGGGTTGCGGGGGGTAGCAGTTACAGCAGAGAGCCCCAAACTTTCTTTTCCCTGGCGACATCAACCAGCTCTGACTGGGGGATCCCAAGGCGCTCCCAGGCCAGAGAAGAGATATAATCCCCCCACCTGGTCCTAGGTCTACCCCTTGGTCTCTTCCCAGACGTGCCTGGAACACCTCCCTAGGGAGGCGCCCAGGTGGCATCCTAACTAGGTGCCCGAACCACCTCAACTGGCTCCTTTCGACGCGAAGGAGAAGCGGCTCAACTCTGAGTCCCTCCCGGATGACCGAACTTCTCACCTTATCCCTAAGGGAGACACCAGCCACCCTGCGAAGAAAACCCATCTCGGCCGCTTGTATCCGTGATCTCGTTCTTTCGGTCATGACCCATCCTTCATGACCATAGGTGAGGGTAGGAAACGAAAATGGCCCGGTAGACAGAGAGCTTTGCCTTCTGGCTCCCTTTTCGTCACAACAGTGCGGAAAGTGATGCAGTAGAATATTTTAATGTATTAATGATTTGGGTAAAACTGTAAGCTGGACTTTGACGCAATCACATGTGACTTCAGAGAGACCATATGGACTTTTGAGGACAAAGGGCCAGCGGGGGAAGGTGGCCGCATGTGTTGACTTGCACTGTATGCAAATGCTCTCGCCACCTGTGAGTGGGGGAATTTAAGATTGGGGGAAGGTGATAGCAGGGGATATTTGGAGGATGTCAGCAGGACATCAGAGACCCCTCCCATTGCTAGAGAGTACAAATGAAGAGACACAGCTGTGTTCAGTATCTTTTCTGCTGGCTGGCTGACGTGATCACCAGGTAAATTCGGGTTCCCAAGTGTATTGTATTGAATGTATATTGTATTGTATGTATTATTGTATTGAATGTAATGATTTGTGTTGCATTGTAATATTGCCATTAAAGTAGATTATTGTTGACTTGGTGGCACTGAATTCCTTCCATATAAAACAGCTCTAGACGGACGCGGAGAGATTTGAAACGTGGAGTGTAAATCCATTTCAATATCTAACAAATGGTGTCCCGACGTGCAAGATAACGAGCTGAGGAGGAATTCAGACGACCAGATTGGGTCGGGAATAAGCGCTTTTAAACACCTCAGACAATCAGCAGGGCCCTGCATAACTATACAGAGAAGGTACAGACGCCTGTTATGAAAATCGATTGTCTGTGATTGAATACACTAAAATTTTAGGATTGTCTGAAGGCGTGTCACAGTGTTTTTAAGTTTAAATGGAATATACAATGCATATTTTATTATATAACAAACATAGTCGTTGATCGTAGGTAGACCAAAGTCCTGCGTAGCGTACATAGAGCAGTTTAGCGCGGATCTGCAGGTATTTTAGTCCTCAGTGGCGTAGAGCTGGTGCAGGTTGTGGGTTGAAGAGGTTTGATTCCCGCACGACAGACCTGGAAATCCGATATTTTAGATCGGAATCGCCGTCTAAAACTGGGGTTTTTACAGGACAGACGAACGCTGAAAGCTAAAAGCCGGAGGTCTGTTTTATGTTAATTACTCAATATCGGCGTATCTCAAAAAAAGCACTCGGATGAGTGAGGCTCATTTGTGGTCTGCTGCGGCCATCTAGGGCTGAAAGGGGGTAGTACACCTTTGACATTTTTATATGAGTTTAGCTTCAAGCGTGAGGTTAAATATTACATTGCCTGACCGGGTATTGAAGACGGGAAAGCGCGTTAATAGTAACTACTACGACAATAGCCCAGTATATTAATACATGTGAGCACATATTAATTGAGTCAGATAAATAAAAGCGAAGTGAATATGGAACGACAGAATTGCTAAAAACGATTCTGAAATTCCAGGGAGTTACCGGGAGCAATGGAACAGATTAAGAGATTGATTTTAAGCGGTATCAAACAGGGGGCTACAGAAAAGGCTTGTACTGATCTCCGATTCCTACACGATAAAATGATAACAGAGAATAGAGTGGGAGATGACGACACCATAGGTTAATTTGGGGCACAGCATTGAATGTATATGAAAGACAGATTGTAAAGCAACTTGCACACCTAAACGAACAGAAACCCAGATGGTTTGCTCGTAGCAAATGGAACAAACAGACGCAGGCACTAGATAGATTGAGGAGGGTTTTGTCACAATGCTGCCCTACGCAAGGATTGGAATTAGAATTCCTCCCGTCACAGACCAAAATCTCCCGGGTGCAAATGGCAATCCACAGCCCCATAAAAACAGATGAAGTTAACACTCTTCTGTTCCCTAGAACAAATGCAAAATAATGTTGTCTCTAACTCAGATCAGAAATCTCAAACTGAGCCCAAACTTAATTTACGATGAAGCAGGAGGCCAGTGTCGTAAAAGACAGCTATGAGGACACTTTGAAGCAGGACACCAGGGTCGTAAAGTTCCCAGGTCACGGCTCTCGCCTCTGCATCCTATGCATTACCATTCTTTCTTGATGTTTCTGAAAATGAAAACACAGTAAATGGGATTCTTTTCAGAAAAGGGGGAGTTGTTAGACAATAGGTCAGTGTTACACTGTACAGAGTGGAAACTATTAATTTGATATTTACATTTTTATAGTCTAAAATCTATTGTAGTATTTTTTTAGGTATCATAAAACAGCACTGTTTTAGCTTTTTAGGTCAAGTTAATTGAAGATTTGAGAATGTTAATTAGGCGTCCCTAAAATGGTGGTGGGATGTACTACACAATTATCTGTTAAATTCTGATTTTAGATTAATCAGATGACATGTCTTATTTTATACAGTCCTTTAATGACAGAGGTTAAAAACCTGGACACTTATTTTTATTTTTATGCATATACTGCCATCAGGCATATATTTAAATCCAGAGACAGATGCAGTCTCTGTTTGAACAAATATCACAATGAAAAATAGTGGTAGCAAAATCATCTTTATGTCAAATCATGTCGGGAAGAGATGAGGAGTTTTGTTTTGAAACAAAATGTTGAACTGAGCCATGTTGGTTTTCAAAAAGCTGACTTTTCAAAATGAAACAGATCACTTTTGAGTGTACAGTAGCAGTTTGCAGTGGAGATTTATTTGTGAACACTACAGTAGCAGGATGTATTTACCTGTCCTAGGAAAGGGACAGATTATAAGTAAAAGACTGGTTAGAAATGGAAATAAGAAAAGGTTGTTGAAGGCTGAAGAGAAAGAAAAACAGATGGATAAAAAGAAGACTGAAATAGATGGACAGGGCAAGATATTAAATGTGTTGAAGTGATATCTTGCTCAGAAGGATAAAAGGTGGTTAAAATATCACGAGTGAAGTTGGGAAAAGTATGTAGGAGAAAAAGAGAAGGTTTTTTGGATATGTGCATAATATGAGAAGAAGAGTTCCCTAGGGCTAAGCAGCAAAACATGTGAAGAGACAGGCATGAAATGTTAGACGTCATTGCCTCTAGCTCTTATGTCAATCAGGAGCCCTGAGCGTAGGCTTGAGGGATTTGTATCAGATTTCTCCACACAGGTTACAGAGGCAAAAGGGGGACATCAGACCCAAGTGGCTGAGACCCAGGTTCTCTGGACCCCATCGGGTGATGCAGAGGACATCTCACGCTGTCCGCTTGGAAGGGAAAGGAGACATCTGGTACCACTGGAATCAGTGAGCAGTGGGGAAACCTCCAGGAAGGATGTGTGAAAAGCTGTCATCCTCCTCCTCGTGCTGGGCCTGCTGTACCTGTCCAAGCAAGGGTGGCGACTCCACGGTGTGGGAAGCGTATCCAAGGACGCAGTATCAGGAGTTCCGGGTCTCGCCACGGATGGAAGTACCTGACACTACGCAGACAGTGAAACCAGGAAAGTGAGTGTTCACCAGAGCGATAAAGAGGAAGAGCAGGCACTCGCCAAAGGGGGAGGGTCCCTACCAAGCACTCCCTGTCTACACTCGACTGCAGTTAGAGTGGCGGAGAGACCATCCTGGATACATCTGACTGTGAAGCTGTTTTAAACCTAAAAGACAGAAACTCGCCTCTACTGTGGTGAAGTCCTGGCTACAAAGGGAGGTGATTTCCCAATAAGGGCACTTGTCTCAAACCAGTGAAGAAACCAACAGAACCCAGTAGAATTTAAAGAGTGGACGTGAGCAGGGAAACAGTAACGGGTCTGAGGGATAGAAACTGACGATGTACAGAGAAAGAATTAGACCATGGGGATTACATTAAACATGTGCCTATACAATCTACCTACCTCAGCCGTTGGGGTACTTTTGTATATGAATTTTTGATCTTTTACAATCATTTGTATTTTTTCCAAGGTCTATGTTATTCCGGAGTATAAACAGGGAGGGATATGTTGGAGACATACTGTTGTCTCCACTCTTTGGGAAGTTTTAATGCACTGATATCATGTGTGGCTCTGAACTGTATATGACCTTGCAGCTGCCTCTTCTTATGATAGGAGGCAGGGCATTTCAGGTTGTTGATATTTATGAGAAGACAGACTTGCTGTCTCCTAAATATCTCATTTTGACTAAAGCGTAATGAAGTATACATGAGTAATGTTAAAGCTTGAAGACACTGCAATTTTGCAGATTACAGATTAATTGAATCACCACTGTGAAGGTTATACCTTAATGACGATTGACTATACTCAATCATTCTGATTGAAGGGTTTAACTTTGTTGTTACTAAGTGATGTAATTGATGTATGGAGTTATTTACATATTTTGGTATTTCTAACACGGTCGTAATGAAGTTGATATGTGGAGCCATTTCTGAACGTTTAAATAGTCTGAATCCCAGAATGAATGTGAATGTCTTGAAAGTAGTTGATTTATTACATTTAAATCAAAAGGGGATTGCAGTAGAATATTTGAATGTATTAATGATTTGGGTAAAACTGTAAGCTGGACTTGACGCAATCACATGTGACTTCAGAGAGACCATATGGACTTTGAGGACAAAGGGCCAGCGGGGAAGGTGGCCGCATGTGTTGACTTGCACTGTATGCAAATGCTCTCGCCACCTGTGAGTGGGGGAATTTAAGATTGGGGGAAGGTGATAGCAGGGGGATATTTGGAGGATGTCAGCAGGACATCAGAGACCCGTCCCATTGCTAGAGAGTACAAATGAAGAGACACAGCTGTGTTCAGTCTCTTTTCTGCTGGCTGGCTGACGTGATCACCAGGTAAATTCGGGTTCCCAAGTGTATTGTATTGAATGTATATTGTATTGTATGTATTATTGTATTGAATGTAATGATTTGTGTTGCATGGTAATATTGCCATTAAAGTAGATTATTGTTGACTTGGTGGCACTGAATTCCTTCCATATAAAACAGCTCTAGACGGACGCGGAGAGATTTGAAACGTGGAGCGTAAATCCATTTCAATATCTAACAGTGACTACAGTACCGCTCCCGCTGCTCCGATTCTCCGGCCCATCTCACGCTCCATTGTTCCCTCACTCGAGAACAAGACCCCGAGATACTTGAACTCCTTCACTTGGGGCAAGGACTCATTCCCTACTTGGAGTGGACAGTCCATCGGTTTCCTGCTGAGAACCATGGCCTGAGATTTGGAGGTGCTGTTCCTTATCCCAGCCGCTTCACACTCGGTTGCGAACCAATCCAGTGAGTGCTGAAGGTCGCAGACCGATGAAGCCATCAAATCAAATCAAATCAAATCAAGTTTATTTATATAGCACATTTAAAAACGATGTTTGGTCGAGCCAAAGTGCTGTACATGTAATAAAAACACTTTACTACAGTACAATAACAACAAAAGACAGTCATTGCAACAGCAAATATAAAAACAAAACACACGGAAAAGTCAGGAGTCGTGCTCCGCTCTAACTAGAAGGCCTGAGAGAAGAAGTGGGTCTTAAGTGTGGATTTAAAAACCCCTAGGGTCTGGGCCGACCTCACATGGAGGGGCAGAGTGTTCCAGAGCCTGGGGCCAGCTGCTGCGAAGGCTCGGTGCCCTCGGGTTTTGAGCCGGTCTTGGGCACTACCAGCAGCAGATGGTCAGCAGACCTTAAAGCTCTGGCTGGGGTGTAGCGCTGGAGGAGTTCAGCTATATAGGCCGGAGCCAGCCCATTTAGTGCTTTAAAAAACAAATAAAAGGATTTTAAAATCAATTCTGTACCGAACTGGAAGCCAGTGCAGTGAGGCCAGAATTGGGGTGATGTGGTCACGCTTTTTATGGCCAGTCAGCAAACGTGCAGCTGCGTTCTGGACTAGCTGCAGGCGTTTAATTGAGGCCTGGTCCATACCCATATACAGAGCGTTGCAATAGTCCAGTCTCGAGGTCACAAAGGCGTTAATAACACTTTCCAAGTCTTTAAAAGATAAATACGACTTGGTTTTGGCCAAAAGTCTTATTTTAAAAAAGCAGGATTTGACTACGCTGCTGACCTGCTTGTCGTATTTAAAAGTACTGGAGAAGGTCACCCCAAGGTTCGTGACCGAGGGGAGGATGTTTTGTTGGAGGGAGCCCAGAATATCAACCTGGGAGGCTGGAGGTTGGGGTCCAAAAAAGATGACCCCAGTCTTGCTTTCGTTGAGGTTTAGAAAGTTTTTGCTCAGCCAGGATTTTATCTCAGTTAAGCAGTCCATCAACTGTTGTAATGAGTGTGTGACACTTGCTTCGAGAGGGAGATATATCTGTACATCGTCGGCGTAGCAGTGGAAGGGAATATTATGTTTAGTGAGAATTGAGCCTAGGGGCAGTAAGTACAGTAGGAAAAGGATGGGGCCCAGAATCGAGCCTTGGGGAACCCCACAGGTAAGAGGGGCTTTTGCAGAGGAGAAGGCACCTTGCTGCACAGCGAAGCTACGGTCTGTTAGGTAGGACCTGAACCATGCAAGGGCAGAGCCTGTGATGCCAGCGGACTGTTCAAGCCGTGACAGCAGGATGCTATGGTCCACAGTGTCGAAGGCAGCTGTCAGGTCTAACAGCACCAAGACAGCTGGGCTACCTGAGTCGGCGGCTAGGAGCAGATCATTAAAAACTCTTAAAAGGGCTGTTTCAGTGCTGTGCATGGGTTTGAAGCCAGACTGAAACTTTTCGTGGATTCCATGCGTGGTTAAAAAAGACTGCAGCTGGGCGTAGACTACTCTCTCCAGGGCTTTTGATAAAAAAGGTAGCTGGGAAATGGGCCTAACATTTTCGAGAAAGGAGGGGTCGAGATGTTTCTTTTAAGTAATGGCTTAACCACGGCATGTTTGAAGGCAGCAGGGACACATCCTGAGCTAAGGGAGGTGTTTACAATTAATAAAATACTTGCTCCAACTGAATCTAAAACGTCTCTGAGAAGGCGAGAGGGAATGCTATCTGAGGTGCAGTTTGTCGGCCGCAGGTGCTTGACCACATCCGAGAGAGAAGAGAGGGATACAGGCTCAAAGTGGTCGAGGACAGCAGGGCACAGAAAGGGAGCAGGATCTGGGGTAGCACTAGTGTGAGCTAGCCTAAGAGCAGATACCTTTTCAATAAAAAATGTAAGAAACTTATCACAGAGAGTAGTTGATGGCACAATAGAAGAAACATCACAGGGATTAATGATCGAGTTGAGGACATTAAAAAGAACCTGAGGTTTATGGGTGTTTTTGGAGATTAACAGAGAGATGTGCTCTGTTTTGGCTGCTTTGACTGCCGTCTGGTAGTCAGACAGGGAAGCACGAAGGATTTCAAGGGTGACATGGAGTTTATCCTTTTTCCATTTTCTCTCTGCACGCCTGCAAGCGCGTCTGAGAGCACGAGTACAGTCATTGAGCCACGGCTCTGAGAGCACTTTTGTGCGTCTAAGCGTAAAAGGAGCAACAGAATCCAGTGTTAGTGTGCATGTAGAGTCAAACATGGAGATAAGCTCATCAGCATTAAAAGCACAGTTCACATCTAATTTACAGATCGGAGAAGCATTAAAAACATCAGAGAACTGTGAGGCAGTCAAGGGGTTAATCGAACGCACACGACGCGCAGGGGCACGTGATTCGACTCCTGCAGAAGGGATGGAGGTTGTAAACAGAACCGGTAAATGGTCTGAGATATGCGTTGCTGCACATATTTCATCCACAGATACAGACAGTCCAAACGATAATACTAAGTCCAAAGTGTGTCCTTTTTCGTGTGTTGGGCCAGCCACGGACTGAACGAGACCAAAAGAATCAAGGAGATTTAAAAAGTCCCTAACCAGAGGTTTGGACTCGCAACACACATGGACATTGAAGTCTCCGGAGATCAAAACCCGATCATATTTCACCATGATCCCGGAAAGAAAGTCAGAAAAGTCATTTATGAAATCCTTATTGCACTTTGGCGGACGATACACGACTGCGCAGAGTATTGGCGAGGCCGGGTTCAGTTCAAAAAGCTGCAACTCAAAGCTAGCATAGGTAGTTACAGGGTGAAGCAATCGGCATTGGAGGCTAGCTCTAAACACTGATGCTATGCCCCCACCAAGGCCGGTGGCACGGGGGGAGCTGAAGAATGTACAGTCAGGAGGAAGAAATTCAGAGAACGGTGTATACTCGCCAGCGTGGACCCAGGTCTCCGTCAGGAACATAAAATCCAGTTCACGGGAGGTGAAGAAGTCGTTTAGCAGGAACGTTTTGTTTGCTATCGACCTAGCATTTAGCAAAGCCATACAAAGTTTTTGCTCCGGGCTTGCCGACGATGGAGTGCGTCTCAGCTGACGAAGATGTGCGTGTTGAACGCCGCGCGGGCCGGGAGCAGTCAGTCGGGCAGGAGGAGCTGCCAGCGGGCCCAGCAGAGTCCGCAGCTCCGGAAAAACAGGGCGAATCCACCGATTCCGCACATGACGTGCAGCGGGAGGGCCATGACATCTGAGACGTGGATAAGTCCCAGAAGAAGCCGTCAGGTATGCCTTCAGATGGACCAGTGCACCACCACGCTTTCCCCGTCGTCTAAAGCGCTTTCGGCGAGGCAGGATGCAGGGCAACCGGCGCAGGTAGGTGGGTATATCCAACAGTAGAGGGGGGGGGGGGGACGATTTATGGTTGCCAGATGTAAGTTTGGGCAGCAGTATCAACTCCAGTGAGGGTCTGAGGTGGAGGAGAGTTTGGCGATCATACACGAGCAGAGCAGAGACATTCTGACAAACATAAAACAAAAACAAGATAGCTAAAGGTAGAGAGCTGAGCGAGCGGCGAGCCGACACAGGCGCCATCTTCCCACACACTGGTCACAGCTGTACGGTCTCAGAACCACATCATCTGCAAAAGCAGTGGTGCAATCCTTAGTCCACCGAACTGCAGACCCCCTCCCCCATGACTACGCCTCGAAATCCGATCCATGTATATTACAAACAGGATTGGTGACTGTGAGACAGCGACCCTTTTAGCGGCTGGATTTCCAGTGAAAGAACCCAACACGAGAGGAGGTAGAGTTGCACACCATAGTGTCTTTATTTCCAAAACTACCATAAAGAACAGCCAGCCAGCATGGAGGTGTTCACTCCTCTCTGTACAGGTTCACTTTTTTTCTCTGACTGAAGACTGGCTCTTTTTATAGAGGTTCTTCAGAGGATTTGATTGGGAGAAACCATTCACAGGTACACTTAATAAATACATGTCATTATTATTATTATAAAGAACATCCACAATATAATTTACATAGCATTATTAGTTATTCATAGCCATCTGTTAATTGAACACAAGAACAACATTATAACTGTCCACAATAAATATAACTACATTCCCAACTAAGACAGAAACCCCTATGCTTATCTCGCCACTTGGTTCGTCCCGGAACCTTCTTTGTCAGTGTTTGTTCCCCCCGAGGACCTTTTGGCCAAACACACTGGAGTGGACACAGGACGAAACAACATGGGTGAGTGATAGATGTAAACTTTACAGTGTCCACTTATACAATCAAAAGCAACTTTAACGTCATGTTATACACGCCAATACATATTATTTACACACAATGATTAATCTCAACCGCTGTCAATCTTACACAATCATAAACACTTTCGGCGCTCTCGCTAACTCCCCCCTCTTTTCAGGTGGAGCCGAGGACCCGACCAGTATCTGCCAGACGACATTCCAATTAATACGGTTTAATCATTTCATAAATATGTAAACATGTGCAAATATGCAATGTCAAACTGTACTGTGCAATCACGCTAATAAAGTGCAAACTGTTCACTACTAAAGTGCTGAGTGACATTATTTCTGTGCAAAGGGAAGTCGTTATATAAAGTGCAAACCCACATGTGCAATATTACAAGGCCCCCAAAGCCGTCAGTCCATAGTAACGAAGTTACCTTCGTTACATTTCCTCCTCCCTCTCCCGAAGGAGAACAGTGTCTCATTCCTGCGACATTCTGGACAGAAAGTCTGCCACTATATTGGTCTTCCCTGACCCGTAGCGAACGGTGAAGTCATACGGCTGCAGTGCCAGGTACCATCCAGCGATGCGCATGTTTGCATCTCTCATGCGATGCAACCACTGTAGAGCTCTGTGATCTGTTTCCAAAACGAAGTGCCGCCCCAGCAGATAATATCTGAGGGAGTCAATGGCCGACTTCATCGCCAAACACTCCTTTTCAACCGTGGAGTATCTAGTCTCTCTATCCAGCAGCTTGCGACTCAGGAAAACAACAGGTCTCCAGTCTCCCTCCTCCTCCTGCAGCAGCACTGCCCCTAGGCCCACTCCAGAAGCATCGGTTTGCAGGGTGAAGGGCTTGTCAAAGTCTGGAGTGTGAAGGACAGAGTTAGCGCAGACTGCATCTTTCAAGTCTCTAAAAGCTTTGTCACACTCATTGGTCCATTTCAGTTTGTTGGGAGCAGAGGCTTTGGTCAAGTCATTCAACACAACCGCCCTGTCTGCAAAATGAGGAACAAACTTACGGTACCAACCGACCAACCCCAGAAACCCTCTCATCTTCTTCTTGGTAGTGGGCACAGGGAACGACTGTATGGCCTCGACTTTCCCCAGCTGTGGCTTAATCTTCCCAAATCCGATGATGTAGCCCAGGTACTTCACTTCTCTTTGAGCGATAGCACACTTGTTTGGGTTGATTGTCAGACCAGCTGCTCTGATCCGCTGCAAGACTTGTTGTAGATGGAACCTGTGGTCATCCCAGGATTGGCTGAAAATAAGCACATCATCCAAATATTCAGCAGAGAAGTCAGAGACATCCCTCAATACATGGTCCATCAGTCTTTGGAATGTTGCCGGCGCCCCTTGGAGACCAAATGGCATGACTCTGAACTGATACATACCAAATGGGGTCCTAAAGGCTGTCAACTCCTTAGCTTCAGGTGCCAATGCTAACTGCCAGTAGCCTTTGCTTAGGTCCAACGTGGTGATGTACTGAGCTTTGCCAACCCTTTCCAACAGATCGTCAATTCGAGGCATTGGGTATGGATCGAAATTAGACACTGCATTCAGGTACCTGAAGTCAATGCAAAATCGAAGTGATCCATCTTTCTTTGGAACCAGTACAATTGGGCTGCACCACTCACTGCAGGAGACCTCGATTATCCCCAGTTCCAGCATCATCTTTATTTCCTTTTGTAGAACAGGAATTAGCCGTTCAGGAATCCTGTAGCTCTTCTGCCGAACTGGAGCATTTCCTGTTAGACGGATCCTGTGCTGGACCAGTGAGGTAAAACCTGGTGTCTCTTTAAAAAGATCCGGGTCAAGGAGTGGCTTTACTCCTTCCTGCTGGGTGGGAGATAGATGAGACAGGTCCAACGTCAAGGGCTCTGCTGTTGCAGTGGTGGCAGGAAAGAACTTCTCATTTGCTTCCTCATCCTGGACAGCACATACCAACAACTGGCACACAGGCTCTTGACGAACCTGGAACTCCTTGAGCAGATTGACATGGAAAGTTTGATATTTTTTTACTCTTTCAGGCATATATAGTTCATATGTGACCTTACCAACAACCCTGGTAATTTCATAAGGTCCATGCCATTTTGTCAGCAGCTTACTGTCACACGTTGGCAACAATAACAGTACCTTCTGTCCTGGATTGAAAACCCTCTCCCTGGCCTTCTGATCATACCAGGTTTTCTGTTGTTGCTGTGCCGACTTCATATTTTCATGTGCCAGTGCTGTCATCTCCTCAAGTCTCTTCCTCATTTTGATCACGTATGAGACAACATTCTCTCCTCCTGGCTGTGGACTCTCCCAGTGGTCTTTAAGAAGATCCAAGGGTCCTCTCACTTGATGGCCATACAAGAGCTCGAAAGGTGAAAAACCTGTCGACACTTGTGGAACTTCCCGATAGGCAAACAACAGGTACGGAAGCCATTGGTCCCAATCGGACCCTGTATTTGAGACAAACTTGCGTAGCATGCCTTTGAGAGTCTGATTGTAGCGCTCTACTAGGCCGTCTGTCTGGGGGTGATAAGGAGTGGTCTTAATGCCCTTCAACCCTAAGACTTGGTAAACCTGCCTCAAAAACTTGGACAAGAAATGTGTCCCACAGTCTGTAAGGATCTCTCTAGGTATGCCTACTCTGGAGAACAGATGAACAAGACAATTTGCTACCTGCTTGGCTTTGATGGATCTGAGAGGGAAGGCTTCTGGATAGCGGGTGGCATAGTCACATACAACAAGAATGTAACGGTGTCCTGAGGAGCTTTTCTCTAAAGGTCCTACTATGTCCATGGCTATCCTCTCAAAAGGTGTGTCTATTATAGGCAACGGCTGAAGTTGTGCACAGGCTACTCCCTTTGATGAGGTAAGTTGACAGGTTTCACAAGTCCTACAGAACTGAGAGACTTGCGTATACATCGCTGGCCAACCAAACCTACTTCCAATCCTGTGCAAAGTCTTTTGGAAAGCCATATGACCTGCCCATGGAATTGAATGGCCTAACTCCATCACTCTGGTTCTGAATTGCTTTGGCAGAGCTAAAACCTCAGTATTTCCCTTGCGCTGATAGAGGATGCCCTGCTTAACTATGTAGGTGGCCTCCTCCAGATAGCTATGGTTGTCTTGCTTAACCCCCTCAAACTCTGTTACTTTCCCAAACCAATGCGTC
Organism: Harpagifer antarcticus; assembly: GCA_902827135.1. Taxonomy (NCBI): domain Eukaryota; kingdom Metazoa; phylum Chordata; class Actinopteri; order Perciformes; family Harpagiferidae; genus Harpagifer; species Harpagifer antarcticus. The sequence goes on along the minus strand of CADEHL010001118.1, from coordinate 2,208,717 downwards.
AGTGTTGCATCCAGTTTCTGTACTGCCCCTATATCTGGGGGCAAATCTAGCAGATCTGGTAATTCTGAAGGTTCCTGTGACCCTTTCTCCAGAGTACCCCTCAGTTTTTCCCTTCTTCTCTGATGGTTTCACCTCACCTTGGCTAAGTGGCTCCCTGACCGTTGCCCCAAGGCTCTCAACCTCACATCTTTCCCTGTCAGACTTGCAACCTGGCTTGTGCACTAGGTCATACAATGTAGGGAGATCATTACCAATAATGACTGGGTATGGCAATGTTGGGGCTAATGCTACAGGCAACAGAAAGGTTTGGCCTCCTACAGTTAGATAGACCTCTGCTGTGGGGTAAACATGTTGATCACCATGAATGCAACTTATGGTTGAAGTATCCTGACTCCACTTTTCCCTAGGGACCAAACTGGACAAAACAACTGACTGAAAACATGCTGTATCCAGCAAAGCTTCTACCCGCTGCCCATTGATCAAGACTGGTACTTTCCTGCCTTTCCCACCTAGTCTCTCGACCCTGTCTATCCTAGGAACTGCACATAGGAGAGATGGCTTGGTGTGGGCTAAAACTGGGCAATATGGCTTGGTGTGACCTAGAGCATTGCAATGATAGCACCTAATTTCTTTTTTTATCGGCCTTTGAGCTTGGTTTGGGCCTCGGTTGTTCTCCCAACTGCGGGTGGCATCCCGGCTCTCTTTCCTGGCTGATGTGAAAACCTCTGCCAGGCCTGCTGCCTCCGCTGCTGTTTTGGGGTCATGCTCTCTTATCCAGATTTCTAGCTCAGGCTGGAGCATCCTCAGAAACTGCTCCAGGACAATTGTCTCGGTTATTTCTTCCACCGTCGATGTTCCTGGCTTTACCTATTTGACGAAGAGATCTTTCAGACGAACATACAGCTCTTGTGGAGTCTCGCCAGACTCGATCTTCAGGGACCGGAATCTTCTTCTGTAAGTATCCGGTGTGATTTCAAACATTGACAAAATTGCTGCTTTAACTTTCCCATAATTGTCAGAGTCTTTCATGTCCATCATCACATAGGCACTACGAGCTTTACCGGTGAGCAAGGGAACATGGCGCACCGCCCATCCGTCTCTTGGCCAGCGGCAGACATATGCTATTCTCTCAAAAGTTGTCAGGAACTGTTCAATGTCATCCTCTGGCGATAACGGCATCAATTTGGGTTCCCTATGGGCCAAGGGTTCCTTCTGTTGTTGGAGACTGTGTCTCCTCTGGTTGGACATCTCATCGTCATCACCAGCAGGACCCTCATAATCCCTGTCCTGATACTCACTTCTTCCGTGAAACCTGCTGTTGTCCTGAGTATCATCTTCTTGTCTCCGTTCTTGTGCTATCCTGGATACTTGCTGCTGTATCTCAGTATACTGCTGCTGCATGCTTCTTCAACGGCACTCCTGAATTGAGGACGCCTTCTCTGCTTGTTCCTCTTTAGCCGCTTGAACACGAACTAGCGTCGTCACCAATTCTGCTAGCTCCTCCAGCTTCCCCTCGGTTTTGCACTCCGCTGTGCTGCCTGGCTCAACTGACGAGGCGGCTTTCCCCTCTTGGTCCTCCTTATCATCTTTCTTCCCACCTCTCGGCATCCTCTCACTGTAGTGTGGGGCCCAGCTTCTGACACCATTTGTGAGACAGCGACCCTTTTAGCGGCTGGATTTCCAGTGAAAGAACCCAACACGAGAGGAGGTAGAGTTGCACACCATAGTGTCTTTATTTCCAAAACTACCATAAAGAACAGCCAGCCAGCATGGAGGTGTTCACTCCTCTCTGTACAGGTTCACTTTTTTTCTCTGACTGAAGACTGGCTCTTTTTATAGAGGTTCTTCAGAGGATTTGATTGGGAGAAACCATTCACAGGTACACTTAATAAATACATGTCATTATTATTATTATTATTATAAAGAACATCCACAATATAATTTACATAGCATTATTAGTTATTCATAGCCATCTGTTAATTGAACACAAGAACAACATTATAACTGTCCACAATAAATATAACTACATTCCCAACTAAGACAGAAACCCCTATGCTTATCTCCCCACTTGGTTCGTCCCGGAACTTTGTCAGTGTTTGTTCCCCCCGAGGACCTTTTGGCCAAACACACTGGAGTGGACACAGGACGAAATAACATGGGTGAGTGATAGATGTAAACTTTACAGTGTCCACTTATACAATCAAAAGCAACTTTAACGTCATGTTATACACGCCAATACATATTATTTACACACAATGATTAATCTCAACCGCTGTCAATCTTACACAATCATAAACACTTTCGGCGCTCTCGCTAACTCCCCCCTCTTTTCAGGTGGAGCCGAGGACCCGACCAGTATCTGCCAGACGACATTCCAATTAATACGGTTTAATCATTTCATAAATATGTAAACATGTGCAAATATGCAATGTCAAACTGTACTGTGCAATCACGCTAATACAGTGCAAACTGTTCACTACTAAAGTGCTGAGTGACATTATTTCTGTGCAAAGGGAAGTCGTTATATAAAGTGCAAACCCACATGTGCAATATTACAAGGCCCCGAAAGCCGTCAGTCCATAGTAACGAAGTTACCTTCGTTACAGTGACAAAGCGCAGCCCTGGCGGAGGCCAACCCTCACCGGAAATGGGTCCGACTTACTGCCGAGGACCCGGACACAGCTCTCGCTTTGAGAGTACAGAGATTGGATGGCCCTGAGTGGAGACCCCCTCACCCCATACTCCCGCAGCACCTCCCACAGTAACTCCCTGGGAACTCGGTCATATGCCTTCTCCAAGTCTACAACACACATGTAGACCGGATAAGCGTACTCCCAGGCCACCTCCAAGATCCTTGCGAGAGTAAAAAGCTGATCCGTCGTTCCACGACCAGGACGGAATCCGCATTGTTCTTCCTCAATCTGAGGTTCGACAATCGGCCTGACCCTCCTTTCGAGTAAACTTTCCCGCGGAGGCTGAGTAGTGTGATGCCTCTGTAATTGGCACACACCCTCTGATTTTTAAAAAGGCGAACCACCATCCCGGTCTGCCACTCCTTCGGTACTGTTTCCGACTTCCACGCAATGTTTATGAGACGTGTCAACCATGACAGTCCCTCAACACCCAGAGCCTTCAGCATTTCTGGGTGGATCTCATCCACCCCCGGGGCTTTGCCACTGTGGAGTTGTTTGACGACCTCAGTGACCTCCTCCCGGAAGATTGGTGTTGATCCCCCGTCATACTCCAGCTCTGCCTCTGACATAGAGGGCGTAGTTTTCGGGTTCAGGAGTTCCTCAAAGTGTTCCTTCCAATGCCCTAACACTCCATCAGTTGAGGTCAACAACGTCCCATCCTTACTGTACACAGCTTGGATGGTTCCCTGCTTCCCCCTCCTGAGGTGTCGGACAGTTTTCCAGAACAACTTTGGTGCCGCCTGAAAGTCCTTCTCCATGTCTTCTCCGAACTTCTCCCACACCCGCTGCTTTGCCTCGGCCACGGATGAGGCTGCTGCCCTTCGGGCCTGTTGGTACCTTGCAACTGCCTCGGGAGTCTTCCGGGATAACAAATCCCTGAAGGCCTCCTTCTTCAGTCGGACGGCTTCCCTGACCACCGGTGTCCACCAGGAGGTTCGAGGGTTACAGCCCCTTGAGGCACCTAGGACCTTGAGACCACAGCTCCCCGCCGCGGCTTCGGCAATAGAGGCTTTGAACACCGACCACTCTGGTTAAATGTCCCCAACCTCCACAGGAATGCCCGAAAAGCTCCGCCGGAGGTGTGAGTTGAAGGCCTCCTGAACTTGGGCCTCCTCCAGACGTTCCCAGTTCACCCGAACTACACGTTTGGACTTACCAGGTCTATCCAGAGGCTTCCCCCGCCACTCGACCCAACTTACCACCACATGGTGATCAGTTGACAACTCCGCCCCTCTCTTTACCCGAGTGTCCAAAACATACGGCCTCAGGTCCGATGATACGATAACGAAATCGATCATGGACCTTCTGCCTAGGTTGCTCTGGTACCACGTACACTTATGAGCATCCTTATGTTCGAACATGGTGTTTGTTATGGCCAATCCATGACTAGCACAGAAGTCCAGTAACAAACCACCACTCCGGTTCAGATCAGGGTGGCCGTTCCTCCCAATCACGCCCCTCCAAGTGTCTCCATCATTGCCCACATGTGCGTTGAAGTCTCCTAGCAAGATTAAAGAGTCCCCTTCAGGAGCCCCATACAGGACTCTTTCCAGGGTGTCCAAGAAGGCTGTATACTCTGAACTGCTGTTGGGTGCATAAGCACACACAACAGTCAGAGTTTTCCCCCCCATAACCCGCAGGCGTAGGGAGACGACCCTCTCGTCCACTGGGGTAAACTCCAACAACGAAGCACCCAACCGGGGCCTTGTGAGTATCCCCACACCCGCCCGGCGCCTCACACCTTGAGCAACTCCGGAGAAGAATAGAGTCCAACCCCTATCCAGAAGTAAGGTTCCAGAGCCGACGCTGTGCGTAGAGGTCAGCCCAACCAGATTCAACTGGTAATGCTCCACCTCCCGCACAAGCTCCGGCTCCTTCCCCCCCAGAGAGGTGACGTTCCACGTCCCCAAAGCCAGCTTCTGTCGCCCGGGTCTGGTCCGTCGAGATCCTCCGCTGGCAGCGCACCTGACCCCATCGCTGTTTCCCGTAGGTGGTGGGCCCGCGGGATGGAGAAGCGGAGGTGTTGCCAATCAATCAATCAGGTAATTAAAATACTTTATTAATCCCTGGGGGAAATTAGGTTTTGTGACAGTTGCACCATATTAGAATAAAATAAATACAATTATGCAATAATGTCCCTGTCTGAAGCACAGGACTAGGCAGAATATACTCCACAGCATAGGGACCCTCTGAATGATGAAAACATGGTGACGCTCTCGATGCAATCCTTGCGCCCAAACAGTCGAGAAACCATCAAAGGAAAAGTTGTTGTCAGATATATCCTGATGCAGCCATGTTTCTATAAGGCACATTACACTTCCCTCCAGATATTCTCTCTGACTCCTAGCTACCACTGTAAGCTTGTCCATTATCAGCCAGTGATCTTACATTGCCCATGCTGAGAGCTAGGAGACACTGCATCTCCTTTTTTTATTCTGGACCTAGCTCTTTTCTTTAGTCTCTTTGGTAAACCCTCCATCCTCTGTGTCCTTCTCCAGATTTCAGTAGGGATAGCCATTAATCCGACCCACCATGCTAACCGGTTTTAGAACGATTAGCTTCTACCTGCTGGCAGCCACGCTTTGGTGTGCAACAGTGGCGTGAATGCAAAAGCAGCAACTCAATGGCGAAACAACGAAACAACATTTTTCTCTACAATAAAGGTTTAGAGTAGGCACTGCTTAATAAGTTACTGATAGAGGTTATTGACATTAAATAACAAGTAAGATCAAATAAGCTAAAAGTGCTCCATGTTCGGTCGTCGTCTTTTCTTATCCATGTTAACTGCTCGTCTTTTTGTCCTGGTTACTAGTGATGGGCAAATTAAGCTTTTTGTGAAGCATCGAACCACTTGGACAATTGTTTCAAAAATAGGTTAATTTCTCGAAGCTTAAGTTACAGCGACCTCTCCTGGCGAAGTGCAAGGCAGCAGTGGGTTTAAAGTATCTTTGCCTTGGAAAATATTCGATGAAGACTGAATATTAGAGCTGCACGATATTGGAAGAAAATATTCGATGAAGACTGAATATTAGGGCTGCACGATATTGGAAAAAACTGATATTGCGATATGAAAAAATACAGGAATTGAAGAAAATATATATATTTTTTTTCGTAAATCATTCTTTCTTGAACTTTAATGCTATACAATTGGTATTGTAATGCATGTTGCTTACCCTCAAATAAGGGGGCTCATCTGTGAATGAAGAATAGTGGTGTCTAGAAGGGATCCAAGAGATTAAACGTATTACATTAAACTATAGGAAGCTTCATTATCACATTAGGGAATTAAAATGCGTGACAAAATAGGTAATTTTACTTTTTATTCCACAATTAAAACCTTTTTTGTACAAATAGCAGCAAAGTAGTGGACATCTTTTAGACCAGTGGTTCTCAAACTTTTTTCAATAATGTACCCCCTTTGAAAAAATTCAGCCTAGTACCCCCTGATCAGCGCAAACAAAATTGTTAGTGAAAAAATGCCTATATAAAGAGGTACAGTAGCCTACACTGCTGCACCATCAGTATCAGCTTCAAACGCCGCGAGTGAGCGAGATTTTTCCACAGCTGGATTTGTGGTCCCAGAAAGGAGAAGCCAATTGAAACCAGGGACAGTTGATGACATTCATTTTCTGCATAGTAATCTAAAGAAACACTGAATTGTGAGATGAACATGGCGTTAGCTGCCTGTCTGTAAAAGGTTATACGTCTGTTAAAAAGTGTGTTAGGTCTACTATACAGATGTAGCACTCCAGATAGGACTCACATGGGTGTGTCCCAGTCAAAAACCCAGCGGATCCCAGTGGCTGGGGGTGTTGCCAAATTGCTAGAGGGCGTTGCCAAAGTTCTCCATTTGTTCAATTACAGGATTTAACCATGAGATGGCGCTTCATTCACAAATACACAAAGACAACTGGGTGTTGTAGAACTTAGTCTGTTTGCAATGTTTGCAGCTCTGCAGTTGTGTTTGCTGAATACTGTAGCGTTTAATCACTTATTTGTTATGGTTTTCACAGGCTACTATAATGAAAAAACATCAGTTTTGGATCAAATAAAGTATAAAGTTTGCTTTATGCAGTATATTTTTTGTAATATTGTTGGGGTGTTTTTACACAGTAGTGAGAGTGAAAAACAGCATAGCACAGATTAATAAAATCAAAAATAAGATGAGCGATACAAATAAAATAATGAGAAACTATGAAATAAGAAATGAATAAAACTTAAATATAATTATCATATCATATATTCTAATGTATTGTATTATTAAGTAATATCATACATTAACCCCATTATAGCAGATGCCACATTGAATGGATGAACTCATTTATGCATCAATAATTACAACAGAGTATTTCTAAATACAAGTTGTAACAATACTTATATGTATTTAATATTAATAACATAATGATTAATTTCAGATGATAATACTTTTCAGGGTTAGGACTGGTCTGACAGCGCATATCTCTCTGCTGCAGAGAAGATCACTGCTCTAAACAAAGTCAAAAATCCTACATCCAAACGGAATAAATAGAATGAATTATTATTAATTATTATTAATACGTTAAGTCTTGTTAATTGTTTTTCACTTTTATTAAATGTTTGATATTTCCGGTGGAAATGGTGGACTATTGGACATTCAAAATGCAGCATATTTTCACTCTTACACACATATATTCTCCTTTTACATACATACATTTTCACTCTCACACACGTATATATTTACACTCACACATTCATACATTTTGCTCTCATATTATCATATTTCAATGCACACATTCATATATTGTCAATCACACATTCATGCATTTTGTTCTCATATTCATATATTTTAATGCTCATATTTATACATTTTGCTCTCAATACGAAATCTACTAAAACAAAGTATATCATGGTAGTGGTCATCTGTTAAACACAAAAGTGTATCTTAAGGGCTGTAAATATAATAAGCCTGTTGTCAATTTTAGACACAGGCTTATTATATTTACAGCCCTTAATAACATTCATTTTCTGGACTCAATGTGTGTCTTGGCCGTTTTCTTTGTTCCAAGCAAACGACTGCTTTTTGTTTTGAAATCACTTCCGTGAGTTTCGCGGGCCTCCACCTCGCTCCACTGACCATTAGACCATTTAGTAAGGTAAAAAGCAAAAGGGCAAAAACGCCTCTCAGACGCACTTCCGTTTACTTTTTTAATAAAGAAAAACAAATGGTCCGTAGATACATGGACTCATATAGCCTATGTATGTATACTGTAAGGAGAATGTATGTGCGTGAGAGGACCAGTATGAATTACGGCATAGAAATATGCACAAGATATTAAAATGCATGAATGTGTGAGTGACAACACAAACCTACAGACTGGGGGTTGGGAGATCACAGGAGTGGGGGGGGAGAGCTGTGGAATGTGACCCTTGGGAGAATTCCTCCACACATTCCGATGGCCAATTCGTTTTAAACAAAGAGTTCGCAACACAGGACAGCATAGGCAACATGGGGGGTGGGGGCTGGTGAACGCTCTGGTCAATGTTTGTAAACACAATCCCCAGGATGTGTCCTAATCAAACCAAAAGAGAAAATGCAGATATCATTCTCTCTCTCGACTCGCTGGTATCTCGAGCTGAGCGCTCATTGGTGTTCATACTGCTCACAGGCTGGGCTGCTGTGTATATCTAGTGTATTCATACTGTACCCCTCCTCACTGTTTATTCATCATTCAACCATTTACACCTTCCTTTTTTTCCGTCAAGAGGTTAAAAAAGATTGAGTCCTATGTTTCCAATTGGTTCCCAAATCTGAACATTGACCAGTGGCATAAGATCAGGAGCCGGGTAAATGAGAGACTGAGGAGCCCCCGAAAAACAGATCCCGAAATAGCTCGTCCTGGTTTCCGCAGCAGATAGGCCTACAGTATGGTGTCTGTTATGGCAGTTATTTTAAATAAAACGGTGAAAACTGAACTTGAAAATTGTTTCCCCTTTTTATTTTATTTATTATTTTCGGGACGGGGAGACGTGGGGAGACGTGTGTGATTTAAAATTAATTTGCAGAAATGTAAAGTGATCTAACTAAGCTCTATTCATATTCTTGACGGGAAGAGCAGTGTAAATGGGTGGCCATATGCATTTGAAAAGCAATATAAATCACACGGTTATTATAGGCTATAAAAGCACCATCGATAACCATTACCTTTATCCAATTCAAACTTTGGACGGGAAAAAAGGAAGGTGTAAATGGTTGGGCTGTACTGTAGGCCTACTGTATACAAAGGCCATTCAAGCTATAGTTCTTCTGGAAATGTTCACATCAGGCACCTTCAAGTTAAACAATCAGGTGCACACTTTAATGTGCCGACTCGGTTTAAAGAATGCAAAAATGTGTTTAATCGTTAATGTCAGATATGTACTAAGTAGCCTAAATACAGTTGTTCCTGCTCAAGATTAGATTCAACTTTATTGTTATTGCACATATTGCAGGTACTGAGACAACGAAATGCAGTTTAGCTTCTAACCAGGGGTGCAACAAGCAGCGAAAAGTAATGTGCACAATACTACAGTAAACAATTAACACAGTAAATGATGTGGATTAAACCACATTTATTTCGTTAAAAAGAAACAAAATATGATTTTGTTTGAATGATTAAATGTAGGGTGAATTGCCCTAATGTGGGACATTTTTGCATTTCAGACTTCGGGAATATATTGCGATATGAAGCCGATACAATAAATCAAAATCCAGTACCATTCCGAAATCCCCAGTAATATTAGACACTAATAATACAGTAAACTATTAACACTGTACATATTATTGTTTGCCGTGGGATTAGGATGATCGGTAGTGAGAGCCGTGTTTCATTTTCCTCCGGTCGGATGTGATATAAAAACAAAGCGATTATTTTTGTTGTTGTAAACTCACCTGGATTAAATTTAGTGCATTAATTTCAACTCGCGAACATATGATACATTAATGATCGTGAGGATGATGATTGAAAATCGTTTGTTTGAGCCGGGCTGCATTTCCTGATCTAAAAACATAACGATGGTTTTGTACTTACGCCAACGTGAATTAAACATTATTTTGTTAAATAAAAACATGGTGATGTTTAGTAAATGATTAGATGTCTCTTATTTAGCACAGAATATGATCCTATCCGTGACATATGGATCTTAACAAATATCCGCTATATCAGATACCTGTAGATCAGCTGTTTATTTCACATGAGTTCCAGTGTGGCAGCTTTTTAATCATGGCTCCCCCTGGTGGATACATGATCCATTGCAGCTGGTTTCATTATAATTAAATGTATTTATCAAGGGGGCGTTTCAAGTCCTGCGGGGGGGTTTTCCTTTTCAGCAGGGGCCCACCCCGTGCCGATCACGGACCCGCACGGGTAGGCGTCTGAAATGAACCGCTACATCTGTATGTCTGTTTTTTTGGCATTAGCCAGCTTGACTGTTCTAGACAGTTTAAAAGTGTCAGACATAGGCCGCGGCCACCTTGTTGGAATTGCACTGGTTTCAGTTGGCTTCAATTTGTTTTATATCATCAGCCATAATGACTGTAACATTATGAAACCAAATAAATGCAAGTCACCAAGTCACGTTTTTTGTTAGGGGCGGAGGACCATCTAATTAATGTGTCTACATGAATATAATTAAATGGAATGAACGGCATAATTTAGGCATTGTATTTCCTGGATGAGGCTACCTTCGTTTTAAAATATACTATCCAAATGTAACATATGAAATGGCCAACAATTATCACTTTAAACGTCGTAGGTTAGGCTACTTGATTATTATTATTATGTAATTATTAACATCCCACGCTTTTTAAGCGAAATACGCAACTGCGTGTGTTCATAATTGCATGATTCTCTGCATCATAAATTAGCAGCTCGAATACATCGTCCAGCTGAACATTTAGGGGAAACCAAGCGGCAAACTCTGGGGAAGAACCAGGACGCCAATACGGAAGTGCCACAAACTGCAGTTCATATATTGGCCGATAGGCGATGACTGCAGAAAGGAGCAATTTCCATAGACCCCCATGTTAAAATGCCCAATTTTACAGCAGAAAAAAGGGGGGGGTTTCTACCCCTGGATGCAATAAATATTATTATGGATATAGTTAGATTCCACCTTCATGATTATGAATCTGTGAGTGAATTGTTTTCTAACGCAACCTTTTTATTTATATTAGGTCTTGCAGTTTTTGCATAAATTAGGGCGTGGTCACATTGAGTGACAGCTCCGTCAAGTGACTGCTGCTGTTAGCTTCTTGTCTCTCTGCTAGCTGCTCCGTGAAGCTACAGGGACTCTGACTGCTCAGTTCATCCAGGGAACACAACTTGACCCGGCCGTGTTTGTTGTTTGTTCTTCATACTTATATCGGACTATTGTGACTCGCTCTGCGGTTAAAACAGACGGTGCACTAATGCGGTTCTGCGGTAAGTGAAATTCGAGTACTTTATGTATGTGTTTATGATTTTAATCAGCTACGTAATGAATGTTAAGGCTTGGGTTAGCGTGTAAGCGAGTGATAGCTAGATCGGTGCTAACGATGCTAATCGTACCCTCCAAGTAAAACCATAGACTGTATATATAAAGGTTAAAACGAAATAGACAAGTGTTAAGCGTTAAGTGGGATAATACTGTAGAACAAACTGCTTCTGTTTGAGGTTGATAAAATAAGGTCATCCTTGTAACTTGGAGAGATATGTTATTATGTAGGTTGGAACTGTATGCATCGCTAAGGCTAATTTAAATTGGCAATGCTCAAGTATGTAGACAAGCTAACGTCGAAGTAGTGTATTTGAAATCAACCTCACAATAAGATGTGTGTATATTACAATTATTAATGTCATATTTCAAGATGATTACTAAGATATTACAATATGGTTGGTTGAGCTGGAGTTCATTATTGAGCTTACACGTTAACGTCACAGTCATCTGAAGAACAAACCCAAACCTTGTTGTTTTTATTAATTGCATTACCAAATTGGTATCAAATAAACAGTAAGCACTGGTAACACAACTTCCAAAGTTACAGTAAAATAAAAAGGACCCTGACTCGGACAATACACAATCCAACATGTTCAACAGAAGAGAATAAGTTATATTGTTTGTACACATGGTACTTTACATATATATCGGTGTGTTTAAAGTGTCCAGGTGATGCAGACAGGCTGGACCAGAGAGTGAGAGACAGAACTGGACTCCTCACAGCAGTGAACTTCAGCACAGGTACAAATACTCGTTTTTCATACTGTACAAAGAATCAAGAAAGATATTGGCTTAAATAAATGAAGTATTGACTTTAATACACTGATATACATTCCATTAAACAATACTAAATACTAGATCACCTACACATCAGTTAAGTTGAGAGTTGTTTCCATGCAAAAAGTTACATTAAGATGTTAACAAGCAATATGACTTTGTCAGCTTTCTAATTTAATGTATTGAAGGAAAAGATATTTGACACATAGTGAGAACTGCTACTATTTATCTCTCAATATTGTCTGAAAAAACGTGGTAACAGTTATTCTTTCAGTGAGACATCAGAGCAAGCTTCTACAGTTGCACTAAGTTTTGATAACAGTTAAATATTATTTTGATAATAAAATATATTTCAATGTTGATGAATTTCATACTGTTCATTCATAATCTGATTGTCTTTGTAGCTCACTGTTGAAATAAATAACTCTTTCATAAATAACACACTTGTTCTGCAATAATATGTTTTATGTTTCCTGTAATTTTTGTTAGGAAAGGACATGCCTGAAAGACATGACTCAACATTTTCTCCTTCTCTGAGGGTCAAGAAGCCACCCAGGTTCTGGTACAGGTCACCTCACGCCTAGACTACTGCAACTCCCTCCCGGCTGGTCTACCTGCATGTGCCATCCGACCTCTGCAGCTCATCCAGAATGCAGCGGCTCGTCTGGTCTTCAACCTTCCAAAATGTTCCCACACCACTCCGCTCCTCCGCTCCCTTCACTGGCTCCCGGTAACTGCTAGAATCCACTTCAAGACACTGGTACTTGCATACCATGCTGCGAATGGATCTGGCCCTTCCTACATCCAGGACATGGTTAAACTGTACACCCCAGCGCGTGCACTCCACTCTGCATCAGCCAAACGACTCGCTGCACCCCCGCTGCGAGGGGGACCCAAGTTCCCATCAGCAAAAACACGTGGGTTTGCTATCCTGGCTCCAAAATGGTGGAATGAGCTCCCCATTGACATCAGGACAGCAGAAAGCCTGCACATCTTCCTGCGCAGACTGAAAACTCATCTCTTTCGACTCCACTTCGAGCGATAGAATTACTAACAAGGCACTTATATACTAATATAGGACTGGCTTATCTATAGCCAGCTGAGTAGCACTTGAAATGTTTGGCTCTATGATACCTGATGTACTTATATGATTCTGTTTTCTTCAGGGTTGTGTCTTCCTGGTCGTATATACTTATTGTAAGTCGCTTTGGATAAAAGCGTCAGCTAAATGTAATGTAAAAGAAGAACATCCAAGAGGAAAATTAAAAGCTGATGTTATTAGAACTTCTTTGCTCTGGAAGTTGCTCCGTACACCAACAGTTTGTGTACAACACAATGTAAAGTCCTTTGCAATCACTCTCTCTCTGCTCAACCCCAAACTCTGGTTAAATCCACAATTCCATAAACATACTTTTCTTTAGGATATTCTTTAAAACAGAAGATTGCCCCAGAGATGACATATTTCGTCTTCTTTTTGCTGCTAAAATAGATTACGTTTTTTTAAAGAGTTTATTTTCCAATTCAAAATATGTGTCACACTGTCTGTTTGAACCGATTTTATCATTATCAAAAAATTATAGCTCGGTCAGGCTTAAGTTACTCATGGACAGCAAGCACACATTTTCGAAGTCTTTGGAGAAACACTCACATAACACAAGTATTTACATCATGCTCAAAATGCATTTTCCAACCTTATGTTCCCATCGCTATGCTTCTGTTCATAAACTAAATTAAATGAAAATAAATACATGAGATTGTGAACAACTGGCTGGCTATATAATAAACCGTGCTGATTCCTGCTGATCTTCGTGCTAGTCACAGGGGGTGTTTTGAAGCATTTGGGATATTAGGCTAGTGACAATGGCCCCAAAATGTTGAGATACCCCTCCCGGAGTTAGGACAAAACACAACTTACTTTTTCCCCATCTCTAAGGCCTCCCATACATGAAATGGATTGTTGTATACAAATATTTTACTGCAAAAGTGGTGAAATTGATATATAAAGTGAGACAGCCCAAACTAAAAATGAAGGCTGGCTGTCTGGGGGTTGAGGCATAACCACTCATGTAGATTCACAATGGAAGGTCTCATAGGTTTAAAACTTGGCATACCTGAGGTCAGGATATCCCTCTGCATTATAGAAAAGACTGAATGTCAATATCTTAATGTAAATTGGAGATAAAGTCATTTGAACACATACCTACAATAGGCGGAAATGTATCTATGTAGAATGATCTCTTCACTTTGTAGTGACCCTGACATGGATTGCCATAGCAACACACACAATGGCTTGTTGAAAATGTGTGGTTCTACTGAATCCAGCAATACCAATTGTGTAAAGGTAGCTTACATACTCATTGAGTTATGTCACTAAACGTGTATGGTGTCTTTATACACTGTTATGCCCAACTGCAGCCAAAATGTGCCAGGGACTAGAAGGTGAGACACAGAGACAAGAACCAATCTGGTGACAGCCTCCTCCTGGTTACTATACAGATCTATCAAGTTGTCAACACCTGACTTGCTGACCACTTTGACCTCCTCACCATTTTCAAGACCACCTGCCAAAATGACTGTGTTCTCTGAGGAGATTCTCTTGGGCCCTATATTGGCTATGTAGTTGCTTACAAAGCTGCATGCAGCAGCCTTGTTACCACTGACCTTGAGGTATTTCCTGTAGTTAGGAACTTTGGCTTTGCCTGTGATGACATGTGTATATATGCTTGCTTGGATGGTGCCTCTTCTTTGCCTTTCCAGGTCTTTGATTGAGTGTGGATGATCATACCTATCAAACACTAGAGCAACACAGTTGTTGTTTTCCTTTTCCATTAGTGTTGTGATCTTCTTCCAGACACACTCACCCAGGTCATTGAATGTCTGAAAGCCTGAGTCAGAGAGACTCTGTAGAAGAGCCATGCCATCGATGATGTATGCAGATGGTTCAGCAACATTACAACTGCTGTGTCTCTTCAACTACTGTCTCCAATTTTTTAGCAAGGTCGGCTTTTGTTGTCTTTCTCATGCTTCCATCATCATAAAACAAAGAGGGGAGGACAGCAGCAAGTTCATGAGACATCACAGTCTCCATGGATACCTCTCTTTGCTTGGATACAGCAAGTAATCTTCGAAAGAGCACATCTGAGTCCATGTGAACCTTTCTAGTAGGGCTGCACGATATTGAAAAAAACTGACATTGCGGTTTTTTGTTCCCCTGCGATATATATATTGCGTTTTTTTTAACCTGTAAAGCCCCAAGGTCCCGGCGGGTACTTTACTTTTTTTTTCACGACACTGTGTCTCAGGGGATCTTAATATTTAAGAACCTATTAATGTGTTATACCAGATTAACGGAAATAATCTCGGCTAACTGACGATACAAACCATTTTTACCAAAACAAAAGTCTCATAAGAAGCATCTAAATTACCCCTGAGCGAAAAATGGACTTTGGCACAGAACTCAAGATAAAAGTACCCTTATTACTAATCGTAGCTGCACATACAAGATATCCGATTAAAGCTGAGGTTCCACAGATTATTTAGGTATATAGTATCATCACTGAGTCATCCGAACTCGCGACAGGGGAAGCAAACACAGCCATCACAACACGTACCGTTACGGAGCTTCTAGGGGAGATCGTCTCACCGTAGTTCTCAATCTGATCAAAAGACGTGTTCAATGGCATTAAAACGAGAAAAAACGCGGCTGAATCGGTTAATCCATAGGTTTTTAACGCCTCTGTATAAAAAAATGTGTTCATTTATAATCCATAATTCCATTTTTATGTAAAAATCGCAGAGCAAAAGTTAGCTGCTAATGGTAGCCACCAGAGTGGCTGCTGCTTCCGGTCTTGGCTATGCGGCAGTCTAATACACACATTACCAAATAAGGAGTGAGAGTGACGCGTAGCCAAAACCGGAAGCTGCATACACTCTGGTGGCTACCATTAGCAGCTAACTTTTGTGCTCCAATTTTTACATAAAAATGGAATTATGGATTATAAACAATTGCTTCAAAGCCACAGATACATTATTAACCTATGGATCAACCGATTCAGCCACGTTTTTTCTCGTTGTAATGCCATTGAACGCGTCTTTTGATTGTTTGCTTCCCCTGTCGCAAGATCGGATCGCTTAGATACTATACTTAAATAATCTGTGGAGTCTCAGCTTTAATCGAATATATTGTATGTGCAGTTTCGATAAGTAACAAGGGTATCCTTATTTTGAATTCTGTGCTAAAGTGCGTTAGCATTTTTTAAAAAAATGAATAAAATCGCATGTCCCTGCGGTGTGAATATCGCGCATGCGCATATCGCGGTTATCGCCATGACACGGTATATCGTTCAGCCCTACTTTCTAGTACTGACTCCACCTGATGTTTTCATGTATTTGAAAGTTGCACACTGTTTTCTTTTCTCAGGATCCCAGAAGCTCTTAGTTTTTTTGGATTTTGCCGGCCGTTGTTCAATAAAGATGCACCATCTTGGAGGAAACTTGACAGCTCTTTTGCAACTTTCTCAGATGCAACTTGACCACTTGCAATATTGATCAGTTCCTCAGGGATACTATCGAGGTCAAAGGGGTTCTGCTTCTGCTCCACAGCTTCCATTATCTTTTGTATGTCTCTCTCATCTCTGTCCATTCTAGAGGCTCCATGTTCTTTGTGTGCTTTAGGGCCCTTTGCATCAGTGTCACAAAGGTCTTTCATGGCATCCACGTATACTGTGGTCACATGCCTTGTCATCAACCATCTTGTGAGAGCTGCCTTTCGCAATGTGAAGCCAACAACTCTTCTTTCAGTCTTTATTTCAAACAGATACAAAATAACAAATAACAAATGTGAAAAACAGAATACTGTATTGTTATAATACAGTATTTATCCACATTCATGGTAATATTTGTATATTCAACAACAAAAAAGTCTTCATATTAATAACTCCACCCTGACTTGCCTTCTCGGTTAATGGTTTCCTCCATTGCCTGATCAGTCGCCACCAGTGTTGGGACTAACGCGTTACAAAGTAACTTATTTTTGGCAGTAACTAGTACTCTAACGCATTACTTTTTAAATTCAGTAACTCAGTTACCGTTACTAAATGGTGCGTTACTCCGTTACTGCGTTACCTATTTCACTTTTGTCGAGCACAAAGAAAAGAAAGTTTCTGTTAAATGTAAGTTGTGTCCTGGCGGGTCAAAGAGCCTATCTACTGCCCAAACCAGTAATTCAAATCTCTTAAAACATCTGCAAAAACAACATGCTGGGACGAAGCTAGTAACTAACCGGCACATACCCAGACTCATCCAACGACCACTCCACCTCCACCGAAGCAACAGCGGCTGGATTTTAACCAAGGGACTGCTATCCAGGGAAAAGTCGATAAAGCCATTGCACGGTATGTTGTGGAACACCTGCAGGCTATTGCTACAGTGGTGTCGCCCGCTTTCAGGGAGCTAGTTAGCATGATACCATGTCCGGGCGGCACACGGCATATGGGCATACTTGCCAACCCTCCCAATTTTCGCGGGAGACTCCCGATTTCATTGCCCTCTCCCGGTTTCCTCCCGCGGTCATATTTCTCCCGCATTTCTCCCGATTTCTGACAAAATAAGATTTACTCAGGACTGTTTCCACTCGGACTTTAATACAGCTGAACCATTGTTTGGTTTCCATGGTAGCGCGTCTCATTAGTAGCACGCGCAACTGAAAGTCTGAGAGGCTGAGGAAGATAGTCACAGAAAACAGAACAAGAATCGACAACTCTCCTCTGCTCACTCCTTTCCTGCCCACACATATGCTCCATCAAGGATGGTGCTACAAGCCGCAAGACAGTGCACTTACAACTACAATAAGCATGTGAATGTTAATCTAATACAGCTCCGGCGAACCCTGCTCCGGCGATCCCCCCCACGGTGGTTTTGGAAATGCTCCCGATTTCTGAGGTCTCAAGGTTACATATGGGACAGAAAACTTTTTCCAACTACCTGGAGAAAGAATATACAAAAATGGAAAGCCAGCTAATATCGATGCAATCCAGATTGCATATAATGCATGTCAAGTTGATCAACAGATTGTATTATTCTCCAATGCAATAACAGTACTGAAATTAAGGCTATAAGGGCATTAATGGGAGCCCTTTTTTTAAGTAACTAAAACGTTACTTTTCACAGTAACACATTACTTTTTGGTGTAAGTAATCAGTAAAGTAACTGAGTTACTTTTGAAATGAAGTAACTAGTAATGGTAACTAGTTACTGGTTTTCAGTAACTAGCACAACACTGGTCGCCACACAGTTGAAGCTGTGATCCTCTGACCGGCGGACAACAAATCCGCCTTCTTGCATGAATGTGTATGTTTCTGGTTGTTCATGTTCAAGAGCTTTCATTTCTGCAACGTAGACCGGCATGTACTTAATTGGTTCTTCCAGCAGCTCTGAAACAAGGGATGACTTCACACATGCTATTCAGGTGAAGTTGAAAGTCTACTTCACGTTTTGAACGAAGGATCCTTAGCAACAGATCAGCACCCTTGAGGAACATTAACCAATATCCAAAAGTTGCTGATTGCTTAGCCCCTTCAACTATGAAAGTTTGGATAATGTTCTGGATCCCAGTAAGTTCCGTCTCCACCTCACCGATAAGCTGTTGAGCAGTGCCCTTGTCATTACCATGAAATGCATGCTGTACATCTCGTAGGAGTTGCTCTTGTGCTCCAGTTATTGAACATTTGCCTTTCTTTTCAAGCCATGATTGCATGGCTTTCCAGAAGAGCCTGAACAGAGCCACAGAGGCTAGCTTTATGCTCCTTATTCCTCTTGCCAGCTGCTTCCCCTGAAGCAACTGTCGGGCTGTGCCCTCTGCATACACGTCTGACTCAGTGAGTATGTCAAACAGTCCGCCATCACCATAGAGCTTTCCAATGCTTGCAAGGTAAGCCATTGTGATATGCATACCTCCTAGTCTCATTGTGATCTTCCCTTTTAAGAGCTCTGGTTTGTTCCACAATATCTGTTGCGCTTTGCTATAAATTGCAAGGTCTGTAGTCACAAGCACATGGTGTTGTCCCAGTTCTTCAGGTAGCTGTACAAGCTGTATCATAGCTGTATAGATGGTGGACAAATCTGAGGGCGATTCTCTTATGAAGGGCATGTATAGTACACTGGCTACTGGACAAGGTGTGTCTGATGTGAAGGCATTGAATGCAGACCACGCAAGAATATGCTGTTGATTCTCGCTCTGGTTTCGGGCCAGCTTCCATCATACCAGGTCTCTGCCTTCTGCTGCTTTGGAGACTGCTGTGTTTATTTGTATCTCAGGTTTGGGAAGTTCGGGTGGTTCTGGTCGCTTTGGAGGTTTGATATATCTGTAACCAGAAATAATAAGATAAGCTTGTTGTCATATGCATTAAATATCAACTCGAAAACTACTAAAACAAAGTACTTCATTATCTACTTTTCAGCTTTTATACACAAAAGTGTATCTTTCAGTAACTAAACCTCACCAAGTACTCATATTGAACACCCCCACCAATTAATTTGTACTGTGACTATACACATGAAAACGGAATGAATACAAATTAAAATAATCCAAACATACCTGTGAAGTTTCTCTCCATTCAAGTCAGCTGTGTTCAAGGTTGAGAGAGACCTCTCTGGGACTCGTGCTAGACATTCATATGCAGTGGAGACATGGCCTCTTCGGTACACAACAGATGCCATAGCATGAGTTGTTTGCTTCCCGTCCAGAGTATCCTCATTCTGATCAAAGTTATCGATGGCTGCATCAACAATTCCATGTTCAGTGACTCCAGTGAGGCCAGTTGGGATGTAGACACCACTCTCTGTCCTTGATATCTGGTCTGCTGCCACAGATGTGAGGAACTGTTGAACCTCTGTATAGGAAACACAGTGCCCCATTGCACTGAGCTCATTGATGAGTGACTTACTGCCAAATTGATGATGAATCAAAATGGCAAGTCCCAGTGTGATTGGTGTATGGATGTGACGGCACTGTGCAATGAGATCATGGCAGATTGCAATGACACGCAGAGTGTCCTTCAAAGCTGGTTCCTCATCACAGGTCTCGCAATTTCTGTGAGCATTTGAATCAACACACCAGTTCGCAAAGTCATAAACATTGTTTGGTACATAGTTGCTGCAATGTCGACGTGATAGTCGATCACTGCTGACATATGATTTATGGTCATGGTCAACCTGCTCCATGCTCTTTCTCAATATGTCTGCAGCTCTATGTAGTATTTGCCTGTCAGAGAGGCCTAAAGGTGCCAGTGGACAATGGAAAGCTCTAAGATTAGATTCTAAAATCTAATTTATTTTTTATTTACACGTCATATCGATTTCATGCTTGCATGAATAACATGGCTCGATAAAAAAAAAACTCAGTTCTTAGAAAATAATTATACTCTCGTCTCAGGCAATTGGATCATTCTACATTGTTCTTTTATGTCAATGCAAAATATGCTTTTAAAAGCTTATTTGAAAGCAAATCAAATGCAATAAATGTGTGCCGATCCACTGAGATTCTTTGAAGAGTAACATAATAAGTCTAAATTAAAAAAGATTGAACACTGCTGTTAAACATTTTTTAATGTGTTGAATTGTATACAGAGAAGTAAAGACTACAATGCATTTATTTCTAGATGTTTCCCAACACTAATATTCTGTGGCAATTCAACCCTTAGATGCAAAGGTGGGTAAAACATTTCGGTTTCACAATATGTGACATAAATGTGTTATATACCTAATAGTCCTCAAATCCAGTTTTTAATGTAGCCCCGCTGCATTTTTATGTACCTATTTTACTTTTTTAGAGAAAATAATATTTTCGTATATAATTGCTGTCAAAATTCTCCAAATCTACAATGGGTAATGACATTATGTTGTTGTCAGTGTTATTTGTTCATCGTTGGATACGCACAAGAAGGCAGGAATAGAGAAAAAATAAAACACTGTCACCAATCCTGCTTTTGATATTGATGGTAAAAAAGTGACCGCTCATTTGGAATGAATTTCAATTTAGAATTCAAATTGTAACACCCCTAATAATTACCCATACTTTACATGAGTGGCGGTGGCCAACTGTAATTCATTATTAACAACAATTATTGCTTCTAATGCAGGCATGATCTCTCAGTTAGGCAGACATCAATTGATACAAGTGTCAGTCCTAAGTAGGGTTGAGAACCGATAAGAAAATGCCGTGTACCAGGTACCCATACAAAATAAACAATTTCGGTTCTGCTTAACGGTTCCTAAATGCGGAAGACCCTGTATTCCACCGGGTCCGGCGTCGCCGCGGCGACCCGGTGGAATTTCAGCGGCGGACTGACCATCTGTGTGTTCTGGAGAATCACAGAACGGCCGGTCGTCAGCGGCACCGCCCTTAATTTTTTTAAACGGCATCATGTAAGTTGCGCTGACAGGCGACAGAGGTCCACAATTGCCCCGCAGCAAGGCTCCCCCCGCCCTTCCGTAGACAGTTCAGTCACTTCATAACACCAAAGATGGGTCGCGGTAAATGCTCTAAAGCAGGGGTCTCCAACACGTCGGTAGCTCGCGGGCAGCTTTTCAGTAGCTCGCCACTCGATTATCGATTATAGGTAGTAAGGTTGCTTCTTGATTTTTCGGCCGCGGCTGGACAATAAAGTTTTTTTATTTTAGAATTGTTTCTGTCACACGAATATAAAATTGGTCGGTGACGCAGTGATCAAGGAACAGACGTGACAGCAGCACAGCGACACCACACACGGAGCAGTCTGCTTTCTCCAGCAACACCAGTCCAGAATGTTGCAGAAGGAGGGGGGGGTTTTCAGAACCCACCGTGTCTCTGCGTGTGTTTTGGCGAAAGGAGCAAAATCATAACAAGGAGGGAAATCATAAAAACACACCAAGATGCCAGGTTAAACAATAATCTGTTTTAATTAAACAAGGTAATAATAGAATGCAATACAATATAATTATAGGAAGTACTTCCTGCTCTTGTTCTCGTGCCGTTGAGATCCTTCGGTCGTTCACAGCCAGAGAAGAGAGGTCGAACTTAATGCAACACTAACTTATATAGTCCAAACCATAAAGAAAGGGGTGACTTGAATTTTCCTTCACCCCAGGTCATCCCATTGGGAGATTTAAAACAAGATATCTTCTCTTAGCGAATCAGCTCGTGCCAGCAGGGGTGATACTTTTGTTTCTGAGCTGATAATAAAACATCTGGTGTCCGTTATCTCATCCTTCCTGCATAGGTTTTCCCCCCCCACCTTTCTACACATTCCAGAGGCTTTTTAATTATGTTTAACTTCTACCCTCTTTGCTTATTCAAAGATAATCTTTACATTTCTCCTATTTCCAGCTTTTGTTTACACACTGCTATTATTAATACAACGTAATTAAACACACATATATAAAGTAATTAAACACACAGATATTATTCAAGATATGTAGACTTACTGGAGATCTTAAACAGAATATGTTTCCATCCCCCCACCCAGTGCCATAAAACCTGTTATTCGGCAACATTCCTGAAGAAACACTCAGTGGGTACTCTTTTCACTCCAAACAGAACTCACAAATAGCCAAAAAACCACCCTTTTGATTATGTGTAAAGTGGAAGAAAAAGACTATTGCGCTACGCTACTTTTAACACAAAAAGGAACTTTGTTTGAATATATATAAAAAAACCTCTCTATATTTGAGAGGAAAAATGTACTTTGTTCCTTCAACTATGAACACACAGGAATGTATACAACCACACATATATTAGTGATAACTTGATGTAACACACCTCTTATATGGGTGACATAAAAATGAATATACCACAATACACTGTATTAAACTTTCTAAATCACACAAGAACCAACAGCAGAATGAACCGCTCTGAATCAGGCCCGTGTCGCTGCGGCTCAGACACACAGGGAGGGATTTGTGTTTTTGAAAAACACTCGTTATCGTCATGTCAGGTTTTTTGTGGATTTAATCAAGTCTTGGATTGCAGAGTATGAATGTCCTCTTGCCCTCTATTTTCAGTTGATAAATACTTGTGTAAAATTGTGAAGGCAGGAGGAAAGCTTCCGCGATCACCGTCTCCTCCGTTCCTCCAAACCCTGCCCCCTCCCTGAAAAATAATGAGTGACAGGCTGATAGTGACCCGATAGAAACGTTATTATTCACTTAATCACTGATTGAGATATGTTGAAGCTAACTTACTCTCATACATTCATGGGTTTTATGCAACAGTAAGACAGAGAATAAGTGTGCCCACATGCACTATTTTTGTTTAGTTTACTAAATACAGAACAAGACTGACTGATGAACATTTAAATGACTCTATTAGAGTGAACTTAAGTGGGTCCAGCATACACCTGTATGGTAGACTCCATGCAGTGCCATTCATCTCACTAACTGTAAAAAAGAGTGAATGCACTTATTTCATACATGTGCCATAAGATGTTTGTATGGTGGTGATTAAGGTGATGTATTTACTATGTGGGCCATAATAAGAAGTGAAAATATTGTCTTTTTTTCTTGGACATGTATGTGAATCTTCAGTAATTACTATGTGGGCCATAATAATATGTGAGACATTTTCGTTTTCTTGGACCTTGATGTGAAGTTAAGATTTTTGATAAGCTTTGGGTATTGATTTCACACGTGTACAAAACTAGCTTAATTCAACTGATGAGTGCTATGTGAATAAATGGGAGTGATGCGATGCAAGTAGCTCTTGGCCACTTTCATTTTTTCAAAGTAGCTCTCAGATGGAGAAAGGTTAGAGACCCCTGCTCTAAAGTGAGGCTCCACTACACTAAAAAAGAAAAAGACAAGGCACAGTGTAATGCCTGTTAATAGCTTGCCACAGGCATAGCTCAGTTAAAATAAAGCACAGCTATTGTGCAATACATTTGTATTGCATTTATATTTTTTATTTGTAAAAATGTCAGTTCAAGCGTAAATGAATAAAGATATTTTGGTTATCTAAACGTTTGACCTCTTTCTTTTACAATTTTGGAATCGAAACGGGGAATCGATAAGAACCGGAATCGATAAGCAGAACCGGAATCGATACGTTTCAAACAATACCGATCCCTAGTCCTAAGGAAGATTCTGCTATCAGTAAGCTGTACATTCTTTAAATCTGACACTTCAGTCAGCTCCTAGAAATTTAGAAGCATTGCTGAATATAGAGCAGGGGGCCAGGGAAGGCCAGACATTGGATTAGCCAGTTGGATGTGATGATATGCCAGTGAGGACAGCCGGTGCAGTGACTCAGTGGCCTTCCTGATAACAAAGCTAATCCATCCATTTTAGCCTCTTGGCCTCTGCCCTGATTCCCCTCATCAAACATCCCACTGCCCTATTGTTAGCTATGTTTGCTGCCTGTCCTGCTACAGTGCTTGGACCATAACTCTTCACTCTGCAATGTGGCGAGCAGGTCAACTATTAATTTAGGTGAAGTGCCATGTCTGTACCTGCTGTTCAGCTCAGCAAGGCGAGTCGAGCTACTCGGCTGAATGAAAGAGACATGCTGCCTGTCATCTTTCACCTGCCTGGCACCCTCACTCCTCTGGGCCTTCTTCACATGTGCTTGTCTTCCAAAAGTGCACACTGTGACCGGCAAGACAAATTGCGATATTATGGCAAAACTATAAGCAGGACACTTACTCTGGCCAAGAGTTAAGCTGGAGTCATAAATCAATCCTAGCAGACAGCCAATCATAGGAGATGGGAGTCAGACAGAGAGGGAGGAAGGAAGGGGGAAGTGGCAGGGTGGGAAATTCAAGATAGAGGCTGTAATTTGCACCAGTGGGTTGTTTGACAGAGTGGGATTAAGCACACAGATTGTACAAGTACATTTTGTTTTGGTATATTCAGCTTCAATTAAGCCCTTATATCTTAAACTCTACTGTCTTGCTTCTGGACAATAAATCCACAATTAAATAAATGTAGAAAATTAAACTACCATTCCATGTTTAATATTCCAATTCACCCAAAGTGCAGCAAATAAATCATACTGGTCAATTCAGTCTGATTAGACAAATGGAAGTGATCAGCATTCCACTGCCAGATCGCATCCCCCAACTTTCTTAATCAGGCTGCAGTGCTGTCGCCTTTCTCTGGTCATTCGATGCTTGTAATCATCAGATGGCCTGTGGCTCTGAAGAACACAAAAAAATCATTTTAAACTGCACCTGTCATGCTATTTTTAGGCAGATATCAGATATATCAAAATATATAAAAAACATATCTATGAAGTGTTTTGCTCCAAATACCAAACAGATCACCCATTCTAGCCATGCCTCATATCCCTCTATTTCACTTCCTGTTTCAAAAGTGCTGATTTGGGGTTTAACGCTTTAAAAGAAAAAAGGAGGGGGCTGTGCTCATGCGGGAGATTCTACCGGCAGATACTGCGGTGATGAAACGCCATATCATGGATTATCAACGATTATTTCTGAAACAATATGGAGCTCAAAGGCTTTCTCTCTTGCCGGTTATACCACAACGTGAGTTCCTTTTTATATCCAGCTTCTTCACACACATGCTCTGTGCAGTACAGGTTAGCTCTGAGAGTTAATGATGCTAATGTATACATGCACCGACCATATTACGTCCAAAACAGTCGGGCATTGTTTCTGATAGCAACGTTTCTGCTTTACACCCATGGCCCTATGGCCATGGGTGTAAAGCAGTGTTTCTCAAACTTTTTCACACCAAGGACCACTTAACCAATAAAAAAACACTCGCGGACCACCTAACTCCATAACTATCCAAAAAAACATCGTTTTTCTAGAACAGATTACAAATCGCCTGAAAATGGTACAAACAAGTGGCAACATGTGTGATAAAGTTGTTGCGCGGGGCTATATCATGCAATCAAAAGTGAAACTTAACCTTGCTCCATTGCGGAGATATTCCCTCGAGAGTGCGGAAAACTGAAATGTATTTATTTATTTCAAATGTGAAATGTTACCAATATACTCACGGACCACTAGGGGGCGCTCACGGACCACCAGTGGTCCGCGGACCACACTTTGATATTACGTAAATGTGACTGCTGCATTCCTATGCTCAGGCTGCCCAAATATAACATTCACAAGAAATATGTCATGAACAGTGGCGACTGGTCATTAGGGGCGGGTGGGGCACAGCACCATCTAGTGTCAGCAGAAAGTAATTCAAATAATAATTCCAAAAAAATGCAAAATAAATACATCTTCTTTTGCATATATATGCATAAAATGTATGCAATTTAATTGTTTTAACCTGCTTTATTTGTGGGTGATCCAGGGGCATGCACCCTGTAAACCGTGATCGTTTTTCTCGCGTCCAGGAGAGAAGCTTAAAAAGGAGACTAAATGGAGTCTCTGAGAAGGTTCAAAATTGGTACTTTAATTAATAAAAAGCGCGGTAATGTTACAAACAGGATATTGTTCAGTCAGGAGAGAAAGGCTGCAGCTTCCTCTCCCAGATGCCGGCTGTGCAGAAGAGAGCACACAAGCCTTCGTCTTTCCCGCTTGCTGGCTGTTCGCTCCTCCTCTCTGTGAGCTGTAGTGACGTAGGGGACTTCCCCCCTCGTTCTCCTGTGTCCGATATCGCGTTAAACAGAGGATTTCGACATTTTACATTCATTGCTTACTTCCACATGCCTTTTCTCCTCCGTATCTCTTTCATAACTTTATATGTAATACATGTTAACGGCGTCAATAGCCACTTTAATTATACTAATGGACGGTAGTCCCGGATGTCGTCATGAAGGATTTTCAGAATAAAAGCTTGGTATTGAGAACTTCCGTTTTTTTCCAGAATAAAATAGAATTTAAACTGACGGTATGTTTAAGCTACATTATGCTATTAAACATTGATTTTAATTTCTAACAACCCCCGGGTTTTTTTTTAAAATGTTGAAGTTAAATGCATCAATCTGGTGCACTTTCAGCACAACATGAATGTATGGATACAGCTCTCTACACTCATATGAAAGGGAGCTGTATAATTTTCAAAAATCTTTAGAATATGATCACAACCAATAACAAATCATTTAAACTTGTTTATTCTTATCTTATGTTACCAGTTGGCATTTTTTCTTTTTAGTTATGCATATTTGACTAATCACTCCCCTTTTAAACGTTTTTTTTTTTACTGTCCTATAGTACACATTGGAATGATTTCTTACTTTATTTTTTACAATTATAAATTAAATAGATAAAGGTGTGCTCTCTCTCAGTCTCGCTCGCTCAGTCACAGACGCTGTGTGTTCCTCCGTGGCGATGACGGCTTGCGTTAAAAAACAATAATAAACATATTTGTAAAGAGGGGGGACACAAACGGGATTTCGAAAAGTGGGGGGGACATGTCCCCAGGGGCGGTGGGTACTGTAGGCGATAGGGGCCTTCCCAAATATTTTTGTCACTGCATCCTGATAAAATAAAAATATAATGTATAATGTTTGTGTCTTTGATATTAGAGCTGCGATGCAGCCACCTGTGCCCTGTACTACATACCCTGGATATGCCATGCCAATGTCATGCACTGCATCATATTGAAATAATAGGCCTTCACCAGAGCATGTTGACAAAGCTAGTAACTACAGCGAAAGACCTTTACAATTCAAGTAAATTAACTTAAATATGTATTGTGATAATGTCCCACACAGCTAGTTGGTTACAACAACAATCTACAGTGATGTCACAGGGATTTCAGGCAGCAGGTAGTTGAAGGTTAATCCATGTGCTATGGCTACAACTGCCTCGTGGAACAACAACGTTTTCCTTTCTGTTTGTTTAATATAGGAATGCATCTTTGTCTATTACACTTTGCTTCTGTAGATCTCCTATCTGACTTTATTGTGAGCTTGTGTTTTCAAAAAGTAAATTGAGCATGTTTTATGAGACTGAACAGTCACATTGGACTCTCTCACAGTTTTCCCCCAGAAAAAAAAAAATAGTTTTTTATTGTATTTCATAATTACAGGAAATCATATTCAATTTACAAGAATAAACGGTTTATTGAAATGTGTCTCATTTTCTGTAATTTTACTAAAAAATACTTTTGTTATGGCTATATATCACTGTCAAACACATAACAAATACTGTTAATACTCATTTACTCAATTGTATAATTGCAAGAAAATATATGAGTGAAGAAAGAAATATTTTTGTAATTTTGCTTTATTTAACCACTAATTTACATTGATAAACTGAAAAAACACAGGTATTGACTATCCTATTATAGTAAAAAAAAACAAAAAACTACATTTTAACACATTTTGACTTTCACTTTATTGCTACATTTGTATTAATTTGAAGATTTAATTGTTAAATATGTGAATTTCATGTTATAAAAACTGTGTAAAACCATAGAGTTAAAAAAAACTTGACTGTTATTAGCATGTTGGGTGCGAATTCCTACCAGAGCACAATTCAGATATAAAATGATGCTATAACCCACCAGTAACAGCCACAGACTGTGGGTTATAGGACACATTTGTCTATGCCATGATACATCTATAAACTAGCTCATAGCTGTCAGCATTCACTGCAGGCAAACCTAATGTGACCATTCACTTATGATTTCTAAGAAGAAGAAGAAGAAGAAGAAGAAGAAGAAGAAGAAGAAGAAGAAGAAGATATAATATATTCATACCTCAGAGGGAAATGTCTTCCCCCACTCTGTTGTGTTTAAACTAGGGCTGTCAGTCGATTAAAATATTTAATCGCGATTAATCGCATGATTGTCCATAGTTAATCGCGATTAATCGCAAATTAATCGCACACTTTTTATCTGTTCTAAATGTACCTTAGAGGAATATTTTTCAAGTTTTTAATACTCTTATCAACATATGAGTGGACAAATATGCTTTATGCTAATGTTTATTATCATTTGAACGATGACAAATATTCTCATGAATATTAAACACAACAACCTCTGAACATTACAAATATTCGCCTCAATTCAACCTGGGACCTCTCTCATTCAATAATACAATACAAAGTGTGTGTGTGTGTGTGTGTGTGTGTGTGTTCGTGTTCGTTGGAGCTATGTGCAACTCAAGGCATATGCTCGAACGGGAGCTGCCTGGACGCTGCAATCATGTTGCGCACTATCCGAGCTGAGTGTGCTGACTTCTGGAACAATGTCCCGCTGTCTGGCTTCCTGCATAAAGTCAAGTGCTCGGCGCAGTTGTGGCGAAATGTCGCTCCTCTGTTTTCATTTAAACAGCTCCTTATATCCGTTAGCGCAGCTAGCTAGCACCAGATGCTAACAACAATAATGCACGTAAGGTCTCTCTCTCGCTCGCTCGGGCCACACATACACACACCCTCCCGGTCCTCCCGATGGCCAGTCGGTGCTTGCCGGTGAGCGTGGAAGTGTGGTCTGCCACAAGCGGGCGGCAGCTTGTAGATGGTATTTTAAACTTGATGCGCTCTGAAACTACGGGGCGGCCGGCCGAGGAAAAAAAATACACATGCGTTAATCGCGTTAAAATAATTAGTGGCGTTAATATTTTTTTGCGTTAACGCGTTATTAACGCGTTAACTTGACAGCCCTAGTTTAAACACATTACACACACAGGGAAGATATACTGTACATGCACAAACACACAGAGCATACATGCACAACCACAACCACATGCTGATAGGAGAGTGGATCGCAGAGAGGCTGCCAGATAGCCAGCAGTTTTGGTGTTCGGTGAGTTCACAACCCAAGTAACACTGACCTGCTGATCTCTTTCAACACAAGAAAAAGCCGTGCCAATTTCTGACATAATTTAGCTTTTCAGATGATCAAAAACACGAAGCTACCGCAAAGTCACTTGTGCAGCTAACGGTGATTGGCGGACAGTATGACAGCGGACAGTGCCTTATGCAGCTAACACAGAGTGCATTCTTCTGCACTACTGCACCATGTTTGTTAGGAAAGTAGCTTTTAGAAATGTATCAATGTTCTAAAATGTGTGACCTTAACTCAATATTTAAAAAACAGAGTGATCGGCGGACAGTATGCAAAAAACATATTGAGTTTCACTGTAAGTGAAAAATGAAAGGATCTAGAAGTTAAATAACATTAGCATCTTCCATAGGCCTTATCACACTAGCATGTACAATCAAGCCCATAGCATAACATGCTAGCAAGCACTAACAGCCAGACTCTGAACATCAAAACCTTGTTAGCAGTTAGTGCTACCACTATGCTAAATTGGTATTAGCATTGCAATTACAGGAAAAGGGTCCTTGTAGACGTCTAATAATATCCATCACAGGGCTCGACATTAATGACTGCCCGATGGCCCGGGGCCATCTAGTATTTAGCTCGGGCAATGTAGCCTCACCTGCTGGTTGCCCGATCGGGCAATCTATTATGCCAGTATCATGCAGCTCGCGGATCCAGTAATGAGTGACCCGACAGTAAAACCAGGGTTGCCAACTTTGGGTACCTGGCTGGAGTGAGATTTTGATATCATGGGTTTAATTACACATATGCGCACTAAATGACTGCTATCGTGTCAGCAGCGGGACCTTAGCATATATATAGGATATATATATACAAATACACAAAATTGGACACAGACTATAAAGGGCACAAAGTTTAATTCACTAATGAAAGTCAAACACATCTTTGTTTCCACTGTTTTATTGTGGGCCTGTCGCGATAAGCAATTAATTGACGTATCGTACGATAAATAAAAATGAACTCGATAAATTGCCATTTACATGAGGATGTGACTAGCAGTTCGAAAGGATGTACTTATTATTATATATTATCATTATGTCAGTGGTCTAAAATGGTCATACAACGGTGCCGACAATATTATCGTTTATTGCAATAATTTCCGGGAAAATGTATCCAACAAAATTAATTATCGTGAGAGGCCTATACATGAAACACACACACACACAAATCTACAGACTTACTCCAAACTGTTGCGAGAGAGTGTTTGTGTTGGGTAATCTCTGGTAGGGCTAACCCATACAGTGGTGGGGCTCACGTCAGTATTTGCAATGTAATTACATACACACTCCCCTTGACAGTGAAACGCCACACGTGAGGTTCAGATTATTTCCCTGTCTCAATCCAAATTGAACTGTATGAAATAAAAAGGCACATTTGTCTTGTAGTAAATAAAAAAGGCGACCTGGAGCCAATCCTGCAACTTCCCCACAGGTGAAAGAGTTGACCTGCTGAAAACCCAACCCCTGCAGGGGGGTCTGGGGGGATTCTCCCACAGGAGATTTTTTTAAATACTAACATAAAATACACATTCTGGTACTCTCTTGAGAAGAAAAATAAATAAATCTATTACTCCACGACATATTAAAAAAATGAATGCCATTTTAGTTTTGTGTTACTTTGTTCTGAAAGCTGAACCTGCTGCTCCTCACAGAGAGAAGAGGGAAGAGGCTGTGTGAATTACTTTACATTGTGGATAAGGGTGGATAGCCCCCATTGTTCTGTGTCAAAATGAAAGACAGCCCACACACCTATCAGTCATCAAACCGTGGGGTCTTATTTCATTACGTGTTGATTTCTATCAACACGTAATGTTGTATCGACATATAGAGATGTACTACAGCAAAAGTATTCTCCGTGGGGACTTCCTGCAACAACACCACGCCGTTATCTTGATTCTGATTGGCCAGAAGACATTATCAAAGATGTTCTATTGAGAAGATGATCACTACCTGACAAAAGTTTTCAAAACCGTTTCTAGTCTTCGGTATTCTTGTTTTTGGCGTGAGAATAGTTTTGGCAGCGTGAGAGCGTGAGATTGAGAGTGAAAGCGTGTGTCACACGCCAGATGCGTGAGAGTTGGCAACCCTGGTAAAACTAAACATATCTATAACTAGTTTAGGTAGTTTGAGAGGTAATTAAAATAGCTACGTGTGATATTCTAACCTGAAGTGTGTGTTTTGTCCGCTCACCGCTGCATGTGATCATGCAGAGCTGCGTGTCGACTCATCAGCAGCAGCTGATCTCTCTCTCCCGTCAGATTAGACTTCACTCGCGTTTATGTCCATATCGATCAGATCTAGCTAATGATATGACTACCTGCTTATTAAAAGACACCTAAATAATAAGTGTCGCTATGCAACCGGGTGAGGCCGCAAAGTATAGCGCAGCATTTTGCATTTGTTTACATGCCCACCGGAACCCCGAGGCATTACCAACAGATCAACGCACAATCAACCCATACAGGACATCTCTTTCTCCACATTAAGTGTTAGACATTAGAATGGACTATTCTTGTCTGTCACATACTCTTCTTGTCTGTCACATAAGTGGCGCAACTGAAGAGTATTGCGTACTCTGACGTCACCATTTTGTATGCTTCGCGGATGCGCTCGGCTCCTCTCGACATCAGCTCGGGTCTGCTCGGTCAGCTTCCGGATGAGGAGGCATTCGTTCGACCAACTTACAGTAACGGAGCCTACACACGGCGGCGTGCGTTGCCGCTTCAACGCTTCTGCCCATTCACTTTGAATG
Source organism: Harpagifer antarcticus (assembly GCA_902827135.1). Lineage (NCBI taxonomy): Eukaryota > Metazoa > Chordata > Actinopteri > Perciformes > Harpagiferidae > Harpagifer > Harpagifer antarcticus. Next base: position 2,176,261 of record CADEHL010001118.1, on the reverse strand, counting down.
GGGTGACGTCACGATTCGCCGAACTGCGTTGTGGGAGCCAAGCGTAGCTTCTCTCGCGGTGCTCACTGCAAAAGTAGAGCAATGTTCTACTTTTGCCGCCTCGACGGAGGCGTCAGCCAATCGAATCATATGCCAGTGCAAGCTCTAGCCAATCAAACCGCATGCTTGTGTGTCTGGGGCGGGAGATTCATGTGATTGATTGTTGGTCGAGTTTCAGCCACCCCCACCAGCAGGCAACAACGCACGCCGCCGTGTGTAGGAGCCGTAACATTACAAACATTTTTAACAGGGGCCATAATAGTGTAAATAATGTTTGTTTTGGCAGTTATAACTGAATGTAATGTTTTCTACTTTTGTACATTTGGGAAGGCATTTGCCTTCATCAGATGGAAAGTGTCTTGACCAACAACCTAAGTATTTCTTATAGCCAGGGCTCGAGCTTAAGGACGTCCCGTCGTCGAAAAAAATAGTGTCGGGGAGGATAAAAAATAATTTTGGGACGAATTTTGGACGAGAGTTAAAATAAAAATACCCTGCTAACTCTACTGCAAACGGTGATGAAAATGAAACTCAACCCGCGAAATACACACACAGTACATAGCTACAGCTCTGTCGCTGGCTGTCAGCCAGTCGCCCAGCTGGCTGTGCCCGCAAATTCCTGGCCCGCAAATTCGTGGGTCTAGCTATGTACTGAGTGTATGTATTTCGCGGGTTGAGTGATGTACAATGGCATCCCGTGGAGGAATTCTGAAATGTTTTACCGTTACATCACAAAAACGCACAGCAGAACCAGACCCTGGAGCGCCGGCCTCTTTATTTACTTACGTTCCTCTTCATCCCCTATGGGTAATAAGGCTGAGAAGAGAACCCTCCATCTTATTTAGTCCTTAGCAATATGCTGCGCCTCTCCCCATGTAGTGATGGGTACCGAGCCCCGGTATTAATCGGGCCCCGGGCTGGAATTATTAATGTTAATGTGTAAATGTTAAGCTCCGACGTTATCTGACTTTTTATCGGTACTGGAGACATTTAAAAAATATATATCATATGTATTATTGCTACATACACATTATATCGCAGTTTTAGTTTCACCAACTCCGTTTCTAATATGCAATAATGCTGCGTCCACGTCTGCCCATTCACTTTGAATGGGGTGACGTCACGTTGCCTCGCTTTGCGCCTAACTGAATTGTGGGTAGCATAGCCGTCCGTCTCCGGCGTCAGAAGTTGAACGGAGACGCCGGAGTAGCCAGCGCCAGCCAATCAAATCCCGTTTCTGAAATTCTGACAGCTCAAGCGCTAGCCAATCAATCCGCGTCTAAGCTGGGAGAGATATCCCGCCGTTCATTTCTATATTTAACCTCTTAAGCCCGAGGGTCCCCCCAGTGGACCCCTCCCACCGTTTTTTTTACGAGACTATATCTCAGGGCTTCTTAAAATTTATGAAACTATTAATGTTCCATACCCTTTTAACGGTAAGAAACTCAGCTAACTGACAATGTGAACCATTTTTATCTAAAAGAAACGCAAGAGTAATACCAAGCCTTTGAATTAGCATGGAGCGAAAAAATGCTAACTAATGCTAACGGACCTTTGCACAGCACTCACGGTAGAAATGCCCTTATTACTTATCGTAACTGCACAAACAAGATATCCGATTAAAGCTGAGACTCCACAGATTCCACACATGTAATGTCATCACTTTACGACCCCTAATTCCTGGAGCTATCAGCCAGAAAAGAGAAAGTAAACAACATCCGGTTTCAAAAATATTACAATAATTACGTTTTACCTTTTTTGATTTGTGATCAAAAATTGTGTTCAACGGAACAAAAACGCCGCTCAAGGTTAATCCAATGTCTACATTGGATGTAATGGTTAAGAAAAAGGTGTAAATCACCCAAATCGACCAATGGGTTCCAGAGATATGGTCCTGCGTAAAGTATAAAGAATGCCAGCCAGAGTAAGTACATTACGCAGCACACTACTTATTGTTTACTACGGAAGGAAGCAGGAAGCAGGAATTGCCGGGACCCAGAGCACACGGAGCACAGAGCGGACAGCAGATAACGGAATTGCAGTGTTATTGCTTATAGATTATCAGAACATTTCAAAGGGGACACAGCCCCATTGGATATTAACCTATGGATTAACTACATCATCGTTTTAATGCCATTGAAGACCAGTTTGGACCAGACAAAGAGGAAGGTAAGCCATTAGCCTAGCGCATGTTAGTACCTAGCGCCACTTGTTTTGATGTACGTTTTTGTTGATAACCTCGCGAGTTTGTATCTTTCAGTGTTGAGGTGGGCACCGTTAGATTCTGTGTCTTTATGATCATAAACAATGTGTTGGATGTGGAGTTAGGATAAGTAATAAGGGAGCTAGGAGTGATTTTCGGTGCAGTAATAGGTTAGCATTTTTCACTCGGGGCTAATTCAGAGACTCACTGTTAGCATTGTGTGTTTTTTTTGAAAATATAAATGAAAAAGATGAGTTAAATGAGTTTTTTACCGTTATATGGATATAAAATATTCATAGTTTATTAAATATTAAGGTTTCCTGCAAATGACGCGATTTCGGGTCCGTGATGCCTAAGAGGATAACAGAGTATGTTTTATTTTTTATTTTTTCACAACAGTTGTATTTGGATGGAATGAATACCTATAGTGATAATAAGGCCTGTCAGCCTGCTAGTCAGCCAACCAGTCCGCCGGGCAGTCAGCCGGGCAGTCAGCCAGCACAGGTGAGAGTCGCATTCCGGGGGGAAGGGAGATGTCCCCCTTTGAGGAGAATCTGCTTTTGACCGTAGGTCCAATGCTGGATATGCCACCCCCACCACCAGAGGTGGAGGAGGACGAAGACCTGCTCTTTTTCCGGAGTCTCTTGCCCACCATGAGGCTGATCAGCAGGAGAAATAGGCTGAGGCTCAGATTGACCATACACGAGGCGGTCCTGGAGGCAGCAGAGCTGGAAAATTAATTAATTACATACTGATACTGATCCACATGACATGTTTTACACTCATCACTCATCACACACTTCACTCACAACATTACATAAATAAAAGTTATTTAAAGTATGTTATGGCTATACTGTGTCTTGACTTGTTCATGTGGTTTGTCAGTTGCAACATACCAGCAGCTTCATGTATGTCGATATATAATGTGCTGTCTTCTGTAATTGTTCAGGTGAAAACCTGTTGTAATTTTTATCACTAAAAACAGGACTGAAGGAAAAAGTTTGTTAGTCATATCATAATATCAATTCAGCAAACATGTTTATTAGGAATGGTTGATTTTAAAATGGCTCATTTGGAATATTTGCTTTTTAAAGAAAATATGGGTAGCTCTTAACAGGGCTTTTGGTTTGGAGACAATGGTGACCCTACACCACTCTATGCTGCCATCGCACTGCACCCTCCTCATTAAAATAGGAGCTGAAGGTCTCCCGCAGTTGGATGGATCTGCGTGTGGCATTGTTGGAGCCCATCCTCGGTGCATCACACAGGGTTGGAGTAGCTTCACCTGTGGACTCTGCAATAGGTGTGCGTGATGGTCTTCCTATCGTCCTCCTGCGGAGGAAGTTGTGCAACACACAGACGGCCTTCACACACAACTCTGTTACCTCGGGGCTGGTGGTGATGACACGCCTGAGCATTCTCCACTGGGATGAGAGGATGCCAAACGCACATTCAACCACCAACCTGGCCCGGCTGAGGCGGTAGTTGAACAACCTCCTTTCACGGGTGAGGTGACGTCCAGGGAATGGACGCAGCAGGTTGTCCAGCAGCGGAAAAGCCTCATCTCCAACGAAGACATGGGGGAGAAGGCCGAGCCGCTCTGCTCCTAGGATGACGGTGTCAGGTGGTAGCTGCAGACTGCCATCTCTGAGGCTCTCTCCAAAAGCAGAATTCCTCAGGCTCCCACTGTCGCTGCTCCTTCCAAAGCCTCCGACATCCACTACCCTGAAGAGGTACTCAGCATCCACGACAGCCAGCAGTACCAAGGAGTGGGTGGACTTGTAGTTGAAGTAGAGGGACCCAGATTTTGCCGGAGCCTGGATCACCACGTGCTTCCCACCAATGGCACCAACACAATTGGGAAAGTCCCAACGCTCCTGGAACCCAGCAGCGATGGCTCTCCAGTCCTCCATCTGTGGTACCGGCATGCTCTCCTCAAACAGGGCGGTCCAGATGGCACCCGCAACCTCCTTCACGATGACAGCCACTGTTGCACACACACACAGATCCCCCCCCCACACACAGATCACACATTGATCACACACACAGACCACAGACACACACAGATCACAGACACACACACATATCCCCCCCACACACACACAGACCACACACCACCCCCCCCCCCCACATACTGTGTTTACCTAGCTATCTTAATTAATGTTATCCATCTGAACTAAATCACAGACTTCATTCATGCATTCTCTCTACTTCTATACAGAGCCCCGCTCGGCCCACTTCGGTACCGGCAGGGGCGGATTGGCCATCTGTAGAATCACCGAACGGCCGGGTCGGTTCGCTGTTTTTAAACGGCATCAGGCAACAGAGGTCCACCGTTTCCCAGTCCGCCCCTGCCGGCCATCATCTACTCTAGGTAATACACTGACTATAGATAAGTACTGTACCTTATAAAACCCCACTTTAAACACCCAAACTATCCCTTTATGATGTGACATTTTCTACACTGTTAACATTAGGAAACACTGAAGAAAGAAAATAAAGCTGCAGGAGCTGATCATTCCTAAAATGCAATTGGCCATATGATCACCAGTAAAAAACAAAACAATCTGCACTAAATATTTTTTGGATTTATAAATGTTTTGTGACTTTTTCCTTTGTGTACCTTAAGGGAGTTCTCCCCTGACAGCTGGACACTACATGATAGCAGAGGACCAGACCATCGTCAGTGGCAGCATCCTGAATGTTGTCGACGCCCTGATGCTGATGTTTGCAGTTATCGCTCAGAACTGGGAGCTACCCTGGAGTTCTTGCAGAGGTAAGACTTGAATTGTGATTATTAAGTCATTCCATCTTAAACCACAGAGTAGAGGATTGTGCACATTTTTGACATATGATAAGTGCTCCTGACAATACAAGATAATCAAGATAAAAAGATTATTGTGCTGCATTCTGTTTCGCATTATGCTGTCGTTTTGTCTTGGGTTGTAAATTCAGCGTACCCCTTTCCTTTGCAGTGGTGTGCTTTGGCTCCTCCCTAAAAGCCCAAACTCTCTCTTAGCCAATCGGTGGTATTTTTACTTCAGCTCAATGAAAATGAGCGAAAGAGAGCCCTTAGTCGACAACAAAAGAAAACCAATTAAGTTATTTGGAAAAAGGAATTGTTTTCAAGGAGTCCTATTGAATAGGGATTCAGGTAGGACTGTATAGGGGAAAGTTTCACTCGGAGTGACTTACACTTTGGGGTGTCGGTAAGAACACACAAGATTCTTGGTAGCGGTTGATTTCCATACCGTGGAGGAAACTTCTGTGTAGCAATGCAGTGGGAGTCACCGACTCAGGAAGGAGACACGGTAGAGCAGGAGCTTTTGATGTCAAACACTGATGATTTATTTGGAGTTTCGGCCGGAGGATTCACATCACAAGTCACAGCAGTCACGGTGAGACTGCACGGGTGGGTTGCCACGTCAATTCTGGAGCGCTTCTCTCTCGTTAGCCCATTTAACTGGTTTCACAGAGAGTGATCAACATATTTTGATAAGATAGCTTAGACAGTTGGGCACACTGAGTCACTTGCATCCGTCACTTATGGCCTCGAAGATTTCATACCTTTGAGTCCACAAACAACAAAGAAGGAAGTGTCCCAGTGCACCCACAACAACAGACCATCTGTGACCTAGTGTTGCCCGGTCACAGAATGGGAACAATAACATTATGGCTGAAGCAGCCTATGTCCTTAAAGGAGATAAACAGACGTCAGGGTTGGTCATGTACGTCATATCTAGGAGTCTAGGACAATAATTTCCCTAACACTTACCTTATTCATATCAACACAACAGCACAGTAATACAGCCATGGAGCAGGTTTAGTGTATGTGTGTGGTCTATAACAGAAACACACTGTCACGATTCTCATGTTATTTCACGTTTTTAGTTTTGTATGTCTAGGTTTGAGTTTATTTTGCTGTTCGATTCTCAATAGCCTCATCCCAATACCCCTCCTCGACTCCTTCTTTCCCTCACTCGCTTCCCTTCCTTGCGTCTTAGATCCGCCTCCGTAAGATGCGAGCGAGAGACACGAGGAGGTGACACGAGGACAGAGGAGTCCTCAGGTATTAACTGGGATGTCCTCGTTCACTCAAACGTCACTTTTTTCACTGGTTCACTCAAACGTCACTTTTAAACGACGTCTGTTAATGATGACATGTGCACAGCCCTCTCATCGGGCCCTCTCATCGGGAGAACATGTTGCGAAACAGAATAGCCAGCATGTGTAGTTCTGGGGACGGGGTGGGGGAGGGGGGGACGCGGTGGACCCGTTCAAATCCAGTTTTGGACAGTCTGCCGTGGTTCCATCCCATTTCAAGTGCTGGTCGAGGCTCGGCGTAACCCTCGGAGCACACTCTCCAATCACAGTGTTTGAGGACTATCACGGGGTTTGTCAAACAGAGCACATGGTGTAGTCCAAACGATAGCTGGGGATTCTGGGTAGTGTAGTGTCTTCTGCCATCCTTTACTCCGAAAAAATATGTGTTTCCCGAATCGAAGGGGAAAAATACAAAAGCATTGCACACAACTTAAACAAATCAATGTTGTGTAATTAACAAGGATAATCTGGTGTTTTTTAGTCGATGAGTAGTGCACATATCACTGTAAAATCAATCGACAGTAAGAGGAATACTTACTTCCGGGTGTACAATTCCCCGTTATCCAATGAGAATGGGCGCTCACATTACCTTTAAGGGCAGCCGACACAAACGAATGCCGTGCTTCCATGAGCGTCAAGAAGGCATGCATGTCTTCCCCCGGTTATTTTCTCAGGCTGTTGAGGGCATGTAAACTGCGTGTTGTCGGGTAGATGTGACGAATAGCAGCCCAATAATTCGACCTGATATTGTTGAATGAAGTTTCATCTGGGTCGTGCGTGCAATTGGCCTCGGAATCTACTGCTCTTGCCTCTAGTCTTCCTTCTATCCATCCAAGCAGGGCTCTCATGTCTCCCAAGCACAGGTGGTCTTGGACAGTGTACTTCTCCAGATCATTCACCCACTTCTGACCTCCTTTCGTGAGTGGAGGTAGCTTTGACACGAATGCTTCCATGTCCCTGTGAGTCCATGATTGGTATTGAAATCCTCCTATTCCAGCCACTATCAATGGCATGGCGGTATGTGCACCGGTCTTGGTTATTTTAGTTGTCATGGTTCTTCTAGTTTTGGGGCATGTCCCAGGGTAATGTTGCTCGTTTTCGTCGCTACTATTATTCTCAGGAGGAGATGCAAAACTGCATTGTTGCTGTGACTGTTCATGGTATGGGGAGTGTCTACTGGTTTCAGACTGTGTACCGCCGTCGTCATCTTCATCTCCCCGTCCTTTGGAATAGTCAGGAGAGTAGTGTGTTCGGCGTGTTCTTTGAGTTCTTTGTTCTTCTCTCCTTTCTCTCTGTTGTCTATCTGCCATCATGTCCGGGAATCTTACATATTCTTGTCGTCTTTCCGCCAGATGTTGTTGGTATTTATCTTCCTCCCTTTGTCTTTCTACAATAATGACATTATGGGCTTCATCTGCCTTCCGTCTTTCTTCAATAATGTCATTATGGGCTTCATCTGCCTTTCGTCTCTCTTCCATTCCTCTGATGAGTTCTGCTTCAATTCTTCTGTTGAGCTCCTCTTCCATTCTTCTGTCGAGTTCTTCCTGTCTTCTGCCGAGTTCTGCTTCCATTCTTCTGCTGAGTTCTGCTTCCATTCTTCTGCCGAGTTCTTCCATCAGCTGGTTGACACTGGATAGGATTCTTACCTCATACGCCAATTCTTTCTCATTTGGGGCTTGATTCGAAGCTTGGTGAGAAGGGTTGTTCTCTGATATGTCTGGAGGAGACACTTCGGTCAGGCTTGGATACTGCTTTGGAGTTTGGATAAGTGGAGCCTCTTTTGTCATTTCTGCTGTGTCTTCATTTACTGGCAGATCTTCTGCGATGGATGTCAGATGGATTAACAGACATGTAACCCTAACTTTTCTTTTTTCAGTTTTTTTCATAGCACTTTTAGCAGGTCCATACCAAGGGGGTTGTCCGGCTTTGATCCATGCTTGTTGCTGTCGCAGGTATTCTCCATTCTCATAGTCAATTACAGCTTTTCTATGGGCTTTCGTTGGTGCCGGTTGATCATCTGCTCGAATCAATCTTCTCGTTTGCCACTGTTCAAACAGTTTCTCTATTTGATTCCATGTCTTCTGTCTACGACTTGGAAACGTTAAAGCATCTGATCTGATGTTTAATCTCTCCTTGATATCTGCAGTTGTGCCTGTCACTGCGAGTCCTCATAACTTGGTGTCTTCTGGCGACATGTTTCTTAAGTACACGGATAATATTATTAAGTTATCAAAAATGAATTACTAATCCTCTGAATAGTACCTTTGTATTCTTTATAAAGATATCCTATGTCATCTGAACTTAACTTTAAAATCTGGTAAAAAAATTTTTTTACAGAATTTGGAAAAATAAATCTAAATGTTGGAAAACTGAGATTGGAAAATCAAAATTAGACAAATTAAATTACAATTTTGAAATTATGCAAATTAAAAAAAAATCTTAATAAATAAATAAAAATGAACAGTGTATGGTTTTGACTTTGTGATATGAAAATAGGAATATGGTGCAAATCCAAATAAAACGTGTACAGTGTATACTCAAGTTTATGAAATTATGCAAATGTCATAACTACAATACTTCAATTAAAAGAAACCACATGTAATCTTTATCTGTGTGGTGAAGAATGTATTAACTGTACTACTTATTATGTCCGCTAGAGGAGCTGTTTTATTTGTAACTCCTCTCAAATGTATCAACTAGTACTTCCGGTTCATAAACCTACTTCCTGTTTATTTCCTCAAAATATAAAGTTCAAATTACTTTCTTTGAAAAGCATGGGAACTGGGAACGTCTGGAGGAGGCCCAGGTTCAGGAGGCCTTCAACTCACACCTCCGGCAGAGCTTTTCGGGCATTCCTGTGGAGGTTGGGGACATTGAACCAGAGTGGTCGGTGTTCAAAGCCTCTATTGCCGAAGCCGCGGCGGGGAGCTGTGGTCTCAAGGTCCTAGGTGCCTCAAGGGGCGGTAACCCTCGAACCTCCTGGTGGACACCGGTGGTCAGGGAAGCCGTCCGACTGAAGAAGGAGGCCTTCAGGGATTTGTTATCCCGGGGGTCTCCCGAGGCAGTTGCAAGGTACCGACAGGCCCGAAGGGCAGCAGCCTCAGCCGTGGCCGAGGCAAAGCAGCGGGTGTGGGAGAAGTTCGGAGAGGACATGGAAAAGGACTTTCGGGCGGCACCAAAGTTGTTCTGGAAAACTGTCCGACACCTCAGGAGGGGGAAGCAGGGAACCATCCAAGCTGTGTACAGTAAGGATGGGACGTTGTTGACCTCAACTGATGGAGTGTTAGGGCGTTGGAAGGAGCACTTTGAGGAACTCCTGAACCCGACAACTCCGTCCTCTATGTTAGAGGCAGAGCTGGAGTATGACGGGGGATCGACACCAATCTCCCGGGGGGAGGTCACTGAGGTTGTTAAACAACTCCACAGTGGCAAAGCCCCGGGGGTGGATGAGATCCGCCCAGAAATGCTGAAGGCTCTGGGTGTTGAGGGACTGTCTTGGTTGACACGTCTCATCAACATTGCGTGGAAGTCGGAAACGGTACCGAAGGAGTGGCAGACCGGGGTGGTGGTTCCCCTTTTTAAAAAGGGGGACCAGAGGGTGTGTGCCAATTACAGAGGCATCACACTACTCAGCCTCCCCGGGAAAGTTTACTCTAAGGTACTCGAAAGGAGGGTCAGGCCGATTGTCGAACCTCAGATTGAGGAGGAACAATGCGGATTCCGTCCTGGTCGTGGAACGACGGATCAGCTTTTTACTCTCGCAAGGATCCTGGAGGGGGCTTGGGAGTACGCTTATCCGGTCTACATGTGTTTTGTGGACTTGGAGAAGGCGTATGACCGGGTTCCCAGGGAGTTACTGTGGGAGGTGCTGCGGGAGTATGGGGTGAGGGGGTCTCTACTCAGGGCCATCCAATCTCTGTACTCCCAAAGCGAGAGCTGTGTCCGGCTCCTCGGCAGTAAGTCGGACCCATTTCCGGTGAGGGTTGGCCTCCGCCAGGGCTGCGCTTTGTCACCAATCCTGTTTGTAATATACATGGATCGGATTTCGAGGCGTAGTCATGGGGGGGGGGGTCTGCAGTTCGGTGGGCTAAGGATTGCACCACTGCTTTTTGCAGATGATGTGGTTCTGATGGCTTCATCGGTCTGCGACCTTCAGCACTCACTGGATCGGTTCGCAACCGAGTGTGAAGCGGCTGGGATGAGGATCAGCACCTCCAAATCTGAGGCCATGGTTCTCAGCAGGAAACCGATGGATTGTCCACTCCAAGTAGGGAATGAGTCCTTACCCCAAGTGAAGGAGTTCAAGTATCTCGGGGTTTTGTTCTCGAGTGAGGGAACAATGGAGCGTGAGATGGGCCGGAGAATCGGAGCAGCGGGAGCGGTACTGCAGTCGCTTTACCGCACCGTTGTGACGAAAAGGGAGCTGAGCCAGAAGGCAAAGCTCTCTGTCTACCGGGCCATTTTCGTTCCTACCCTCACCTATGGTCATGAAGGATGGGTCATGACCGAAAGAACGAGATCGCGGATACAAGCGGCCGAGATGGGTTTTCTCCGCAGGGTGGCTGGTGTCTCCCTTAGGGATAAGGTGAGAAGTTCGGTCATCCGGGAGGGACTCGGAGTTGAGCCGCTCCTCCTTCGCGTCGAAAGGAGCCAGTTGAGGTGGTTCGGGCACCTAGTTAGGATGCCACCTGGGCGCCTCCCTAGGGAGGTGTTCCAGGCACGTCCAGCTGGGAAGAGACCAAGGGGTAGACCTAGGACCAGGTGGAGGGATTATATCTCTTCGCTGGCCTGGGAGCGCCTTGGGATCCCCCAGTCAGAGCTGGTTGATGTCGCCAGGGAAAAGGAAGTTTGGGGCTCTCTGCTGGAACTGCTACCCCCGCGACCCGACCACGGATAAGCGGAAGAAGATGGATGGATGGATGGATGAAAAGCATGAAAAACGAAACAACTCAATCTACTCTCAACGTTCATCTACAGCATCCCTGTGTATTTAATCAGTAGTTACCGGTTGTATCTTTACTCAAACTATTTCACCATCTAGTAATGCTAACTGGATAGCTAACTAGCTTAGCAGTATAGCATTAACCTCATGTGACTGGGGGAAGGGGAACAATGGGAACACTCAACATCTGCAGATAAAAAACCACACTGCTTGACAGTACAAAACAACACAATCTTCATTTATCTTAGCTCTAAATTCTATAGATGCTGACCTTAAAAGCTGATCTCATACCAATCTTGTACACAATCGTTTCGGCTTAGAACATCACACAATATACGTTATTAAACCAGACTACGCAGGTTTAACACATTAAACATATAGACTAACATGAATGGACCCAGTCCAGTGTAAAACAGATCAGGTCTGGTACCTACCCAGAGGTATTTAACACAATGTGGACCCAGTCCTATCCCAGATAAAATCTAGTGCCTCCCCAGAAGGTCTTAATACTATGTAATATTCACATTAATCGGGCGGCACCGAAGATACAACAGAGACGAATAGAAACACTATATACAATCTCCACACCACTCGCAATCACCACGGAATTAAACAGGTAACTGTCTCACCTTTTGTTTAGGCCCAGCCAAAAACTCATTTTCTGCAGCCTAGTGTGATGCTAGTTAGCTTGCAGCCTTCCCCTCTCTTCGAGTTCTATCCTGCTTCAGGGCCCACCCAGGGACGCCAAATGTTAGTGTATTCTAGAACCCTGAAGGCAGGAGAGACTGAAAAGAGTCAAGGGAAGCTTATAAAAGTTAACAGCATTTAATTACACAAAAGATGCGGTGGTGTACAAAATGAAATGTGCGAGTGGAGGTGCTCTCCTCATCCGACCGGTCAGTCCAGGTCAGCAGGTAGAAGAGATCCATTCTTGGCTTGCTCTTCCTGTTGTCATCTGAGGTCTTCTCCTATTGGCCGGCGTCGTCGGGGGGCGGGTCCAATGCAATTCCTGTCTTTTTCTATTGTTAATTTACATCATTCTGGTGTCTGTGGTTATTTAAACATTCCCTGATAAACGTTATTCAGCGGCAATAAATGAGTGCTAAACCCAGTGTGCTCAGTGTCCAACATCACATGTCATTTCACCTTTGATTCACGGTTTGAAAATGCAGCATTTCGCCACATGCTAATGCTAACCGGAAGTGAATAATTGTCAGAATAAAAGTATTAAGTTAATAGTTAGTGAACTTCCGGTTTTTCAGAATACAACTGATTTAAATTAAATATTGTATTTAATTCAAATTAGGCCATATCAACATTGATTTTAATTTCTAACAGTTCCTCTTATCCGACTCAGACGAAGATGACATCTTCATCCCATCTGCTCAGGCTGCCAAGCCGGAGGCGGTGTCCGCTCCCCCAGGCGAAAGTGCGCCAACTTCGCCCCGCCTCAGCATGGACTTGAAGGCCGTGTGCCAACGCGCTGCGTCCAGGCTGGACACCCCCTGGCCTGAAGTAGCCAAGGAGACCTCCAGATCTCGCTATGAGGGGAAGAACTTGCCCCAAGCCGCGAGGATGACGAGGCAGTCTGTCTCGTGGAGAGACCGCCCTTTCAGCTGCAAGGCCCCAATCCAGGGAGCCTCCTCTTTGGACTTTGAGGCCATAGAGAAGCTCGGCCTGCTCCGCATGCCGCCTATGGACCCGCTTGTGGCAGCCCACCTCCAACCGCGGCTGTCTTCGGCACCTAGCAGGAACCCCACGCTGCCGACAAAAGCAGACCGTTTCCAGTCAGTAATGACCAAACGGGCTTAAAAAGCGGCAGCTTTGTCCGTCAGGGCGCTCAATGTCTCGTCAATGCTGACCGCTTACCAGGCGGAGCTCTGTGAGGACATGACGAACAAACCTGAGCCTGCCGTGTGGGACGAAATCACAGCGATCACGGACATTTGCCTCTGTGTGCAATGCTGTGCAGTCCAAGCCACGGGCCAATCACTGGGGATGATGGTGGTGCAGGAGAAAGCCAGGTGGCTTAACCTGACGAACCTTCCGGACCGGGAAAAAGAGGACGTCTTGGACATGCCAATTGTCCCCGAGGGCATATTTGGCACCGCTCTGGCTTCAATGTGTGAGGCCAAAAAGAAGGAGAATGAGGCTCTCCAGCTTTGTCTTCCCCGAAAGGTCCAGCCGCCGCCTCCAACGGCCCCGCGACAGACCTTCACTCAGGCTGCCTCACGTCCTTCCCGTTTCAAGATCCCGAAACGGCAAAAGCCACAGCCCGCCCCGGGTCTCCCGCCCAGACACGAGGCGAGGACGAGCTGGCCAAGAAAGTCCCCGGTTCCGGCAGCAGCCGCACAGGCACAGCCGGCCCAGACCTTCGGCCATCAGGTGAGGAGAAAGAAGAGAGCAGCCTGACAGCCTTCCCTCCTCTCCTCGGTGAAAGAGCTGGAAGTTCCCTGTTTTCCAGCCCCAGAACGTGTTCCACACGTGTTCAATGCTCATGTGTTTCCGGGGTGCAACCACGCCCCCATCTTCCCGCCGCCTCGAGTGATGTCAGAACGTCATCCTCAAGTTCGCGCCATGAGGGAGATAGACCGTCAAAGACAGCAGGTTCTGCTCCTCGTTCAAGTCACACAAACACATGTCCTTGTTTTCTAATAAAACATTTTCCACTGTCGTTTCCAGGCTTAAAGCCAAGGGCGCAGTCAAAAATAATGAAAAGAAAAACAATAAAAACAATAAACAGTCAGGTGACTGCTCCGCTTCTGAGAGTGGCTGTTGCCTCTCTCAGAATGCGGACGGTAACCGAGTCTGTGAACGCATCATCACCGCACGCATGTGCTGTGTCAACCGAGGTTGTCAGCCTGGGATACCACCGTGTTCAGACACTAGAGGGCCCCATAACACAACCAATAAAGACACAGAGAGCAGACAACAGGGAAGTGATCACATCTCCACTCACTCTGAGAAGCGAAAGGTGGAAGGTGCTCACAAGCTCTGCTTGGGTTTTCAAAACGATATCACGGGGCTACAGACTCCAATTCGCTGTCACCCCCCTCACTTCTCGGGCATTGTGCATTCGCAAGCCCGGGGAGAGTCGGCTCATATTCTAGAGCAGGAGATTCTCTCACTACTAGAAAAGAAAGCCATATCCATAATACCCTCCGAACAGAGTCAGAGTGGCTTCTATTCCAAATATGTCCTCGTTCCCAAACAGGGAGGGAACGGAATTCGCCCTATCCTAGATTTAAGGGCTCTGAACAAGTATCTCAGAAAATACAAATTCCAAATGCTCACTCACACATCTCTGCTGCGTCTCGTACGTCAGGACGATTGGTTCACATCAATCGACCTGAAAGACGCGTATTTTCACATCCTAATATATTATCCACACAGGAAATATCTGAGGTTCGCTTTTCAGGGTGTCTGTTACGAGTACAGAGTGCATCCCTTCGGTCTGTCTCTCAGCCCACGGGTGTTTGTACGATGTACGGAGGCAGCAATAGCCCCGTTAAGGCAACAGGGCATTCATCTGGCAACCTATTTAGACGACTGGCTCCTTCTTGCACAGTCGGAGCAGGAGTCTATTACGCAGACGAATATCCTTGTGAAACACCTGCTCGACCTGGGTTTCGTAATAAACACAGAAAAGAGCATGTTGTCCCCAGCCCAGACTGTACTCTTCCTGGGCTTACGTCTAAATTCGGTGCCCTTTACAGCCCGCCTGTCAGCAGAGAGAGTGAAAGCCTTCAGGGCTTGCCTCGCTCATTCCCAGCCACGCAAATATGTTCTCTTCAGATCATGTCTGCGGTTATTGGGGCTCATGGCGTCAGCCATCCTGGTGGTATGACTGGGCCGCTTACACATGAGGGATTTTCAGCGCTGGGTAGCTGCCCTCAGACTGGACCCCGTGCGTCATGGCGCGCGGAGAGTGATGGTCACTGTGGAATGCGTAATGGCACTGCGCCACTGGCTGCAGCCGACTTTTCTAGTACGGGGCGTACCTATGGGTGCTGTCCTATCGCGGAAAGTGGTCACCACAGACGCATGTCTGACGG
Organism: Harpagifer antarcticus; assembly: GCA_902827135.1. Classification (NCBI taxonomy): domain Eukaryota; kingdom Metazoa; phylum Chordata; class Actinopteri; order Perciformes; family Harpagiferidae; genus Harpagifer; species Harpagifer antarcticus. The sequence goes on along the minus strand of CADEHL010001118.1, from coordinate 2,160,918 downwards.
GATGGGGGGGTATATATATGAAGGTCGACCTGTGAGGGGTCTCTGGAGCAGAGATCTCCAACGGTCAAACATAAATTATCTGGAGCTTTTAGCGGTGTTTCTCAAAGGACATCATGTCCTCGTGAGGACAGACAACACGACCACAATATCGTATATAAACCGTCAAGGGGGTTTGCGTTCTCTCCAGTTACACATGCTGGCACGCAAACTGATATTATGGAGCTGCGGACGTCTCCTCTCTCTGAGAGCAACGCACGTACCGGGAGTGATGAACCTCGGGGCAGATCTGCTGTCCAGAGGTGCACCACTATATGCAGACTGGACTCTACATCCAACAATTGTGAGTCAGCTGTGGGTGCGTTACGGCCGGGCCGCGGTAGATCTATTCGCATCAAAAGAAAATGCTCAATGTCAGCTGTTCTTTACTAAACGCACGTTAGGTGTGGACGCGCTCGCCCACGTTTGGCCTCCGGTCCTTCTGTACGCGTTCCCACCAAGCGGCAAACTGTGGGGTAGTGCCGGGACGCCAATACGGAAGTGCCACACACTGCAGTTCATTGGCCGATAGGCGATGGCTGCAGAAAGGAGCAATTTCCATAGACCCCCATGTTAAAATGCCCAATTTTACAGCAGAAAAAAAACATGTTTCTACCCCTGGCTCCATACATTTTATTATCGATATAGTTAGATTCCACCTTCATGATTATGAATCTGTGAGCGAATTGTTTTCTAACGCGACCCTTTTATATATATTAGGTCTTAAAGTTTGTGCATAAATTAGGGCGTGGTCACATTGAGTGACGGCTCTGTCAAGTGACTGCGGCTGCAAGCTTCTTGTCTCTCTGCTACCTGCTCCGTGAAGCTAGCTACAGGGACTCTGCCTGGTCAGTTCATCCAGGAAACACAACTTGCAGCCGGCCGTGGCTGTTTGTTCTTCATGCTTATATATCGGACTATTGTGACTCGCTCTGCGGTTAAAACAGACGGTGCATGAATGCGGTAAGTGAAATTCGAGTGCATTATTTATATGTTAATGATTTTAATCAGCTACGTAATGAATGGTAAGGCTTGGGTTAGCATGCAAGCTAGTGGTAGCTACATCGGTGCTAACGATGCTAATCGTAAGTTAAAATCATAGACTGTATATATAAAGGTTAAAACGAAATAGACAAGTGTTTTTTTTTTGTGATCACATTTTTATTGATGTTAATACACGACATGTACAACTACAAGCACAACATTTTATTTAGTTTTTTTCCTTAAATGAAATAACTGAAAGTACACAAGAGAAACAAAATGAGATAAAAATAATTACTTATAAAATATAGAAAATGCAGAATTCAGAACACACAAGACAATGAAAATAAAATAAAATAAAACAAACCCTACCCTCCTTCCCAGACATATAAACACAAACAAAGACACACACACATATAAGGTGTTCGCTGTTGGGTGCCAGCACTCCATCAGCGCTATCAGACAGGTGTATACCATCACACACACACCCACCCACACACACACACACAGACACACACACACACACACACACACACAGGGAAACGCAAAGGTCGCAATTGAAAAGGATGTGGATTATGGAAAGGGAGAAATCATTCTAAAAGATCTTTGAAGGAATCGACTGCAGAGCGCCAATTGTTTATATTAGTGTCATTTGTCCTATTTATTCGGGCAGTTGATAACTCTAGATAAACAACATCCAGGGATGCAAGGACCCAGTGTCTGAAGGTGAGGGAATTAGGAGGCTTCCATCGAACCGCAACCATCTTTTTTGCAGCCGTTAGGCCAGCTAGTAAGATGCGCATCTTAATCTTGGTGATATTGAGCTTTGACAGATCATTCAATAGGAGGGCGGGCGCAGTCACCGGCACTGTCACTGAGAGCACACGTGACATGCCAGAAGCCACTTTAGTCCAGAATAGAGCGACTGGGGGACAGTCCCACATCATGTGCATAAACGTGCCAGGGGACTTCATAGTGCATAAACTACATGAGGGATCGTCTATCATTTTCATACAGTGAAGTTTACGCGGGGTAAGATATGTTCGGTGGACATAGTTAAAGTGGATCTGTTGGTGATCGGGATTCCGAGAAGCTTCTTTTATGCTTGACCAAACACCCTCCCAACTGAAATCAGGGTCTAAAACTGGGCAGTCACATCTCCATACTCTGTCCAGCTGTAGGTTATCGTAGGAAGCCTCCAGAAAGAAATTATACAGTGTAGACACCATACCCCTGTTTTTCCCTTGTACAGTAAACAACTTATAAAGAGGATGAACGGGTATAGGTTGTTGCCATGGGACACCATGTGCCTTGAGAGCAGATCTGAGCTGCAAATAGAAGAAAAACGAGCTACCTGGCAGATTGAACGCACTCTTAATTTCTTGAAAGGAGCACAAGCCCCTGTTATCATAAATGTCACTCAAGTGGTGAATACTGCTCTTGCTCCAATGAGAGGATGAGACAGGTCTCCCACCAATTAGCAGACCTTTATTATCAAATATAGGAGAAAGTGTGTGCCACTTGCAGGAAATCTTACATTGTGATTCAGCTGTGCGCCATATCTTTATGAGATGTGAAACTATAGGGCCAAAGCGTAGTTGACATTGCCTCTTTGTTAAATTGGCAAAAAGGATATCCTGCAGGTTCCAAGGTAGTACGATATTTTCCTCTATATTACGCCACGAAACGGAAGCATTAGGGTTAAGCCACACCAGTAACGGACGAAGCACAAATGACCAAAAATACAATTTAAAATTAGGCACCGCCAGACCACCACCTTCCCTCCTCCTCTGTATAGTGGATAATTTCAGTCGTGGACGCTTTGAATTCCAGATAAAGCGCGAAATAAAAGAGTGGATTTTTTTCCAATAGTCAACCGGGGGTGAGAGGGGGATCATTGAGCTGACAAAATTAATCCTGGGTAAAATGTTCATTTTGACTATAGATATTCGGGCCCGAAGACTGTTCGGAAGGCTAGTCCATCTTTCCAAATCCATCTTAATCCTGTTCCATGCTTCTGAGTAATTATATGTTCCAATACGATTTAAAGATGCGAAAATTTCTATCCCAAGATATTTAAAGTGCTGGACAACTGGGACATTGGGTGGAAATTGAAGCGTTTTAGCTGACTCATTAAGGGGTAAGAGGGCAGATTTAGACCAATTAATCCTAAAGCCAGAGAGACAACCAAACTCCTCACAAATAGATAACAATACAGGCATAGATTGAGTCGGTTTCTCCATGAAAACCAGAATATCATCTGCGTATAGCGCCACCTGATGGTGAGTGTCACGAACAGAAATCGGATGTATGCTAGGGGATTGGCGTATCATTTGGGCTAGAGGTTCAAGGCAGAGTGCAAAAAGTGCTGGGCTCAATGGACATCCCTGACGGGAAGATCTAGAAACAGGGAATAACGCGGAGTATAATTGCCCAGTGAGCACCAGAGCTGAGGGATTAGAGTACAGCACCTTAACCATATGTATAAAGCCATTACCAAAACCCATTTTCTCCAGCACAGACCACAGAAAGGACCACTCTAGTCTGTCAAAGGCTTTCATTGCATCAAGAGACAGCACCGCTGCCGGGTCTTTTTTGTCTACTGAAGAATCTATTATATGGAGAAGACGTCTAACATTATCAGCAGCTAGCCTTGACTTTATAAACCCAGTCTGATCACAGTTAACTAAAGTTGGCATATAATCCTGAATGCGCCTGGCAAGCACTTTTGCAAATATTTTTAGATCCGAATTTAATAAACTTAGAGGCCTGTAACTAGCACAATCTGTCGGGTCCTTATCCTTCTTTAAGAGCAAGGAAATCAAGGCTATGTTCACGTCCCTCGAAAAACTGCCTTTATCTATCAAATACATTATCATATCCAAAAGTAGTGGACCCAGTTTATCCCAAAATGCTACATAAAATTCGGGAGGTATCCCATCTAAACCTGGTGATTTGTTTCGTTGCATGTTGCGTACTGCATCTTTTAACTCCTCTAAGGAAATGGGATCATCAAGATGGATGGAATCAGTGACTGCAAGCTGTGGTAAGTCTAGCTGACCGAGAAAGGCGTCACATCTATTCTTGTCCAACTGAACCTCTGACTTATATAAATTGGAATAAAAGGTTTGAAAAGTCTCATTTATTTGCTTTGGCTCAGTTGTGACATTACCATTCAAAGATTGAATGGAGGGAATATCTGCAAAGTCCTCACTAGACCTGATTTTTGAAGCCAAGAGGTGACTGGGCCGAGACCCATGGAAGTAATAGCGCTGCCTAACCCTATGTATTAGAAATTCTGATCGTTGTTTCAAGATATCATTTATTTCCTTTTTGACAAGTTTACGTTTAGATGCCGTCTGTTTAGAGTAATTATTCTGCAAAATGGAGTCAAGACTAGCAAATTCTGCTTCCAAAGCCTGTAATCTGGCAGATCTTTCCTTACATACATTTTAAGAGAACAATATGGTATTGCTTCTTATAAAGCCTTTGACTGCATTCCATAATATTCTTGGGTCCTCAACTGAACCTATATTTAAGTCAAGAAATTCTTCCAATTGTGTCAGGAATTGTTCTTTATATTTTCCATTTCCTAGTAAAGTGGAATTGAGGCGCCATCTAGTGGCGCGCTTAGACAAATTGCCCAGAGTCGCACAACAGAGTACTCCCTTATGGTCTGAGAGGGCAATAGGAAGCAACATTACATTATCGACTTTCTGGAAAAGTTGTGGAGAGGTAAAAAGATAATCTATCCTAGAAAAAGATTTGTGTCTGGCTGAGAAAAAATGAATAATCTTTAACCTGTGGGTTAAAAGCTCGCCACATGTCCACTAGTCCCAAACTCCCAGCCCAAGACTGTAGCGCAGCAGTAGCCGACTCCTGATCTCTAGAGGCTGTTAAACTTGACCGTTCATTTGAATTCCATACTGCGTTCATGTCTGCTCCCACCATGATAGCATACTCGGTTAATTCTAGCATTTTTTTTGTAAAGGTATCATAAAAATCCTTATCAAATGTATTTGGGGCATAGGTAGAAATAAGAGCCACCTTTCTCCCATAAACTTCCACCCTGGCAATAGTTATCCTCCCTACAGTGTCTGCCCACATGTCCAGCACCTTAACGTTGAAATTACGTCTAGATACAATGGCTACTCCTTTGGTTTTGGAGTTAGCTGAAGAGGATGCAATAGTGTGATAGAATTTATTAGCAATGCGGCCGGAATCTTTACTCAGCAGGTGCGTCTCTTGTAGGAAAGCCAAATTAATTTTACGGCGATGTAACATAGTCAACACACTAGCTCGCTTGTGAGGTGCATTCAACCCATCACAGTTCCACACAAGAATAGATAAGTCACCCATTAGGCTGCACTGCTCTGGAAGATGTCAACAATAAGCTGAGTGGAACGTCAGATGATAAACAACCATATTTGATAAACCTGTAAACGAGACCAAAATAAAATGGAGTCCCTCCCCACATAATCAATCCGAGAAGATGTAAGCGTTTCCCATAACTGGACAAAGACAAAAACAAGACAGTCCCCCATACATTTCCCCGGTAACAAAAACAAGATGATACAGAAAAATAAAGATTAAAGACGATAAATAAAATAACTAAACCGTACATTAAACGGATATTCCTAAATTGATCCGTGATCTGATTGGATATGGGGCTGCAAAAGGATTATATCTACCCTTCAACCCAGTACTTAAAGCTTACTAAACTGTTGTTAACAGACTAAATGAAATAACTTAAGGCAACAATGAGCTTAGTTATTAGAAGAAAAGAGAGCATCATAGCAACATCATAGCGTACACTGTTCCGATAACCAACGCACATCTTACCGGCCATTGTCCATTCACATCCGGCATGCACGGCGGATCCGCCGTGATATAGATCAAAACAAAAAGCCGGCTGTGTTTGTATTAAAGTCCAGAGTCTATTACGTGGTGTGGGATCCAAAAATCAAGCAGTATGCTCGCAAGTTAGTCTGATCAGACAAACAATGATAAACAACTATCCGTCCCCAAATGAGTCCAGCGTCAGACAGAAACAAATAAAAAGAAGCCTGCAGAAATAATCCAAAACTCTGTAAGAGATCCCAGACCACGCAAAGCAGTGTGCATTTAATCTAAAACAGCGACGCTATATAGTCCAGCAGGTTCCAAAAGACCGCTATTCGCCGTCAAACGAGCGCCCAGGTCCCGGGTCTCCGTCCCCGCCGGTTGGTGCATCCTGCACTCCTGGTAGGGAGACGATGAAGTCTTCGGCATGTCCCGGGGAATGAAATGTCTTAACTTGACCAGCTCCCTTGACCTTCAGTGTAGCGGGGTAAAGGAGGTAAAATTCCACCCCTTTGGCACGGGCAGTATCCATTGCCCGGGAGAAAGCCTGACGACTTTTAACAGTGTAGCTGCTGTAGTCAGGGGAGAAGCGAATCCTCCGTCCATCAATCGTGAGCGGGGCTTTCTTTGCGGCACGGAGTATGTCTTGGCGGGTGGTATAACGGAGAACGTTGAAAATCAAAGTGCGCGTAGCGCCCACCTGCTTCTTCCTGTCGTCGCTGTAGATACGATGAGCTCGCATTAACTCGCCCTTCAGATTACCTAAGGAGGGGAACCACTTTGGGAGCGAGTGTGTCAGAAATTGTATGGCGTTAGACCCTTCAAGTCCTTCCGCTAGCCCAGTTATACGGACGTTGCATCTTCTGCTCCGGTCCTCCATGTCCGCTAGCTTGAGTTGCATCATGTCCAGCGTATCCTCGTGGGTGGCTAGCATACCCGAATTTTTCACCACATCCAACCGTATCTTGCCCATCTCTGCCTTAACAGTGCCGATGCTTTCACTCAGTACCATCAAGTCCGTTTGGATAGAAGTCAATTTCCCCTCCGTCTCCCTCCCCATCTGTTGGAGTTGGTCGAAGCGCGAATCCAGATAGCCTCGTTGCTTCTCAAGCACCGTGTCGGCTAACGCCTCCATGTCAGACTTCCCCCTCGTCTCGGGACCCTTTTCAGGCGGCGACTTTTTGCTCGATTTAGACATTGCCTTCGATCAAACACTCATAGAGGCTAAAATATATATTTTTTAAATGGTCTCAACGGTATATATTTACAGAATTAGCATCACTGGGTTGCGCGAGTTTAACCTATGCTGCCATCTTGTCCAGCTGATCACGTGACTCGAAATAGACAAGTGTTAAGCATTAAGTGGGATAATACTGTTAAACAAACGGCTTCTGTTTGAGGTTGATAAAATAAGGTTACATCCTTGTAACTTAGAGATATTTTATTATTTAGGTAGGAACTGTATGCATCGCTAAGGTTAATTTAAATTGGCTATGCTCAAGTATGTAGACAAGCTAATGTCGAAGTAGTGTATGTGAAATCAACCTCACAATAAGATGTCTGTATATTACAATTATTAATGTCATATTTTAAGATGATTACTTAGATATTACAATATGTTTGGTTGAGCTAGAGTTCATTATCGAGCTTACACGTTAACGTCACAGTCATCTGAAGAACGAACCCAAACCTTGTTGTTTTTATTACAGCACAACAGTAACACAACTTCCAAAGTTACAGTAAAATAAAAAGGACCCTGACTCGGACAATACACAATTACATTACAATTACAAAATAATTATATCTACAGCCCCTAAACACACAAACACACCGCTTTCATAAATAACACACTTGTTCTGCAATAATTTGTTTTATTTTTCCTGTCATTTTAGGAAATGTTAGGAAAGTACATGCCTGAAAGACACGACATTTTCTCCTTCTCTGAGGGTCAAGAAGAACATCCAAGAGGAATATTAAAAGCTGATGTTATGAGATTTTAAGACCAGTACACTAAGAAACTACTTTTATTGTAAAAACAGTCAGCTGATCGAATGCACCTATTTCCACATCTACAATCCATCCGCTGATTATTTCCATTTGCCTCACTTTATGAGCTTCATATCACTTGTGCCTTGTACCGCAGAGTTTGCAACGTCACAAATAAATGGGGCCAATCTTCAGTCAGATGTGAATGTGTAATCTAACATTTTCAGTAAGAATAATGGACAAAAGGAGTACAAATACAATTTATTCAAATGTGAACCAAAAGTTAATCAAACATGTTTTGAATAAAAAGCACATATGGACAGAAGATGTAAACCTATTAAATGTATACACATTTAGTCAAATAAAGTGACAGACTAGGCCTGTGCAGTTGGTATCAGCTATGTCCAGCATGGGCTCCTCCATCAGGCCTGGTCTTCCTCACAGAGGACAGACCCTCAGTCCTCTCTAAACCAACAGACAGGACGTCCATCACACAGAGGTTTCTCCCTGAAGTCTCTGCAGCTCTCTGGACACCACGCTGTCTCAATCGGTCCATACTGAATATGAGAGGGGGAAAATGAAAATAATAAATGCTTTAGACAATAAAAAACATAAAGTTGACTGTTGAGTTACTCAGTTTTTTTAGATTGTCAATACTATTACTGTATAACTAATATCTCAGGTGAAGAGGCACATTCAAATAAAGATTGGTCTTTAAATACATTTTGTCTTTTGAATTGTTTGTCTAAAGTCAAGGATCTAGAACTGGTACTTAGTTTTAATGATACAGTCTGGTTATTATGCTGTTTGGAGGAGGCCTCACAGGTAAGAGCACTAACTAGCTACCATCACATGTACCTTAGCTTGACTTAAATGTATTAAACGTATAGTTAAGTGATATCAAAATATAAATAACTAATGTCATGCAAACATATTAATATTTGCTTGATTCCAGTGTTGAATTTAGCACAATTGCATACAAACGTTAAGGGATTTTAAGATTCTGAAGTATTATGCTAAAAACTCAATAACTTAGATTATTATTTATAGTTTTGCTGAATAGTTTCATGTCCGCTTACCTTAGAAACGTAAAATGCCACGGCAGTGTGCAGATGGGGAGCATGTTAGTGGTAGCTTCAGCTAGCTCTGGAACTTCCAGCTCGGTGGCAGCAGGTCCTGCCTCTTTGCCCTTATTTGGAGCAGGCTGGAGTAGGCGGGAGTTGATGTCACTGTCGAGCCGTTAGTGGCCGACTCCGCCTACTAAGGGCTTCTCGGCAACTCTGCAGAATCCTATGGGTGACGTCACGGACCCTACGTCCATTTATATATACAGTCTATGGTTCCCACCCCTGGCTCTAATACCCCCAACTCTGGCCAGTGTGAGAAAACATCGCCACACACTGATCCTAATAGCTCCGCACTGGCCTGCAATGTACTGGCTGGCGGAGATATATCAGCTGCTGTGCGGGCAGCCGTGGCAGCTCCCGTTACGCAGGGACATACTATCTCAGGCGGGGGGGACGATTTTTCACCCACACCCAGAGCGCCTGGCACTGTGGGCCTGGCCCGTGAGTGGTATAATTTGAGTACAGTGTGGCTTCCTCAGAAGGTGATAAACACTATTCACACAAACACTTTCCGTTTTATGAAAGGGGCTCGCAGGCTCCTTCCTGTTTCCAGGTCACTGGTGCCCTTATGGGACTTGGCAGTGGTTTTAGCTCACTCGACCTCCATTTGAACCCCTGGAAGAAGCTGACATAAAACACCTGTCACTAAAGACAGTGTTGTTACTGGCTCTGGCATCTGCCAAGCGAGTCAGTGACATTCACACGCTCTCTGTACATCCTTCATGCACTCAGTTTGCCCCGGGGCAAACGAGAGTGTTGCTGAAGCCCAACCCTACCTTTGTGCCCAAGGTGGTTGGCTCATGCACCCCCATTGATCTTGAGGCATTTCTTTCACCGCTATGTTCCTCTGAAGAACAGCGGCCGAATTTGCTGTGCCCAGTTCGTGCTTTGCGCACCTACAGTGGGGCAAAAAAGTATTTAGTCAGCCACCAATTGTGCAAGTTCTCCGACTTAAAAAATGAGAGAGGCCTGTAATTTTCATCCTATGTACACTTCAACTATGAGAGACAGAATGGGGGGAAAGAATCCAGGAAATCACATTGTAGGATTTTTAATGAATTAATTGCTAAATTCCTTGGTAAAATAAGTATTTGGTCACCTACAAACAAACAGGATTTCTGGCTCTCACAGACCTGTAACTTCTTCTTTAAGAGCCTCCTCTGTCCTCCACTTGTTAACTGTATTAATGGCACCTGTTTGAACTCGTTATCAGTATAAAAGACACCTGTCCACAACCTCAAACAGTCACACTCCAAACTCCACTATGGCCAAGACCAAAGAGCTGTCAAAGGACACCAGAAACACAATTGTAGACCTGCACCAGGCTGGGAAGACTGCATCTGCAATAGGTAAGCAGCTTGGTGTGAAGAAATCAACTGTGGGAGCAATTATTAGAAAATGGAAGACATACAAGACCACTGATAATCTCCCTCGATCTGGGGCTCCACGCAAGATTTCACCCCGTGGGGTCAAAAGGATCACAAGAACAGTGAGCAAAAATCCCAGAACCACACACGGACCACACACGGACCTGCAGAGAGCTGGGACCAAAGTAACTCAAATCCTGCAGTGCCAGACGTGTCCCCCTGCTTAAGCCAGTACATGTCGAGGCCCGTCTGAAGTTTGCTAGAGAGCATTTAGATGATCCAGAAGAGGATTGGGAGAATGTCATATGGTCAGATGAAACCAAAATAGAACTTTTTGGTAAAAACTGAACTAGATGGAGAAAGAATGCTGAGTTGCATCCAAAGAACACCATACCTACTGTGAAACATGGGGGTGGAAACATCATGCTTTGGGGCTGTTTTTCTGCAAAGGGACCAGGACGACTGATCCGTGTAAAGGAAAGAATGAATGGGGCCATGTATGGTGAGATTTTGAGTGACAACCTCCTTCCATCAGCAAGGGCATTGAAGATGAAACGTGGCTGGGTTTTTCAGCATAATAATAATAATAATAATAGCTTGGATTTATATAGCGCCTTTCAAGGGACCCAAGGTCGCTTAACAAGTAATAGGACAAAAAAAAAAAAACATAACAAAACAAAAGTCAGACAGACAGAACAACAGATCGATTTAGGGGCCGAAAGCCTTGGCAAACAGATGGGTCTTGAGGGCCCTTTTGAAGGCGTCGAGTGTGGGGATGTTGCGAATCTCCGCAGGGAGAGCGTTCCAGAGGGTGGGGGCTGCCACACTGAAGGCTCTGTCCCCGAAGGTTCGCAGTTTGGTGCGGGGGGTGGTAAGCAGGCCAGAGTCTGAGGACCGCAGGTTCCGGGGTGGGGCATGTGGGTGAAGGATGTCCGATAGGTACTGGGGGGCAAGGGCATGGAGGGACTTGTAGGTAAGGAGGAGGATTTTATATGATATGCGGGACTTGACCGGCAACCAGTGTAGGTGGATGAGGGTGGGAGTGATGTGCTGCCATGGCTTTGTGTGCGTGAGTACCCTAGCAGCACAGTTTTGGACATACTGGAGCCTGTCCAGGGTTTTGTTGGGAACCCCGAACAGGACACCATTGCAGTAGTCCAAGCGTGTGGAGGCATGACAATGATCCCAAACACACCGCCCGGGCAACGAAGGAGTGGCTTCGTAAGAAGCATTTCAAGGTCCTGGAGTGGCCTAGCCAGTCTCCAGATCTCAACCCCATAGAAAAAATGTGAATTTCTGGATTTTTTTTCTCATTTTGTCTTTCATAGTTGAGGTATACCTAGGATGAGAATTACAGGCCTCTCTCATCTTTTTAAGTGGGAGAACTTGCACAATTGGTGGTTGACTAAATACTTTTTTGCCCCACTGTATATGGACAGGTCAAAAGAGTTTCGATGCAATGACCAACTCTTTGTATCCTGGGCTAACCCTCATAAGGGCAATCCCGTTACCAGGCAATGGCTCTCCCACTGGATTGTGGAAGCGATAGCTCTGGCTTTTACGAGTCAGGGTTTTACAGGCACCAACGGGCCTGCATGCTCATTCTACTCGTGGACTGGCTACATCCTTGGCTTTGTTCAAGGGTGTTTCCATCCTGGACATTTGTGCAGCAGCGAGCTGGTCTTCATCGCTCACTTTTGTCCGCTTTTACAGACTAGATGTCTCTTCTCCAAGTGTGGCCCGTGCAGTGCTGGGCCCCGTGTTGGAACAGGGTTCTACCTGTTAAGTACTGTTTTATTTTGGTGATTTTCGAGATAAGCATGTCTAGCAATACGGGAGTCTCAATATCCCATAGTGAGACATCGGACGGAGTGTTATGAATGAGAACTATAGGTTACTAACGTAACCCCAGTTCTCAGAGTAACATGAAGTGAGATGTCTCACCAGACGGCCCTTCTTGCTGAGGCGAAGCGAGAAGAGGTGCTTATTTTGAATGACGCTGCGACGTAGCGCAAGCTACTTAAAGGGTGGGTGGATTCCCTGACGTAGTCGTCAAGATCACCAGCCAATCAGGATTGGCGTAATGAGATTGATGCTTCTGATGCATACGCGTTGAGGCGCATCCCATAGTGAGACATCTCACTTCATGTTACTCTGAGAACTGGGGTTACGTTAGTAACCTATAGTTAACTCAATTATACAAACATGGGTTGAAGATTAGAGGTAACTGAGTTATTTATTTTGCTAAAGTTTTAGCTATTCTGTTTACAGTTCTGTCATCAGATTATTTAATATGATTTGTTAAAACATTGTTGTTGGTTATGTGAAATATTATTTATTTAATTTAAATAAAAAGCAATGTTAATTTTGTTCACAATTTGTTTAGTTGATTTAATAATATGTGTATTTTTGAATCAATTATTTATCTTTATTGTCTTCATTGTTAGTTTCCACATGCCTAAAACAACGTCAAGCTAAATCTAAAAGTTGATGGCTAAATAAGAGCGTTTTAGAAATTGTGCAAGGCATACAGTAATAGTCCGAATAGTCGATTAATCGTTTCATTAATCGATAATCAAATTAGTCGTTTGTTGCAGCCCTATTGTAGTTATCCCATGTATAAATAAAACGTGATATTCAGCAACCCTTGCAATTTGGGATTTTATTTTTGGTTGGTAGACCTCGGTGAGCTGTTAATTTCAAAAGTTTTGAAGCCAGGAAAAGGCTAGTCACTGTGACCTTTTTACCTGTGCTGGACTATGGTGATTTGATCTATATGAATGCACCTGCCCATTGCCTGGAAAAGTTAGATGCCGCCTATCATAGTGCACTGAGATTTGTTACTAACTGTAAAGCACTTACTCATCACTGTACCCTGTATGCCAAGGCAGGTCTGCCTTCACTAACTGTACGGAGGCTCAGTCATTGGTACATGTTCATTTATAAAGCCATGTTGGGTAAACTACCTTTTTATATCTGCTCTCTGATCTCTCGACGAATTGAAAGTACGTATTGCCTGAGATCTCATGATGTTGTTTTATTAAATGTGCCAAGTGCTAGGACTGTCTTAGGGAAGAAAGCTTTTAGTTGTGCAGCTCCACTAAATTGGAACAGTCTGCAAACACGTTTAAAACTGAGCACTTTGGTTCTCCTGCATCATTTTAAAACTCGGCTGGGTGACATGCTGTTTGATACTCATGGTACCTGTCACTGTAAATAGAGTTTGTAAACTGTACCCTGTACATTATGTTGCATGTCATCCTTATTGTTGTTCTGTTGATTTTATGTTACATGTGTAACTAATGTCATGCAGGTCACCCTTGAAAAAGAGATCTTTTGATCTCAAGGGGCTTTCACCTGGTTAAATAAAGGCTACAAACAAACAAACAAAAAGTAGCTCAACAGCCAAAAAAGTGTGGGCACCCCTGCTCTAAAACAATGCCACGTGGTGTGATTCAAATTTGGATATTCAGCATGAAATGAACAGCTGTTCTCAGGATGTCTTGCTCGCCACAAAACACACACACACATCTAATGGTTCTAAATAAGCTATTGAAGAATTTGATATAATTCTCTATAAGCCTCTTCTCACCTTTTGTATTTGGGCCCTTGTGTGTCTTGTGGTTCGCAGAATCTCCGTTGAAGTTAGCCGGTTTCTCTCCTGGGGTAGTGTATCACGTCGGGTTCACCAACTATTAGGATATTCCTTGTCCTCGCGTCCAGGAGAGAAACTTAAAATAAAAAGACCAATGGAGTCTTTGGCATAAGGTTCAAATGGGTACTTTAATTAAGTAACGTGGTAATAGAACAAACAGAAGGTAACAAAGAGACAATTGCCGGCGTTGCCTCGGTGTGGCTGCAGCCAAGAAGGAAGGGGCGAGCTGCTGCTCAGCAACCTCCTTATACAGGACTGTCTCAGAAAATTAGAATATTGTGATTAAGTTCTTTATTTTCTGTAATGCAATTAAAAAAACAAAAATGTCATACATTCTGGATTCATTACAAATCAACTGAAATATTGCAAGCCTTTTATTATTTTAATATTGCTGATTATGGCATACAGCTTAAGAAAACTCAAAAATCCTATTTCAAAAAATTAGAATAGTTCCTCAGACCAAGTAAAAAAAAAAGATTTATAACAGCAAAACACAATCAAACATTTGAAAATGTCCATTAATGCACTCAGTACTTGGTTGGGAATCCTTTTGCACGGATTACTGCATCAATGCGGCGTGGCATGGAGGCAATCAGCCTGTGGCATTGCTGAGGTGTTATGGATGCCCAGGATGCTTCAATAGCGGCCTTTAGCTCATTAGCATTGTTGGGTCTGGTGTCTTTCAGCTTCTTCTTCACAATACCCCACATATTCTCTATGGGGTTCAGGTCAGGGGAATTTGCAGGCCAATCGAGGACAGTAATGCCATGGTCAGTACACCAGTTACTGGTGGTTTTGGCACTGTGGGCAGGTGCCAGATCATGCTGGAAAATGAATTCCTCATCTCCATAGAGCTTTTCAGCAGACGGAAGCATGTAGTGCTCTAAAATCTCTTGGTACACAGCTGCATTTACTCTGGGCTTGATGAAACACAGTGGACCAACACCAGCAGCTGACATAGCTCCCCAAACCATCGCTGACTGTGGGAACTTCACACTGGATTTCAAGCAACTTGGATTTTGCTCCTCTCCAGCCTTTCTCCAGACTCTGGCGCCTTGACTTCCAAATGAAATACAAAAGTTGCTTTCGTCTGAAAAGAGGACTTTGGACCACTGTGCAACTGTCCAGTGCTTCTTTTCCTTAGCCCAAGTCAGACGCCTCTTCCGTTGTCTTGAGTTCAGAAGTGGCTTGACCATGGGAATACGGCTATTGTAGCCCATTTCCCAGATACGTCTGTGAACAGTGACTTTTGATACCTGGACTCCAGCTTCAGTCCACTGTCTTTGAAGCTCCCCCAAATTCTGGAAGCGACTCTTCTTCACAATGCTGTTAAGGCTGCGGTCATCTCTCTTGGTTGTGCAGCGTTTCCTGCCACATTTCCCCCTTCCAACAGACTTTTTGTGGATGTGCTTTGAAACTGCACTCTGTGAACAGCTTGCTCTTTGAGAAATTTCTTTTTGTGTCTTACCCTCCTGATGGAGGGTGTCAATGACGGTCCTCTGGACAGCAGTCAGATCAGCAGTCTTCCCCATACTTGTGATTTAGTTTACTGAACCAAGCTGAGTGTTTTTCAAGGCTCAGGAAACCCTTGCAGGTGTTTCGAGTTAATTAGACGATTCAAGTGATCGTTGAACACCCTACTAGTATACTTTTTCATGATATTCTAATATTTAGAGATAGGATATTTGAGTTTTCTTAAGCTGTATGCCATAATCAGCAATATTAAAATAATAAAAGGCTTGCAATATTTCAGTTGATTTGTAATGAATCCAGAATGTATGACATTTTTGTTTTTTTAATTGCATTACAGAAAATAAAGAACTTTATCACAATATTCTAATTTTCTGAGACAGTCCTGTATGCTCTCCTGCTGTGATGGAAGGGGGGTCCCCAGCCTTAGTCTTCAATGTCTGACATCGCGTCAAACAGAGGATTTCGACATTTTACATTCATTGCTTACATCCACACGCCTTTTCTCCTCCTTATCTCTTTCATAACTTTTTATTTATTGCATTGTGACGGCTATAATTCGTTACTTTAATAATACTGGAAATACTTTACGGCAGTTATCATTTACGGTAGTTCCGGATGTTGTCATATGTTACCCACGTCTGTAAACAAAACGTATTAAAATAATCTGTACCTTCATTTAATATTCAGCAATAATAATATCTCGACATCTATAGATGTAGTGTTAAAATCAGTAGGTTTCGGTGTGCAACACTCCGTGTCATTTCACTTCTATATAGGAAAAGGAATATTAGCCACATGCTAAATGCTAACCGGAGATGAAGGACTTTCAGAATAAAAGCTTGGCATTAAGATTGTGCGAGAACTTCTGGTTTTTCAGAATAAAACAGCATTTAAGCTGACGATATGTTTAAACCAAATTATGCCATAAAACATTGATTTTAATTTCTAACAGCGTCACTCTGGACTCTAGCCTCACCTTCAACTCCCACATCAGGTTAACTGTCAAAACTGCTTTCTTTCACCTTCAAAAGATCTCCAGACTCCGGCCCTCTCTCCCCGTTGCAGAAACATTAATACATACCTTCATCTCCTCTCGCCTGTACTACTGCAATGGAGTTCTGTTCGGGGTCACCAGCAAAGCCCCGGACAGGCTCCAGTACGTCCAGAACTCTGCAGCCAGGCTCCTCAGCCCTGGCAACACATTACCCCCACCCTCATCCACCTTCACTGGTTCCCGGTCAAGTCACGTATCCAGTACAAACTCCTCCTGCTAACCTACAAATCTCTCCACTCCCTTGCCCCTGCATACATCTCTGACCTCCTTCAGCCCTACACCCCCTCTCGTCAGCTGCGGTCCTCCGACAACGGGCTGCACTCCATCCAGCGCTCCAAGCTGAAAACCTTTGGCAACAGAGCCTTCAGTGTCGCAGTCGCCACCCTCTTGAATGCTCTCCCCTCTGCTATCAGGAATGCAGACTCTCTGGACACTTTCAAAAAACAACTCAAACACCATCTGTTCACTCTGGCCTTTGGCCTCAGCTAAAATGCAGTACCCAGCAACCTGTTATATTTCTAACCTGTGTATCTGTGTGACTACTATTATTATTTTTGATGTTTTGTTTCCCATTGTAAAGCGTCCTTGGGTCTCTTGAAAGGCGCTATAAAAAATATTATTATTAAACTGGTCTCCTCCATATCCATACCAGTTACCAAAAGGACTCATTGGCACTAAGAGCACAGCACAAGTGAGCACAAAAGAAACACAATTTAATGATCTACAGGTGACTACAGGTCCCCATTTTTTCTATGGCAAGCATCTATCCGATCAAGAAACCAAACCTTTAATGGATATTCTTGAAGTTGAAGGAGCCAATGGTCAAACTGTGCCATACATGGGCTACATTGAGCTTGATTTTTTTTTTCCTGTTGATTTTGTTGGTGAACCAGTTGAAGTACACACTCTTGCCTTGGTGGTGCCTGATGTTAAAGATTCTCTGTCGTTTGTGCTTATTGGAACTAACACATTGGATGTCCTTTATGAAAAATACTTGTATCACAACGTGCCAGAAAATCCTCGTCTTCCTTATGGATACCGAGCTGTGTTGAAAATCCTGGAACTGATGCACAAGCAGTCAAGAAATGGTTATCATGGCATTATCCGAATGCATGGAAAGAACCCACAAACTATTCCAGCAGGAGGAACTGTTGTCCTGGAAGGAGTTATCGCTTCACAGTTTTTGCAGTCGAAGAAATCTGTCCTTGTTGAGCATCCGTCTTCTTTCTCTTTGCCTGGCGGCTTGATGGTTAAATCCTGTCTGGTTGACCTTCCCAGACTTCAGCCATGCCAGTTGCCAGTAGTCATTACGAATTAATCCGATCACGATATCGTCATCGCTGCAAGATCTGTGGTTGCAGAATTAAGTGCTATTCAGACCATCTTAAAGGAGCACAGCGTTTCTGATCCAATTCAAGCCTCTTCATCAGACGTTGGATTCTCAAAACTTCAGAGTTTCGACTTTGGTGACTCCCCACTCTCACCTGAATGGAAAAATTGCATTACGGAAAAGCTCAATAGCATCCCACAAGTCTTTGCAAAACTGATAAAGTTACTCATCACATCAAACTTTCAGAAGAAACCTCATGCAAGCACAGAGCAAGACCAATCCATACTCAAGGCCTCAACGCTGTACGGAAACATCTTCAGGAACTCCTTGAATCAGGAGTAATCCGGGAATCTGAGTCTTCCTTCTCATCACCCATTATTTTACACTTGTACAGCAAATTAAAAGGCGCTATTAATTGCGCACTCATGAAAATGAATAACTGCTGATTTGACCAAGCGAACGCGAGAGACGGCTGAGTTGACCGCAGTTATGCAACCGAAGCTAATCTAACTATCTTGACTACTTGTTGCTATCCTATTTTGGCATAAGCTGTTTTCTACAGGCATATTTTACCTTTTCATTATGATTCTACTTGTGATAGTTGGACATGACAACCTGTGCAGCCCATGTATTGATTCCATCTGATCTGCTATAATACAAAACAAAACTTCTGCCTGCTCTCCACAATGATCAATGACAGTGAACGGATGGTCAAAGTAAGGTACAAATAAACAGAATCACACGAAGCCTGGTTAGTGTTGCCTGACTTTATAAAGTGTGTTATTTTTGTATAAGTCTGTGGTTGCGTTCAAGTCACTTTGCTCAGCGCTACTGCTTGTTACAACTTTCATGTTCCATACTCGCCATAAACTGTTATTATGGCTCAGGTTAATCTCGCCCCCTTCCGACGTGAACGTGGTTCTTGGTTCTTGCCGGGCAGCCAAGTGAGGTCAGCTAAGAACCGGTTTTCGGTGTTTAGAGCCGGCTCCGCTGCGGCTGAAACAGGAAGAACCAGAGCTAAATCAGTGTGTGTGGGTATGTGTGTGTGTGTAAGTGTAGCTGTGTGTGTGCGTGTAGGTGTGTAAGTGTAGCTGTGTGGGTATGTGTAGGTGTGTATGTGTAAGTGTAGCTGTGTGTGTATGTAACTGTACCAACGCACTATACAATAAAACCACACTGTAGGTCAGTGCGTGTAGGTGTACTTGCACAATAAAAAAACCCGGAAACATAGGTAACTTTTGACTCCAACTGGGGCAGATTTATTTCAAACAGTTTACCAACACACTATAGGCATGTAAAAACAAACATTTTACCAACGTACTATACAATAAAACCACACTGTAGGTTTGTAAAAACAACACATATTTTACCAACACACTATACAATAAAATCACACTAGGTATGTAAAAACAACAAGTATTTTTTTTTTTAAATAAACACTTGCAAAACGTTATACCTACCTGAACTTTATACCTACCTGAATGTTCCAGTATTTAGGTCGTGCCACTCCCTGAAACAGTTCTTTTTGACAGTGAAGCACAGAGGGACCTGGCACTTTCTGCAGTACACAGGTGTCTTCACCCTTTTGAGTCCAGCATCATGGCACCTCCTGCAGTTCTTCCTGACCTTGGTGGCATCTTCCCCATAATACTCGGGCATGCATGTGAGTGGTGGAGGAGGGGGTGGTGGAGGTGCAGGGCCTTCAGCAAACTCCAACAATTCTGCAGCAAGCTGCTCCCTGAAAGTCTTCTGGGTGTGTGGCTTTGTCCTGCTGGGCTCACTCATCTTGAACAGCTCCTTGTGGAGAAGGAAGCTGTTCACCACTGCAATGTCCATGAAATGGAAAAAAAAAGTCTTGTACCATTTCATGGTTTTATGGAGAACGCTGTAGTACCTGATCAAAGCGTCGGACACATCCATGCCGCCCATGCTTTGGTTGTAGTCCACCACAGTGTCAGAAACGGGAACGTTCTTGGTTTGCCACACGCCAGCCTGTTTCACTTTCCGCTGGACCGTCTGACCGCTGAAGGCCTCTTGCACGGTGGAACACATGGACACTTCACGGGTGTCCATCCACTTCACAAACAGGAGTTTGCCTTTCCTTATCCACCGCAAATCTCCCCTTTCAGCCATTTTCGGAAGGGCGTGGAAAACCAACTCGATTTTTCCGAATGGTTCCACAACAGCCAATGTTTCCTATGGACAAATCCCCAAAGAGGGTGGGGCTGGCGTAAAAGTTGTCCACAAAGAGTGTGTCTCCTCAGGGCGTGGGCATTTGTGTTCGCAATGATTATATTAACCACGGCAGTGCTAAAAAAAAGCCTGAAAATGGAGAGGGGAGACCATGCTGCAGTGCTGTCAACGGTTGGGCCTGGGATCCTGGCTGGTATGCACCTCAATGGCTCTGGTCTTCGGTCTTTCTCCTCTCTGTTGTGCCACCTGAGTTCTCCCTCTGTTGTTCTGGAAGAGGAAGACCCACCTCGGCCACGCTTCCTGGGTTTTCCTTTCCTTTTGTATGGCAGCTCTTTGGGTGTCTCAGAATCAGAAGATGATGGCTGAGGAGGGGGAGCAGAAACCCTTCGAGTGGAACGGCCTAGCTGAGTGGAAGCAGACGTTGATGGATGCGAGGGTGGGGATGGCTGGGTGGATGGTCGTGGCTTTGTTGAGGCAGGCTGAGTGGAAGTAGACGGCTGTGGATGTGAGGGTGGGGATGGCTGGGTGGATGGTCGTGGATTTCTTGAGGCAGGCTGAGTGGCAGATGGGGGTCCAGAAGCAATTTCAAACTCAACTGCATCACTGAAAACAAAATGTGGAAAAACAAAGAGATTAGATTAATTCACTGGCTTATACTTATAGGATAATATTGGACTATAATTGAATAATATTTCACCAAATAAATAAGTAAACACATGTATATTCATTCACTGTCCATTCATTTAGAAAATGTAACTCCAAAAAGACTAGTAACACTATTTAGCATTTTGCCTAATCATTCCTGTAGCTTCTTGGCTAAGCTAACACTGTGATGCAGTTCCACCAAACACAAAAGTAATATATAAAAAGGATAATATTGGACTATAAATGAATAATATTACACCAAATAAATAAGTAAACACATAATATATATTCATTCACTGGCCATTCATTTAGACAATGTAACTCCAAAAAGACAAGTAACACTATTTAGCATTTTGGCTAATCATTCCTGTAGCTTCTTGGCTAAGCTAACACTGTGACGCAGTTCCACCAAACACATAAGTAATATATAAAAACAGAGAGATTACATACCTTTCCCGTGGTGGAAGTTCAACATCCGAGTCACTACTGTCCGGATCCAGGTCTGGCTGGAGGAGATCTTCATCATCCGACGAAGAGTCATCTGGTATGATCATAGCCCCGCTATCGTCAGCTAGCATCTCTAGCACCTGCTCGGTGGTGAAGCTCTCTCTTCTGGCTGCCATTATTTGCTAAAATGGAAAGAGGATACACAAGAAAAATATCTAAAAGCAAAGAAATCAACGTCCTTGAAATGTGCTCTGTTACCTGTTATCGTCGCTGCGTGCTGTCCTGCTGTGGTGCTGTCCTGCTGTGGTGCGGTCTTGCTGCGTAATGCGTAATGGAGCCGGAGCGGGCGTAGTTTATACTACGCAGGATCATATCTTTGGAACCCATTGGTCGATTTGGGTGATTGACACCTTTTCTGAACCGTTAGAGCCAATATAATCAAGTGACAGTTAGTACGTCCCGCTAAACACTTAGGTCAATTAGAGAGAGGTTTGTGTAAACAGTACGTGAGACAGCATTAGCTCGGGCCTGCGAAACTTTATACCTACTCTGCTGCCATGAATGTAATGATAGATTATCAGGAACAATTCTAAAGTGACTAAAATACATTGGATTAACCTTAAGCAGCGTTTTCATTCCCTTGAACACGAGCTTTGATCACAAAACAGCAACGGTAAGACATAATTATTGTTATGGTTTTGAAAAGTTTTTTAAATATTAAGATGCCCTGCCCTTGGGGCTTAACAGGTTAAGCAACAGAAAAGCACAAGAACGGTTCTTGAACCGGTTTGGTTTATTGGCAGTTTGCAAACCACTTAAGAGTACTGGAGTGTGAAACAAGAGCTATTGAGTCAGTGGTGTGGTGCTGTTGCTTTGGTCTGGATCTGTGAGCTAACCACGCCCCGTTCATTTGCATATAAGAAATGGAAATGTGTCATTATGAAATACAAGTCCCCTGAAATAAATAAACGTGTCATTATGAAATAAAAGTCCCCTGAAATAAATAAACGTGTCATTATGAAATAAATAAACGTGTCATTATGAAATAAAAGTCTCTTGAAATAAATAAATGTGTATTTAAATGTACATGTATTCATATTTATTGCCTCATTTATTTATTTCAGAATTTATTTCATAGGCATATTTATATATATACAGTGGGGCAATAAAGTATTTAGTCAGCCACCAATGGTGCAAGTTCTCCCACTTAAAAAGATGAGAGGCTTGTAATTTTCATCCTAGGTACACTTCAACTATGAGAGACAGAATGGGGGGAAAGAATCCAGGAAATCACATTGTAGGATTTTTAATGAATTCATTGGTAAATGCCTCGGTAAAATAAGTATTTGGTCACCTACAAACAAACAAGATTTCTGGCTCTCACAGACCTGTAACTTCTTCTTTAAGAGCCTCCTCTGTCCTCCACTTGTTAACTGTATTAATGGCACCTGTTTGAACTCGTTATCAGTATAAAAGACACCTGTCCACAACCTCAAACAGTCACACTCCAAACTCCACTATGGCCAAGACCAAAGAGCTGTCAAAGGACACCAGAAACAAAATTGTAGACCTGCACCAGGCTGGGAAGACTGAATCTGCAATAGGTAAGCAGCTTGGTGTGAAGAAATCAACTGTGGGAGCAATTATTAGAAAATGGAAGACATACAAGACCACTGATAATCTCTCTCGATCTGGGGCTCCACACAAGTTCTCACCCCGTGGGGTCAAAATGATCACAAGAACGGTGAGCAAAAATCCCAGAACCACACAGGGGTACCTAGTCAATGACCTGCAGATAGCTGGGACCAAAGTAACAAAGGCTATCATCAGTAACACACTACGCCGCCAGGGACTCAAATCCTGCAGTGCCAGACGTGTCCCCCTGCTTAAGCAAGTACATGTCCAGGCCCGTCTGAAGTTTGCTAGAGAGCATTTAGATGATCCAGAAGAGGATTGGGAGAATGTCATATGGTCAGATGAAACCAAAATAGAACTTTTTGGTAAAAACTCAACTAGACGTGTTTGGAGGAGAAATAATTCTAAGTTGCATCCAAAGAACACCATACCTACTGTGAAACATGGGGGTGGAAACATCATACTTTGGGGCTGTTTTTCTGAAAAGGGACCAGGACGACTGATCCGTGTAAAGGAAAGAATGAATGGGGCCATGTATCGTGAGATTTTGAGTGACAACCTCCTTCCATCAGCAAGGGCATTGAAGATGAAACGTGGCTGGGTCTTTCAGCATGACAATGATCCCAAACACACCGCCAGGGCAACGAAGGAGTGGCTTCGTAAGAAGCATTTCAAGGTCCTGGAGTGGCCTAGCCAGTCTCCAGATCTCAACCCCATAGAAAATCTTTGGAGGGAGTTGAACGTCTGTGTTGCCCAGCGACAGCCCCAAAACATCACTGCTCTAGAGGAGATCTGCATGGAGGAATGGGCCAAAATACCAGCAACAGTGTGTGAAAACCTTGTGAAGACTTACAGAAAACGTTTGACCTCTGTCATTGCCAACAAAGGGTATATAACAAAGTATTGAGATGAACTTCTGTTATTGACCAATTACTTATTTTCCACCATAATTTGCAAATAAATTCTTTAAAAATCAGACATTGTGATTTTCTGGATTTTTTTTTTTTCTCATTCTGTCTCTCATAGTTGAAGTGTACCATGAAAATTCCAGGCATCTCTCATATTTTTAAGTGGGAGAACTTGCACAATTGGTGGCTGACTAAATACTTTTTTGCCCCACTGTATATGTATTTATTTAATTGTTGCTTAAATGGCATTCCATATCAAGCATCCCCCGTCTCTCTGACAATTACAGAGCTGCACAGTAATGCTTGCCTGTGGTTGGGGGAGCAGAGGGGGAGGGCTGGAGAGTGTGTGACGTTGACCTTGCTGTGTTGTGTGTGAGTTAGTGAGTGGAGTACTAGAGTGACGTTGAACCTGCGACCTGTAACCTGTGACCTATGAACCTGTATGCTACCAAAGGAGCTATTAAATCTAAGAACTTGAGGCCTGTTTCCGACTCCTATTGTGGAACATTACAATAATATAAAAGTGTGCCTTGGAAATATTTGTTTCCATATATGGTGACCAAACCGTTTGAGACCCACTGAGATAACTTAAGACTAAAGTTAACTGTGTAAACATTACATTACCTGAGCTTATCAGAGCCTCTCAGCCTATCCGTTATCATAGCTAGCTAGCACCAGATGCTAACAACCTTCCCCGTTTTAGGTGCTGGAGCGGCGTTCCGGCAGCAATACACCCCTGATGACTCTTCACCTTATACAATATCGTAAATAGTATTTAATATAGTTATAAAGAATGTGACGTGTGATAACATTTGGATGAACCAGATGAACCGATGGGTGTGATCCTAGATAACAACCTGTCCTTCACTGCAAACATCGCTGCTACAACCTGTTGCTGCAGATATACGCTGTACAACATCAGGAAGATTCGTCCACAGCTGACCCAGAAAGCCACACAGGTTCTGGTCCAGGCTCTCGTCACCTCACGCCTAGACTACTGCAACTCCCTCCTGGCTGGTCTAGCTGCATGTGCCACCCGACCTCTGCAGCTCATCCAGAATGCAGCGGCTCGTCTGGTCTTCAACCTTCCAACATTTTCCCACACCACTCCGCTCCTCCGCTCCCTTCACTGGCTCCCGGGACTGCTAGAATCCACTTCAAGACACTGGTACTTGCATACCATGCTGCGAATGGATCTGGCCCTTCCTACATCGAGGACATGGTTAAACTGTACGCTCCAGCGCGTGCACTACGCTCTGCATCAGCCAAACGACTCGCTGCACCCTCGCTGCGAAAAAAAAGTAGCAAAAACACGTGGGTTTGCTATCCTGGCTCCAAAATGGTGGAATGAGCTCCCCATTGACATCAGGACAGCAGAAAGCCTGCACATCTTCCGGCGCAGACTGAAAACTCATCTCTTTCGACTCCACTTCGAGCGATAGAATTACTAACAAGTCACTTATATACTAATAAAGGACTGGCTTATCTATAGCCAGTTGAGTAGCACTTGAAATGTTTGGCTCTATGATACCTGATGTACTTATATGATTCTGTTTTCTTCAAGGTTGTGTCTTCCTGGTCGAATGTACTTATTGTAAGTCGCTTTGGATAAAAGCATCAGCTAAATGCAATGTAATGTAATCACATAACTTCCATGCTCACGTTAACGTTAGCTGATTCTACTTTTGGCTAACTTAGCTTTGCTATCATTATTCCTAGTTAAACATAGTAATCTTAGTCACTGTACTAGACCACAAAATAAAACAAGATAATACATATCCCAAAATAAATATCCTTTTGATATCTGAATACTCACCTTTATTAGCCTGTCTGTAGGAAAAAATGGATGTTGTCAGTGATGCAGTGACGAGTCCTAATACCCGGAAGTGAGTTAGCATTTTACCACTACCGGTTCCCTCGTCTCAGAGCCAATGGGATTTCTCCATAGGATTTGGGAAAATATAGCTCGAAATAAGGTCTATGGTTGACACACATTTAAGAGACGGATCACGTTTTGTTCTACAACATTAAATACATCAGCAGTGACCCCATTGGTGATTTTTGAAGAGTGTATGTGTCAGTGGCAACCACTTCCATTTAACTTCTAATTTCCCTCGAGTAAGTCACACGTGTTAGAGAATATTTCTTCTCTCTTCCTAAGTGTCAAATAATAATTCTTCCTTACTCCTAAGATATTTAACCTTATTGCCTGTTGACGTTTACGATCAAACCCTGGCTCTGTTATCTCTCTTAAGGAATGGGAGGCTCCAGCTATCTTGATAAACCAGTTCAACTCTCGGTCACAAAATGGTTTACGGCTGTGGGAATGCTGGCTTTCTAAGCTCCACAGATGTTTACGCCTCCCCCAATATACTCATTAACTCTCTGTAAACTAGTTAAAAGGTCTATCGAGAGATAGGCTGGGCAGAATTGACATGACAACCCACCCGTGCAGTCAGAACCTTTTGCTGCTGTGACTTGTGATATGAATTCTCCGGCCGTTGACTTGTAATAAACTATCATTGTTTGACATCAAAGCTCCAACTCTCCTCGTGTCTCTCTGAGTCCTGACTCTCCATTGATGCAGAGGTTTCCCTTACACATTGGCGTTGTCGGCAGGACACCAATACATCTTCAGAACTGGTAAGTGTAATTTCAAATCCACATTTGAACATTGCCTTATCAGAATCTGTGATTGACTGTATCCTAAAATTATCTGTGAAACTGAGCGGTTGTGTTTCATTTTTTGGTGAATGAACATTCGGCTGATTGCCTCTGTGCATGCTGCTTGGGACGAAAGTACCATACAAGCATGCACAGCTTATGTTCAGAGTAACCTTAAAGAAATACATCAGTAAAGTGGAGCTTCTGTCTGAAAGCAATGTAAAGATTTGTATTGGACAAATCGCCAAATTCTGGGGGTTTCCACGGGCCAACACAGCAGTTAAAAATAAGCAGCCCGAGATATTTCCCCCCATCGCCTCTCTAAACACGGCTCCAGCAGCAGCCGCGGGGGTGTGTGTAAATATTCCCCCGTGTTTGGGTGGCTGGAGCCGTGCAGCTGAGAGGAAGAAAGTCACAGCTTTTTGTCTATATCTTTAACTCACACCACTGCCGTCTCTATTAAAAACGAGATGGTCTAAAAGCACTCGTTGTTTGTGACCGTCTTCTACATTGCTGGCAAGGCCGGGGCAGCGCGAGGTGCGTGCATCACCCGATGTACCACAGCTCTCTACTCTGCTGGAGGAACATTTCCTACGTTGCTTGGAAGCGTTCCCTACGTTGCTGGACCAGCTGGTGGCAGTCCGGGGTGCATACATAAATTGATAGGCTAATTGATCACGGGTGGGCAGTGGCAAGCAAGTGTAGAACAAAACTGTGTTTCATCGTTGTGATGAACTTGATGGCGGGTGTATAGGCTGGTCGTGTAGGACTACAGTTAACTGGGCTGTTGTTGGAGAGAAAGGGTAGCGGAAAAAAGTCTATGTTCTCCTGGTCGGGAGAGCATAGCGCCACTAGAATAGAGTAGTGGTGTCGCAAGAGGATAAGCTAGTTATCGCTTTTGGACGGTCTTCAGGCACGATCTTAGCACTTGTACAAGGGTGGATGCGCGAGTCAAGGTGCTCCATTTCTATAATTCCCTACCCCCTCTGAAACCTCTTAATTCGGGCTAAATTGAGCTGGATGAACTTTCCTGTCGCGCTGGTGTTTATTGCGAGTTCATGTTTGTTTGTCTAATTGTTTGTATGGGGGGTCTATATTGGTTTGTCTACCCGCCGTCTTGTGTATGTTTTGTAACAACTAATAATGAATCAGTCCATAGCCAGGGTAAAATGAACTAAACTTTAGTTATCTCACCAAAAGTAAATGACTTGAGAAAAATAAATAATGTAAAGATGTAAAGCAAAATTATATATTATAGTATACATGTGATGCAAATGTGCTGCACAATGAAAATAAATAGCAAAAGAGTGTTTTTATGTTCTGCATCTGAGTGTGCAGAGGAAAATGTAAACAAGAAGCATACTGTTCAGGGTGTGCGCTGTTGGTGTAAGAAGAAAATAAGATGATATTGCTTTAACAATACATTTTAAATTGTATTGCTGGTATGTTAAGATATCTTTGTGAACTTGTATACACCCTATGCCCGTCTTACACCCTGAGACCCTCAGAGGCATCACTGCTGGTCGTAAATACCTGCCTGAGGAGATCAGGGTTGCAAAAAATCTTCGGAAAAATTATACATTGAAGACAATGGACAGAGAAAACTTATCTTTTGATCCTGTTTGAATTGTGCCATGAATTACACATATGATGTTTGTCAATCTTAAAAAATTAGGGTTAGGGTCCCATCTTTCAGGCTTCTATTGACACGCACACCATCCCTCTGTCATGGAAAACCTCACACATCAAACCGCTGCCCACAATTCCATACCCAAAAGAACATAAGGACTACAGATCAATAGTCCTCACATCAGTGATTATGGAATCACTAGAAATAATTCTGCTCCGATTTCTTATCAGTACAACACAAAACAAACTTGATCCATACCAATTTGCCTATAAACAAGGGTGGAAGACGCTATGGCCACTTTGGTTCATATCATCATTAAACATTTAGATAAACGTAACACCTATGCAAGAGCCCTCTTCCTAGACTTCTCATCCGCATTCAACACAATACAAGCAGACATCTTGGTGTCAAACATGGCCAAAATGGAAGTAAATCCATACCTGATTTACTGGTATGCTGCTTTCCTCACTAGTAGAGAGCAATTTGTGAAGGTTAACAAAACCCTGTCATCTGCCATCACAACCAATGTAGGTGCCCCCCAGGGCTGCGTGAGTTCAGCTGTGCTTTTTACTCTCTACACTGATGATTGTTGCACCAACACACCAAATCAAGTCATCATTAAGTAATCCGATGATCCTGCAATAATATCTCTGCTCAGTAACACAGACGACCCTGAGCTGCACCAACAGGCTGTAAATCAGGTGGTCGAGTGGACTGATAGCAATGCTCTTGAGATCAACACCAAGAAAACTGAGGAAATCATTTTGGCTCACCATCTGACTCCCATAACATTACATTACATTACATTTCATTTAGCTGACGCTTTTATCCAAAGTGACTTACAATTACCGATTACAGGGACATTCTCCCTGGAGTAACTAAGGGCTATGTGCCTTACTCAAGGGCACACTAGTGGTGGTGTTCCTGGCGGGATTTGAACTCACAACCTTCCGATCTTCACCCCACCTCACTATCCACTATCACTATCCATAAAGTCCCCATTGTCATCCATACAGATGAAATCAAGCAGGGAGTTTCATACAAATACTTGGGTGTAATGATTGACCATCTGCTGTCATGGAAGGATCACATTGAATATCTGTGCAAAAGGACAAAACAAAGAATTTATTTTCTCCGCCGTCTTAGGTCTTTTGGGGCGAGCAGAGAAATTCTTCTGTTGTTCCTTACATCTGTGATCATGTCCATTCTACAGTACTGCAATACTACCTGGTACAATTGTTTGACAGCAGCTTTAAAATCAAAACTGCTCCACCTGTTAAAAATCTGCTCAAAGATTGTTGGTCAACCCTGTCAGAGACTCTATGACTCAGCCTATCATAACAACCTAGTGAGGCTGTCCAACTACATAATCTCTGACCCAAACCATGTTCTGAACAGTGAACAGGATTCATACACTTTTTCACCAATGATTTTCAATAACTTCTCAATGACCTTTACCTATTTTTCCATGACCAAAAAAAAATTACCACTGAAAATGGTTTATTTGAACATGGAACAGGAAAATAAGGTCTGCATATGAAACATGTTGTGCCTATCTAAAACAAATCAAATACTAGCTTACTAGCTTCTACACGCTAACGCAACTGTAGTCAGGGATGCAAACTCATCAGGTATGAAAAAGGTGACAAGGACCCGAGCCCCCCGACCCCACGGAATATCGGCTTTAAAATTAGGAATAACTTGATTTTAGCAATCAGAACAACTAAAGCAGCAGTGTTAATGATAACAGAAACGCTAAAGAGTCACATCTAATAGAAATATATAAAAGCATTTATTTTAATTGTGTAGCAGTCAGTTTATAATTTTGGCAGCACTGTTGAGCATTTTGAAAATGTATTTTCATGCCTCTGTTCAAGGCTTAGTCTTTCTATCTATTTCAATGTTTTGCTACTGTGTTCTTCTTCTCCTCTACAGTTCATAGGTAAAAGGTGTACTTCTACTCCACTACATGTATTTAATACATTTAGTTACTTCACAGATGTGGATGAATGATGTGAAATATAATCAAGTGTTAAATCAGACTTTAGTTCCACCTGGAGTAAATTCACAAGCAGTCTACAAAGTCCTTCAAACTAGCTGCACCTTTACCAGCTTTGAGAACACTTTCATGATCAATCATTATAAAACATATCATATATATTATTCTGAAATGGACCAATCTGCACAATGACTACTTTTACTGTCGCTACTTTAACTATATTTTGATGATAATACTTTTCTACTTTTACTTGACGAACATTTTGAATGCAGGACTTTTACTGTAACAGAGTATTCCTACACTCTGATACTTCTACTTTTACTCAAGTACAAGACCTGAGTACTTCTACTTTTACTCAAGTACAAGATCTGAGTACTTCTACTAAAGTACAAGATCCGAGTACTTTTACTCAAGTACAAGACCTGAGTACTTCTACTTTTACTCTAGCACAATATCTATACTTATACATTACATTACATTACATTGCATTTAGCTGACGCTTTTGTCCAAAGCGACTTACAATAAGTACATACGACCAGGAAGACACAGCCCAGAAGAAAACAGAATCATATAAGTAAATCAGGTATCATAGAGCCAAACATTTCAAGTGCTACTCAGCTGGCTATAGATAACCAGTCCTATGTTAGTATATAAGTGCTTTGTTAGTAATTCTATCGCTCGAAGTGGAGTCGAAAGAGATGAGTTTTCAGTCTGCGCCGGAAGATGTGCAGGCTTTCTGCCGTCCTGATGTCAATGGGGAGCTCATTCCACCATCTTGGAGCCAGGATAGCAAACACACGTGTTTTTGCTCATGGGAACTTGGGTCCACCTCGCAGCGAGGTTGCAGCGAGTCGTTTGGCTGATGCAGAGCGGAGTGCACGCGCTGGGGTGTACAGTTTAACCATGTCCTGGATGTAGGAAGGGCCAGATCCATTCGCGGCATGGTATGCAAGTACTAGTGTCTTGAAGTGGATTCTAGCAGTTACCGGGAGCCAGTGAAGGGAGCGGAGGAGCGGAGTGGTGTGAGAACATTTTGGAAGGTTGAAGACCAGACGAGCCGCTGCATTCTGGATGAGCTGCAGAGGTCGGATGGCACATGCAGGTAGACCAGCCAGGAGGGAGTTGCAATAGTCTAGGCGTGAGGTGACGAGAGCCTGGACCAGAACCTGGGTGGCTTTCTGGGTCAGCTGGGGACGAATCTTCCTGATGTTGTATAGCGTATATCTGCAGCAACGGGTTGTAGCAGCAATGTTTGCAGTGAAGGACAGGTTGTTATCTAGGGTCACACCCAGATTCCTTGCAGTCTGAGTCGGGTATACCACCTCTGTGTATAGCCTATGAAAAAAACTATTAGAAAACAAAGGCAAAAGCTAACGTTAGCAGATAGTGACAATGTCTGCCATAGCCGCGGGAAGTCATTTTGCTCAGGGGGTGCTGCCAAAAGTGGGGAGGAGGCCGCTTAAAAAAAAAGGAAAAAGGCGGTGCGGGAAGACGGCAGCTCCGGTGCCGGGATGTCAGCGATACGAGCCGCATAAATTGTTTGTTAAAGGCGAGACACCGCAGGCATGTCGTTTTTCATGCACTGGTCAATTTAGAGATGTTGTGCTATTTTGATTCCATAACATGTTTTCTTTCAGGCTTTTGGAAGGAAAACGTACAAAATACACATTTAAGTGTTTATTTTACTATAGTTTGTCTATTTGCGTCTGTAGATTTCTCCTAAATTCACCAACAGTTAGCATTCTACAGAGATATTGTTGGAAAGCTGTGTCTCTCCTGCACAATCTCATCAGATCCAAATATGGTCATTTCCAATAAACAAAATCTCATTGGCTGGTGTCAATTTCTGACAATGTGATTCGTTCAGATGCGTCACGTGGTGTGCTAAAACACTTCCTGGTTTGCTTTCCGCTAGAAATTGAAATCTCAAAATGGCAAAAGAACGGCGAAAAAAACGTTCACAGAGAACACGACAACAATTTTCACTTGCACGAAGCAAGGTTATACAAAAAACAGATGACCCCGAACAAGAAATACCTTCACGGAGTGCGTCGAGGCGCAAGCTGTCATCCAAAGAACAGGAGGGTTTAGCTAGCGCCTCACTGCAATCTTTAAAAGGTGCAAAATGAGTTGTTTCTCCTACTCTGAGTTTGAAATATTCAACTTCAGTAGCACGTAGATACACCAAACCTTCCAGTTATATTCCTATCAATATTATGAAGGCTTTTGCAGAAGGGTTTGTTCATATGTCATTCATAGGCTGAATTATATAATATTTTATACCTATAGAAACATGGCGGAAATTGATATTTTAGGGCTGTTGACAGTATTTTCTGATTTATGGAGTGATAAAGAGAGATATCCAAAATCCCTTCTGTAAAAGCCTTAGATGCTAATATGACTACAAAATGAAACGAGAATTTTGAACCTGGCTTTATCCAAAGTTCAGATTTCGGTTACTGAAATTTGTTAAAATATGCGCAAATGTAACGAGACAATGGCTCGTTTGCATATTCAGATAACTTGTAATACAAGAAACAATTGCCTTATTCTAGGTAATTAACTGGAGAAATTTCTAGCTGATATCTTTAAGTTAAAAAAAATTACCCTATTCACCTGGTGTCTCACCTTAACTGTTAGGCTTAATAAACCATAGACCTACGTCACTTAGCAACAGCTGCACATGCCCACATGCTAACTATGGGTCTTACAAACCTACATAACATTACAAATAGTCAGAAAATATTATTTACAATATTAATAAAACTATGAATTCAATTTTAACTGATTGACAAGGCAAAACACTGCACAGTGGCAGCAGCATTAAAGGAAAAATATCGTTTTACCTTGTGTTGGGGCTTCACAAAACTCCAAATGTAGCCTGGGGTGGTGTTCCGGATTAACTGGTTCCCCGATCAACTGGTTTACAGAGGTGTGGGGCGTGGCCTTCGACTGAAATACACATTTCGATCGCTTCTTCTGTCGTTTACATAAATCTTTTGGTATATTTGGCCTACCGAGCCAAATATACCAAATCCCGGACCACCGGCACTAATGAAGACCCTCATTAGAGCAGATACATTCACATTGTCCAACATGTTACTGTGGACATGCATCAAAGTCAGATGTGTCAGTCTCTTCTGTGTAATATTACTCTAGTTGTAGAGGTGGTGGGCTGAGGAGTATCTGGTGGTCCACTCTTTTTATTGGGTTGTTTGTTGGAGAAAAAAATCCAAAATCCTCTTTTGCGCCATTCTAGAAAGTTGTCACTCTGCAGTGTGTGTGTCGCGTCAATTACGTCACTCTCCCACGACCTACAACCTAGATGACTCGGATTTTATTTGGAAAATAAATTCAAGCCACCTGACTGATACAAATATATACTATGACTATTACTGTATACAGCTAATTTTATTTTAAGTAAAATCATAACTATTTTATGTAGTTTAATCATTTTTATTTAGGTGGTCACTCAGTTTTTCAAATGTACACCACTCGCCAACAGGGGGTGCTGCAGCACCCCCAGCACCCCTACTTCCCGCGGCTATGATGTATGCTATTTAGCTCAACGGTAATATCACATCACGCTCTGCCGCTCCGACAGGGAGCTCAGCTCTGAACACCTGAACGGCCCGTTCTAACAGCTGTTCACCAGCGGTGCAGTCTGTGCCACAGTGCACAGTTAACGAACGCACCGTAGATAATGTAGCTGACCCTCATCCCGGAGCAGCACAGTTTTCATATATTAAAAAATAACACCATGCGCGTCATGATGGCACATAACAGCTTGCGGCCGCAGATTACTTGGTGATTAGATACAATTATATTTGACGCAACTTTAGTTACATTTCCATGACTTTTCCAAAACTTTGGGAAAAATATTGTTTTCCATAACTTTTCCAGGGCCTAGAATTTGCATTTTCAATTTCCATGACTTTTGCAGGTTTTTTTGACCGTACGAACGCTGAGTGAATATGAACTGCTACCATCTAATCGGAGATACAGTGTCGCACGATTCAATAAAGTCAGACTGAAGCACTCCTTTGTGCATCAGTTAATCCTCACAGTAAATACAGAGCTAAATCCCAGATCAGATGCACGCTGAAGGCTTTTTGAGCAGCTT
The DNA here is from genome assembly GCA_902827135.1 of Harpagifer antarcticus. Classification (NCBI taxonomy): domain Eukaryota; kingdom Metazoa; phylum Chordata; class Actinopteri; order Perciformes; family Harpagiferidae; genus Harpagifer; species Harpagifer antarcticus. The sequence continues at coordinate 2,126,823 of CADEHL010001118.1, read as the reverse complement.
TTCTCTCACTGATTGTGCTATTATGTTAAATGTTTGTTGTTTGTGTTTCATGTATTTTTGTCTGGATATTTGCTGTTGATGTTGGACATGGAGCTGCTGTGACGCAAGTCAAATTTTAGACTTGATTTGACAAATAAAGTAATATCGTATCGTATATTGTATCGTATATGGTATCGTATATGGTAAAGTTTGAATCATCAGGACCATAGCTGGCTCCTAACCTTTGTCAGGGCAATGCAGTGGATTATTGCATCTTTAGAATCCTAATTGCAACAGGATGCCAATTCAGCTATTAATCATTTCCCACAGCGGCTCTTCATTTTGTGTCTTTAAACAGGAAAGTGACATTTACTATATTCACCAGTGGCTCAGAAGAGTTCTGAGAGTAAATAAGGAAACAGCCCCCCCTTTTTTTTAAGGACCATTGCTCACGTTGGTAAAAGGGGTCCATCAGTTTTGGGTTAAATATTTTTTTAGTGGTTACCTAATTATTTGAGTCTATTTATGACAAGTGTGTTATTTTGAAATAAACTTAACTGAGTGTTAATTATTGCTAATATGTAATCTTTCTGTACTATATTTTGTTGTAATGTCATATTTCATTGTCAATTGGATAAAAACCAATTCAGTAGTGTTATTTAACCAAACAAGATTTCTCCCTAGGATAGCTTTGTGTGGTTCAACTTCTCCATTGTGAAGTAATAGGTAGCATTCCAAATCAGCACGATCAGGTATCTCTATCCAAAACATAATTACATTTTTCAACATTTATGCAGGGTAACAACCGCCAATGTTCTTTGCACTTATTAAAACTCACCAGCAGTCTGAAGGTAATACGTGTGAAGCTGGCTCTCAATTCATGTAATAGCTCATAATTGAACCAGAATTTTTCATAAGAAGCACCACACAAATACAAGTGTGACACGCGATGTAGACAAAATATCTCTGTTGGAATACCGAACCCTGGTTTCCACAGTCCTTCGTTTTATTTTAATTTTTTTGAAATGATGAAAAGCCCTGTTCACAGCTTATCCCGGCTACAAAAAAGGTGACTTATCTTTTCAGTAAGATTTTAAATTGTGAAAGGCAGAACCTCGCTGGCAGATGTGCTTTCCTTTCATTAAGCTGACTCCTATTTGCTTGGGTTTATCTGCCAGCAGATATCCGAGATATGACAGAAATACATTTTACAACTATAAACAAGACAAGCACACCAAATCCTGTGACAGAGTAACATTCCCCAGTCTTTTGTAGATGTTGTGCAGACTGCAAAGTTGCATATTGGTGAGAGTGAGACAACACTTTATCCTTTATATTAACTAAAAACAGATATTGTGTTGCTGTTAATGTTTTTAAAGAATGCATCAGGAATGAGAAAGTATACTCTCCTCAGGCAGCTGCATCATCAAGCTTTCAGTTTATCTGTTTGTCCAGATATTGGTAATATGTTTCGTGCCTGCACCACGTCTTTTTGTCCAGTTAGGTCTTGGAAGACCGGAGCTGTGTGGTTCATAAACACATTTTCTTACTCAATATCAAGCCACGATTATTGTTTTTATTTTAAATCGTATAATGTCTGATGTTAGAAATTAAAATCAATGTTTTATGGCATAATTTAGTTTAAAACATACCGTCAGCATAAAAGCTGTTTTATTCTGAAAGAACCAGAAGTTCTCGCACAATCTTAATGCCAAGCTGCGAGAGCTGCAGCTCCTCTCTCTCTCTCTGAACCATATTCTGCTTGTAACATTACCGCGCCATTTTAATTAAAGTACCCATTTGAACCTTATGCCAGAGACTCCATTGGTCTCATTTATCCTAAGCTTCTCTCCTGGACGCGAGAATAACGAACACCCTAATACTGACTTTGTTGCCGTCCTTGAGGAAAATAAATGGGGCTCAGAGCCTCAGAATACTGAAATCACTATTTAAATCTATTTTTCCTTCTAATTTGTTATTCTTTTCTAATAACACACTGTTATTTACTCAACAATAACACAGACTTATCCTTGTTTGTATTTATTTGTTTAATTCCATCGTTGAGAACTATCAACAGAATTGCGTTGTCAGGCAACAGCTTGGGGTGAAAACAGTATTTCCGGTCTCGAAGTTTGCATAGTAATCTGCAGTACTCATCAACAAAAAACATCAGTTTATCCTTGTTAATTACACAACATTGATTGGTTTAAATTGTGTTCGGAGAAACAAATCGTTTTATCTGAGTTTAGGATGGTCGAAGACACTACCCATAATCCTCAACTATCGTTTGGGACTACAGTCCCTTTGCTTGACCAACCCTATGATTAATCTTCAAGCTCTGTCTTTGGATGTTGGAGTGGCAGTGTGCCAAGGTTACGCCGAGCGTCAAACAGCTCTATGAAATGGAATGAAACCACGGCAGAATATCCAAAACTGGACTTGAACGGGTTCAAGGTTCTTTATTTTGTCATACGAACATAGCTACAGTGTAGTTATGCCGATGAAAATCTTAGGTCACAGGCTTCTCCAACAGTGCAAAACAATAACACAAATAAACAGAAAAATATAGTGCAAGTAAATAGTAAATACAAAAATAAAAATAGTTTAAAAAAGTGAAATAGTGCAATAAGAGTCTATATGCAAGTTATTGGAATGATATATAAGAGAAATAGATAAATAATTACATAGTAGCAGATTAATGTTATGGATGTTGTTTCAACAGTTCAACAGCTGATTTTGTGTCGAAAGTCTCTGTTGTCATCTTAGACAAGTGGATGTAATCAAATAAGTATGTGAACATAACCAATAACCTACCATAGCCAATAACAAATTAATGTAACTTATTTTATTTATTTTTTTCATTCATATCTTATTTTACCTAGTTAACATTTTATTTATTTATGCATTTTTTTTTATCTCTCCAGTTTTAAAGGATATTTTTGGTTACTGTCCTATAGTATACATTGAAATGATTTCAAACCTGTTTATCCCAATAATTATAAAGGAGTGCCTTGGAAATATGTGTTTACATAAATTATGACCAAACCGTTTGAGACCCACTGAGATAACTTAGACTAAAGTGAACTATTTAAACACTCAGAGTCCATTACCTCACTGAGCTGTAGTTATCAGCCTCTCAGTCTGACTGGAGAGGACTCTCCCTCCACTTTGTTTTAGAAACATCTTCTTCTTATATCCGTTAGAGCAGCTAGCACCAGATTCTAATAAAAACAGCGCCGGTACCGGTGCACCCTCCCTCTCTCCCTCGCTCACTCGCATTTTGGCTGTGAGCCGCGGGCGCCAGATAAGCCAACATCCCCCATTTTCATCACTTACAGCGCCCATCGTACAGGGCAAATGAAACGTGTAACCGGGGTGAAAAGGGTGTTACATTTACTTAATTATGAATATCGTTACATCAAGGCCGAAAATTAGGATGAGCCCCAACGGTCGAACTAGACGAAAATCTATAACGCCAGTGCTACGAGCCGGCCCTGAGTTCATATGCAACTCGCAAATATCTTTCTCTCTCTCCTCTCTTCTCTCTCTTCTCTCTTTTCTCTTCTCTCTTTTCTCTTCTCCCTTCTCTCTCTCCCTCAATGTTGGTACGCAAATGCGCCTTTTTTCAAATGACCCGGTGCTCTTTCTTTGGCGGAGGTGCGCATGCGCACTTGCGCACCAGTTATGTGCAGCCCTGCCTATAAGCCTCTTGGATCATGATTATAAGATTATCACCAAATTATTAGCAAAACGACTGGAAATTATTTTACCTAAACTACACTGAACAAAAATATAAACGCAACACTTTTGTTTTTGCTCCCATTTTTCATGAGATGAACTCAAAGATCTAAAACATTTTCTATATGCACAAAATAACCATTTCTCTCAAATATTGTTCACAAATCTGAAAAAATCTGAGATAGTGAGCACTTCTCCTTTGCCGAGATAATCCATCCCACATCACAGGTGTGGCATATCAAGATGCTGATTAGACAGCATGATTATTGCACAGGTGTGCCTTAGGCTGGCCACAATAAAAGGCCACTCTAAAACGTGCATTTTTGCTTTATTGGGGGTCTGGGGGGGTCCGAAAACCAGTCAGTATCTGGTGTGAGGGGTAGGGTTAGGAGTAGGGGTAGGGTTAGGGTTAGGGGTAGGGTAATGTTGTGAATTGAGTGGCCCATGGTGGTGGTGGGGTTATGGTATGGGCAGGCGTATGTTATGGACGACGAACACAGGCCCTTGATTCACAACATTACCCTAACCCTAACCCTAATTAGAGAGAATGGACGTCCATTCTTGGGAGACGTCTGACAGTGGTGCGGTTACCCAAAGTGACAGACCTAATTTTACCTCTATTTAGAGGCAATGGACTTCCACTCTCGGTAGAGCCCAAACCGACGGACTGTAAGCAGGGTCCCACACTCAAAGGCACCCAGAGATCCAGGGTGATGCACATGGCTTTCTTACACAGGAATGAGTGTGTGAAACCTGGGGAAGATGTACAGGAATCTGTCCATTTCATCCACATTTGACTCATGAAATGTACAAGAACATAAGGGCGGCAGAGTCACTGCTGTAAGCAGGGTCCCACGGTCCCAGGCAGAGCTCCAGGGTGATGCACATGGCTTTTTTACCAAGGAAGAAGTGTGTGAAAGCTGGGTAAAGTGTTCCTGCAGCCCCTCCATAACGGTAATAATGGTTAGAAATCATTTCCAGGGCAGAAAGCTGTTTTAAAAAGTGAAAAATGGATTTAAAACCGTTTGAAATGACTGTCAGGTGCTGATCACTGCTGTATGTACATGGGTCAGAAAAAGTCTAAGTTAACTTTTGGAAGAACCAGAAAAAAGGGGTGAAAATTGATAAATTGTACCCAAAAATAGTGTCTCTTAAGGCGGGTAAAAGTTATGTGAATATGGGGTGACGTATATGGACACTTGAGCACCAGCAAGACCCCCAACTCCATAATCTTATGCACCAGGTGAACCTGTGTACCCACACTTAAGCACTCCCGGTCAGAAGTTCGTGCCCCTGGTAACACTGAATAACAAAAATGCCATTAAAACTGCTATGCATTGAGGATTTTAGTCCGAGATGAGTGCTTATCTGCGGGAATCTTGTGTCAGCTTGGTGGACCCCAATTTAAAAGGAAATGTCCATGATATTGACAAACATATTTATATACAGAATGATGATTATTTTAGCCTCAGACACATGCATAGAGCACCCCCAAGTGTTGATTTACACTTGGCAGGGACTTTGCATTGGAAGTTGACATCACATTTCCATTGTGCGGACATGTGTACATTTGAAGGACAAGTCCCATGTTAACTCTGTCCATAAGGCAGACCTTTTCCTTACATGAGCAAAACAGGTGATTTTCCCGGTGTATTTCATGGAAGTCTGACATAGCCTATTTGTAGCCGCTCACAGAGCCCCAAACGACGGACTAATCAGCTCCAGCATCTCTCCCTGACATGCACACTTCCATAACCTCGCGCATCTTGGGTCCTCGGGCCCCCGGACTTAAGCACTCCCCCACGGACTAAACCCAGATGTTCACACCCTCAAGAACCTCGTGCCCCTGGTAATCTTAAAGGGGGGTGGATTTTGCGGTGCTTTACTGTCCGCACACCAGCATCCATATTCATCCTTATTCACAGTGGAGGATGTTCTCATGCTCCTGGTAACCCTTTAAATAGTCTGATACTACCACTGCACTTTACAAGCCAGAAATAATGTTTAAATTGTCGGGAAAAGAGTTTTTAAACATCTGGAAGAGATTATTAGCCTGTCATTTTACAAGATATCATTAAACATTGAAGTTCTCTTGGAGAAGGACAGAATATGTCCATTTCCAGGAGAGCTTCAATGTTAAATCATATCTTGCAAAATGACAGGCTAAACACCAGGAATAAGTGTTTCAAAGGTGGGGAAAAGTTGTTTAAAATAGTGTTATACTTCCAGGGCGCATCACCGCATTTTACAAGCCAGGGAAGGTCTCTGAATCCTGGGTAAACTCTGTTTAAATAGTATGATACCTCCAGGGCGCATCCCCGCATTTTACAAGCCAGGGAAGGTGTCTGAATCCTGGGTAAACTTTGTTTAAATAGTATGATACCTCCAGGGCGCATCACCACATTTTACAAGCCAGGGAAGGTGTCTGAATCCTGGGTAAACTTTGTTTAAATAGTCTGATACCTGGCACTGTATCAACCCCTGGGAACCTTAAACGTTATTAAAATGTTTTTTTATTTATTTAATTATCACATTATTTTTACAAAAACAGTATACACAATATGCATAATAAACATAATACAAACATGATTAAAAACATGCGGGGGCCCGGGGGCCATATTAGCCGTGTAACTTGTACGGTGCACCGGGGGAAAAAGGCTGAGTCCACGGCCCCTACCCCCACATCAGGAGTATCAACCGGCCCAGAAGAAGAGGTATCGCTGGTCTCCGCCTCTGAGTCCTCTTCGGAGGTATCTGACGGCGGTAGAACTCCTTCCGATGATGCTGTTGCTGCAGCTGCTGCCGCCCTGAACATGGAACGGATCTTCAATCCCTCTTTTATTCCAGGCATATTCGCGTAGAACCGGTCTGCAGTGCTGACGTTGTGACACATAAACCTGGCGAGAATCGACCTGCTTTCTGGATCTTGGTGATGCTTGATAATGTCAGCCAGGGCAGTGTGCAGGATTGTGAAGGTGACGGCTGTTTCTAGCCCAGCATCAGCCCAAGCCCTCTTCAAGTGAGCGTTCAGGTTCCTGGAGGCATGCTTCCCCGTTGTGAAAAGGAATAATTCATTCTGAGGACCGACAAGCACTCTTTTATCCCCATCCACCGCATGACCCAGCCAAACTCCTTCACTGTAAGCACCAGCTGTGCTTCGCCAAATGTCTTGGCAGTCTTGTGATCCTGCACATGGGTGATGTAGCCCACAGCAGTGTCCCTTGTGTCCGCCTCTAACACCTCAGTGTTGGTCATGTTTGCGTACACACCCGGACGGTGGCCATACAGGAGGCTCCAATGGAGGGTTAGATAGCCGTATAGCACGTACTGGGTGATTGAGGTCGGGTTGCAAGCCATCAGGTCAAGTAAATCAGGGATGCGCTTCTCAGCGGCCGCCATGGCGGCGAGAAGCTCCGCCTGGTTCGGCAGACGATCCAGCTTGTTCCTCTTCATCTTGAACTGGTGGACAGTGACAGACTTTTTCAAGTTGTTCATGTTGGCTTTCACCTCTCTGATAATGTGGGTCATATCAGACTGGGTGAGCCTGCACCCCCGGAGCTTTGATTCAGACAAGTACCTCAGGAAATGGTTCACATTCTTCAGGAACAACAGTGCTGTTGTGACTGCCCGGCCCGACTTTACAATATACTCGCTCCAGCCACGGACCCTCTCCATGTCTTTTAGGAACAGCCAATCTGACAGCTGGTTAACACCATGGGCCATGAATACGAGGACGTTCTTTATCCGGCTGACATTGGACAGACAATTTTCTTTCCGTTTTACTGTCGGTGCGGCACCCTCACAATGATGCCTGTATGTCTGAATGTACGTCTCCATGCTTTGAGGCAACGTGATTTCACGCATGGTATTCCCCCGTCCCCTCCCAGTGAGGAGAGGGCCAGTCCTCATTACAGGAGGCTGCTGGAGACCGCATGACAGTCTTGACCGGGGTTTTGAGAGGCGTCTGACTACCGGAGGCTGCTGGAGACCGCATTAAAGTCTTGACCGGGGTCTTGAAAGGCGTCTGACTACCGGAGGCTGCTGGAGACCGCATGACAGTGTTGACCGGGGTCTTGAGAGGCGTCTGACTACCGGATGCTGCTGGAGACCGCATGACAGTCTTGACCGGGGTCTTGAGAGGCGTCTGACTACCGGAGGCTGCTGGAGACCGCATGACATTCTTGACCGGGGTCTTGAGAGGCGTCTGACTACCGGAGGCTGCTGGAGACTGCATGACAGTCTTGACCGGGGTCTGACTACAGGAGTCTGCTGTGTTTATGCCGGAGGTACTTGAGATTGCCAGGCCCTTAAATCGTATACATTCTTCCTCTTCCTCAAGCACAGCAGCAGTGGCACACTGCTGCCTGGGTTTTAGCCCCTTTTTCAGCCTGGAGCGCAGGGTCTTCACCTCATCAATGAGGGCATCCTTCTGAGCCCTCAATGCCACATTTTCCAGCATCACCTGCCTGCAGTCCTCTTCGTCACACTCAGTATGTGGGGAGAAGGGTGGAGGGTGCACCGGGTATTCCTCCTCATTGTCTATATCCAATGATGTCGCCATTCCAATAATGGGATTAGTCTGTCTGAGGTCATGGAGCAATTGCAGGGCCACACTATGCTTCAGCCTTGCCAGGACCTGATGTGCTTCATCTCGGGATAACTCAGGGTGGCCATGAGTGACATGACGGTGCAGTTTCTTCCCAGCATACGAACACCCTGTGATGGGACAGGGTTTGGTCCGAACATTTATTCGGCCACTGGCCATTTTAAGAATAATGCCTCTTTCCTCCAAGTTCCGCACTGCATGTTTGTGCTTAAGGTGCTTGTTCAAAGCCAGATAGAAGAGTCTGCACACCAGCATTCGGACGACATCCTTACTGAAACAGAAACAGTTAATTGTATTTAAATTCTGTTGTGTTTCTCCGTTTATATGCGTTAGCGTAACCGGTGATTGCAACAAAAGTTCGATGCTTCAATGCCTGGTACACGGACCAAAGGAGGACTTGGGTTACCATCTTGCTAAATGGTCCCACCTCCGCACCAACGCGGGGCTGGTGTTGGCAACATTGGGTCCGATGCATCAATTCATGGTTGCCCGACCATGAGAGGGTTTAGGGTGCCCAGGAACCAGGCAGTACCCCAGCAGGAAACACGTTTTATGGTCAAAGGAGGAAAGAGTGATAGAACGGTGGGGCGGTGGTGGCGAAGTCCATAGGGAATTGGCTTGGCAACTGGAAGGTCACAAGTTCAAGTCCCGGGAAGACCAAGTACTACCGAGGTGTCCCTGAGCAAGGCACCGTTCCCTAACTGCTCCCCGGGCGCCGTTCAAAATGGCAGCACACTGCTCCTAACACTAGGATGGGTCAAATGCAGAGAAACAATTTCCCCACGGGGATTAATAAAGTATATCAATATCAACCGGGGTAAAGCAAAGAAAGTGTCTGAAAATAGTGACTTGTAACCCGGGTAGAGAGTATGTCATCTCGCTCCATCCCGCTCCGGCATTCACCGCAGCGGGGGGAGGAGGCATTGAACCCCACACACCTGCCCCCAGAAGAGGCAGGGGAGTCAGGTACCCGGAGGGCGCACGGTGGACGGCCAGGGCGAGGCAGCCACATCGCGCTGGAGTCAGAGTTCCGAGTGTTGGAGCTGGGTCCCGGTGAAACGCAGGACGGAGCACCCGGCAGGAGCCTCCAGCAGACCCCCCCGCGCGGTTCCCTCGTCCCTTGGAAGAGGCGGAGATGTGGGTGTTTTTCATCTGCTGGCGGACTGCCGGGGAGAACGCGCTGCTCGGGAGTGTTGTTTGTGTAATAATTCTCGCGTCCAGGAGAGAAGCTTAAAAAGGAGACTAAATGGAGTCTCTGAGATGGTTTCTAATTGGTACTTTAATTCAAATAAAGGCGCGGTAATGTTACAAACAGAATATTGTCCGACAGAATCACAGCTGTGTCTCTGGCTCCCGCCAGGTGAAGAAAGAGACCGAACCGCCGTAGGTCTGCTAATTTATATCCTCTGCTGGCTCCTCCCTGCAGGCCGGCTCTCCAACGTTTTAATGTCCGTTGTTACGCATATCAGACGATACAGACATTGTACATTCAATATATCTAAACACGCCTTGTCTCTTCCTTAACTCTTTTATAACTTTATATGTAATACATGTTAACGGCGTCAATAGGCACTTTAGTGATACTAATGGACGGTAGTCCCGGATGTTGTGATGAAGGATTTTCAGAATAAAAGCTTGGTATTGAGAACTTCCGGTTTTTTTCCAGAATAAAATAGCATTTAAACTGACGGTATGTTTAAGCTACATTATGCTATTAAACATTGATTTTAATTTCTAACAGGAGCCAGGCTCAGAGTGAGTGGCAGTGGGTGCTCGCGCACCTGCCTTTTCCAGCGGGAGCACGAGCTGGTCTCGGCGAGGGAGAGAAGAGAGGAGCGGAGGCTGCCGAAACAGCCAGGGCCCTCCCCTCAAACACACCACTCAATTTTGACAAGACAGACAGCAAGACGAGTCCCCTGACAACTCTCCTTACATTCCTCCAGAGGCAGAAAAACTCTAGGTTATCTTTTGGGAGAACCAGAGAGGAAAGGGGTGAAAATGGAGAAATGTTTTCCCAAAATAGTGTCTCTTAAGGCAGGTAGAGTCCCCTGACAACTCTCCTTACATTCCTCCAGAGGCAGAAAAAGTGTAAGTTATCTTTTGGGAGAACCAGAGGAAAGGGGTAAAAATAGAGAAATGGTAACCCAAAATAGTGCCTCATAATGCAGGTAGTGTACAAGGTAACTTTTGGGAGAACCATAGAAAAGGGTGAAAATTGATAAAATGTATCCGAAGGAAGGGAGGTCTCGAATCCCCTCTACGTTGTAAAATGCAACATGGCAGTGAAAATGTGTCTCGGGCTTCCGCCGGAAGCGCCGAAGACTTGCGCTTTTTTGAGCCCCTACTCCGTTGGCACTCTGTCGTTTTTTCGACTTCCATAACATCGCACACCGTGAGACCCCTGGCCCCCGGACTTAAGCACTCCCCCACAGACTAAACACAGATGTTCACACCCTACATAACCTCATGGCCCTGGTAACTTAAAGGGGGGTGGATTTTGTGGTGCTTTACTGTCGGCCCACCAGCATCAATATTCGGACTTATTCACAGCACCACCCACCCTCCTGTAGAGGATGTTCTCATGGCCCTGGTAATACTTAAAGGTGATGGATTTTGTGGTGCTTTACTGTCCGCACACCAGCATCAATATTCTGACTTATTCAGAGCACCACCCACCCTCCTGTGGAGGATGTTCTCATGGCCCTGGTAATACTTAAAGGGCACCTATCATGCTAAATGCACCTTTGTACGTCTTTTATACATGATTATGTGTCCCCGGTGTTCCAGGGAACTCACCAAGTGTCAGAAAACACAACCCTCTCTATTTTCCTCCTTCGCCAAATCTCTAAAAAAGGGGCTGCAACGGATCTGAAAAAAATGGATCCACATTCCGACACTTTTCTACGTCACAAAGACGTACTCCGCTTATTGGTCAACTCTCCACCTATCAGGGGAATGAGCCACGGCCACGTGCATTGCCAAACCTCTCATTCGCATATAGGCTATCGGCAGGCTAAATCAACCCCAGGCACATCTGTGTTTTTGCCTGCTCTTGGCAGGATGTCTAAGCCAGTTAAACCACGGACATGTTTATGAACTTCTCTCAAATCCAACACGGATATGCCTCCAAACTAATGCTACACCCGGGATCAATACCAACCATCCGGGACCAGGCCAGTGAGGACACATCCAATTCTGAAGCTGTAAGTTTTTATTTAGCAGTGTTTTTCCTGATAAAGCTATATCTAGCTTGTAGTATGTAGCATGTAGCATGTAGCATGTAGCTTAGCCGTATCAATGTCGCCTCAACCCCAACTAGTAATCGGTTAGGTGTTTATATGTTCTTGTAACATTTTATTTGGTACGCTCCGCAGTCTTTGCTTTGTCTTTTATTTTAATTATCAGGCATTTGCGAACATGTTCAGACTGCCGTAATGGCGATCTGTGTGAAGGCTGTAAAGCCTAGCCTAGCCGATAACACAAGTATTTATTCTCCTATGTATTAGTATTTTGTATCCTCTAAAAAATCATATTGAGTAAGTTATAATAACAAACGTAATCTTCTGGAGGTAAGTGCCGTTTTTTCCAGCGTTATGTAAAAGCTTTTGTGATTGTAGTCTGTAAGAACGATCATATATCATCGATCTGTAAGCTAAGCTAAGCTAATGAGACATGCCGTTTTTTGCAGTATGTTTACTTGTTTGCGCACATGAATATAAATGGGGGTGTGTTAGGATACAACACTGTATGTATGTATGCGAGGGGGGACACACCACGAGTAAAACGGAGCTAAAGCCCTGGTATGTTGTTGTTGACGACATGCATATAATAATCTAAACCACTTTTTTTGTTGTGCTTTTTTTAACATTGCACAGGCTACGTGGCCAACTTGATGGACCTCATCTTCGACCAAGTCTTTGTGGACCCTGCACCATTATGAGCAACCTGACAGGGAGGAGGTCATCGCCGGGTATGCTACACGGTTCAATTTGGCTGCTGTCTGAACCTAACATAGACATTTCACGGATCAGAGGACAACGCAGGCCGGAATCACCACTCTGCTCCTCTCTCCAAGGAAGCCCCAGCACCAGCTCACAAAGCTCCTGTTTTTTATGGGTTCAAATAACCGTTGATTTTGACAATAAAGTTCCGAGTTGATATCAAGTGTGTCGTGATTATTCATGTTGGGATGGGTAAAGAATATTCTGATTTCAAAAGCATAAGGTTGTGTGTGGACTTTTTTTGTCGTACACATGGGTGTGTTATGCCATTGCTGTGTAGTATATAATATAATAGTACATGTACAATGACAGAATGAAAGATTGCATAAAGCCATATACACCAGTATTTATTTCCATGAACAATATTAGCATTCGTTTTACAATTTCAGTCAAAACAAACAAACCACTCAGTGCTCTATTTGCCTCAACTGTAGTCCAACTGTGTTCAGCTCTGTAAATATTCAATGCATTCAGAACACATTTAGGCACACAGGCTCCAATCCAGGATGGTCCACCACACAGGTTACAGAGTCCTCATGTTTCTGCATCCGTCTTGACACCTAGTGTGATAAACATATATTGAATGACATGTGAAAAATGTATTCTCTAAACAGACAACTTAGTGAAGCTAATGTTACGTGTGGTATCTCCATGCAGCACATGCTCCGGTTCAGAAGGCATCGTGGCGCAAGTTGCACATGTACCCCTTTAGAAAGAAGTCAATAACTGAGCTTTTAAAACACATGAAACACACATTGCTGACAACTGAGGTGTTGGAGTTATACTTTGTATCACCCTAAGTTATTGAACTTTCCAACGGTTGTTGCACGATGTTAGAAGAAAAGGACTGTAAACTATTAAACGCAATGAGGCCATTGTATATATGCTGAAAATATGAATGTCTCCCTTTATAAATATATATATGTATCGCTGTGTTTGCGTTACAAACTCTAAGTTACAAACTGTACACATTGCATTCTTGCTAATTAGCCAAAGTATGAACGGAATAAGTAGCAAGCATCGTAACAAACAGAGTAAAAATAAATAGGGACAACAGCTTGTCAACTAACCATTCAGAAACGTCCTGCTGCAACCGAGATGTTTGCACCTCCACCAAAACCTCCGCTGCTTCAGTTTCTGGATCAAATTGATAATATGCTTGAACACATGCATTGCTCTGAGATTACATGTGTATTCCACACTCGTAATCACAGCAAGCATGGTAACGTGACTCTCGCCGGCTCTTCTGCAGGGGGCGTGGTCAGCTGCTGCTCAGAATTTTCATAGGCACGTTTGGAATAAAGCGAAAATGAGCGAAACGAGGCATGGCTAAAAAATGATCTGTTTGGTATTTTGAAAAATAAAATGTATAAATATACCTTATATAGGTATGGTCATACACTATATCATTTAAATATAGCATGATAGGTCACCTTTAAAGGTGATGGATTTTGTGGTGCTTTACTGTCCGCACACCAGCATCAATATTCAGACTTATTCAGAGCACCACCTGCCCTGCTGGAGGTTCACACTTTAACTTTTTTTTTTACCCTCCTCTGCCTTACACATCCAGAGAACAGGCTGCTTCACAGCACTTTGCAAGCCAGGAAAAGTGATTGAATCCTGGGTATTAGGGGTGTAACGGTATCCGTATTCGTCCCGTACCGTCACGGTTCGGCACATGCAGTCACACGGCGAATACGCCTTTTTTATGAGTGGGAAAAAAATCTGTCACTCAGGGCAGTATTACACTATATATAATCCAGGGGGCGGTATTGCGCTTAAAAGCCAGCCGTCCGTAAATAACAAATGAAGAACAAGAACAAAACACAAGAAAACGAACACAATACATGAAGAAGAAAAGTTAGTAGCTATGGCGAGTTCACACAACACACAGCTAGAAGACCCACCTGCTTCTTTTAAATCAGCTGTGTGGGAACATTTCGGGTTCCCTGTGGACTACAACAATGATGGGGTGCGAGTTGTGGATCGGACGAGGACGGTGTGTCGGCGTTGTTCGACAGCGTTGCGGTATGCTGGTGGTAACACGTCAAACATGCTCAATCACATCCGAGTCAGTCTCAGTCCCCAGCGAGAGGGTTTTCTCGACGGCAGGTGACATAGTTACCATAGTTACCGCCAACAGATCTGCCCTCACTGCTGACAACATAGACAAACTCATCTTTTTGAAGACAAACTTGAAAATAGAGTAAAGCTTGAGTACCTTTATTTAGGCATAATGGCCTCACACACTCACAAGCTAATTACACATGTTAGACATTGCTCCTAAAGGTACAGATTTTATTTTTGTTTTATATTATTGTATTTATTTTATATTTTGACATCAGGAGATGTTATACAGTTCTGTATTGCCTTTTATTGATTGTGATTTAAACACTTTATTATTTATTTTAATATGTTCAAGACATTCTTTTTAGTTGTACAGCTTATTTAACCTTTTTGTTTGACATCAGCCAATATAAATAATATGGCCATCTGAGTGTGTGTGTGTGTGTGTTTGTATGTTACTGTTTGTGGTTTGGTTTTAACTGTGTAATACAGTTAATGATTCCAAATGTTAGAGTTCCTTATTTTCATACCAAAACTTGCACGACTGTTAAAAATAAATAACAGCAAAAAAAATTATGCATTTGTGACTTTTCTTTGCTTTTCCTTGTTGTACCGAAACCGTACCGAACCGTGACCCCCAAACCGAAGTACGAACCGAACCGTGACTTCTGTGAACCGTTACACCCCTACTGGGTATACATGTTTTAAATAGTATGATACCTCCAGAGCGCATCACCACATTTTACAAGCCAGGGAAGGTGCCTGAATCCTGGGTAAACATTGTTTAATTGTTTAAGTGTTTTTAAATGTGTGAAAACAGTGTTTTGTCACTTTCAAAACTGTCCCGTCATTGACCGGATAAATTGGGTCGATGTTGTATTCAATCTGACCGTTAATATTCCAGTGAGACGAAGTACGTACAATGACCGGAGTGATCCCATGTTCATTTTGTCCCAATGCCGGAGCATTCCCTCACCCTAATCCTACCCCTCACACCAGATATTGACTGGTTTTCGGACCCCCCCAGACCCCCCTAATAAAGCAAAAATGCACGTTTCAGAGTGGCCTTTTATTGTGGCCAGCCTAAGGCACACCTGTGCAATAATCATGCTGTCTAATCAGCATCTTGATATGCCACACCTGTGAGGTGGGATGGATTATCTCGGCAAAGGAGAAGTGCTCACTATCACAGATTTTTTCAGATTTGTGAACAATATTTGAGAGAAATGGTTATTTTGTGTATATCAAATTTGTTTTGGGTCTTTGAGTTCATCTCATGAAAAATAGGAGCAAAAACAAAAGTGTTTTGCTCACTATCACAGATTTTTTCAGATTTGTGAACAATATTTGAGAGAAATGGTTATTTTGTGTATATCAAATTTGTTTTGGGTCTTTGAGTTCATCTCATGAAAAATGAGAGCAAAAACAAAAGTGTTGCGTTTATATTTTTGTTCAGTGTAATTAGTCCTGATCAAACAGGTTTTGTCAAGGGCAGATATTCTTCTGATAATATAAGGAGACTTTTGAATATTATAAACCATTTGGACACCGGTCAGAAGCCATCTCTGCTTCTTTCTATACTAATTACAATAACATATTTTGCCAAGAAATGTATACTTTTACTCTGGAAGAATGAACGTCCTCCAACATTTTATCTTTTCATTGATCAGATAACACATTTTTTACCTCTGGAGAAAATGACATTGGGAAAATATAATCGTGGACATATATTTCAAGCTCTGTGGTTGCCATTGTTTTCTTATTTGGAAAATATATCTGAGATATGACCAGTGATGGAATGGTGCACTCTGTGGCTATTTTTCCTGACGGCCGGAAATACTAGTTGTGTTGTCATTTTCTATATTGTCGCTGTATTGTATAATTAATTGTATAATTATTTGTTTGTTTTACTTTGATGTGGGTTTATTTTTTTCTTTCCGTTTTATGTTTATTTTCATGGCTCTGCTGTTTAAGTTATATTGATAAGCATTTCTTTTGCGGGTGGAGGGAGGGAGGGAGGGGGGAGTGTAGTGAGTGTACTGTGGTACTGTGATATTATAATATAAATGAAATGGCATCGATTACTGTACACTATAATGAAATAAAAAGACTTGTAAAAAAACAAAAACAACTGCCACAACATAAGTAACCGGATCAAAATAACATTACGTGGCCTACAGTCCGTGGCACTGTGAGTGCAGACGTCAATGTCTCCCATTATCATTCATATCACATCATAATGTATCATATAGTTCCTTATCTGAGTCAGCTGAGCCGTATCTGGCCGTGCAACACTCACAGTGTCACGTACTGTATGCAGAAGTATTATTTTAAGCAACACATTAAGTTGACGAAACACTCGAGTCAAATGTAATTAAAGTCAGATTGTGTATTAGACGGGGCAGTGATATCATAAACCTGTTAATGTACGCATTCAAACACTTTTTATTTTACCAGCTGTATTCACCTTGCAGGTGCAGCTATGTGGCTTTTATCCTGGATAAAGTGTAAACGCGCACCTAACTAGAAAGGACACGGCTGGCTTGAGCGATCCACTTGATAACCCGCGTCGTAGGACCGCTTAGCGAGAGCACGTATGTTTTGGATTAGGCCAACCGGCTAACTCAAACATATCCAGGTTATGTTGAACCGGCTTCGTAGTACAGGCCTCAGGTGTTTAACAGATGTTGTTTCAGCAGTTCAGTTGTTTAGCAGTCTTATTGCCTGTGCAGTGGCATTTTTATATGTACAAAAGTGGTGGGGCACAAAAAACTTAGATGTCTATAAGCTTCTGCAGTGAGGTTCATGGCTGGTGAGGCACTGGCACTGACTCTTCAGGTTTACAAAAAAAGCTTTTGAAAATAATATTATATTTTGACCTAAATCAAAATATAATATTATTTTCAAAAGCTTTTTTTGTCTGATGCTTCAATTAATTGTAAACAGACAGTTCAACAGAAGGATACCCAAAAAATGTAATTTTATCATTTAAATATTAAATTGTTCTCTCTTAGTAAGATCCCATTTTCAATAAAATGTCGGTCTTACCTTGACTTGAAGATGAAGTCCATTTGCCTATCCTTCTGGACAAAAATCTCTATTACTTTTTTGTAAAAGTCCTCCTTATGTTCTTGTAGTTTCAAAAGTCTATCATAAATCTAATCTAATCAATAGATTTATGATTCGAAAATTATAAAAGTAGGGTTGACATGTGGATATTATCCGGCTGAACAAAACGTGCATTTATCTAACAGGTTTGTTTTCCACAGATCTTATTTGGAGCTATTTTCTTAAATCCTATGGAGAAATCTCATTGCTTTTTTGTCGAAGGGAAGCCATGCACAGCTTACTTCCGGGTTTTAGGACGCGTCACTGCAGCTCTCTCGTCTCCTCTTCACACACCACACTTTTCGCGGCACACGTACTTACAGCCAATCAGCTCTGAATGATGTGAGATGACGTATGGTGGGGATGGCAGCTCTATGCCCCTATGGTCATTATTTTTTTGCCACACACATTAAGGAAAATACTCTGAGCATGCGCAGTGTAGTTTTTACAGTCACCATTGACTTAGACAGTAAGAGGGAGGGGCAGGATCGGGTTTTGTCCAACATGGCTCTAAACAGCACACTGTAGACACTAATTAGAAGAACACAGACTAAAACAGCAATGTAGAGACGAATCAGATGATTAAACATGATCTTAAAATATATTTAATATATTTTTTTATTTTTATTTTTTATTTTTTTGTAATCATTATTTGTAATACTTTCTGCTGACACTAGGTGGGGCTGTGCCCCTAATGACCAGTCGCCACTGTGCCTGTGGTATGAAACTGTCTCTGAATCTGGTGGTTGTAGTCCGGATGCTGCGGTAACGCCTGCCAGACGGCAGCGGACAGAACAGTTTGTGGTTGGGGTGATGGAGGTCTTTTATAATCCGGAGGGATTTCTTCCTGAGCCGCTGGGAGTAAAGGTCCTCCATGGATGGCAGTTCCATCCTGGTGATGTTCTGTGCAGTTTTCAACACCCTCTTTAAAGCCTTACGATTGAGGGCGGTGCAGCTGCCGTACCAGGCAGGAGTCTATATTAAACCTCCTCAGCCTGCGGAGGAAGAAGAGCCGCTGTCAAGCTTTTTTGGTGATGGTGGTAGTGTGAAGAGTCCATCTCAGGTCTTCAGTGTTGTGGACACCAAGGAACCTGAAGCTGCTGACTCTCTCCACCGTAGTCCCATTGATGGCGATGGGGGCGTGTCCCTCTCTCTGCTGCTTCCTGTAATCCACAATCACCTCCTTTGTTTTGCTGACGTTGAGATGGAGGTTTTTATCCTGGCACTAAGATGTCAGGATAACAACCTCCATCCCACAGTGCATTACAAGACATCTATCAATATGTGTGTATACCTCCTCCATTAAACTGTCATATTCTGCACATTTCTTATACTATCTACATACATCTTATAAGACTATAATGAATATGTATAATATCAGTGTGAATATGTCTTACCTTAGTCTTTGTCTGATCAAAAGGTGTCTTCAATGGCATTAAAACGATAAAAACGCTGCTGAAGGTTAATCCATAGGTTAATCCAATGTGTCTGTGTCACTTTGAAATGATTTCTGATAATCCATAAGCAATAAAGCTACTTTTCCGTTTTCAGAGCGTGAGATAGGTTTAGCTTTACGGCAAACTGAATGCTGTTGGAGCAATGAGTGGTCTGAAACCCACCTCGGCTCCGCGCGTCCTTTGATGAGCTGGTCAGATTTATAAAAGAAGGAATTCAAAGCACCAGATAAAACGTTAAACAATAATCTGTTTTAATGGTAAAAGAACAACAATACACTTTAAAAGGGGCACCCCTGCTCTGTTCCCAGTGCTGGGAGATCTTACTATCTTGACAGCAGGAGGAAAAGAGACCGGACAAAGCACACAACATGATACATGTAAGAACAACGGGGAGGAGTTGTGTTGGATGCTCCTCCCATAGGGCCCATCCATTGGGAGATATAAAAACGATGGGCTGTCGTAGCGAATCAGCGTGAGCCAGCCGAGATGACCCGGAAACAAGAGTCTCTTACGTTTGTGGCAAAACACACACATCTGGTGTTCGTTGTCACACATTCTTGCAGTTTGGACACACACACACATTTTCTGTATAGATTTCCCTCTCTCCGGCCCCCTCCCCCATCAGTTCAATACACACAGCTCCACACACCCTTGGCATTTTAAAGATATGTCTAAGATATAGTTGTTTATAGTTGACTAATACAAGTAATACATGTAAGTTACTTTAATATCAATAATAACGAGGAAAACATTACCTCTGCTCTTAAGCAGTCCTACAACCATGCTTCTGAAATAGTAACGCACACTCATTCTACCATGCAACATTCCAGAGGTTTGAGCTGTTGTCCAAATAAGGATATCTCATCTCCCACATCTCCACTACTCCAAATACAAAGGTTTCACTTCTCATATTTCCAGCTTCTTGTTATACAGATGTAATACAAAGTAATTAAGTATACACATGAATATATAAAAACACACTTCTTTTATATCAGGTGACATAATAAAATGAATATACCAGAAATACGCTGTATTAAACTTTCTGCTATAACACGTTACTTCAATGCGCATAGCCCCCACTTTTTTTGGTAACGTTGGTGTGTATGTGTAAATTCCCCTTTGATTCTAGTGGCTCTAATGGTTAAAAAGACGCCCATGTCCACCCAAATCACTCCAGAGGTGGAGTTTTTTTTGCTAACCCTGTCTAAAAAAGGTAAAATGTCACTTGTTTTGCATCAATCTTGATACAGGGTACGTATTATATGTTGTACTTTGGATTCCTAAAGCTTTTAGTCTACTAACACATCATCCAAGGGTAGTTTTCACTATAAGTAAATTTTTTTACTATGTTTAATCTGAATTTTCTTTAAAATAAAAAACATCTATATTGATTCTGACTTTTCTACATCCAACTCACAGGTTTATCATTACTTTGAGAAAAATGATTATTAATTTTCTCCTTTTAGAAGTCTAGTGATGGTCATTTGTTCTGGAAATTTCATTTTCGAGCCTGAGACCTGAAAAACAGGGATGGGGTTTAACAGGTTAATTGCTGATATATTTATGATCTACGACGTCACGTATTCAGTTTCGGTGGCAGTTCTTGTTTGTCCAAAGGTCTTCTAATCAGGGCTCTATAAATAATAGGGATGTAACGATACCAAAAACTCACGGTACGATAATATCGCGATAACAAGTCCACGGTACGGTATTTATCGCGATATTGAAAATATATATATATTTTTTTCAATAAACTTCATTTTACTCGGAAAATGTTTCTTTATTACTCTAATATATCTGATTTGTACAGCATTTTAGTAGGATAGCAGTATTTTAAAGTGTCAAAAACAAAGTGACAGTAACAGACTGGAACAAGAAAACCAGTGTTTTTGTACCTATAGTACTACCAAACAAAGTAGGCATTTTCTTTGTGCCACTGCATCTCACAAATAAACAAGGACATTTAATAATCAGACCCTGCAATAAAATAAATCAAGTTTCACTTTAGTTTTTCAAGTAAATCAACTCAAACTCACTAGTCACTCACTCAGCATCATCAGACAGGTTTTTAGGAATATGAGATTGTCCACATTTCCAGGTATTTATATGCTGGTATGTTTGGACATTTACAATATCCCTTGCTCTGGAAACAACTCTCTCGTTTGGTACTGATGTTGCTGGGACAGCAGTGGTCGCGTTAACCGACTATTTTATTTATCAATGATGGAAAAATCTGAAAGCAGTCTGTCATTTTGACAGATTAGAACAAACTCGGAACAGCGCCAACATTTCCCCGCAGCGAGGCTCTGGTGTTATGCCGTGTTATGCATGCCCTCCAAAAGGAAATGATGAAGTTTCCAAAGCGTACTTTGCCGTACAGATCAACACATGTCTGGGAGGTTTTGCTTTACACTGTGTGCGCTCCCGCGAGGTGCATGCACACACGGCATAACACCGCCCCCCCCCCCCCCTGTTTTCAGAGCGTGCTCTCTTGTGAACTGTTCAGACCCGACCGGTAATAAGGGATTATGACGGACATTTTACGATCCTGTCTGTCAAAATGACGGACAGCGAAAAAGTCTAACGCCACCTCAGTGGGACGGAGAGATATGCTTTGGCCATGGGTGACAGCAGTGGGTGAAACTGTGCATTGTCTCTCCACCACTTCAAAAACAATACAGTTTTCGCCAAGAAGGTGAGGCTTATTGACAGAGATATAAATATACTGTTGGTACTTGTCAATGTCTCTAGGTGTGTAAATGTAGCCCTGTAAATACGATGTCCTTTTGTGTTCTGTTGTTTTATGTGCATTTTGTAAACTACTTGCTGCCATGTTGGACAGGTCTCTCTTGAAAAAGAGATCGATGATCTCAATGGGACCACCTGGTTAAATAAAGGTTTAAAACAAAAAAAAGTGTTTAAAATGTTTTTTACAATTTTAAAAAATATATATTTTTGACATTTCATCACCTTAGAAAGCTGTTTAAAAAACCAAGGAGTAATATAGTCTCCCCATATAGTCACATTGTAGGCTGCTAAACCAAAACAATGAGCAGAAAGACACAAAAACACTCAACAGTGTCAAATGGAACAGCAGAGTTTAAGATCTTCGGGGGTTCGATATTCACACTTTTGTAGTAATAAGTAAATTGCGGCAAATTACTTTTGTCACGTGAGTGGAGCAAAGCGAACCGAAATGTAGGACACATGGAAGACTTGATGCAAAAACACCCATTTCTTTATTTCCGATAATCCAGGTCGGGCAGGTGAAACAAATTATTTTCAAAATAAAAACAAGGATGATGACTCCTTTAATTGGTATAATGTTTCATCTCGTACTTTGAAAATGATTATACATAACATTTCTGCATATGCAGAGAGAGAAAAAAAAGAATACATGTATTTGCTCATCAAATTAATCTTGTGTGGAATGTATTTAACACATTCATCCCATCCTGTTACAAATGTCGCAGTAAAAGTGAGATCTGTGATAAAAGTAAACTGTAAGGCATAACATCAGATTAATGTTTCGCTCGATACAGTTAGATCCCATTTTGCTTTTCTTCCCTTGCCTGGACACACACACACACACACACACACACACACACACACACACACACACACACACACACACACACACACACACACACACACAACACACACACACAACACACACACACACACACACACACTATAATAGTGTCTCCGGGCGCATTAGGTGAAGAGAGGTAAGAGAATATCAGGGCATCAGAGCTGCTCGCTCCGCTTCTTCTCTTTCTGATCTTCTCTTCAGACCTGCTGTCTCTTGATGGTTCACAAGTTATCACATGCCTGTCTGCTCATCTTGTGACCATTTCAAAGTTATACATACAAAATGAGATTATTTTCCTACAGGAATGGACCATTTCATAGCGATCCCATAACTAAAGACACTTTCCAGCGCTGTACGGATTTTCAAAATGCCCATTGAGACATACTGTGAATGATTTCTTTTTTTCTTCCCCATTCTTCTGTCTTGCTGTTTTATCATAGTCATTCCACACTTCAGCTCCCATCTAATATTGGGCCAAGATTTCAATTTGTTTTTTGACCTTTTCTCAGCAACATTCTTTGGAAAGGTGCAAATAGCATTGTGGTCTCAGGACTTTAATTCTGGGCACTGAGCTTCGCAGAAGGAAAATTCCATGTCAATTCTTCAAACTAATACTAGCTTCACTATGAATAGTGTTATATTTTCAGATGCCATGGAAATAAAAGCTATTACTTACACATATTAAATACTCAAATTCACAACATTACATTTTGAGCCAAATGAATTTCCAATGCTTCTTTACCCAGACCTGTAATGGTTTTCTGACTGTTTTACTTGACCAATGGCATTTTTATTGTGCAAATGCAACTCAGATCATAAATATGCTTGTTAATTTTTTGCCCTGTTGTTTGTGATGACAAATCACCCGCCGTGTAAACATTGTCAACAGATGGCAAAATTACTCAAGCGAGGGTGTGCCTGATACTTCTGGGAGGTGTAATGGCTGGGCTGTGTCTGGCAATGGGATGCTAAGTGATGCAGGGCTCCATTCTTCTTAGCTCAGCCTCGAAAAACAGCTCCATACATCATATCGACGCACCTCCTCAGACAGATGTTCGCAGAGGAAAAGACGGAACATATGCAAGTATTACCTCAGATGGCTCTCGCCAAAACAAAGCGCACAATGGATATTCAACAGTCCCCGAGCCTGACAGGCCTCAGCAATAACTCTGCCCCGCCATGAGTACACCTTGTGTGTGTAAATGTGAGTGAGAGGGTGTGTTAGGCTCCTCTCTTGGCCTCATGTGCTAACATTTTTTAAACTCCATTTATTTCCTGTTAAAAAACTGTCAGCTGCATAACATTTTGTTATGAAATGGCAGTAACACAACACAGTCCAAATTGCCGACAGAGTCAGCTTTGTTTGCACCAATTTCTTCCCATCCACTTTGCTCTCTTCTTCCTCTACCTCCTGTTTCAGAGAAAGATATAAAAAGAGACGAGCAACCTAATACATGACCTTGTGAATATGGCTTTCAACATGAATGGCTTCATTGTATCTGCTGAGATGCAATTACACTGCCTTTCTCTTGTGCTCCTGTCTCACCTTCAATCCCCCACCTGCTGAACAGTGATGTTTTGGTAGTTGGAGGTTAGAGATGAGAAGTGGCAGGCTGGGATTGTGTGAGTCTCGGTCACAGCGGGAAAAATCTGGTAATTCCAAAACTGTGTTAATCCTTTTGGGCAACATCGCTACCCCAAGGTTCTCCAAATATATGGCATTCTATTTATTTTATCGTGAATTCATCTGTTGTTCTGAAACATAAAAGTGCCTTCTGATTTGACCATTACAAACATAATTTGTCTGTGCATTTAATAACTGCTACAAATCACTGTTCAAAAATATATCTGTGTTTTGATTTGCCAACGTTATTGTTAAGGTTTTCTAAGGTTTTGACACAAAGAACAACTCAGTTGAAGTTAGAACCCTTTTTGATTTGGTTTAAAAACATTGTTAGGGTCAAGGAACCTTTATGGTCCTGGTTACAAAACAAAACAAATAGTTATGTTTATGTAACGATCCTATTAAGGCTTTAAAAAACCTGTCTGCTCGAAACAGAAAACGAACATCAATTTCTGTTTCAAAGTCTGATGTTTGTTGAACCATTCAACCATCTCGACCTCCTCCGTGTGTAGAGTCTGCCGCTCTGACGCCCTTCTCTGCTCCTCTTACACTACAACAGATGCCAGAGGGCTTATTCACTCAAGTGTAAACAAATGCAGTTTTAGGGCATTTGTTGAAACAACTGATTCTGTTATTTTCTCTAGAGAGTGTAGCTCTTAATCTTAAAACTGATCATCATGGCTTGTTACATTGTTGACTCTCCTAATCCAAACACCTCTTCTACAAATGAGATTAATACATTTACCCAGCATAATATTCATTTGTTTTCTTGCTGTTGCAATACATCATCTTTTTCTAGCAACCAAGTATGATTCACGTTTATTAAAGTTATATTTAGGCATTTACAACTCTTAGTTACAGTTAGTTAGTTAAATATTACAGTTTTATTATTAAAAGCAGTGATTTTGCATTATACATTGCATCGTTTACTGTGAAACCCTAATGTGTTGCATGTTAAACTCCTGTACTTTGTATGTGTTTGCTGATGTATTGTGTTGTGTCATTGTATTTCTATATTATATGTCCATGTTGTATGTGCCAGTTGCATTTCCTCTAAAACAAATGAATACAACATAAATGTAATTGCTAACAAGGTTGCCTCACCACTATCGTAACCAGAATTGATCATTTCTAATATTCAGTGCCAGGGCAGTCCTGGAACAAGAGCCCCAACTGCTCCCAAAGGTAAGGCCTTCCATTGTAGCCCTGCCACGATGTAAATATAAAAATAAAGATATGTCAATCAACCATATATTATAAAACCATAAAATATTGTTAACACACAAAACCCAGCAAAAAAACATGCAAGGGTGTCCCACAGTATATTTAGCTGAATGCTTTAATTCTGCATGTTTTAACAAATAAATGTTAGTATTGAATATTCTACATCAATTTTACAGGATGAAATATATTTTCTTTTTATTTATTTCATGATTTACTTATTTCTAGCTTATATTTTCATTCAGTGTGTATATATTTCCTTCTTTCATTGATAGTCCAAAGCCTTCAAATGCAGTTCAGATAATTGAGCTGCCTTTTTAGTTTCTATTCTTATAATCCCACCCAGGGATAAATGTATAAACATCAAACAGATCCGTAAGTACCTTTCATTTTAATTCTCCTTAAGATCAATAACCTGATATTCACTGGACTGATAAAGTTGGTCTCAATTCAGCACAGAAGCGTAGGCGATTCTAACACCTCAGCATAAATGTTAAGCAACGCTTTGATTTGACACAAAGTGATAGCAGGAGGTGGAGCACTGACACACAGTTGGCGACTGAGCAATACACTATGGTTTACTACCCTTCAGCAATGCAGCTGGAGTCCAAGTTAGAAGAAGTGATAAAGCTTATTTCTCAGATTCAGGGTTATTTTAAGGCAAAAGTACGGTGGCCCTGAAGAGCAAGACACCACAGCATTTCACAAAACACAACAGCATTTCAGAAAAAACTACAGCATTTCAGAAAACACTACAGCATTTCAGAAAACGCCACAGCATTTCACAAAACGCCACAGCATTTCACAAAACACAACAGCATTTCAGAAAACACCACAGCATTTCAGAAAACACCACAGCATTTCACATTGGACGGAAAGGGTATTCTTTAGGGAGAACACTCTTGTTATGATGGACAGAGCCAGCCAGAGAAGCACTGCTGTGATTGGTTGTTTTTGCTGCCAGAAATGACGCATCGTGATTGGTCCAACGCCCGAGCCATTAGCACCACACTCAGAGCTCACAGCTCCTAATATCTGTTCAGAAACTGGACAAAAGTTAAACACTGTACAAACCAGAGACTGTCTATGTCATGGCGAATACAGTCACTGCTTATTTATGTCTGTATGACGTCTGTTGTGAGTTTTGGACAGAGCAGCTACAGGTTAGTTAGCCTGATGGATCCGATTACATTCAGAGAAAACACGCATTTTTAAAAGCTTTTCGCCTGCCGTCTTGTCTGCAGACTTGTCAAAGCGTTAATTCATGGTTTTTACTAACCGTTATCAGTATGTAGTTGCTTCGGCATCACTTTGAAACATGTATTACAATTAAATCATGGTCAAATATGTTCATTTTGTTGTAGTTGGTATCTCCCATTGGATTTACATGGAGATACGCCCCGCCCCCTCTCCATCGCGTCTGGTTTGAATGACAGGAGCAAACACAGCTGACAGCCGCGGTGAAACTCGAGCGATTAGAGCGATGCGAATATTGGGTAGTCTCCCATAGTATTTACATGGAGATAAGCCCCTTAAAAACCATGAATTAATAAAGCATTAATTCTGTGTTTACTCCTGTCATTCAAACAAGACACTGGAGAGGGGGCGGGGCGTATCTCCATGTAAATCCTATCAGAATCGGATCGACCAGGCTAAACTAACCTGTAGCTGCTCCGTCCACGCTCACAACAACGTCATACAGACATAAATAAAGCAGTGACTGTATTCACCATGACATAGACAGTCTGTGTTTTGTATATGTTTAACTTTTGTCCAGTTTCTGATCAGATATGAGGAGCTGTGAGCTCTGAGTGTGTGCTAACAGCTAACGGCTGATGTGTTGGGCCAATCACGAAGCGTCATTTCTTGACTGGCAGCAAAAACAACCAATCACAGCAGTGCTTCTCTGGCTGGCTCTGTCCAATCAAAAACAAGAAGTGTTCTCCCTAAGGAATACCCTTTCCGTCCAATGTGAAATGCTGTGGTGTTTTCTGAAATGCTGTGGCGTTTTGTGAAATGCTGTGGCGTTTTGTGAATGCTGTTGTGTTTTGTGAAATGCGTTGTGTTTTGTGAAATGCTGTGGTGTCTTGCACTTCAGGGCCACTGTACAAAAGAGACCTGTTTTCAAAAGGAACTAAAGCATAGGTGTGAAAAGGTCTGGTCCTGTATGAAAAGATAATTAGGTATTCTCTGCAACAGTAATTGTCCTAGTTGTTTTTTGGCAACAGTGGAATTGAGGACTGTATCGCATTGCTTTCATCTTCTTGCAGATAGATGTGTATTTTTCTCTTACTGTTCATGGGAACATTTTATTTTCAGTCCTTTCTAGTGCATCCTTGCCACATTTAATTATTTTATAATTGTGTGGAACGTGGTAAACGCCACTGCATGAATGATGATCAAATATCTGCAGAGGAGCGACTGCGTTGTCTCAGTCGTTTGCACATAGCATTGGATTATTAGGAATCATACACTCCGAGATAAAATGTTTAAAAGCGACAATACATTTCTTGGAATGCCTTTAGACACCAAATATACTAAGAAACAGTAACAATCACAAAAATGTGTCTCGGATTCATTTTCATAGGTACTGATCTTTATATACTGTATACAGTCTATGGTACTGATGAAAGGCCTAGAATGAAGAATGTGATTTTCACAAAGGAAATTTGAAGTATATATAGTGAACTTAACATTTCTAGTCTCAATATGCCAAAGTCACCAATCAAATCTGTAAATAAAAAACCAAGATGTGTGCATCTGCAGATCCATAGAACATATTATAGTAAATGTAGATTGTGTTGACTGATGGAATGGATTACTTTATTAAAACATCCTTGTATACGGCATACTTACAATATGCAGGGGTGGACTAACGATCATGCCCTAAAAGTGGAGGGAAACTCGGTGTGGTTGTGGCTAGCAAAGCCCAACAAGACCCTGGCATAGCTGACCACAACAGGACATTTCCAACCCAGTTTAGATTAGATCAGGCCCACTTCTGCATGACTAAAGCATTGATGCAGCATCAGAGCTTCACCGACGGCATCCTGCAAAATTACATTACATTTAGCTGACGCTTTTATCCAAAGCGACTTACAATAAGTAGATTCGACCAGGAAGACACAACCTTGAAGAAAACAGAATCATATAAGTACATCAGGTATCATAGAGCCAAACATTTCAAGTGCTACTCAACTGGCTATAGATAGGCCAGTCCTTTATTAGTATATAAGTGCTTTGTTAGTAATTATATCGCTCGAAGTGGAGTCGAAGAGATGAGTGTTCAGTCTTGCGCCGGAAGATGTGCAGGCTTTCTGGCTGTCCTGATGTCAATGGGGAGCTTCATTCCACCATTTTGGAGCCAGGATAGCAAACCCACGTGTTTTTGCTGATGGGAACTTGGGTCCCCCTCGCAGCGAGGGTGCAGCGAGTCGTTTGGCTGATGCAAAGCGTAGTGCATGCGCTGGGGTGTACAGTTTAACCATGTCCTGGATGTAGGAAGGGCCAGATCCATTCGCAGCATGGTATGCAAGTACCAGTGTCTTGAAGTGGATTCTAGCAGTTACCGGGAGCCAGTGAAGGGAGTGGAGGAGTGGAGTGGTGTGGGAACATTTTGGAAGGTTGAAGACCAGACGAGCCGCTGCATTCTGGATGAGCTGCAGAGGTCGGATGGCACATGCAGGTAGACCAGCCAGGAGGGAGTTGCAGTAGTCTAGGTGTGAGGTGACGAGAGCCTGGACCAGAACCTGCGTGGCTTTCTGGGTCAGCTGGGGACGAATTTTCCTGATGTTGTAAAGCGTGTATATTGCAGGCAACGGGTTGTAGCAGCAATGTTTGCAGTGAAGGACAGGTTGTTATCTAGGATCACACCCAGATTCCTTGCAGTCTGAGTCGGGGAAACAACAGAGGTGCCGATGTTGATTGTCAGGTCAAGAGTGGGACAATCTTTTCCTGGAAGGAAAAGCAGTTCAGTCTTGTCAAGGTTGAGCTTGAGGTGATGAGCAGACATCCACTGAGAGATGTCAGCTAGACAAGCAGAGATGCTTGTGACGACCTGGGTCTCTGAGCGGGGAAAGGACAGAATTAATTGGGTGTCGTCAGCGTAGCAGTGGTATGAAAAACCATGCGGGCTAATGACTGATCCGAGCGAGTTTGTGTACAGGGAGAAGAGGAGGGGACCAAGAACAGAGCCCTGAGGGACCCCCGTAGTTAATTGACAAGGGTCGGACCTCGGACCCTCTCCAAGCTACCCTGTAGGTACGGTCTTTCCTTCGCACTCTCTAAGTTCTTGGAGAGTGCGAAGGAGGATCTGATGGTTCACCGTGTCGAATGCAGCTGACAGGTCCAACAGGATGATGACAGAGGAGAGGGATGCTGCTTTGGCAGTGTGCAGTTCCTCAGTGACAGCAAGGAGGGCAGTTTCTGTGGAGTGACCTGCCTTGAAACCAGACTGGTGCGGATCCAGAAGGTTGTTCTGATGGAGATAACAGGAGAGTTGTTTAAAGACAGCGCGTTCAAGTGTTTTAGACAGGAACGGGAGGAGAGAGACAGGCCTGTAGTTTATATCAGACGGGTTGAGAGTGGGTTTCTTTAGGAGAGGGTTTACTCTCGCCTCCTTAAGACTATTTGGAAAGTGACCAGAAGTTAGAGAAGTGTTGATTGAAATGGGTGAGAACGGTAGGAATATCACAGGAGCGATAGTCTGAAAGAAGGTTGAAGGGATAGGTTCCAGAGGACAGGTGGTAGGGCGGGCAGAGGTAATGAGGGTAAGAACCTCACTTGGAGAGAGAGGGGAAAAGGAGGTTAGTGTGTGGGTGAAAGGAGGGTCTGGTGACCCAGCGGTGAGTAAAGGTGAGTCAGAAAAAGAAGAGTGAATATCATCAACCTTTTTTTCAAAATGGTTAACAAAGTCGCTTGACAGAAGTGAGGAGGGGGAGGGGCTTTGGGAGGGTCCCAAGAGGGTGGAGAAGATGGAAAATAGTTTTTTGGGATTGGAATAGGAAGATTGGATCTTATCTTGAAAGAAAGTGCTTTTTGCCTGAGAGATCGAAGCAGAGAAAGAGGAGAGGAGAGCCTGATAGGTTAGGAGGTCGTCATGGTGTTTGGATTTCCACCGTTTCCGCTCTGCTGCCCGAAGGACAGTTCTATTAGCACGCAGTGCGTCATTTAGCCAGGGAGCAGGAGGGGACTGACGAGCCTGCCAAGATGTGAGAGGACAGAGAGAGTCCAGAGAGGATGAGAGAGTAGAGAGGAGAGTTTCTGCAGCAGAGTTTGGAGGCAGGAGTTGGAACGAGTCAGAGGAAGGGAGGGCTGAGAGCACCGATGAGGCAAAGGTAGAGGGGGAGAGGGAACGAAGGTTACGGCGGACAGGTGCAGGATGAGTAGAGATTAGTTTGTTATGTTTGGAAAGGGGTAGAGAGAATGAAATGAAGAAGTGATCGGATGTGTGGAGCGGGTTTACAGAGAGGTTAGAAGTAGTGCAGTTCCTTGAGAATATGAGATCAAGGACATTGCCAGCTTTGCGAGTTGGTGGGGATGGAGACAGTGAGAAACCAAAGGCGGTTAATAGCGTTGTTAGTTCGTCTATCTTCCCTGTCTGGAGATTGAAGTCTCCGAGAAGTACAGCGGGAGGGCCAGTTTCAGGGATGTGTGAGAGGAGATGATCTAATTCCTCCAAGAAGTCCCCCAAGGCGCCTGGTGGACGGTAGAGAACAACAATGGTTAATTGTATAGGATGGGTTACTGTGACGGCATGGAATTCAAAGGTGGAAGGAGTGAAGTTAGGTAGCTTGAAGAGGGAAAAGCTCCATTTGGGAGAGAGCAGGAGACCAGTGCCATCTCCTCTGCCAGTGGGTCTGGGTGTATGGGAGAAGGAATATGCTGTGGAGAGAGCTGCTGGGGTGGATGTGTTGGATGGAGTAATCCAGGTCTCAGTGAGAGCAAGGAAATCCAGGGACTAGTGATGGCAGTTTGACACTGAAGCTTCAATGGAGTTTCAACCCTGGACTTCCTATTTCATAGAAGCAACTGCTTCATTTCCTGAATGAATCACTTGACTGGTTCACGGTCCATTCACGCGATTCAATGCACTGCCTCGTCTCGATTCTGACAGGTGACAGGTTGAAACTGTTTCGAATTTGAGCGCTTCAACACTTTTTGACCGCTCTAAACAATGCGCAATGTGTGGGTTGTTATCGTAGTTTGCGTTGTTGCTGTTGAGTTGTTGTTGGTATTGCATTTTAATTGTAGTATCATGATAATAATCATTATCATTATTGTAGTATCAAGCCAGGAAGAAAGATAGGTCGTTCTGGCTCGGAAAACACTTCGAAATTTCAGTAATATAAAAACAGTTCAATATTTTAAGGAATAGATAGCCCAGTGGGTAGAGCCGGCGGGCCGAATGCGGCAATGTCCTCCGCCCAGCTGGTTTAAAGCCCGGAATGGATGTACTTTTAAATCAATGCTTTTCAACTTTAATACTTTAATAACTGTTAAAAGGCCCTCTCCTCCCAAAAAAATGTCTAGCACTCTCTAGTCTCTTCTCAATAACCCAATACACACAATTATCAATCTTTAATTGCAAATAGAACATGATATTCAGTCTTAGTGTGTGTGTGCATCGAATATTTTTCAAGGTAATACTGTGTTGTTGATCTGTAATATTACAGTGTTACGTTGATTTATTTGTCCATCTCGGACCATGCACTACGCATTTCAGTGGTTTTGTGTTAGAAAAGAAAGCAACCAATTTGATATTGTTCTGGGTCTCTGGGTAGAATATCCTTCAACCAAGGTATTCTATATCCTTGAAAGAATGCCCTGGCCGTTGCACTGAATGAGAGCGTACATTAGGACTGACAGTTTGATCAACCAATCATATATTGATTTGTAGCCAATGGGCGTATTCTTTCAGAGTTTCCTCGGTTCCAGGGTACTCTAGAACAGTGGTTCTCAACTGGTTTGGCCTTGGGACCCACTTTTTCCTTCGTCAATGAGTCACTACCCACCATTTTGAACCACACACATTTAATTCACAAAAAGTAGTGCAGTAATATAAAACTAATTAATATGAAAGTGAAGAACAGTGAATACATTTTCAATAAATGTAGTCCATGGGAACACAACAACATATTCAACATTGTTAGTGCCATGCAAGGCAGATTATATCCCTTCACAGAACTACAGTATGCTTTTAAACAAGTTTAAATTGGTGATGGTCATCAAGTTTTTAGAGTCAAAATTGTAAGGTATGTAATAAATAAAAAGGCACACTTGTGTTGTATTACATAAAAAGGCAGACTTATCTTCAATAACAGGCATGCTTTTGACAAGGCATGAGAAGAATACAGAACTGTGTGTATGTTGTATTATTACAACATACACATTATACATTATTACTGTTAGATATTGAAAGGGATTTACGCTCCACGTTTCAAATCTCTCCGCGTCCGTCTAGAGCTGTTTTATATGGAAGGAATTCAGTGCCACCAAGTCAACAATAATCTACTTTAATGGCAATATTACAATGCAACACAAATCATTACATTCAATACAATAATACATACAATACAATATACATTCAATACAATATACTTGGGAACCCGAATTTACCTGGTGATCATGTCAGCCAGCCAGCAGAAAAGAGAGTGAACACAGCTGTGTCTCTTCATTTGTACTCTCTAGCAATGGGAGGGGTCATCCGATCCCCCCCCTTTGATTGGCAGCCCAAATATCCCCCACACCTCAAATCTTAAATTCCCCCACTCACAGGTGGCGAGAGCATTTGCATACAGTGCAAGTCAAGACACCTTCCCCCGCTGGCCCTTTGTCCTCAAAAGTCCATATGGTCTCTCTGAAGTCACATGTGATTGCGTCAAAGTCCAGCTTACAGTTTTACCCAAATCATTAATACATTCAAATATTCTACTGCATTACCCCCCCCAACAAACAAAAAATATACATTCAAACCAGATTTTGAATAAAAAATAAATACAATTAAAACAGTAACAGTACTTATAGAGTCAAGAAATAAACAACAAAATAAAGAGTGCAAATATCCCATAAACAAATAGTTATGATAAATAATAAATAAATAACAGCACAGACAGAGTGATTATAACGAATAATAGTAAAAAGTACATATACAGGCATGCTTTTTAAACAAGTGTAAAAGGATATTGTTATTAAAGTTTCAAGAACCAAAATTGAACTGTAGAAGAGCTTATCTGGGATACATTCTGAACAACATTGTATTGTGACAAATATTCAGTGTCAGCATTTACTGAACTTACTGTAACACATCTTGGTTTCGGGGGAACTAGTGGGATAGCTGGGGATGCTTTTTGTTACTGACAAGGGTCTCAAAGTAGTAGTAGTAGTAGTAGTAGAACCTTTATTTAGTCAGGAAAATCAATTAAGAACAAATTCTTATTTTCAATGATGACCTGACGGGAATGGGGGTTGGGAAGAAGAAAATAAAAAGACAGACTCCGGGCATTACAGAACCCAGGAAACAACACAATGACACAGAGCAGAGATAACAGGCATAGCAGTTAAATATCTAACATATTTAAAATAATACTGCTGTGGTTCAATCAGTCATTCAAATAATATAGAACATTCATCCATTCAATCATTCATTCATTCATTCATTCATTCATTCATTCATTCATCCATTCATTCCTTCATGGCAATGCATACTACAGGAGAGGTCAATACATTGGTAGTGAGCATCAGGCAAAGCAGCTGCATGTGTGTACCAGGGTGTTTGTAATAGTGTTCCTGAAGGTGCGGGGGGAGATAAAGGTCTCCATCTTCAAGGTTTTTTGAATGATATTCCAGCTATCAGCTGCTGCAAACTGAAAGGCGGAGCGGCCACATGATGTATGGGCTTTGGGGATCTTTAGCAGGATGTTTGTGCGTCGGGGTGGGCAGAGTTGCAGTAATTGTGTGATGTAGAAGGGGGTGAGGCCTAGAAGTGTTTTATAAACAAGCATCAGCCAGTGGATGTTGCGCCTGGTCTCAAGAGAGGGCCAGTTAGCCAGAGAGTACAGATCACAGTGATGTGTCCTGTAGGGGGCATTTGTGGCGAAGCGGATGGCGGAGTGATACAGAACGTCTAAATGATCGAGAGCTCCTTTACACGCAGAGCGGTAGATGGTATCACCGTAGTCGAACAGAGGAAGGACAGTCATCTGGACCAGAGAAAGTTTAGCAGATGAAGTGAATGAGGAGTGATTCCTATATAGAAAGCTGAGTCTAGCTTTAACCTTGGTCTGAATTTTGGAGAGATGTTCTGA
Organism: Harpagifer antarcticus; assembly: GCA_902827135.1. Lineage (NCBI taxonomy): Eukaryota > Metazoa > Chordata > Actinopteri > Perciformes > Harpagiferidae > Harpagifer > Harpagifer antarcticus. The sequence goes on along the minus strand of CADEHL010001118.1, from coordinate 2,092,122 downwards.
GAATGACAGATTACTGTCAATCCAAAATCCAAGGTATTTATAAGATTGAACTATTTCGAGGTCCCAGCCATCGGTGGTCACAATAGTGCCAGTTTGGAAGGCACCACTGCAGCCAAGCCACATGATCTTGGTTTTGGTGGTGTTCAGGACCAGGCCTTGGCAGAGAGATGTGACTGGATTCTCTGAAAACTATCCTGAAGAGTTTTCAGGACAGTATCTGGGGAAGGGCCAGCAGTGTACAGAATCGTGTCATCGGCATATACACTGAACAAAAATATAAACGCAACACTTTTGTTTTTACTCCCATCTTTTATGAGATGAACTCAAAGATCTAAAACATGTTCTACATAAACAAAATAACCATTTATCTCAAATATTGTTCAAAAATCTGAAAAAATCTGTGATAGTGAGCACTTCTCCTTTGCCGAGATAATCCATCCCACCTCACAGGTGTGGCATATCAAGATGCTGATTAGACAGCATGATTATTGCACAGGTGTGCCTTAGAATGGCCACAATAAAAGGCCACTCTGAAACATGCATTTTTGCTTTATTGGGGGGTTCTGGGGGGGGTCCGAAAACCAGGCGGTATCTGGTGTGAGGGGTAGGGGTAGGTGTAGGTGTAGGGTTAGGGGTAGGGTTAGGGTTAGGGTAATGTTGTGAATCGAGTGGCCTGTGTTCGTCGTCCATTACATACGCCTGCCCATACCATAACCCCACCACCACCATGGGCCACTCGATTCACAACATTACCCTAACCCTAACCCTACCCCTACCCCTCACACCAGATACTGCCTGGTTTTCGGACCCCCCCAGACCCCCCCCAATAAAGCAAAAATGCACGTTTCAGAGTGGCCTTTATTGTGGCCAGCCTAAGGCACACCTGTGCAATAATCATGCTGTCTAATCAGCATCTTGATATGCCACACCTGTGAGGTGGGATGGATTATCTCGGCAAAGGAGAAGTGCTCACTATCACAGATTTTTTCAGATTTGTGAACAATATTTGAGAGAAATGGTTATTTTGTGTATATAGAAAATGTTTTAGATCTTTGAGTTCATCTCATGAAAAATGGGAGCAAAAACAAAAGTGTTGCGTTTATATTTTTGTTCAGTGTATATATACGTTTTTTTTAATGTATTTATCATGCACATTTGTTACACCGCGTGTTTCAAACATGTGATCTTTCTCATTTAAAAGTTAAACAAGTGAACATGAGGTTTCCGTAGCAAGTAATTACTGGTGATATAATAAATAAGTTGTTTAAGGATAATTGCTATCTTTTCTCTTTTAATATTAAAATGACCATTTTAATACCACTACATTTCCATACTACAAAAATCACCCCAAAACTTTTTCAAAAGGTAACATTCATTATTTACAGTGTTCTTACATTCAAATAAAAAAACAGTTTATAGCACTTAATCAAATATTATACATTATGAATTTATGTGCAAGGGACACTAAACATAGCTAGCTGTAGTACAACTACATCGTTTGGAGACATCCTTGTATCAGATGTAAGGCCACACATATCTCTTGGTTTTTAACCACAAGAGAACAATAAGAGAACATCCATTTATAGGTACAGAGGTAAGGGGCAGAAGAGGTTTAGGATCTTGTTTAATATCATATTGTTTAAATTACTAAGTAGCCTCATAAACACGAGTTAAAACTACTTAGACACATTAGTACACAACTCGTCTCTCACGTGTCACGAGTGGTGACGGGGGAACTAACTGTTAGCGCCAGTGTAGGTACCACATCTGCTCGGGGTACCATATCTGCTCGGGTGTATTTCCGTCGCATCCGTCATCCGTCATATCCGTTATATTGTACGGCAACTCACCGCAACTCACCTCCCTCTGCTCCCAGCGCTCTGCTGCCACACACCGGCCGTCTGCGGAACTGCAGCCGGAGGAACTCGGGACAGCTTGTTATGTGTGGGGTGCTATGGTGGGGTCCTATGTACTTGTGCACGTAAATAATGTTTCTAATTATTTACAATTAAAAAATATATATATTCTGCGTTACTTTAGCCAACACTTTTATAAGGCCACTAGATTAGATAATTACGAAATGTGTAGAATACATATCTTTCAGGTTGTTATTTTGTCATTATGTTTAATGTTTTATTTACCTTTTAGTATTTTTATATAGTATCTGAACTTTGGAGAGGAGTTGGGAGACACACGACACATCAAATCACATCTACAGATCAAGACGAAGCGAATGGACTCCCATACTCCTAGCGTGAAAATGTTTGTGAAAATGTTTGTGAAAACGTGTGCAAAGTCTCCGAAAATCCTAAAAATAAGCTCATATTTGAATTCCCCATTAAAAAAACCACATCATTCAGTAAAAACAAGGCCCCACTGATCATCTACTCTCTGAGACGATTCCAGGGATGTCTCGCTTGAGTTTCTACCACCAGGGAAAGTGGACAAAAGTGCCCGAGATCAGCTTCTTAATTTACCCAGGGCCTAGTGCTTGGCTTTTGGCATGACAATTCAGGAAACTCCCCTGAGTATTTTATTAAATATCTGAACTTTGGAGAGGAGTTGGGGGACACACGACACATCAAATCACATCTACAGATCAAGACGAAGCAAATGGAAGTACTCCTAGTGTGTGAAAATGTTTGTGAAAAAAGTGTGCAAAGTCTCTGAAAACGGAGCAGTGGCTGTGATGCTAGCTTTGCGGCTAGCGGTTAGTTGTTATTGTTTGAAGTTGTTGCTATGGAAACAACATGACGGAGAAAAATTAATATCTTCTACATATAATAACCATGATAATAACGGACAAAGTAAAGAATGAAGTGTAGGCTATGCCTGTTTGAAGTTGTTGCTATGGAAACAACATGACGGAGAAAAAGTATAATCTTCTACATATAATAACGGACAAAGTAAAGAATGAAGTGTAGGCTATGTTTAAATGTTCGGAATTAGACTGTGTATGATGGCCCTCTTGAGTTGCCGTACAATCCGTCATATGACGGATGACGAATGCGACGGAAATACACCCCATCAGATATGGTACCCCGAGCAGATATGGTTGTCACTACCCGATCCGTCCCCCTGCCCGATCGGTACTGCGCATGTGCGAGATGGTCCGCCATATTGGACAACTCCGGACGGCAACCCAAGATGGACACTTGACAGTGGCTTTTAGCAAAGCTCAAAAATAAAACTCGAGAGAGATGAGTTATTGTTATTACAACGTGACTTTACTATTATTTAACAACTCTTTTTTTTGAGTTCTTTTATTTGGGGTTAAGTACATTGTCAGAATAAGTGAGAAATGAATTTAACTTCTGTTAGACAGCCATATGCCATATATTTTGCATACATTCACAGTAAATATGTATTCAGTATGATAGCTGTCTAACAGAAGTTAAATCCATTTCTCACTTATTCTGACAATGTACTTAACCCCAAATAAAAGAACCCAATAAAAAGGGTTGTTAAATAACTCATCTCTCTCTCGTTTTATTTTTGAGCTTTGCTAAAAGCCACTGTGTCAAGTGTCCATCTTGGGTTGCCGTCCGGAGTTGTCCAATATGGCGGACCATCTCACACATGCGCAGTACCGATCGGGCAGGGGGACGGATCGGGTAGTGTTGGAGCAGATATCTCTGGTCTGCGCCGATCCTATAGGAGTGTGCTTTAAAAGAGGGAAAACTCAAAACAGCCAGGATGAGGGTTAAACAATAATCCGTTTTAATGATAAAAGATAATAATACAATACACTTTCAAAGGGTGGGGTGGGCCCCCACTCCCTGCTCTGGTTCTGATGCCGGGAGATCCTCTCATCTTGTCGGCAGAAGTAAAAGAGACCGAACACACAAACACAAACAGGAGATGTAGAGGAACCACGGGGAGGAGTCGGGTGAGATTCTCCCCCCACAGGGCCCATCTTACAGCATTCCAGAGACTTGTTCACAAAGATATACTTATTAATACTCTCATATTTCCAGCTTTTGTTTACACACTGCTATTACTAATACAAAGTAATTAAACACATATATACCATTCAAGATATGTAGACTTCCCTGAAACATGACATACTGAAGACCTTAAGCAGAAGAACTCTCATATACACAGCCTGCTTACCTTCCCCTCCCCCAGAGTAATAAAAGCTGTTTAGCACCCAGGCATGTTTGAAGCAAGTTTAGTCCTCACATTTATGAAAGGATAAAACAGAGAAATCAATACAAAACACAAACACAGGTATTGTTTGAACAGTATTCACTTAACTGCTACTATTGATAATTACCAGAGAAACTCCAGGGCCTCTTTCAATATCTGGAAATTGCAACAAGACTTTCTGCCATTTCTACTGTAACACTCTTCCCAAATATCAGATGATATAATCATTAGTAGTGACAATGGTACTGACACCGGTGTTATGCCATTTTAGTGACTGAATCTCTAATGCTAATGTTAGCTACATTTGAAAAGTTGGTTTAGCCTATACACATGCTACTGAGCAATGCACACGCAAATAGTGCCTCAGTGAATTTGGTAAAACAGTCAACATAAACATTAGCTGGTACCTTAAAAGGGCATCATAAGGATGAAATATCAAGAACATCAAAATAAATTGTCACCGACCTTTTTTCTCCTTGCAATGCTTTTAGTCGAGACAAAGACAACACAGACTGAATCCCTAATGCTAACGTTAGCTACATTTGCCATACACATCCAGTAAAGTTGGCATGTTTGGTAACTTAGAGTAACACAAAACGATGTTCAACTGCAACAGCAACGTAATTTAAAAAATGTGTGTTAATTAACAACAATAAAGCACGTCTTACCTTTGGTAAACTGGCAGTCACGAAGTGAAGTGTGGCAGACGCACGATGAACATGACCATGTGGCGCAAAATGCCTGGGCGGAAGTGTAAAGGCAGTAGAACTGACAACCTCCCAATGAGTAAAATGTATCAATATTTAGCATTTTTTATGCTACTAAAAATATACCATTAATTTCTATTAGTAATCCACAGCTGATTTTATTGAAGCAAAACTAAGTAAAATGCAATTAATAAATAATTAAAAGCTTAGCTTAATATGATTCCAAACTACACAAAGTCATTTCTATTGTGTATAATTTACTTGGTATTATTTATTTAATATTAATTGACCCCAATCCCAGGTTTTACAGTGCAGGCAGAAGCTGTGACATGGGGCTGCGCTACAGGGGCTGGGTGGCGGAGGAGTGTTGGTGGGGGGCTTAGGAGGCACTATAGAGTCAAATAGGTTCCCACATTTAACAAAGTGCTGGTTAAAGAGCTCTGCTATGCGCTCCTTACCGGTGACTACTGTGTCCTCAATAACGAGGGAGTTAGGGAGATGAGAGGATGGGGGTTTATTCTCCATCTCTTTCACTGTTTTCCAGAATGTCCTTGGATTGGATCCACAGAGGTTGAATTGATTATGGAGGTAATCAACCTTGGCTTTGCGGATAGCCTGTATAGACTTATTTCTAATTTTCCTGAATGATAGCCAATCGTCTTGGGATTTTGAGTGACGAGCCCTGCGCCAGGTGGAGTTCTTGAGGTGAAGCAGTACAGCTAAATCTCGGTTAAACCAAGGACTGCATCGAGCCAGTTTTGTACCTGTCAGGGTTATTTGTGAGGATGACATCAAGGAGGGTGGCTTTTTCTGGATTTTTGGTATCATATCGTGTAGGAGTAAGGATAATCTGCGAGAGATTAAGAGAGTCCCTTTGTTTTTGGACCTGCGCAGGAGGGTTGAGCATGTCCCAGTTTAGATCCCCCAGTAGCACAAACTCATAATGAGTGTGGGGTGCCAGGAGGGTGCTGAGAGCAGTCTGGGGTGATGGTAGACAAAGCAACTCTGAGGTCATGCTCAATGTTCAATTTGTTGCTCTGCTTTGTCTTCAGCTGGACCAGAACTGAGAAGCCACTTTCACAGAGATAAGTAGTGCTGAATGGCAGGATGATTTTGATTGCATGTGTGGCGAGGGATGCATACTCAGTAATCACAGCACTGCACCAGAACTGGGGGAGGGTTACCTCAGTGAATTTTTTTTCAGCGACCGATCACATGACAGGGAATGAATCATTGAACCGATCCTGCAGTTTGCTTAGATGTGCCCTGATAGTTTCATTCAGGGCATTTTTGCCTGCAGTGTCCAGTTATTTTGCCTCATGACACGCATTTGGAAACATGATTTGCCCACAAGGCGATCTTTTTTTTGAACGCCTCGATTTTCTCAGATTGTTCGAACACATTGTGTCCCCTCCCTTGCATTGAAACATTTAATGTGTTTAAATGTTCAAACACATAGCAAGGGAAGCTACTCGTGCGAGCCACACATCGTCACTAAACATGTCAGCAAGAGGCGATCTGTTCTGCGCAAAGAAGGCTGCAATTTCTGTTCTAAGCTCGTAGAAGCGTGAGAGTACCTTTCCCCTCAAAAGCCAGCAAACTTCTGCATGATACAGCACCTATATGTACTCACTGCCCAGGTCTTGGCACAGCTTTTGAAAGCACCGGGTGCTCTTTGCGCTGCGTTTAATGTGGTTCGCCGCTTTGACGGCATCCTTCAATGTCCTTTGCTGCTAAAGCCTCTCGATACAAAAAAAAGTGTTGCCAAGTCGCATTAGGGGCTTTTTCTAGTATTCTCTTCACCACCCCTGAATGTTTTCCAGTCATGGAGGCACGCCATCAGTTGTGATTCCGACACACAGATCCCAGTTTAGGCCCACCGAACCCAAGTACAAGTCCACAGAACTAAACATTTCCTCCGCAGTTGTAGTAGTTTGAAGATCTCTAGTGCAGAGAAATTGCTCTTGTAAGTCACCTTCCCACACGGGAACGGAGGGCCTGCTCTTGTTTCGAACATGAAGAGGTCAGGCACTGTTGCGATGTCCTCAGCTCTGTGAGTCGTCTTTGAAAGAACTCAACAGGTTTATCTTTATAAGCGGAGTGTTTAGTTTCCAAATGCCGCTTCATTTTTGACGGCTTCATGCTCTCTCGTGCCAGTATTTCACTGCAAACAACACACTGAGGTTTTGGTCCCTCTCTTTTATCTTCAATGTATGATACTTAATAGATTCAGAATCATACCTGCGTTTCGCCATGTTTACAATTTGAATGAATGAGCGGTAAATACTGATAACGTAAGGCAGCACGTTATCATGACAATGTAGCAAACGCAGCAAATGGTGACTGCGCGCGCAGCATTAGAAATCCCGGGCTTCAAAAAAACTTGTGCATGACGACGAGTCTGCTGGATCTCTGGATCTGCTGCTATACGGTTACGGCTCTGAGTCCGCACGAGTCTGCTATGTTTTGCATAGTGAGTCAGGATTTGCGAATCTCTGAGTCTGCTGTTGACTCGAGCACAATAGCCGCGGGAGGTAGGGGTGCTGGAGGCGGGGCTGCGAATGGTGTACATTTGAAAAACTTCATGTTACTGTTGTTGAAATCTCTCCCCACTTTTGTCCGCACCCCCTCAGTAAAATGACTTCCCAGTTCCCACGGCTATGCTCGTGCATGACGAGTCTGGATTATGGATTTATGGTCTGGATCTGCTGGATCGGTTACGGCTCTGAGTCCAGACGACTCAAGAGTCTGCAGGAAGTGAAGGAAGTTCCCTTGATTCAGTGAGTCAGGATTTGCGAATCTGAGTCTGCTGTTGACTCGTGCATGGTGAGTCTGCCTGGATCTCTGTATCTGCTACGGTTACGGCTCTGAGTCCGCACGAGTCTGCAGGAAGTTTCACTGATCCACGTCCCCTGAGCCAAACGATAACTTCTGGCAGCTATCCTACTTGCTAAAGGCTATGCAGATGGACTGGGGTACGTTGTAATGTGATTTTACATGTTATAAGGAGAGTAGCGAGTGACGCAATTTATAGTTTTAATTTGTACTTCACCAGATTTAGGACTCAAAGGACTCGGGTTAATGGAGAGGGGCGACTCGTCACGACCAGCTCATTACTAGGATCCGGGTTAATGATCCGGATGAATCAGGACTCACCCATCTCTAGTCAAATGACATAATTTGTCGGAAGCCTTGAATGAAGAACACGGAGCAATTGTCAGCGCATACATTTACGTACACAGCGTGGGGATGTCATATTGTAATGCACCTTAATATATGGAGTAAAGGGCACCATCACAAAGCAATACTTAAAGGTCCCATGTCATGGCCATTTCTACTGATCATATTTCCATTGTTGAGGTTTACTAGAATATATTTAAATTGTGCAATTTTCCAAAATCACATTGGTTTCTCATACAGCATCTCTGTATAGTATGTGTATTCACTCTCTTTCCTAAACGGCTTGTTGGAGCTCCTGCCCCCCCCTACCTGTGAGCCCAGTGTGCTCTGATTGGTCGGGACGTGGCGAGGCCTGCTGCTGCGAGGAGCGGACAGGTTTCCGGGTCAGCGATACAGCGAGACACATCCTGAGCACACACAAACACTCACAGTCGAAGTAAAAACAATAAGTGTGGCTTGATATTGAGTAAGAAAAAGGTTTACAACGCTGTGAGAATGGGTCTGCGGAGAGCATTTCTCCGCGATCCCAACTCGTCTATTACCAGCGTTCAGGGAGCTCTTTGCAAGTCAAAGGGGACTCCCTGTTAGTTAGCCAAGGGATCCTGGTGCGTGAGGTGCTGCGCGGATTGGTCCATTTGGGCCAATCCAGTCATTTGTTGTTGATTTGGGTATTCACACGTCAGAGAACCCAGGAAGAAAACAATGGAAAATGAGAAATCTCCAACGAGGCATTTTGGGGCAGCATAGACAGGTATTTTCTGTGTTAGAGTTTTACTCGCTACAGGGTGTACTTTGAGGGTTTTTGACTCTGCAGACCGTTTACATGTATAAAAACCTTCATAACACACAAGGGGATGGGTAATAACCGGAAAAGCATGACATGGGCCCTTTGACAATAACAACAACCGTAATACTTCAGCATTAAAACACCATGGACTGTAAATATAAGGAAAACACAGACACTCATCACCAAGGTCACAATATCAATCGATCCACCAGAGCAATAGCCTATAGGCAAAACACAGAAGATCAACAAAATATATGACATAAAATGAACTTACCAAAGCTGAAGTAGATGGTCAACTTCATTTTTTTCCGTTTTACAGTGTAGTTTTCACAGTACACGTTCATTTCTACAGCCAGAGAGTGTGCCTATTGAGCCGTGTTGAGCGATGGGGGGCAAGCTCTCGGCTGCCCCTCATCGCGCAACACGGCTCAATAGGCACACTGTGGACACTAATCAGAAAAACGCAGACTAAAACAGCAATGTATAGACGAATCAGACGACTAAACATGATCTTTAAATATATTTTAACATATATTTTATATATATTTTTGGAATTATTATTTTAATTCATTTCTGCTGACAGTAGGTGGGGCTGTGCCCTAATGACGAGTCGCCACTGCACACACATAAACATTTAATTGACTATTCAGTGTTATTTATTTGCTTCCTTTTTCTTGGTACGTAGTGTAATATATAAACTGTTACACTACATGCAAATGCAGTTATGTTTGTGTGGCGTGTGCAGAAATAAAGACACATGGTGGGTGGGCAGCAGCCATGATGAGTCTTTAGCTGTTCCACCCTGAGCCTGTTTTTCAGGTCTCAGGCTCGAAAATGACATTCCCAGAACAAATGACCATATATTCCCTTCTAAAAGGGTTACATTAATAATCTTTGTTCTCAAAGTAATGATAAACCTGTGAGTTGGATGTAGAAATGTCAGAATCTATATAGATGTTTTTTATTTTAAAGAAAATTCAGATTGAACATAGTAAAAAACTGTAAATTATAGTGTCCGTCCGAAAATTATTTTTTACTTATTGTGAAAACTACCCTTTGATGATGGGTTAGTAGACTAAAAGATTTAGGAATCCAAAGTACAACATATAATAAATACCCTGTATCAAGATTGATGCTAAACAAGTGAAATGTGACATTTTTAGAGAGATTTAACAAAAAAAACAACTTCTGGGGTCATTTGGGTGGATTTTCCATATCTCTGGCCCCCATGGGTCGATTTATTTTCTTCCTGGGTACTCTGACACGGGGATACCCAGAGGCCACACCCTCTGCCAGCCTTTCACGAAACAAAGCTTCCTTTCAGCGATTCATGCCGGATATGTACAGCGTAGGGCACTGAAGAACGATGCTGTTCCTACTTTGTTTGGACTAGCGGGAGATTCGGGTACACATCCTGTAAGTATTCATTGTTGTTTGTGTATTTATGATGTTTAAAACAAACAAGGTATCTACCACGACTGTTTAAATGGGTAAACGTTTTTCGGGCTACTACGTTGGGATCGCGGAGAAATGCTTTGCGCCCCATGCTCACAGCGTCATAAACCTTTTTCTTACTCAATATCAAGTCACACTTATTGTTTTTACTTCGGCTGTGAGTGTTTGTGTGTGCTCAGGATGACTTTGGTTGTTCTCACTGTATCGGCGACACGGAAGCCTGTCTCGCAGCAACGAGCCTCTCAACGTCGCGACCAATCAGAGCACACTGGGCTCACAGGGAGGGGGGAGCAGGTGCTCCAACAAGCCATTTAGGACAGAGAGTGAATACCGGTGAATACACATACTTTACAGAGATGCTGTATGAGAAACCAATGTGAGTTTGGAAAATTGCACAGTATAAATCTTTTTTAGTATACCTCAACAATGGAAATTACGATCAGTAGAAATGGCCATGACATGGGACCTTTAAGCAGCTTTTGGCTAACTCTTCTGCCGAGAAAAATATTTGATGGTCTTTTGAGTGCTTTTTTCCTTTTTATTTTTTAACTGGAGCAGAGTACAGGAAACATCCTCAGTGGCGTGGCTGCCACTACCCCATGGGATCGCTGCACATACGGATGGAGGCCTTGCTGAGGATTTTAATGTGGTCCTGAGTTTGCTCGACCCTTTTTCTGAGATATCAGCCTTGGTCTTTTATATAACACAATCTATTTGGTGTAGAGAGCGAAATCTGTCCAAGCCGTGTAGCACATCGAAAAAAAGAATAAATGAATAAGGACATAACAAACATCAAATACAGTTTTTCTCCATCAGATATCAGCCCAAACTGTGTTCAGGGTTGGGCAATTAATTACAGAAAATATACAGTCAAGCGCTGACATCTCCAACAGATGAAGATAATTGAACATACGCAAAACAGGATGTGTTGAACATGTTCCAAATATTCCACATAATAGTAGTTGCAAAGCCTCCTTGACGCAGTGCCTCAGGCGTGTGGTATGGGGAAATGACACTGGCTTGTTTTCAGCACTTCTTATCCCAGTTTAAGTATGTAGGACAGAATGAATAAGAGACATATGAAGAAGAGATAATAGCCTGTTGTCCCACTCTGTCATTGTAAACACATCTTTATCCGGAAGATTACATTCTTTTTCTCTGCTCGGGGAGGAGATCCGTTCATTGTTCGTGTCAGTAGGCGGCTGGAGTTTGAGTTTGTTGAGGTTCCGTATCATCATCACTTCATGTGGCCCTTATATCGCAGTATGCTAAAGTGACATCTCAAATAGCAGTAGAATTGACTAAACAATTGATTAAATCTTGCAAACGGTAGTCTGTTTTGGAAATAATTACCCACCAGAAGGATCTTGGGATTTTAGGGGGAAAAAAAACCCACAAAGGGAGAACTGTGATTGCAAACTGTGCATTTGCTGTGCACTGCTTTTTCCTTCTACTTTTTAAGAGACCACAGGCTGGGCATGACATTTATTGTACTTTTCAAGTGGCAAATCTGGAAATCTGGATCACAGCTGTTTGAAAAGTAAGGGTTTGATTAAAATTCATATTTTATTTCATATCAAATTTACTTCTGTGTCTAAAACCACCAGACTCAGGGACAGTTATATCTCTCACATGCTCCACCCTCTACTGGACTCTATGGGTACTCCCCCGTATCCTATCTATGCATGCATTCTTTCACTGAGACTTCCCTACCCGTAGCCGGCCCCCTGGGCGGGCCTACCTGAATTTTTGGACGGACACTATAATTTACAGTTTTTTACTATGTTCAATCTGAATTTTCTTTAAAATAAAATAACATCTATATTGATTCTGACTTTTCTACATCAAACTCACAGCTTTATCATTACTTTGGGAAAAAAGATTATTAATGTAACCCTTTTAGAAGGGAAGATATGGTCATTTGTTCTGGGAATGTCATTTTCGAGCCTGAGACCTGAAAAACAGGCTCAGGGCTAAACGTTGTTTTGACACCAATAAAGTCTATTCTATGTGTTTTATTTATTTGTTGTATAATTAAATTATTTTAGTTTTCTTCTTTCATTTCTCATAGGGACACACTGTTTAAAATACAAAAAAGTATGTTGACCAAAGTTTAACTTTATAATTACTAGATGTAGATATTTATTTTGTTTTTATATTAGCCTAAATATTATTATATTCTATTTTTTGTAGTTTATTGTACTTTATTACCTAATATTATTTATTGCTGTTACTATTAGATTGATGTTATAACGTTGAATGATTTATAAACCATTAATAGTAGTGATAATCAAAATTGTTGATATTATGTTTCATTTTTATAATAAATGCATTTTATTTTGCGTTTGAATTTTTAGACCAAATGTTCAGCTAATGATTTTATTTTATAAGGCTGAGCTAACATCTCAGAGGCACTGAAATCCATAGCATCACTATCTCGAATGATAGATGAGGAGAACATTTGTTTTAAGATGTTTATGGGTGAACTGTGCCTTTAAGGATAATTACAGCACATTTACTGATTAAAAAACATATATCAAACAGTGATACATAAGCACCAAGATCTGTACAGACTCCATCTATCCTATGTGCTGCGTTTCTTCAGTACAATTCTCTGCTGCAATCTTAAAGCAAATATTGTAATCAAAGTCCTTCAGTTACAAAATGCAGATTTGATTTTCTTACTCTGGATAAAATATGTTTCTCGGAGCCTTTTGTGGAGCCTGTCACACCCCTGGCTGTCATCTAACATCAATATACATGTCAGACTTTTATAAACAAAGCGGGCCTGACACAATAGTGCACTAAGCGCCTGCTTAGATTGATGTTTTATGGCAATAGAACATTTGAAAATGTATAAAAGGAAATCTGGGAGAGCCAGTATATAGTGGCCTTATAGAGTGGATAAAATGAATAATAGTATTTATTACTAATGTTGCTTATAGACTAAGGAAGGTCATGACCAGTTCTGGTTACATATCTTTTCATATGAATACTTAGATGACTAAACATGTTAGCCTCATGTAGTTGAAGTGTTCACAGTACGTATGTGTACCGTAGTTATTTTTAAATCTAAATCCAGCTCTTTCTAAATATGAAAAAAATGGACCTCTCAACTGTATCTACCCAACTTTTTTTATTGAGAGGCATTAAAAATACACCAAATAATTGAATCCATCGCAATCTATTCATTCTTCTCGAGAGGATGACATTTTCCCAGGTAGCACGTCAGAGGGGAGCATTAGAGAGGCAAACACCGACTGTAATGAGTCTGTCCCAGACATGGCTCTGAGGATGGCCTCGAGTTACCAATATTTTGTGTTAATTCAAATGCTAATTAGACTATCCCTGTAGCAAGACCCAGTTGAAGTGCTCTTGTTTCAGCTCATTTCATCTAACCTCCCTTGGACACAGCAAATGTCAGGAAACAGCAGGGAAGCAGCTTTGAAGTGTTATCATATTTTAGACGCATAAGTTAAACAGAAAAAGCAAAGTTACTTTTCTTCCATATGATTTTATGGTTGGAGGCAAAGTGCTATATTTAATGGAAGGACATGTACATATTGAATTGTAAAACTGCTGCAAATACATAAAGTTATAGTCAAACCACATTTGCTCGAAATGATAAAACTGAAACATTTTGCGTCTTTGCAGGAGTACATTTAAAAGTAAAGGAGTATGAGTAAAATTCAAAGCATATATTTGTATTTGTCTCTGCAGCATCCTAGAGTATGTACCCAAAACATGTTGTTTCACTTATTCATTATAGTTCATGAACGCAGTAACTTTGCTTGCAATTCACTTCCAAATTAGTAGGTTACTAAATCAGGTTAAAGAGGATTTAAAGCATTGAATGTATGTCATATTCACACCCACATATATCTTAATGCTATTATAAGCAATGTAATTGAAGTCCCAACTGTTCAAAAATAATTGTGTTGTTCTTTTTTGATGATGGGACAACAAGAAACACTGACATCAACAGCAGTATTTATTGTTCATTTCAGGCCACCCGTCCCCATCTCTCCTCCCTTTCCTTTTCCTGTTACCTCTCTTATCAGCAATCTAAGAAAGGCATCAAATACATACATTGAAAAAAAGCTTAAACAAAATAAGAATCCATTGCACCACTCTGGATGTCTCTTTTAAGAAATTCCCAAAGGTGAGTCAAAAATTGCACCTTCAGTTCAATATAAATGTTGTTGTCAGTGAACAACTTAGTGAAATGATTAAGCATCTGTATTTTTGCTGATAATGTAAATAGAAAACCAAATCAAGTGCAAACATATTTTCCTATTATTTGTATATAAATGAAGAAAATCAAGAAAAAACTGCTTTCAGGTGACATTTTGGTAGTCCATTTGAGGGTTAGCCCAGCCTAACCTGTTTCCTGATTATTAAAGGAACATTTCACATTCTTTCAAATCCAGTTTGAAACATTTATGAAAGTTGAAACATGTTTTACTTGCTGTAATCTTTCCTCCTTTTCATACTGGCACCCTTAAAGATCTCCACATAATGTTTTCCAATAAATGTTATGCATGAAAACAGCCATTATCCATCATCCATGCACAAATATATTGTTAAATTGATCTTGAATTGCACTGCTGAGGTGCCCTTGAGCAAGGCACCAAACCTCCAACTGCTCCCTGGCGCTGGACAGACTGGCAACCTCTTTGCTCTGGCACTTCTCTAGAATACATGTGCATCTGTGCACCAATACCTGTATTCCAATGCATGTGTGTATTTGTACTATAATGTCTGTGTATTAAAAAGATATACAGTGGAAAACTGAATTCCCCCTAGGGGTCAATAAAGGTTGATGTTATTCTTAATCTTAGTGGAAGCTCAAAATGTAAACACTGTCCAAGGAAACACACGTAATTATACACTAAGAAGGCTGAAACTGAATAATATGCACATAATTTGACTGGATCAGACTTGTTGAGCCTCATATCCATCATTTTTCATAGAACTTGAATGTGAATAATTAAATATTTTAAAGGTAAAGTTTCTACCTGTAAATAAAATCATTAGAGATAATAATATCTCTAATTTATTTTTAGAATAATAAAAATCAAACATGATGAGTCTAATTACCACATTGGATACCGAAAAGAGGTACGATTAAAATAATTATCAAACAACTTGTTGGAATATTTCTCAATGATGTTCCCATGGTGTAAACATTCTGTTTTGTTAAATTACCGGCATGTTTAATATCCCCGGCAATATCAACAGGCTAAATCAACACATCAAATCATAGTTAGACACAAACACAACTATATGAATAGCAATAGTCATTACTTTACTGGATGTGATTAACTTTTTTCATTGAAACAGTTCCTTGACAGCAATGTGCAGATGCTAATATGTGTCAGCGATGATGTAATGTGCAATATTTCAAAGCTCGTCTCAATTTTTAGAGTTAATTGTGACAGGCGTCAGGCTAAATGGCTTCATAATCCACACTTGAGATCAGTCTCTACACAGGGAATGAAACATATTACTGTCCTTTCTGAGCTTAGCCATTCAGCCTTTCCTCCATCCTGTCTCATGACATCTATTTCAATACCAGTCAATGGGATTCACGGAATGGCAATAGAAGGTTCTCCAAAGTCTCAGTCAATGATTAAGTAAAGATGGGGAGCAATAGGCTGTATTCAAGGTGATGGACAGGGGAGTTCTTCAAGTAGCCATTACTGCGTGGCCATCAGAAAATGACGGCCCCAATTAGCAGCTTGTGTGTTTAGCAGCAACTGAGGAAAGCAGTAGGATAATAAACCATTTCAACACTGTAATCAAATATTACAAACAAATAAGAGATATTTAATAGCTCTCAAATGTTATTTCCATCTGTTAAGGCTACTTCTCATCTGTGTTCATTTTTTAGTAATGGCACAGCCCTCATTTCCACTTGAAAATCTTCCACTTTGTTGTCATTTCAGATCTATTCTATTCACAGTGGAACCACCATCTTGTAAATGCTTAAAAAGGCAGGGTTGTCATTTGGTAGGTCCCCCAGTGCTTCAAATAGAGCAGGCTGTGCAGTTTTTTCCAACCATTTCTTCAGGCAAAAGTGGTAAGACGGGCCAAACCTGCCATCACTCTTGTCATTCTTTTTTTTTATCCAACTGCCTTTCCAACCCTATAGTCTGGGTCTGAATTATTACTTGTCAGCTACCCGGTGGGAGCTTGTTACTCTGTGAATTTGATCAGGAAGTTTCAGCAAGAAAGCGTTGCTCATAGTTAAACTTCCCTTAATAAATAAAGGTGATTCGAAAATAGGAAGCCAGAATGTGCAAATGTAGCTCCTGATTTACCAAGGCATCACACAGTGGGCTTCATTCATTCCGTACTTTGTAATTCAGCTAGAATCTTGGTTGCCTAAATTCAAATTCAAACTATTCAGATTTATTTTGTTTGCTACAGAAATATAATTATCTATTAAAATGTATTGCCCTTGTTCCTTTTCTATATAAGATTGATAGTCTGCAGGCCTTTTATTGATTTTCATTGTATCATAATCATTATTTCTTTGCCCAATAAAACCTTTCTTGTAGTTTCTTTGATATCTGACCATCCCAGGTTTAACAATAAAAGCAAGTTGTACATTAATGTATTCTAACACTGTGCTTAAATCAAACTAATAGCCTGCATAGAGACACAACAGCAACAATGCAATCTTTCGAATTTTTTAGGACATTTATTTGCTGTCTTCTTTAAATGATTAATCTGATTGGATTCTTACTCACTGCAGTTTTAAAAGCATCCAACCATAAAACACATTTCTAACTCTTGTAATGTTACTTAAAGAGAAGGTTCCTTTCATTTTCTTATCACTTTTTTTCCCTTCATCATGCGTCTTGGCACACACACTTTTCTGGTTGGTTCTCATGTGAAACAATTCATCACATTGCTGTTACAGCTGATATGTAGTCTATTCTTGCAACCCCCCCCCCCAAAAAAGGTTCATTTAATTATCAGGGCATCAAATATTTGATTTGAAATAATAGATACAAGCAACACAAATGTATGCAAGCCAAAATTATCAAAATAAAATTATATTTAACTTGCAATTCCTTACTTCCCAAATTGTAATTATATATTTGTTTATTTTTCAATAGCAGTTCCATTATCAACTATTACTGTCCTCTATATGGATGAATGGAAATATGATGAAGAATACATTATCTGAATTAAAATACAATAAATTAGCTATTAATTAAATTGTTTAAAGTGTGTTAATGTGTTAACGAACAACATCTCCAGACTAGTACTTGCATTCTGTTGCCCTTACAGCTAAAGGCTTTTTGGAGCATTAAGGCCCATTGGCAGGTGATGCAGCTGATCACTATCTGATGCTGCTTTTAATGTCACCTGACAAGGTAATGTAGAATGCAGAATAAGCCTGTCATTGGCTGCCTATTTCATCCACACATATCTATATTGCATCATTGCATAATACATTTGCTAATACATGTTTTAGGTTCTGATATACAGTAGCAGTATATAATACACTACAAAATAGTAAAAAGAGTAAAACTCAAATGTTGACATCTTTCGTCACAAATATGTATACAACTTAAAAGTGTATTTGGGCTCGGTACCTTGCAGTAGGACGGTGAGGGAGCTGTCCGTCAATGATTTGTTTCCAGTACCTGGTATGCCCCAAACCAACCTTGAAATGGTTTGACAGCAGGGTGTCACTCTCACGTCCTCCTGTGTATGCAGTTCACTTCATTCACTATGGCAACCTGTGAGGATTTGAAAGGGAACGGAGGGTTTTGCTGAAGGGGTCTTCCATATTGGATGGCACTTAGATTTATAACTGCAGCACAGCATCACTGAGTACCGGATACAAAGAAATATCAACCGCCCTCTCAGGTCAGCGGATCAACTGCTCCTGAATGTGCCCAGAACCAAGTCAAAGCTCAGAGGGGACCGTTGCTTCTCTGTAGCGGCTCCCACACTGTGGAACGATCTTCCCATGCATATCAGACAGGCCGCCACACTGCCTGCTTTTAAAGCGCTTCTTAAAAACCACCTCTTCTCCTTAGCCTATTAGAGTGTTGCTTTTATTGCAATTGTCTATTGTTTTTACTTGTACTTGTTTTATGGTGTGTGAGCTGTGCTTTGTTAGTTTGTGGATGCTTTGTTTTGTTTATTTGACAATACAGCACTTTGGTCTGGAGGTTTAAAGTGCGCTATAAATAAAGCTGTATCGTATTGTATTGTAAATATAATAGACCCCAGCACACACACATCTTTAAACATCTATGATTTATAGTGATAGCAAGTCATTTATTTGTTTACATGTAAGGAAAGTGCTCCAGAGAACAGAACATGCCTGTCCCCAGTTATATAGTTTAAGGAGGCATGCTTCACATTCTGTCAACACATATTCAACACTCAATTATCTTGGGCTCTTATTTAATCACCACCCCCACTCACTTAAAGCAGTGCATCACATTTCCATAACTGCCTTCTTTCTGCTTTATCCGTCTCTCATGTTGGGTTAAACTCAGAGCTTTGTATTCACACACCTTAAGGTGACATGGCCATTGTTGTTTTCAGGGTTCCTGCATGTTTCTCCAACTCTAATTTAAGACTTTTTAAGACCACTTTGAATAGAATTTAAGACCTATTTCACGGCAAGAAAGTATGAAGGAAAATTGCTATGAAAGAAGAAATACGTCCCATAATTACTTACAAAGTACATGTATTCATGTTCAATATAAGAACAATGACTGAATATAACAGCATAACAGTACAGAACATGTAGACAAACAGTGTATGTGTTAGGGCTGTGCAATTAATCGTATTTTAATCGCAATTATGATTTTGGCCTGCCACAATTACGAAAACAACATAATCGAAAAAAAAAGATTATTTTGCTTTGCTAGGTTGTGACAGTGCACTAGAACATATTTGATCTAATTAATTTTAGTCTAATTTATTTGTATTTTTCATATTTATATATGTTTGTAGCTTGTGGAAGTGCCCTCCAAAATATTTGTTGATCTTGTTTATTGGTATTTATTATTTTGATATTATTTATTTAAATGTATCATTTATTTAATTTATTTTTGTATTGGTTTTTCAGTTGAATTATACGTTCAGGGTAATCAACCGTTAAAAAGATACTGTTCAAATTATTATTTGTTTTAAAGTTCAATAAATGGATGTCAATGAATAATCGTATTTAATAATCGTGATATCAATTATTGACCAAAATGATCGTGATTATGATTTTTTCCATAATCATGTGTGTGTGTGTGTGTGTGTGTGTGTGTGTGTGTGTGTGTGTGTGTGTGTGTGTGTGTGTGTGTGTGTGTGTGTGAGAGAGAGTGAGAGAGTGAAAATAGCTATATTCAGAGCTCTGCTGCCTTGGCTACAATCTTTCATCGTTGCTGTTGTATGATTGGTGTTTAGCTACGGTATTTAGCGTCTACAGCACCTCTGCTTTCAGGGTTGACGTAGACCCAAACGTCGCCCGGAGGTCCCCCGGTGTTGTTGCGGGAGCTGCTGCACTAGCTAACGCTGCACTAGTTAACGCTACATTAGCAAGACAAATGCTAATTTCTTTTGCAAAAGGTGCAGCGGGCTTCAAACACGTTCCCTCCACTGGTTTCAACCAAGCACTACATTTGATGTTTTCCAACCAAATTGAACTTACACTTCCCCATATTTATTTAGAAGAAGATTTGAAGATACATGAGTTTCTGACTGCCGCTAGCTGAAGCTTGGTTGCTAGGTTACTAGCTGGGTGTTCTCCAATAAGGGGCCGGGGAAAACAAAGGTAATGATTACTGGTTCCATGTTGATTTATTTCAATACAAATTGTTGGGGGGAACTGAAAGGCTCTTACCGTACTGGTTACTTTACAGCCCGGACATTTCCCCCAAAACACATTTAGACGCGATCGCTACACAGAAGTACCTTTCAAATCCCATCATTTTTAAGACCACCTTGTAGATCATATTTAAGACCTTTCTTATTTTTTTGGTCATATTTAAGACCTTTTTAAGGCCTTAAATTCAGATTATCAAATGTAAGCCTTTTTAAGACCCCACGGGAACCCTGTGTTTTGCTATTCAATCATTGACAGTCATCATAAGCTCACCACAGTATATTTCAGGCTGTTAGACCATTGGTTTTCTTTTAAATCCTTTGGGGTTCATCAATCCTACAGCATTGAGAGATGTTAAGCATTGATGGGCCCACACAAGCACATTTCCATTCCTCCGGGCGTTTTGTGGAACAAAACAATCAAGCAGGGTTAGAAAGTCACACGGTACATTACAATGACGGATTCCTGAAAGCCAGATAAAGACCCTCACATCAATGCCAGTTTCAATTGATTACTTTTAATGAGTGCAAATAAATAATGCACAACTTTCTCGCACACCATGCCCCATCCCCCCCCCCCCCCCACACACACAAACACACACACAAATTAAAAAAGTTGAATGCCCTTCAATTGCTTTGCCTTTGTTAGAATGTCTTTGAGCGAATTGCTTGTTAGCGCTTTGCCAGCCACCAGATCCCAATCGCAAACATAAGACGGTGTCAGAGGACCCTTCATCCTGTTAAGACAGGGGCACCGGTCAGCATTAGTGAAAGCATGTGGGAGCATTTGTATTAATTCCTGGGAAATCCAAATTACCCAGAATAGTACGACTTTTAAAGGCATTGCTAAGGACATATCCTTGCTAAGGACATATCCTTAGCAATGCTAAGGATATGTCCTTTTTTTTAAAAACTTATTTACTCAGTTAAAGGTCACCTATTATGCAAAATCCACTTTTTGATGTATTTTATACATGTGTCCCTCTGTGTAATGAGATTCTGAAAAAAGAATTGCTCACTTTTTGTCCTGATCCATTTATATAAAAAACTGTCTGAAAATGTGTAACCATTAGCCAATAACCAACCAAGGTAACTGCCTTATCACCTGAATCTCCTCCTAGAGCACCATTGTGTGTGTTTTTTTTAACCAAATTACTTTCATCTAAAGTAATTTAGTCATTAGTTTAGTCTTTCAGACTTTTGAAACAGGGCTGAAACAGAGGGGTTTATGGGATGCTACACTGCATTATCTGTTTGGTATTTCGAGCAAAACACTTCAGAGACATGTTTTGTTTATATCTGAGAACTATAATATATTGATGAAAAACATTATAATAGGGACCTTTAATGTTTGCAGAGTATGTTTGTTCTTGCTGCTGTGGATATAAATGGACGTAGTGTCCGTGACGTCACCCATAGGATTCTGCAGAGTTGCCGTGAAGCCCTTAGTAGGCGGAGTCGGCCACTAATGGCTCGACTGTGACGTCAGAGTCTAGGCGGGACCTGCTACCTCCGAACTGGAAGTAAACAGAGCTAGCTCAGGCTAAGAAGCTAAGCTAACATGAAATGCATGCATACCAAGTTACTGCTAACAGTGTAGTTCCCCTATATAAACGTTGCATTCATAATCAAATGAGATAATCTGCAAGAGAATTAGCTATATTTTGTTATTCTTAATGCTTGTCATTCACACGTTGAGAAAAGACGGACTCCACCGCCCGGACCTAACAGAGCCGCAGTGGGCTAGCTCCGGGATGCCGGCTGGAGCTAGCCCCCTGAGGCTCCGTTAGCTCAGCCCACCACTGGGATAATTGGGTCCCCTATTAACATTTGCTCCCGTTTAGCATTATGGGCGTCATAGCCATAGACTATAAAAGTCTTACCCAAGGCTGAATCATAAACTAAAATGTATATGTATGCATAAAGGGTTATGTCCTTAGCTGGCTAATAAGTAACAAGCTAAGCTACCAAGCACACAAACACCTGCGAATGGGGTTAACGTATAATATTATCATTTTAGACTTCTTGGAAGTTCTGTTAGTACATTCAAGCGCACAGCACGACTTTTTAATTGTCTGGTATTTGTAACAATATTCCCTAAAAGGCACAATAACCACGAACACGGCTAAAGCTAAAGGGTCAAGTACAGTACTATGACTAACTAACGTTGTAGCTTCTATGGTTGTAGCCTAGCAGAGTGGACAAGTTGCTGTTAGCTGACAGTGAGGCATGTACGTGTCCATCAAAGTGACCACGCCCTAATTTATGCAAAAACTTTAAGACCTAATATAAATAAAAGGGTCGTGTTAGAAAACAATTCACTCACAGATTCATAATCATGAAGGTGGAATCTAACTATATCGATAATAATAGTTACTGCATCCATGTTTAGAAACATGTTTATTTCTGCTGTAAAGTTGGGCATTTTAACATGGGGGTCTATGGAAATTGCTCCTTTCTGCAGCCAGTCCCTAGCGGCCCATGTATGAACTGCAGTGTGTGGCACTTCCGTATTGGCGTCCCGGGTGTTCCCCAGAGTTTGCCGCTTGGCACTGAAGAGTCTCAAACAGGTGTTTGTTAAATCATTTTAAGATTGGCTTTAATCAATTTGTGAAAATGAATTCTTCATATATGATAAATGAGAGGTAACATTCTATTTATAGTATTATTTCCAAATATTTCTCTCCATTCTTCCTTCTGCCAACGGTGTCGCGGTTTCTCGTCCCTCCCGTTTTTGTGCTTAGTGCGTACGTATGGGTCAGAGTTTGCGTGGAGGACGGCACATTTTCCCATCAAGTTAGTTTTTTATAAATCGCAAACAGTGCGTAGAAACTGGCGTACGCCATCTTTTGTGCGTGCGCACCGTTTATAAATCAGGCCCCTGGTCCTCCTCCCAGAGAAAGACCGCTCCACCTCAGTCCTCTCCAGCCAAACCAACTGTCACAAGTTAGACACCCATTTTATTGTTTGTTTGATGCCTCATCTAAACCCTCCTGTCTTTTCAGATCCCGCTTTCCCCCAGGCCCTTGCAATCAGCTCATTCCCCTCACCTGGTCTCCTCAGCCCTTCCCCTCACCTGTTACTCATTCCCTCATCACTCCACAGTATTTATACCACCTCATTTTCAGTTGTCAGTTGCCAGATTGTCTTGTGTATTCTGCCAAGCACTCCAGCGTTTGATTATCTCCTGCCTAGTTACCTGTCCTGCCCGGTTTTGACCCCTACCTGCCTGTTATCGGACCTCGAGTTTCCTGCATACCCCCTGTTTGGATTTGTTTGCCTGTCTGACGGATCGCCTGGTTCTGAGTCCTGTTCTGCCTGCCCCTTCTCGGATTTGTTTGCCTAACTGCTGGATTTCCTGGTTTTGACGCCTGCCTGTCCCTGACCCGATTAAACTGAACATTACTACACTGGTTGTATCTGAGTCGTGCTATTGGGTTCTTATCTGTACCTGTGAGCGTGACATTACAATCTGGCCAAACATGAATCCAGCCGACTCAGCGACAGAACCGCCTTCGCACGATATCGTGTTACAACGCCACGAGCAGCAGCTTACCTTCATGGCTGAAGCGATGCAGGAGATGGCCGCTCATTCCGAACGGACCTTTGTGAATCTCCGTGATCTTCTTCAGACCCGTCCCGCAACGGTCCATGGCCCGGAACTAACTCCAGCTTCCGCTGTTCGAATCCAGAGTCCTCTGGCATCGGATGCACGCCTGCCTCCTCCGGAACGCTACTCGGGAGCCCCAGGTTCGTGCAGACCATTCCTGGTCCAATGTTCCCTCGCCTTCGAGCTTCAGCCTTCCGCCTTCCCAACAGAAAGATCCCGGGTGGCGTATATTGTCTCTCTTCTCACGGGCAAAGCTAAAGACTGGGGTACCGCCGAATGGGAAAGACAATCCGCTGCCTGCTCATCTGTAAGCGTATTCTCCGATGAACTGCGTAAAGTTTTTGATCACGCTACACCCGGAAGAGAGGTAGCTCGTGGACTGTTTAACCTGGTGCAAGGAGGGAGATCTGTGTCGGATTACTCCATCGAGTTTCATACCATAGCCGCCGAGAGTAACTGGAATGCTTCTTCACTCCTCGATGCCTTCTACAAGGGTCTGTCGGATCGCCTTAAAGACGAGCTGGCAGCTAGGGACCTTCCTGCTGATTTAGATGAGCTGGTGGCTCTCTCCATCCGCATTGACTGCCGTCTGCGGGAGCGGAGGAGAGAGAGGGTTTTCTCCGTCGCCCCTCAGGCTTCGCCTCTCCCGTCAGCGCATGCTACTGAACAGGTGAGAGGAGGATTTTCTAACTCATCTGAACCTATGCAGCTGGGGCGGACCCGGCTTTCCGAGGCAGAACGACAGCGCCGCCTGCGGGACAACCGCTGTCTTTACTGCGGCCAGCAGGGTCATCTTGCCTTCTCTTGTCCTGTAAAAAGACAGGGCTCACCAGTCATCCAGAGGGCGCTGGTGAGCCGTATGATGAATTTAGAAATGCCTTCTCGACCACTAACCCATGCTCAGCTGAGCTGCTTGGGGAAAATGCACACTGTGGCAGTTCTTATTGACTCTGGTGCTGATGCCAGTCTTTTGGACATAACACTGGCCTTTCAAATGGGACTTGGTCAGGAGGCTTTGGAGAAGCCCATCAATGCTACAGCTCTAGATGGTCGTCTTCTCTGCAGAGTGACACACCGTTCAACTCCAGTTCAAATGAGCATGTCAGGTAATCACAGCGAAACACTCTCTTTTCACCTTATCCATGCACCACATCAGCCTGTCATTTTGGGGTTTCCTTGGTTAAGGAGGCATAATCCTCATATAGATTGGGCTTCAGGGACTATTAGAGAGTGGAGTGCTCATTGTCATGCTGTCTGCTTAAGATCTAGTTCCTCAATTGATTCCAGTCAGCCGAGGATCTCTGAGTGTGAAGACCTTTCCGGTGTTCCCAATGATTACTGGGACCTTAAAGAGGCCTTTAACAAAGTTCGGGCCACCTCACTCCCGCCTCATCGTGCTAATGACTGTCCTATTGACCTGTTACCTGGTACTTCTCCTCCTAGAGGTCGACTTTTTTCTTTATCGGCTCCTGAAACTAAGTCAATGGAGAAGTATATCAATGACGCTTTGGATGCAGGGCTTATCCGGCCTTCATCATCTCCTGCTGGTGCAGGTTTTTTCTTCGTGGGTAAGAAGGATAAGACTCTGCGCCCATGCATTGACTACAGAGGACTCAATAACATCACTGTCAAAAACAGGTACCCCCCTTCCACTTGTTTCCTCTGCATTTGAACTGTTACAAGGCGCTACTATTTTTACCAAGCTGGACCTACGTAATGCGTACCATTTGGTGAGAATCAGGGAGGGGGACGAGTGGAAGACGGGATTTAACACTCCTAGTGGACATTATGAGTACTTAGTCATGCCTTTTGGACTCACCAATGCACCTGCAGTCTTCCAGGGGTTGGTGAATGATGTTCTGCGGGATCTTCTCAATATCTGTGTTTTTGTATACCTGGATGACATTTTGATTTTTTCCAAGTCTAAACTGGAGCATGTGGTCCATGTTCGCCTAGTCCTCCAGAGGCTCTTGGAGAACCACCTCTTTGTCAAGGCCGAGAAGTGTGTGTTCCACACCACAGAAGTCCCTTTCCTGGGATTTGTGGTCTCCACCGGAAACATCAAGATGGATCCTGAAAAGACCAAGGCGGTCACTGACTGGCCACGCCCTTCAACCCGCAAGGAGCTCCAACGCTTTCTGGGTTTTGCCAACTTCTACCGGAGGTTTATTCGAAACTACAGTTTGGTGGCGACCCCTCTCACAGGTCTCACCTCTCAGAACATTCCCTTCCGGTGGTCCTCGGTGGCCGAAGGGGCTTTTGGTGAGTTAAAGTCACGCTTCACCTCTGCTCCCATTTTGATTTTTCCAGACTCTACTCGGCAGTTTACTGTAGAGGTAGATGCGTCGGACACTGGAGTTGGGGCAGTTCTTTCTCAACGGTCGGCCGAGGATCAGAAGATGCACCCGTGTGCCTTCTTCTCCCGGAAGCTGTCTCCAGCAGAAAGAAATTACGACATTGGTAATCGAGAACTGTTGGCAGTGAAACTTGCCCTGGAGGAATGGAGACACTGGTTGGAGGGAGCAGAGCAGCCTTTTGTGGTCTGGACTGATCACAAAAATTTGGAGTACATCCGTTCAGCTAAGCGGCTGAACTCTCGTCAAGCCAGGTGGGCTCTGTTTTTCACACGCTTTGATTTTTCTCTTTCTTACAGACCTGGTTCTAAGAACATCAAACCTGACGCCCTGTCTCGCCAGTTCCAGCCAGAGAGCTCTCCATCTCATTCTGAGAATATCATCGCTCCTACATGTGTCATTGGTCTGGTGACCTGGGAGGTGGAGGATAAGGTCAAGCGCTCTCATGCTGAACACCCAGCCCCAAGTGCCTGTCCTGTTAACCGTCTGTTTGTTCCTGCCACCCTCCGTACCCAGGTTCTCCAGTGGGGTCATAACTCTCGCCTGGCTTGTCACTCAGGAGTGAGACGGTCCCTGGCCCTGATTCGGCAGCGTTTTTGGTGGTCTTCCATGGAGAAGGATGCCAAGGAGTTCATTGCTGCCTGCCTAGTCTGGTCCCAAAACAAGACCTCACGCCAAGCTTCCTCCGGTCTTCTTCATCCCTTGCCTATCCCTCATCGTCCCTGGTCCCACATCGCCTTGGATTTTGTCACCGGACTACCACCCTCAGACGGTAACACAGTCATACTCACAGTCATAGACCGGTTTTCCAAGTCTGCCCGACTTATTCCACTAACCAAATTACCTACTGCCAAGGAAACGGCTGAAATCATGCTACAACATGTGTTCAGGCTGCATGGTCTTCCCAGTGACGTTGTGTCTGATCGGGGACCACAATTTACTTCTCGTTTTTGGTCCGAGTTTTGCAGACTGCTGGGAGCCAGTGTCAGTCTCTCGTCCGGATTTCATCCCCAGTCCAATGGGCAAGCAGAGCGAATGAACCAGGAGATGGAGACTGCCTTACGCTGTCTAGCTTCCTCCACTCCCTCCTCCTGGTCGAGGCAGCTTCTATGGGTTGAGTATGCCCACAACACCCTTCCTAGTTCTGCCACTGGTCTTTCTCCATTCCAATGCTCCCGCGGATACCAGCCGCCCCTTTTCCCGGCACAGGAACGGGAGGCCAGCGTCCCATCTGCACATGCGTTTGTAAGCCGATGTCGACGCATATGGTTAAAGGCCCGCTCCGCGCTCCTGCGCTCTTCCGACCGTTATCAACGGACCGCCAATCGCCATCGCAAGCCAGCTCCACAGTACTCCCCAGGGCAACGTGTCTGGCTCTCCACACGGGATCTCCCTCTCAGAGTTGAGTCAAAGAAGTTGTCTCCCCGTTTTGTAGGCCCATTTCCCATAGCTAGGATTATCAATCCTGCAGCTGTCCGCCTGCGTCTGCCCCCTTCTATGAAGATTCATCCTACCTTCCACGTGTCCAGGATCAAACCAGTTAATGTGAGCCCTCTTCAGCCCCCCTCTACACCCCCACCACCACCCCGGACTATCGACGGGGAGACTGTTTACACTGTCCGTCGCCTCATCAAATCCCGGCGACGTGGTAGAGGGTTGCAGTACCTGGTACACTGGGAGGGTTATGGTCCTGAAGAGCGGTCATGGGTCCCCGCTCGCAGCATCTATGATCCTTCTCTCATCACTGACTTTCACCAGGCCCATCCCGATCAACCTCGTGGGACGTCAGGAGCCGTCCATAGAGGGGGGGGTTCTGTCACAAGTTAGACACCCATTTTATTGTTTGTTTGATGCCTCATCTAAACCCTCCTGTCTTTTCAGATCCCGCTTTCCCCCAGGCCCTTGCAATCAGCTCATTCCCCTCACCTGGTCTCCTCAGCCCTTCCCCTCACCTGTTACTCATTCCCTCATCACTCCACAGTATTTATACCACCTCATTTTCAGTTGTCAGTTGCCAGATTGTCTTGTGTATTCTGCCAAGCACTCCAGCGTTTGATTATCTCCTGCCTAGTTACCTGTCCTGCCCGGTTTTGACCCCTACCTGCCTGTTATCGGACCTCGAGTTTCCTGCATACCCCCTGTTTGGATTTGTTTGCCTGTCTGACGGATCGCCTGGTTCTGAGTCCTGTTCTGCCTGCCCCTTCTCGGATTTGTTTGCCTAACTGCTGGATTTCCTGGTTTTGACGCCTGCCTGTCCCTGACCCGATTAAACTGAACATTACTACACTGGTTGTATCTGAGTCGTGCTATTGGGTTCTTATCTGTACCTGTGAGCGTGACACCAACAGACAAGACATCAGTCACGCTGAGGTTTCTCCCAAAGTCTCTGCAGCTCTCTGGACTTTAAAGTAACGTGTTATAGCAGAAAGTTTAATACAGCATATTTCTGGTATATTCATTTTAATGTCACCTGATATATAAGATGTGTGTTACTGAATTGGGTCACACAGTTAGAGAGACAATGGTCGTTCTGAATTATCAATAGATGTATTCATTTTAAGTGAGCTGACTTTGAGGTTGGAGGAAGTTCAGAGAAGGCCTTAGGGTATAAGAACAGTTAACCTTTGTTAGTTAACTAATCCTAAAGATGTCATGAGACGAGGACGTTTAAACATATACGAGTATAGCTTTCAGAAAGATAAACATGTGACATTTGTGTGGTAGGCTGCATAGGGAAAATGTGTGTGTGTGTTCAATGCAGTGGCATGTTGTATGATTACTACTCAACTATACCTGTGTTTGTGTTTTATTAATTCCTCTCCGTTTTATTCTCTCATGTTGTGAGTGCTAAATTTCCACAACATTATGGAGTAGTTGGCTTAAACATATGTGTGTGCTTAATTACTCTGTATGAAGTAGGAGCAGTTTGCATGGCAGGAGACTAGAGATGTGGGAGATGAGACATCCTTATTTGGACACAGCATGTCAAGCATCTGACAAGCAAACATGTCTAAGATGTGTGTGTGTTGAAGATGTTTAAGGAGAATGTGTGTGCGTTCTGTCAAAGAGTCCTATGTATGTACAATTATACTACTCCAAAGCATTGCTGTAGGACTGCTTGAGGGCAGAGGTAATGTTTTCCTCGTTACTATTGATTGTTGTACAAGGAAATAATCATTGATCAACTATACCTGGTATGTGCAACTTGAATGAAATATCCCTATAAGGACACAGGTACGTGTGTGTGTGATCCCAGATATACATTGGTTCTTCTTTGCCTTATAGGGACAGAGGCGCACGCACACACACACACACACACACACACACACACACACACACACACACACACACACACACACACACACACACACACACACACACACACACACACACACACACACACACACACACACACACACACACACACACACACACTAAGGAGATGAAGTCAAACATCTGTTAACATCTCCTTGTAAGGAGATGGGGCGAACCAGACGGAGTCAACGACTAGGGTCCCGCCCAGGAGTGAACAACCAATTAGAATATATGAAGGGAGGAGCAACCACACAACTCCTCCCCGCTTATGTGTATAATTACTGTAACATTCTTACACTCGGGGCTGTCTTCGGACTGACCTGATACGTCTATCACATGGTAGTAGAATTCAGCCCGGAGTACTCTGTATTTTGTATTGTTGCTTTTACCATTAAACTCAGCTTATTGCTTATCTCATAACTCGGTGTTCGAGTCTTTTCCTTGAAAAGACTACTCATCAAACGATCGGCGCGAAGCAGATTCGAACCTTCAACCACGCCACTGGGTGGTGCTCCAACAACATCCACGCTGTCTCAATTGATCCACACTGTGAATATGAGAGAGGAAAATGTGTGTAATAAATGCTTCAGACAATAAGAAATATTAAGTTACTGTAACTGTAAGGAGTGTCTCAGTTTTAATAAACTAAATACTATTACTGTATTTCAATATCTCACTTCTGAAAGTTTAACTTAAAAGAAGAAGAGGCACCTAAAATGAAGATTGTTATTTCAATACATTTAGTTGATTTAAAGTAAAGTAGATACAACTGGTACTTGGTACTGGTTTTAACACAGTCTGGTGGTGGAGGAGGCACACAGTTACATGTGATGGTAGCTAGTTAGTGCTCTTACCTAAGCTTGACTTGAATTTATTAAAAGTATAATTAAGTGACAGCAAAAAATCAAGAACTAAAATCATGCAAATATTTGAATCTTTGCCGGGTCCACTGTTGAATTTACCACAAAATATATATTTTAGAAGCCTGAAGGCATTTTAAGATTTGTATGCAAGTATTATCCCAAAAACTCAATACCGTAGATTATTATTGAAAGTTTTGCTGAATAGTTTCATGTTAACTTACCTTAAGCAACGTAAAATGTGCAGACCGGGAGCAACAGACGTAGGTTAGCCGGCTAGCATCACAGAGCAGCACTGCTGAGCATGTTAGCTTAGCTTGGTAGCCTCAGCAAGCTCTGGAACTTCCAGCTCGGTGGCAGCAGGTCCCGCCTCGGCTTCGCCTCTTTCCCCTTATTTGGATCATGCTGGAGCAGGCAGGAGTTGGACTCTGATGTCACTGTCGAGTCGTTAGTGGCCGACACCACCTACTTTAGGCTTCTCGGCAACTCTGCAGAATCCTATGGGTGACGACACGGACACTACGTCCATTTATATATAGAGTGGCGAAGTCACGCCCATCTACTTCCGGTCCATAGGACCTTATTTCGGAAAAATAATGTATTGAAGTCAATGGAGAGAGAAAACTTATCTTTCGATCCCATTTGAATTATGCCATGAATTACATATATGATGTTTGTCAATCTTAAAAAATAATTTCTATGTCAAAAAAGTCACAGTTTGTAGTAAAACTGTTGAAATATAAGACAATGAAGAATACGCAACTAGAAAGACTACAAACCATGCAGCGGCAAAAGTGCGCTTCTTTCCTGAAAACAATCTCCCTGGATAACGATCCAGCTTTACCGACTACAAGTCGAGTAAGTGATGTCACCATTGTTTTCCTCCACTAAGAGATAGCTAAGATCAGTGCCATATAGATAGAATCTATCTACACTGAACAAAAATATAAATGCAACACTTTTGGTTTTGCTCCCATTTTTCATGAGATGAACTCAAAGATCTAAAACATTTTCTATATACACAAAATAACAATTTCTCTCAAATATTGTTCACAAATCTGAAAAAATCTGTGATAGTGAGCACTTCTCCTTTGCCGAGATAATCCATCCCACCTCACAGGTGTGGCATATCAAGATGCTGATTAGACAGCATAATTATTGCACAGGTGTGCCTTAGGCTGGCCACAATAAAAGGCCACTCTAAAATGTTCAGTTTTATCACACAGCACAATGCCACAGATGTCGCAGGTTTTGAGGGAGCGTGCTGACAGCAGGAATGTCCATCAGAGCTGTTGCCTGTGAATTGAATGTTCATTTCTCTACCATAAGCCGTCTCCAAAGGCGTTTCAGATAATTTGGCAGTACATCCAACCGGCCTCACAACCGCAGACCACGTGTAACCACACCAGCCCCTCCACATCCAGCATGTTCACCTCCAAGATCGTCTGAGACCAGCCACTCGAACAGCTGCTGCAACAATCGGTTTGCATAACCAAAGAATTTCTGCACAAACCGTCTCAGGGAAGCTCATCTGCATGTTCGTCGTCCTCATCGGGGTCTCGACCTGACTCCGGTTCGTCGTCGTAACCGACTTGAGTGGGCAAATGCTCACATTCGATGGCGTCTGGCACGTTGGAGAGGTGTTCTCTTCACGGATGAATCCCGGTTTTCACTGTTCAGTGCAGATGGCAGACAGCGTGTGTGGCGTCGTGTGGGTGAGCGGTTTTCTGATGTCAATGTTGTGAATAGAGTGGCCCATGGTGGTGGTGGTGGGGTTATGGTATGGGCAGGCATATGTTATGGACGACGAACACAGGTGCATTTTATTGATGGCATTGTGAAATCACAGAGATACCGTGACGAGATCCTGAGGCCCATTGTTGTGCCATTCATCCACGACCATCACCTCATGTTGCAGCATGATAATGCATGGCCCCATGTTGCAAGGATCTGTACACAATTCCCGGAGGCTGAAAACATCCCAGTTCTTGCATGGCCAGCATACTCACCGAACATGTCACCCATTGAGCATGTTTGGGATGCTCTGGATCGGCGTATACGACAGCGTGTTCCAGTTCCTGCGAATATCCAGCAACTTCGCACAGCCATTGAAGAGGAGTGGACCAACATTCCACAGGCCACAATCAACAACCTGATCAACTCTATGCGAAGGAGATGTGGTCACACCAGATACTGACTGGTTTTCGGACCCCCCCAGACCCCCCCCAATAAAGCAAAACTGAACATTTTAGAGTGGCCTTTTATTGTGGCCAGCCTAAGGCACACCTGTGCAATAATCATGCTGTCTAATCAGCATCTTGATATGCCACACCTGTGAGGTGGGATGGATTATCTTGGCAAAGGAGAAGTGCTCACTATCACAGATTCTTTCAGATTTGTGAATAATATGTGAGAGAAATGGTTATTTTGTGTATATAGAAAATGTTTTAGATCTTTGAGTTCATCTCATGAAAAATGGGGGCAAAAACAAAAGTGTTGCATTTATATTTTTGTTAAAGATCAAATGCAAAGCTTCCAAATATGCTACATTTTTATAGAAATGTTGTTTTTAAGACTGCCTGTATTTTTTATTGTATTTAAATCGAGATAATACACCCAAAAAAAAGCTTTTTATTGATGCAAAACTCGACCCAAAGCCGTCTGAATTTCTGACATGTCATTCCCAGCAGCCTCCGCGCGCGTGACGTCATTGTGGCCAAAATCATCCGCCGAAACTGGATTTTTTTTTTTGTGAATCGTGTTGACTGGCAGCCGACAAAATGGAGCAAGTTGTGCTCTGACCATTTTGCGTGTGATGCATACGATGTTGATCCTGCCATCGTAAAGTCTGTTGGTGGAGAAGCATTAAAAGTACATCGGAGGCTGAAACCCGGAGCCTGAAACCCGGAGCCTGAAACCCGGAGCCGTCCCCTCCATATTTGAGCCCAAAAAACAACTGAAAGAACG
The DNA here is from genome assembly GCA_902827135.1 of Harpagifer antarcticus. Taxonomy (NCBI): domain Eukaryota; kingdom Metazoa; phylum Chordata; class Actinopteri; order Perciformes; family Harpagiferidae; genus Harpagifer; species Harpagifer antarcticus. The sequence goes on along the minus strand of CADEHL010001118.1, from coordinate 2,058,886 downwards.
AAAGAGCCGGGCAATGCAGAAACACCAAAGAATTGAGGTAAACAACTTTTGATTTGATTTCAAAGCGCACGGAGCACAGCAGATAACGCTGATAACGGAATTGCAGTTGTATTGCTTATAGAGGTGGGCACCGTTAGATTCTGTGTCTTTACGATCATAAACAATGTGTTGAATGTGGAGCTAGGATAAGTAATAAGGGAGCTAGGAATGATTTTCGGTGCAGTAATAGGTTAGCATTTTTCGCTCTGGGCTAATTCAGAGGCTCACTGTTAGCATTGTCTTTTTTTTTCTTCAAATAAATGAAAAAGATCAGATAAATTAGCTTTTTTTAGTTTTTTTTCACAACAGTTGTATTTAGATGGAATGAATACCTATAGTGATAATTCGAAGTAATAAAATGATTTTTACAGTGAAAAAGTTCAAATGGAACTTTATTTTTCTAAACCTCTCTAAAAAGGTAAAATTGCACTTGTTTTGCATCAATCTTGATACAGGGTACTTATTATATGTTATAGTTTTGATTCCTAAAGCTTTTAGTCTACTAACCCATCATTCAAGGGTGGTTTTCACTATAAGTAATGTTTTTTTTTTAGGCGGACATTAGAATTTACATGTTTTTACTATGTTCCATCTGAATTTACTTTAAAATAAAAACATCTATATTGATTCTGACACTTCTACATCCAACAATTAATTTACCCCTTTTACAACTCCAGATCTTGGGTGGCCTCCGACTCAGAAATGATATCAAAACTAACTTGTACTATCGGTGGAAGCAGCTGTGAACGATAAGCCAGGTGGAAATATGTTTGGCCACTCTGACGTCACGTGACGCCATCTTGCGGAGATGAGCGGCTGAGAAATAAATCGTCGGACTTGGTGTTGGGGGTTGAACAAAATAAATATTGCGCATTGCCAGACGCATATTATCTCCGATTTTAATACTGCAATATCTTAGATAGTGTTGTAGCTATATTATTTCGATTTTACTGGCAATTATAAAAAAATCTTTGCATTTGATCTTTAAGTGTATATGGCGCTGGCTAAGATAAGATAACTTTAACAAGATGCCTGTGTGCTTACCAGGTTGTTATCATACCAGCAATGGGTCTTGCTTGTTCTTTCGCTTTCCGTCTGATGAAAGGACCAGGGGCCTCATTTATAAAGGTATATACGCTCAAAAAATAGCGTACGCTAGTTTCTACGCAATGTTTGCGATTTATAAAATACTAACTTGACGGGAAAACATGCGGTCCTCCACGCAAACTCTAACCCATGCGTACGCACTAAGCACAAAAACGGCAGAGACGAGAAACTGCGACATCGTTGGCAGAAGGAGGAATGGAGAGAAATATGTGGAAATAATACCATAAATAAAATGTTACCTCTCATTTATCAAATATGAAGAATTCATTTTCAAACATTGATTAAAGCCAATCTTAAAATTATTTAACAAACGCCTGTTTGAGACTCCTCAGTGCACACAAAAACATAACTTGGAGAAATAAATAAATATGGATATGTTATTTAAAACCACCTCGAATATGTTCTGTTAATGTAATGAAATGTTTTCTCATAAATGATGCAGTTTTGCATGGTTTTATATACTACCATGTTTAATCATGTTTTATGCCGTTTGCTAAGACTTGATAAGTCGCTCGTAAAACACAGGAGGTGTGGAAACTAAGAACACCATATGTGGTAAATTGTACAGCTAATATAAAACAACACATTAGTTGTATTTCCTCTAACTGGTGGATATAGAGTTGCTGTGGGGAGGGGGACACAAACAGACCCGCCGCCAGAACAAATCTAAAGGGAGGGCATATGATTTTCATGGGAGGGCACACAAAACCGTCACGTGCTGCGGGCCTGCGGCACAATATATATCAAACAGCAAGGCCAACAGCATTGCGTAAAGACGCACACTTATCGCAAACATACACAAATAAAGGGCAACATAGCAACCACTTTGAAACATTGTGTGAGTGGCAGCACAGACACATGGTAAATCATGAGCAAGGCACACTGGTTACGGATGGCAGCTTCCTCATCGCTGCCCTCGGAGAGAAATAGTAGAGACGGAGACGATGAACTGTTTAGCCCGCCTTGGGCATGGTTTATGTTCCTATGCACTGCACTCGGACATGCTGTGGAGTGAATCGAGTCACCTCTGAGAGGGAGTTGGTTGACAGCTAAAAAAGCTATAATATCAACGACAGCTGACACGTAATAACGGCTCCGTGCCAGCTGATCTGCACCAAAGTACTAATTTCCTTATTTGTTTCCTCGCGTATCTGTTTCTCTCTCCACAAACTCTCACATGAAATGTGTTCTTTTGATGCGGCATGCATTAGCAGTCCTTTATCAATCTGTAATGCGTGTTTCCAGTCGCAAAAACCTTTGACAGTAAAAGCCGCATCAGATGAAGACGTATTGACTTTAAACTGTCTACAGGGGAAACAAAAGGCTGCGTCTGCTTTAACGAATCTTCAAGCCGTGGTCTGTTGTTGTACCATGCAGCGGCAAAAGTGCGCTTCTTTCCTGAAAACAATCTCCCTGGATAACGATCCAGCTTCACCTGCTTGGGTTTATTAACCCCAAGATCATCGCTAACTCAGCCCCGGGGTTTGCCGAGGTCAAGCTTGTGACATTAAGGCGTGCTGCTGCAACGGCAGGTGCAGGGTCGCCAGCAGCACCATCGGCTGCAGTTCTTTCATTGCTATTTCGTTTTAATAAATCCTTAGACCTTTTAAGCCAATTTCTGATGTCCATATTGTAATTCAAACAGAAATGAGAGTCTACAGAATGCACAATAAACAAATCCAGAATAGGCGGCAGAGTGTGACGCTGTGATTGGTCTAAATGGGGACGAATCACAAATCACAACAGACACATGCATTTATTTGACGTAGCCTGCGATTTTTGTTTTTCACATACATACATCATAGCATAAAAGTTCACAGTTTATTTATAATTAAAAAAAATAAAATATATCTATTTTTTATTTTTATAAATAATAAAAAACGTGTTTATTGGGGGAGGGCAGGAAATGTCAAATGGGAGGGCCTGGCCCGAAAACATAATTCAGATCCAGTCGTCATGACTCCACTGCGGAGGGATTCCCCGATCACTTCTTACAGTTTCTCATCAAGGGGGGGGTCTCCTGTCCCCGGTACAAACACACTGCCTGAGGAAGGCTATGTGTATTTTTTTTGTCATGGACCTTTTTCGGACCACTTATTTATTTATTTTGGTGACGATCCGACCTCCATGCTGCTACTCTGGTTCAAACGGCATCCACCAAATAATATGATTTATCTCGACCTCCCCTAAATAATCAAAATCTGACACGGTGTGAGATGTCTTTTTTAGCTGTTCTGTCGTCATTGCCTGCGATCTTCTTCATGCAGTCAGTCAAAATGAATGAATGAATGGGCGTTTCTTTGACTATTTATAGGCAAATATGGGCGTTACGTGAAGCCCGCAAAAGCTGCACCGCATTTCGTGTCAATTGTGATTTATAAAAGAGAAACCGGCGTAGGAAGTGCTGTACGCACTTTCCTCGCCGGTACGCAATGTTTGGTGAATCGGAAAATGTCGGAAAATGTCTGTACCTATTTTTTGGATTTCTACTACGTAAGCAACTTTCCCATGTGAATCCTACGCCCGGCGTTATAAATGAGGCCCCTGGAGTGGCTGGATCAAGTTAGCTACCTAGCTAGTAGCTTTACAGCCTTGACATTTTTATTAGCCTTAATATGAAGTAACATTAATTAAGGCAAGGCAAGGCAAGTTTATTTATATAGCACCTTTCAACACAATGCAATTCAAAGTGCTTTACAAAAAACGAAAGACATTAAGACAATGGCATTTAAAATCAGTCATTAAAAAGAAAAGATAATAAAATAAACATTAAAAGAAAAAAAAAAATACATGGATAAAGGTTACAGTGCAGTTTAAGATGTGAATAGTTCAATTAAAAGCAGCGGCAAAAAGAAAAGTCTTTAGTCTGGATTTAAAAGTAGTCAGAGTTGCAGCGGACCTGCAGGTTTCTGGGAGTTTGTTCCAGATATTTGGAGCATAATAACTGAATGCTGCTTTACCATGTTTAGTTCTGACTCTGGGGACAGAAAACTGACCAGTCCCTGAAGACCTGAGAGATCTGGATGGTTCATAATTTAGCAGGAAGTCAGAAATGTATTTTGGGCCTAAACCATTCAAAGCTTTATAAACCAGCAGCAGTATTTTGAAATCTATTATTTGACACACAGGAAGCCAGTGTAAAGACTTCAGAACAGGAGTGATGTGATCCACTTTCTTAGTGTTAGTGAGGACTCGAGCAGCAGCGTTCTGAATTAGCTGCAGCTTTCTAATAGATTTTTTAGTGAGACCTGTGAAGACACCATTGCAGTAGTCCAGTCTACTGAAGATAAAAGCATGTACAAGTTTTTCCAAATCCTGCTGTGACATTAGTCTTTTAATCCTAGATATATTCTTTAGGTGATAGTAGGCTGATTTAGTAACTGTTTTAATGTGACTGTTGAAACTCAGGTCAGAGTCCATGACTACACCTAGATGTCTGGCTTTATCTGTTGTTTTGAACATTGCAGACTGAAGCTCAGCGCTAACTTTTATACGTTCTGACTTGGCTCCAAAAACCATTACCTCAGTGTTGACACATCCAGTCATTGATTTGTTCAATGCACTTACTCAGTGTTTGAATTGGAGCATAGTCTCCTGGTGAAATTGTTACGTAAATATGTGTATCATCCGCATAGCTATGGTAACTTATGTTGTTGTTTTTCATTATCTGAGCCAGTGGTAGCATGTAGATGTTAAAGAGAAGAGGCCCCAAGATGGAGCCTTGAGGTACCCCTCATTTGTCAACTCAGATGTGTATTTACCTATGGAAACAAAGTGGTTTCTGTCCTTTAAGTAGGATTCAAACCAATTTAGAACTGTTTTCGAAAGTCCCACCCAGTTTTCTAGTCGGTCGAGTAATATGTTGTGGTCAACAGTGTCAAACGCAGCACTGAGATCTAATAATACTAACACTGAAGTTCTGCCACTGTCTGTGTTTAAGTGGATGTCATTAAAGACCTTTACAAGAGCAGTCTCAGTGCTGTGGTTTGGACGAAAGCCTGACTGGAACACATCGAAACAACTATTTAAATGCAATAAATTACTCAACTGTTGAAAAACAACTTTTTCAATGATTTTACCTAGAAATGGCAGGTTTGATATGGGCCTGTAATTGTTCATTACTGAAGCATCTAGATTATTATTTATTAAGAGCGGTTTAATGACTGCAGTTTTCAGGGCCTGTGGAAAAATATCTGAGTGAAGAGATTTGTTTACTATATGAACTAGATCTGAGGCCATGCAATGAAAAACATCTTTGAAAAATCCTGTTGGAATAATATCAAGGCAGCAGGAGGAGGATTTCAGAAGTTGAATAATGTCCTCTCGGTGTTTATCATTAATCTGATGGAATTGTGTCATGGTGTTTGAATTGATATTAGGTGGACATAGGGACAACACATTTACTGTACCTGATGCAGAGGCACTGACTGCTTGTCTGATTTTCTGAATTTTTGTCAGTGAAAAAGGAGGCAAAATCATTGCATGCCCTGGTGGATAGAAATTCAGAGGCTACTGACACTGGGAGGTTAGTTAGTCTGTCGACGGTAGCAAACAAGGCACGTGCGTTGTTTTTGTTTTTGGTAATGATGTCAGAGAAGAAAGACTGTCGTGCGTTTTTCAATTCCAAATTATAAAGGCCAAGTCTCTCTTTATAGATTTCAAAGTGAACCTGGAGATTTGTTTTTCGCCACCTACGTTCAGCTTTTCGACACTCTCTTTTTTCTGCTCTCACGGTCATGGCCTTTCTCCATGGAGATATTTTCTTCCCAGTCACTTCCTTTACCTTAGTTGGAGCAATGGCATCTATAACATTTTTAATTTTTAGATTAAAATGATCTACTAGCTCATTTACTGAGATGTTAGCAGGGGAAAGTGTGGAAGAAAAATGCTGAGTAAACATTTCCCTAGTATTTTCAGTTAAATATCGCCTTGTGGTTACCTCTTTTTGAACATATTTGTGAACAGAAATAGAGCTCTCAAAGAACACACAGGAATGATCAGAGAGTGCAACATCAGTCACCACAACCTTAGAGATATTCAGACCCTTTGAGATAATTAAGTCCAGAGTGTGTCCCTTATTGTGCGTGGGCTCCGTAACCCAAAATGTTAAACAGTAAGAGTAGTAGTCATATTCCGTGAACCCTTTGAAGAGTACTGTCACCGGTGTGATCATTCTATAATACACAATTTAAGCCCGGGGGAGAAATGCTAACACTAGCATCGGCGATCGCCAATCTTTTCTACTTCATGCTATCTGCACAAATGGTTGACATTAAAAAGACCAGGCAGTTCAGAGAGAATCAAAGGAAGGCAGGCAGCTTTGCATGACATTCTTCTGGACGTGTTTCATTGTGATGATAGTGAGGGTAGTCAATCGTTTTGTTGACAAGAAGACAATAGTGACAGCCATCTTGGTGACGTGTGTTGTTTTGCGAGACCAGAGATGTAGTTAATTGAGCATTTCATGCAAACAAATGTGTTACTTCACAGTTTTACGACACATATATTTTTTTTTGACTTGCAAAATTATCTTTTAAATTGACAAACATCATATGTGTTATTCGTGGCACAATTCAAACGGGATCGAAAGATAATCTTTCTCTCTCCATTGACTTCAATACATAATTTTTCCGAAATAAGGTCCCATGGAGGTCCACCAGAAGGGGAGGGACTTCACCACTCTATGGTTTGGACATAAGCTGAAAAATTTACATTTTGGTGTACAACAAGACTACCTGTTTCTACCTTTCTCTACATATGCCTTCATGCCAATACTGTTTGCTCCAACAACCTAACCTTCTTATGTGCTTGGTTTTTGTGTTGTTCATTTATGATTATGCGTTTGGATTAGTTTTCAGATTCCTTGAGATTTCCCTAAACAAGTATAGGCTATTGGTATCAAATTTTGCACAGGTACTGTAGGGGTGAAGCCTTGGTGGATTAGTCCACAAAGCATATGGCTTACACAAAAGAAGCCCATGTTTTCATTGCATCCCATTTTAAGGAGCATTTTACACTGCTCTCCTTTAACCAAGATCAATGCGTATCTTTAACCAAGTATATTTAGTTACCTACACATTACTAAACATAGGACAATGAGGTGTGCTTGAAAGTTCCAGTAAGAAAGAAAGTAAGTTGCTCCTTTTTTACATTTTCTTAATTAAAAAACTAGGGCTGCATTGATTTATCAGCCAAGCATCATTATTAGCTGATTTTTGCCTTTATGACTGCCATTGACTATAATAGCTAGACAAAATGAATGTTCTTATATCCATGATGTCTATATTCGAGGTTATTTCATTGATTGGAATAGTTAAATATGTGTCAATTTTAAGATCGGCTAAAGTTATCTGTTTCCCCAACAGGAGATATAAAACACCAAATCAATAACAAACTATAAAACTGAAAAAATCAACAACAGCTATGTTAATTTCAAAATTTCAGTGCACAATTTAACAATAAGTGCATCTGCTTAAAAAATATTCTATGTCTTGTGTGAAAGTCAGTGTTTGTTTTTGAGGTCAGAAGATGTATTGGTTAATTTTAGGTATCCAACAGTCTCTCAAATACAAGACAAACGAGAACGCTTGTGAGTCTAAACGGCATGACCAGTCCTTAGAGGCTTAGATTTGTGAAGTTACAGACTTTTTGACAGATTTCCTATTTTGTTTGACGAAACACTCCCACACTGTAAAATATTACCATGATTTCACAATATATGTATGTAATATTTTATAATAAATTACTGTTTTACCACTTTACAGGCTATACCTGTAATGTTCACAATATAATACTGTAATTTGAATTTCACAGTGAAATCAATACAGGCACAGTTAATTACTGTGAATGTACAGGATAAATGATTACCAGGATTTCACAACATGTTACTGTATTATTTCATAGTAAAATACTGTATTCAGACCATCCTCTGTGATAACACAACAAATTAAGTAATTTTCTTGCTTTTATCGCTCTTGCTTGGCTTTAAATACTAATTTCATTTTTTGGTGCAGGTTTTACTTCAATTGAAAGGGGCACCGCTGCATGTGTCTTAAAATAAACGATGCAACATATAAATCTATGTCAAATTGAAATTGTTGTCTTGGCTTATTGTTTTCAGGTGCTTCCTGGGCATTAATCCCAAAACGGGCTCGAAAGCCAAAAAGAGGCAGGGCAATTTAAACCCCCATGTCAGCACATTCTTCGTAATAGTTGACTTCGAGTGGATGTCTGTGTCGACAAGTGCTCCCCTCCTTGTTTTCTTTTATGTCTCCCTGCTGCGCAGGTGCACCTGGTCTGCACCTGGTCTGCACCTGGTCTGCACCTGGTCTGCACCTGGTCTGCACCTGGTCTGCACCTGGTCTGCACCTGGTCTGCACCTGGTCTGCACCTGGTCTGCACCTGGTCTGCACCTGGTCTGCACCTGGTCTGCCCTTGGCTCCGCCTCTGCCCAGGTGTTCCAAATTCCACTCAGCTGTGTATATATAAAGAGAAGCTGGAGGAGAAGGATGTCTCGCCTATCCTAACGCCGGGAGACACTCTCCTCAGAATACCTCTTTGCCATTTTGAGCTGTAGGCCATATTTTTGCAGATGTATTTATGTTTAGCCTGGAGGACCTGGTAGTCCGGTTTTCGCGGCTTTATTTTGTTTCCCATCGAGTTTATATTTGATTTCTGGTTAGGGGAGGGGGAGCTCTGGGTCCTACGGTCCGTGGTGTGGCCGGCTCGGGATCCCTCCTTTTGTTTGTTCCTTTTGGCCAGTCCTCCAGACCTCTTTTTTTGTTTCCCGTTTTGCTTGTGTGAGCAAACGGCTGATTATCAATAAATGCTTGTTACCAAGTAACGGTTATTGCGTGTATTCTGTCATGTTGCGGGTCTCAGCACGAGCCACTACCGCGGAGTAGAGGTTGGGGCCGTAACAACATGTCCAAGACACTGTGAAATGTACTTTGCACTTCAATGGAGTAATACAAATTTAAAATGGGCATTTTCTTTGTTTTTCTTTGTTGATTGAGCTGATTGAATTGTGTAGTTATGGTAAAATCCCAGTTAACTAGTCAAATTTACAATATATTATTGTATTATTTACATTTGTATATTTACAGTAAATTACTGGCTACTGTGTTGCATTACTTCTACAGTAATAGTGTGAACATACAGGTAATTACTGTAATTTATGTACAGCAAGGTACCATAATACCACAGCTTTGTACTGCTATATCACAGTAATTCCATGGGCATGGCAACTGTAAAGACACAGTATTTAGTTGTACTTTTATTCTAATTTACTGTAAAATATTTACAGTAAATTACTGTGAAATATTTACAGTAAATTACTGTGAAATCCATGCAACTAGTAGCCAGTAATTTACTTAATTTTACAGCCAAACATTTTACAGTGCAGTGAAATCCACTTCTCTAACCTTTAGGCCACTGCATCCCCATAGCGTTGTTATGGCTGGATTGTCCCCATTCTATCTGATGTACAATGTCATTCTCGAGGTCTAAGGAAGCATTTGAGACCACACTGCCTATCCCATGCAGTGCTGCCAGCGGGGTGCTTTGTATTAAGGCTGAAATCACAGCAGCTCTCTCGCTCTGCATGGTTTCTCTCTGTACAATGTGTATATTTCATGAGTATTTGGAAAGGTAAACTTCTCTTAGATCACATTATTTTCTTCGTCAGTGGCAAAAACAAACATATACTTGCCATCAGTGATTCATCGACATTGCCAAAAGAGCATATATGAATATGTAAGATTTAAACAAACCAAGTCATACAATAATCTCCTCCTTCCTTCCTTCTTTGTGCTGCAATGGGACAGTGATTTGATTAGAGCGCCAGAGGCTTGGCAGATGGCTTCCCTCTTTTTGCCTTCACAAACATAACTGTCATTGCCTTCTGAATTAACAAAGACTGGGAGAGGTTTAATTTTGCATTGTTCCTCTTCTATCTCTCTTGCATTGGCTGCTTTCCCTGCTGTGCATTCTGAATTCACTGATTAAGTGAACCTGATTAGCTGAGGCGCTGCCAAATTCACTGCTAAATTCCGAAGAGGATCTTTTCTCTCCCCCTATCCCTATTTTCAATTCCTCTATCTTGTCTTTCAAACAGATGAATGGATGATGAGATTTCACAGGCCAATTGTTAACAACAGAGAGGTAGTTTCCTGCTTCCAAGGTTTGCACTGATGAAGGCTGCCAAAACCAAGAGAACCACAGTAAGACAAATGTAAAGTATAACGTGCAGAATGCCACTCACCACTTTCACCCCTCAACATCACAGGAATCATCTGTGAGGTGTCTCGACGGTTTGTGTTGAAATTGTGAAAATATCTAAGTCAAAATGTTGTTTTTAAAGATATACAGTAATATTTTTGACGCTTTTTCATGACCATCATTCTTGAGATATAAGTATTTGAATACCTGCTGATAAACATCCATCGGATTTAGACTATATCACAGACAGTACAGTATATAGAGTGCAAAATTCACACAAAAAAACAAAACGGTATAATATACGTATACTTTAATTTCAATGGAGCAATCAAGTCTAATCTTATTTTATAACACAGTACCTGTATATTGTGCAAACCATGTTAATATTTCAAAAGCATTGCACACTGAATACCTGTACATCATTTCATGATGACATCTAAAGTGTATAAGGTATTGTGTTATGTAATGTATCAAATGTTATGGAGGCCCATTTGGCTGCATTTAATTATAACTCAGCCTCTGTATACAGCACAAACTGCAGTCAAATGGTAAATAGCTAACTCTAATGTGGATATCTACAGTTCATTCGTTATGATGAGTTGCGTGATACTTTGAAGTCTACAAAGTCCAATTGTATTTATAACTTTGCACCTGTCTATACAACAAACTGTTTTTCACATTTATCCAGTGTACATAATGTCATAACGGTTACCTGAACCTGAGCCTTTATAAGTTATATATTACATTAGAGTCTATGGAGGCTCATTTGATAGTATTGTATTGGCACTATACACTAGAAACTAAATTAAAAAAATGTAAATGCTCACTCTTGTACACAGCAGTTAACAAATTGGATTACTGTAATGCATCAAAAGCTAATGACCCATGTCGTCATGAGATGGCGCCATAGGAGGAGACGACCTACCACGCCGGCAATGGACCACACTAAACCACCTACGAACTGGGGTCGGTCGCTTCAAAACATCAATGAAGAAGTGGGGCCTGGCAGACAGTTCTGCATGCGAGTGCGGTGACCCTGAACAGACTGCCGAACATATAATAACCACCTGCCCTTTATATAGACCACCTTCGGAAGCCAGCCTCTTCGACTTAGGACCAGAGATGCGGGCATGGCTACACGACACCGAGTTTGACCTCTGATGTTACACGAAAGAAGAAGATGACCCATGTCATCTATACCCTAGACCAGGGGTGTGAAACTAAATGTCATCGCAGGCCACATTAGTATTATGGTTGCACTCAAAGGACCGGTAACTTTAAGACTATATACATATATAAAATAATGTATTATATTATATAATTGCAAATCATTTGCAAGTCTCTTCATTGCGCATGTCACACAATTAGATGCATTGTGGGACATGTAGTTTATGGGCAACGTGCTTCTATAAAGTGGGATGTCACCATATAGTAAAGGTATTATATTCTTTGCAAGCTCTTGCGGGCCACAAAAATGGAGTTGTGGGCCGTCAGTTTCCATGTGATTATGAAGACATCAGAAAATCATGCCAATCAGCAGCTATGCAATCACACACATTTTCTTTAGTATTTGCTCTTTGAGTTTAAATAACTCTCATCCATTTCTGTATTTCCTCAGTTTCTCTGTCGGGGTTGCTGCACAAATGAAATGCAGATTGATTTTGAGTACCATTTAGCAGTACTATCCAATGAAAAGTGATTGGGCTTTACTAATGCGTAACTCCTCTTTTGTTGTAGTCAGCACTTTTTTCAGTTCGCTCAGTGTGTGACCAACGAGACAGATGGAATCCCTCAGTGTTTGAATTTCATCTGTGAAAATGGTTTATTTAAATATTATTCTGATATCGTCATTATAATACAAACTGTTGCAATGTTCCAGTACAGAAGCCTCACATAATACCAAAGAAAAGAGAACTATAATTCATTAGAATTTTTTGACAGCTCAACAAACAGACAGGACCGCATTGAAATGAAATACATCAGAAGAAACAAATACATCTAGAGTGAATGAGTAGCGTGGCATATAAAACATAAAAGGAGAAAAGCTGTGTTTCTGAAATAACAGCCCAGATGAAGGAACTGCTGTCATTGTGAACTGTTCTCCCTATTTGTTAACAGAGACCTTGTTGCTTGTATGCAATCCAGCCTCCATTACATCCCACACTCATGACACATTTGTCATCAGTTCAATCACAATATCAAATCAATAATCGCTCCAATATGTCCTTCTTTATTATTTGATATGTTGCAAGGACCCTTAGTCAATGAGTCCCCTAGGTTAGGATGAAAGCTTTAAAAGGAGATGTTTCTAATATATATAGATTTTTTTTTTTGTCATATACATTTTATCCAAGTTCATTTTGAAGAGATGAAAACCCACTTTGGACTTGTTAGCACTTGAGTATGAGTACATGACACCATTTTTACAAGTATAGAACATCACTGGCCTCTGCCTTTTTAAATGAATTAAAAAATGTCAACATGCTGATTATTTCATTTACAAGTTGTACAGATCTGTTGCTTTTTACATGAGGGTTGGACAAAGCGTCCGCTCAAACTCTGCCAACTCTCCAAAGTGCTTTTCCAATTCCATTTCCAATAGAATCAACATTAAAATCCCATTCTACACTAAAATAAGCTTTATTTTTTTCTGCAGTCTAAACTTTATGAATCATATTACATAACATGTTCTCATTTCAAAACACAGCAATCGATTTACAGTCACAGCAGAGTGGGATATGACAGTGATGGTAGATTAACTGTCCAACTATACCCTGAAGCTATTTGGAACTTGAGGGATTAGACAGGGTTGCCCTCAATCAAGCACATCTTATACCCAGGCTGGAAGCTGCTGATGTCTCTGGTCTGCTCCCATGACAAGCACTGCCAGCCTTTGAACCATGCTGAATCAACAAGTTTCCCTCCACAGTTCTTTAGGAATGCAGTACAACTATACGGGGGGGATGTTCGCTTTGTCTGCAAAGCGGAACAAAAGCTTAAAGGGAGGTGAAAATGTTGCTTTTTGAAAACACACAGCACAGTAAACGTTGGCAATTACATTTGTATGTCATGTATGAATGTTAGATTATATTATACAACACATGAGAAACTACATAATCATGCTTCATGTTACCTTAAGTTCAATTTTGGGCATCAATTAAGCAAAGCAAATAGCATGTTCTTCTGGGTCTTACCAAATGATACTCATGGTGGATAACATTAACTTACAGTATGATTATTGAGACATAAGTAAACTACTCTATTATTCATAAATATTTCAGTTCAAATTGGAACACCTGCATTTCTGATGGGTGGCGCAATTTCCCTATCTGCTCAAAAGTTAACAACAACAAAAGAATCCCATTGATTTTAGAGGTTATACTGTTGTATCTGTTGTTCAAATATAAAACCAAAAAACATCGTTGTCGATGTTTGTGTCAGATTGTCAAAGCGTTTTGCTTATAAATGCTTCGCGTGAATAAAAATCTTTATGACATATCATCTGAAAATAAAGGTAAAAGTAAGATACAAGATAGATAGTTTCAACAAAATTAAATTATTCGTCCCAAAATTGGGTCATATACAATGTTGATGATGAGCGAGTTTACTTGTGTTGCACTGCATCTCATGTCCTCCAGCTGCTCAGACATCTACCTGCAAATGTGTGTGTTTGTGTGTTGGTATTAAAATAATAGAAACTTGCAATATCTATGATCAAAATTGGCTAAATACTTATTTATCCTTTATACTAATGAGACATACCAGGGAGGCGCTAAAGCAACTGAAGCATGCCTTTATAAAATGGTACAGTTCAATTAAAATTAATCATTGTTTTCGCGATTTTCAATGACGCATAAATTGTGACACCCATTTTATTCCTACTAAGGATGCAATACAAATTAAAATAACAAGGGACATTTTTTTATTTCACACCAAAGCTAGCACAAACAATAAAAGCTAAATTTGACATACGGAACTCCAAGTGATGACTAGTGTTGCTCAATTTAATTTTGTTTCCCTCTTGCCTTCAGTCCAAAAAGCATGCACAGCGGTATATGTATCACTAACAAGATGTAACATGATGCTTAGAACATTTAGATGGCCAATACAGCTGTAAAATAATTAACCTTTTTAACCGTATGGTTAATGTTAACAACAGTCTAAATTAGCATGTACTTTAATTTCTTTTGATTATTTGAGAGGGCCATAGTGCCTATTCACAATGAAGTTCCATGGCCAATATGGTGAGTTTCAGCTATGTATACAGCACATACAGTATTTGATGAGATTTTAAAATAAAACAGATATATATATATATATATATATCTAGAATCATATCTATTACACAAATATAGATTCACCTTTTTTCTTGTTCACTTTTGAGCAATGAACACATTTGACTGGAATAGCGAAACCATAAGAAAGTCAGTCTTCCATGAGAGTTATCCAACACGATACAGAGTCCGTTTTCACACCGGAGCGTTGGTGCCATGGCGACATCTGTACAAAAGGTAATCCAACTGGCTTAAAGGTGACTGGTGTTTACAGTGGCTAATAACAATGTGCTGGGTGCAAGAGCAGTAGTGGAGGGGTAATGAGGGCCAACTTTGCTGTCCGCATGTTGTGTGTGTATGTGTGTTTGCGTTTGTATATGTGAGTATGGAGGAAGGAAGGTACGAGATCAGGGTGCAAACCATTTCAGTTCTTCAAATTATAACAAGGCATCCCTCACCAGACCACATGCCAGGAGGAGGACAGCCAGCCCACAGTTGGATAATATTCTTGTACCTAGGAACAGAAAATAAAAAAACATTAAAACAAATTAACATTACTTGTAGCTCTAAACGACATGGACATAAATGTTGTAGCTCTTGTTTTTAACCTTCACACCCTGATGGAATTCCCAACTCACATTATAAAAGCACATTTTGTCATGCAGTGGAACAGATTGTGTATATGTCTTTTGTGTGTTCTCTAACATGTGGTTGCCTGTTTGTGTTTCACCCTCCTCTGCATTCAAAATGTAACACCATATGGTTTCATTAAGTTTGCTCCATAAGGTTGCAGTCACCTATTAAGCCTGTAAACACTGCTCAGGTGCAGAGCATGAATTCAAACAAATAACATTGCAAAATACTGAAAGATAAAAAAGAATTGTGAAAATTGTGGCCAAATGCCAAACCTTATTTGATTGTTAATTCATTCCCTTTGTTGATTCTATTGTTTTCCAACGCCACAAGACAGAACATTGGACATTTGAGTTCTTAAAAGTGTTACACACATGAGCTTGATTCTCAGTGAGATTATGGTCATGCCTTTATTTACATACGAATCTCCTTAAACACATACATAATGCCGCCTGACTTAAAGAAAACGTGGCATATGAATCATATTAAACTGTCAAGTTTGTCTTTTGATGAGTGGACCTAAACTTGATGTTGTTACATAAATTCAACTTGTTTTACCAAACAACCACAGAAAACGACAAATGCAACCCCCCTCAAAGTAAGCAGCCATTGAAGTGTTATGAAAATGATTTACATGGGCAGCTACTGTTGCCTTGGCCCTAACAAACTGCTATCACCACTGCAGGCAGCTCTGACTGTTTACTGAGCATCTGACATGACTAACAACTGCAAACTAGAACACAGCATCCTCAGCCTACTCTTTGATTTGCCTCTGTCTCAGGGACATCAAACCAGAATGATGAGAGAACAAGTAACAAATACACAGTCCTATGCAGCAGAATTCTGTTGACAAAAAGTGGTCTACTCTGCATCAACAGATACAGAGAAATAAAGGATTTACGCAGCTTGAAAAGAGATGTGAGAAACAACAAAAGTGCCAAGTTGTAATCCTGTGAAACAAGCCAAACTTGGAAAAGAGAAAATGAAATATTCACTAAATCATATTGATATTGACTATATTCCTGTAACAGACTGGGGTGATGGTTGTAAGAGAAAATTGTCCTGAGGGATGTTTTGAACCTTGCAGCCAAGCCCTGGATTGTCTGGGCTGCTGGGGATTGGGGAATGGAAAAGGAATTGTAGTGGGGAGGGGAGAGAAATGGAAGGCTTTGACCCTTTATTCCTCCCCACCACATCTCATTTGGCTTGAGGTGAGAGAACAGGAGTGCCACAGAGGAGCAGCAATCACTCTGGGCCAAAACATCTTTCACGCAGAGAATAATTAATCAGCCTTCAGCTATGAGTCAGAGCAAGACACAGTGAGACAGTATATAAAGCTATACATGGAAAGACACACACTGATTTACTAAAACACATATTTTGCAATAATTTACTTAGCTAAGATGTTGGAGATGTCAGTTCTTATTTGTGTGAATGCACTTTAATTAATATATTAACACATTTTGAATTTGTATTTAACCAATGTAATTGTGAGCCAGGAGAGTGACGCATTGTGAGGGAACGGGTGGACATGTACATGTATATGTGTAATTCACAGCCATATATTGTCAATATTGGATTATAAAGTAAAAATAACACCTGTGCCACATCAGTCAAGCTTTATCCCGCTCTGCATGACTAATCTACAAAAGAAGATGAAAGGCTTTTGGGGATAAACCTTGCTAAATGTTTGAGCATTGAACATACAGGTGTCTACACAGCCATGCTTTCTCTTAACAATTTACTACATTATAGTGGAAAGTACTCCTGGTTTGGCTAATCACAGGTTATATTAGCACTGTAGAGACAACAATCACCTGGATTTCTAACTGAAAAATGGTCTGAAGTTATAAAATATTTGATACATTTTATAGAATCTGTGAACAATATAATGTATTTGGTTTCATCATTTTTAAGCAGCTAACCTTTTTGATTAAGTGGCACTGGGCTAATTATTATTAAGGCTAAACACCTGAATCCGGCACATGTTGACACTTTTGTTTCACTGAGTTCATCAAGAGTTTCTTGTACTCATAGCCATTTGTAACGGCTGAACCATATCTATCAGTTATGCATTACAGAATTGACTTCTTTTGACCAGTGTTTTCAGCCACAGTGAAGTCACTTCAAAAATGTTTTTTTAAATTGATGTATTTTTATTTTGTTTACAGTACATAGAGATACTTGTGTTGTTACACAAGTCAGGTCAAATACACTGCCAATCACTGCATGTTTATTATTTGTTTTATTTCTGTTAACACTACCCACACTGACCATACTGAGCCACTGTACAGTATGTTTATCCAGTTACTGTGTGAGTCACTTTGTTTGGAGATTGCATCAGGGAACCTTTAAATGAACTTGAGGCAAAAATATCCTCCACTGAGAAAGAGCCTGCATTTCATCATATTAATCCTTTGCTAAACTAAAGCAGGCAAATATGTCCTCTTGTGTATTTTTTCCTATGCAAACTGTTAATACATTATCTGTAGTTGGCAATACTGTGAAATGTAATGTACTGTGGAGAACTCCCAAAAAGCATGCTGTAAGACTGGCTCTTACTAACGTCAACTTGAAGCAATATGTGATGCGTTATCGGGGTGGCTGACATGGAATAGTAGTATCTTATCATATACTTGGATCTAACCTGGATATAAATGAATAATTTCCTGGAACAACAACACCACCACATATAACCATCTATTTCTCTCAAGAAACATCTAGTAAAAGCAGGGCCAGTGCTGGGCCATACTGATATCCTTCTATCAGTATAACATGATGGGTCACTGCATGTTGCACTGCTGTGCTGGGTCCTTTCTTTGTGTCAGATTTGACATCCTACAGATGTATCTTCAAAGAGCATTGAGGCAACTCTAAGTAGTGTTTCACATAAAAAACAACAGGAATATTGTTATTCATACATTATTGATAGCTGTTGAATTTGTTTCATTGGTATTTGCCAACTATTTTTTTCAGTTTGTAAAAACAGAGTAAAAATAAATACATGTGGAATGACAACAATGTTCTGTATCTTTGCTGGACAAATCACAGGAGTTATTGGTAGTGTCTTTTAATTACAATTGTACGTACATGTTTTTAAAAGTATTTTCTATGTCACATGTCTGTGTGACTGAGTTATGCTTCGAGATGAGTCACACAATTGTGTCAGTAATCAGGCACTAAGAGTTTCCAAGTACCTTAATTGTCTTGGTGAGCTGTGTTTCATGCTCCCGCTTCAACTTTGATTGGTGAGCAAGGCAAGGCAAGGCAAGGCACGTTTATTTATATAGCGCTTTTCAACACAAGGCAATTCAAAGCAAGCACAACTAGGTAACTAATGGCTCTTCTAGAACACCTGCATGCAGCTCTCCCTTTCATCGTACACAGTATGTATCCCTCGATTTCTATACTTGAACTAGCACTCGTCATAGACATAAGGTAAAAGTACCTCCTGTTCCTGTGCTATTTTAAGAAAACAATAAAGGAAAATAATTTATGAATTATTGCTGTTTTTTTAACCTACCATGCATTTTATTTGCTGAGCAAAGAAAGAATACACAAAGCTGAAAACATAAACAAAGTACCTTTGTGGGAAGTAGTGGTATTATTTTATCTACCCATCACTGTGGCTAAAAGCTACTCCACCCACGTCTTGTCAAAATGTGGTTGACAAGGTCACTGTGTCCTATTCTTTACAAGCCATTACAGATACATTTACATCTGAATTCTTGCTAACGGAAAAAGTGTCCATGGCATATCTTTGGGGGAGTCTGACTTCCAAATATCCGAGGGTTTAAAACTGCACATGTCTCTTTGAGTTTGCATTTTTTGCATGTAATTTCCCAGCTTTCCTCCACAGTGTGAGGGACTGCAAACTGACTTTTCCAAAGGCTCAGACACTCCGTCTGAGCGGGTAGAAACATATTTGGGCTTTCTCTGTACATGCTGGGATAGAATAAGCCCACACTGAATACTCTTCATTTTGTCCTACTTAACCTTACACAACACTCTACATTTTGCCAAAATGTTTTTGGCTTGGTGAAATGGTGAATATCAATTCTAGGCCAGCGAGGCAGTCAGGTTCAGTGAGGCAGGGAGATGAATCACCACAGCACCTCCACAGGGAGCTCAAACTGGCTGATCCCTGGCTGGCTGACTGGCTAGCTGACTGTCTCTTTGACTTACTTGCGTACTTGAATGGTGGCTATGTTATAAAACCAGCTGTATGATTTGCCTATTGAATGATACACTATCTTTCTGACTGTCTGGCTGCCTAAGCCATGCCCGACTGGTTAAATACAACTGATGTCATTACCATGCAGCTTGACTGTTCATCTGTGGATCAGGCTAAACATGATAACAGTCTGTTGGGTAATGCAAATGCTCCAACATTACCATCCACTACGTTTGAAAAGATCACTCCAGCAGTTGTGTGTGTTTTATCTGACATTACTGCAACCATTTCACAAGCCATAACTGACTGAGGAACAAGCAGCTGATTAGGGCTTAATGTGGCTATATTCCTGTCTGTTTCAGTATCACTATTTCCTCCCAAAAAAATAAGCTGCTTCTATCAATTTAGTTGATTTTTTCTTATGTTTTGTTTTTCTGTTGCTTGCTTCTGTTACGGTTTGGGAAAGGTTGGACCCAAAAGCAGACTACAAAAAAAGGTAAGTTGATCGAACGAGCTTTATTGTAAAAGCTGATGGCAAAAACATGGCAAAAACACAAAGGAAGCACAAGGAAGATATAATACAAAAAGCTGACGATGACTGACATGGAGAGTGACGGGAAAAACTGTAACAGGACTGGGCAGATAAAGAGAAAAGTGGTAGTGCAGCAATCACGACAGAAGCAGTGTTCAAGTCCAAAAAAGAGGCTTTATTGCTGTTAAACTCAAAAATACCTTTAACTATACAAAGGCTAACATAGCCGGGCCGCTAACCGATTTACCAGCTTACAAAAATGTTTCCTCACGCTGGGAGTCTCTTGCTCCCTCCATGTGCCACACACAACTGAGCAACTCTGGGTGCTTTGTCTCCCTTGAGGGAGTGATTAGCACCAGGTGTGAGGTCTCCTCACCTGCTCTCAATACTGTTAATTGGAAGCGGGTGGAGCCACCTATTGGGAATGTAGCTGCCTCACACTACTCTGCCTCTCAGTCCCTTACAAAACAAACAATGAACCGACACCGAACACAGGAAGACACAAGACTCAATGCAGGGAGGGGTAATCACGAGACGAGAAACAGCCGGGCAGGGAAGGAGAAACACAAGGGCAACAGGTGAACACAATCAGACAATTAGATACACCAGGGAAACTAACGACAGGGAGGAAAACACAGGGAGAAGATCCAGACAAGAAACAAGGAGGAAAACATGACAGGGAGAACAGAAAAGCAAAATAACCCCACAACTAGACACAACAAAACTCAAACCCTGACAGCTTATTCTGCATATTGATTCTCACCATATACATATATAAAGGTAAATATGCATTTACCTTACAAACAAATAAGTAGAAAATAAATTACCAATCTTAATTTATTTTTGCTTTGAAAAAGCCACTTTAAAATGAAAAATGGTCGTACACACAATTTCTGTCCATACTAACATGCCCATATGTCATCACAAACACAGAGCATGCGCTTCCTGATGTAGAGAGGACAATTTACTCTGCAATAGGTTGCTTAGTAAAGGTACAAATGTTTTAGTTTTGTTGAACTTTCATGATAAAAGAACGTGTCTGATACTTTAAATATCAATATATCTTACTTTTACATGCAAAAAAATAAATTTGCCTGATAAAATAATATGTTCTGGTGAAGTTAAAGGCTGCTACTTTTGCTTTCTCTTCTCGTTCTCTCTCACCTGATCTCTCCTCTGTTACTCTTACAAATCAATGTTTCACTGCACAATGGATAAAGAAATATAGTCGAAATATAGACATATAGCGTCTCACTGGTTGTAGCTCTGCCAGGAGGCTGGAAGTGTCTGTCATACTGGAGAGCAGTAATTATTACTTGTACCTTTACAGGTTCTTTGTTAACTGTACTAAAGTTGTGCGTAAGGAAAAGCTTCTGTTTTAAGTCCATTGACAGATGCTTAAATGTGGTCGGCAAAGCCTTAAAAATAAACAAATGCTTTGTTGTGGATGTATCCCTAGAAGTCTTCAGTATGAGGACACAAAGAGCCACTGGTGCAGACGTTTAGCCACAAATATGGTTAATTGGGTCACACACTTTTCTCCACTGAGCGTTCACTTACATTAGCCAGATTTACAGGCAAAGAAAATCATTTTTAGTGAGGGAGGAAAAGCATTTACACGAACTTGAAATGACACAATGACATTCTGTGCAATTGTTTGAGCAATTGAAATTAAGTCACGAACAGCAGTCCGGTGGTTCTTAACCACCTACTGAAGCAATGACTCATTAATAATCTTTCCTTAGAGATATGCAGTTGATGCAGTTTTAAAAATATGGTGGTTTTAAAAAAAACAAGGTCAGTGCTTTTGTTGTTGCTGCATGAATGCTTATGCAATAAACTGAGTCCATATTTGTTTTTTCTTCATTCAGTAACCAGGCTGGCCTCAGGGGTGAGGACAAGTCTGGCTTAGAGGACATTTTTTCCTTCTTTTAAAAACACATTCAGCTCTGGTCACCTCTGAGCTTTGAGAGAAAAACACTGCCAGAAACGATGGAGGCCGAGCTGTGATCTAACAACATCTGACACACTGGTGGGGAGTAGCTGTGAACAGACCACTCTGCTACTGCTGCTGCTATTGCTGCAACTGCTTCACCAGCCACAGTCACATTCCCTCCATCTGGAAAGTGCCTCATTGTTTACTCATGCAGCAATGCGGAAAAGGAAAATATCTGCACTCTCCCAGGTTTAATTTCATCTCAGCCAATTTACCTATTGTTGCTCATCTTCTTCAAACCAGTAATATAACTCTGTCGCCCTCAGCCGTAACACCTCTGTGAGCCTCCGGAGAGGCATTTATCATTGTCAGACACACCGCACACAGGACTCATTGCAACACAGTTGTCAGCATAATTTAGCTGCCTCATAATCTCTGACTCTGCAGCCGCAGGGATTATTCAATTTTAACCTCCATTCAGCGGCAAGTAATATCTTTCTATGTTTTGCTTCAGGGTGCAGAGGAGTATCAGAACCCAGAGCAGGGCCCACTCAGTGTTTGAACTATCTGACCAGGTAGAAAATGATTGACATTTAAAGATGAAGAGGAGCAGGACTGTTGTAACAAAGTTTGATAGTCAGACATTCAAATAAAGCAAAAAGGTAATGAGAGACAATTTCCACTGAGCCACCTAATGCTAGGCTGCCTGATCAGGACCCTAAACAGTTACAAGTTAAATATGAAGATACAAGAAAGTAAATATGGCAATCTGCAAAGGCCATTATTTCAACTCCTTGCACATTACATGTCATATATGGTAATACACATTATGGGTAAATTATGTTTTATTGCTACAATGATGTCATTTCTAGCTAGTGTGAAAATGCAGTTGCATTTAGTTTAGTTGATTTGGTCCAAACTTTTTTGTTTGTGATTAGATATCTTAGTGTAAGGTTCTTACCACAGTCTATGGTTCTTACTGAGGGGCGTATTAAATCCAATCCTTTCTAGTAGCATTGTATATTTATTATCATGACCTCAATAGGTTGTTCATGTTTGAACAATCTCTTTCAGTACCAATGGTAGAATTTGTGCAAAATTATGTTGTCAGAGTGGCTGCAGAGGTGTACAAAGTAACAGAATATGAGCCCAGCTACTACTCTTTGTATACTAACAGTGAAAATGGTTAATAATAAGTCATAATTTATCCTAAACCATAAAGCTTTAGAAAAATCCCTAACCATGTTGGCACCAGATCAGAAAATGCTTTAATTAAGAACATTAAAGCTGCATTGACGCATGATACGCAACTTGTTCTTTGCTAACTTTAAGGTTGGGCACAGAGCCTTATGGTGAAAACAGCTATTTAAGTTTTGTTTCTTTGGCTACCTCTTCTTTTATCTTGCAGCTGTCATCTGATTGATTGAGCTTTGAAAGGTAAGCAGTAAACACGGTCAAAGTTGTTATTCGAAAGACTTTGAAAAGTTTGCACAAGAGTTTTTAGTCTTCAAACTGCTACAATTACGTACTTAATCCTCCTGAGATTCAATTTAGAGAGAACCACTTTTCAACAATGGTTATGAATGAGGGAGCACATTTTTTTTTAGCTAATTAGAGCAATTTGAACTGATGTTATACAGCACATTAGAACGTAATGTCCATAATTCCTTGGAGGTCAACATGGAAACTTCTGTATATATTTTTTTGTTAATGCCGGTGGCCAACTTAAATAATATTGGAAAATGTCTTCCAAATGATAATTAGTTATAAAAAACGTGGCCAATCAGCAGTTTCATTTCATTTCATTTCAAACCTTTATTTAAACAGATAGGTCCCTTGAGATCATGGATCTCTTTTACAAGGGAGACCTGCATCAATTTGTTCCACATGAAACATAAAAACAAACAATAGAGGACATCATATTTACATATTCACCAACACTTACAAACACCCATAGTGTCATAAAGCATTTCGTGCAGTATCATTACATGTTCACACATTTATGTTGTTGCAGTAACGCTATCCACCTGGTGAGCAAATTATTAAAAAAAACGATGACAATGATTTCATCTCACAAACATAATTCTAAGTAATTTCTTCGAAATGAAATGATTCCTTTTTAAAGAGAAGGCATTCTTTAAATAGATAAAGTATCTTCATGTTTGACAAAGAACTCCACTGGGAACACTGACCTTTACCAATAATGAAATTAAATTATCCTCCACTGGTGTGCACGTTTTCCATTTCTTGCAAAGGCTGATGATGTTTGCACTCACTGAGACAACTCAATAGGTATTACACCACACACGTCTTAGGAAGGATTTCAGAAGGATGAAGGACAAGAATACATTGATATTACTAGTCAGTGTGTTTTTAGCAGTTATAGCATCCATCACATTTTTCTAATGATGTTAGTTATAGTGAGCAGAAAAGACAGACAATCTTGTACAAAATCTTGCTTGTTTCTTTTTCCCATTATTTTGTAGTATTCTTGGTTCAGGTCCAAATGTGTCGTGCCGCCAATACGGTCATGTTCAAGATTTACCCACGCAAAGTTTTAAACAAATTACAGAGATAATTAACGCGCATTGAGAAACGAAACAAATAAATGTGAAAAATAACCCCAAAAAGTTGCTACTGATCTTTACTAGCGTGCTCAGGCAGGGAGTCCTAGAGCTGAAGAGCCTGCAGCAACAATACCCAAGGTAATATGTTGAGTTTCAAGAAGCACCAGAGGATTCCTGCCGGAGGATCTCAGAAGCTGCTTATAAAGTATAAAAAATTCAAAATATAGCTGGGAGCCTGACCGAGTAGTGCCTTAACAGTAACAGTAAAGTATTAAAATCAATTTCACAGCACATGAGTAGCCTGCAAACACACACATGAAAGGATACATTGTATTTTTATCTCCTAGAATTAGTGAGTGGCCCAAGCAGCAACATTTTGAGCATGCTTGAGACAGGCAATTGACTTGAAACTGTTCCCTCAATAAAGATAATTCCAACACTCCAAATAAGATAACATACAACGACAGGCTGTGATGACGCATTGTGGTATGCATTGATAAAGCCAAATGCAATTTTTCTCCCTTTGAGCTCTACAGGCCAGTTTCATATTCCGCATTGCTGCTATGAGATGCGACTTGATACCACAAGTGTTAAAGGTGTACAAATATTTCACCTAACTCCTCGAAGCAGAGACATTAAATCTGTAGCTAGGCCACACCTCCTTCGAATTCGAGTCCGCTGGTGCGTAGAAAGCAGCTGGCAGTTCAATCTCACATTTCTGTGAAACAGTAAAGTCCCCGTTTTTGTTCGTGTGCCTTCTTGACCATAAGTAAGTGATGTGTTTGCAATTAAAAAATAGTCGTTTCTGTTCAAAATTGTAGTCATAGGTTTATTCGCTGTTGACGTAATTTAGTTGAAAGTTTGTATGGAGTGGCAGCCTCTATCCATGTATGCATAAGTAGCTGTACTTATAATTGTGGAGAGTTGCTAGATGTAATGTTAGTTAATGGTGATGTTTGTTTCCTTCCTTTAGAAGCACACACATATTTCAACAATACTGTTTCTACTGAGTGCATGTGCATCCATAACCTATTTCTTATGCAGTTAATAATAAACATTACAAGGAGATCCCTGCCTCCCATGTCCTGACTAGACGCCCCATATTGTTGTCTACATTCCTAACCAGCAAGAGCTCCATTACAGTGATGAAATTGATATTCTAAAGCCTTTTTTTCATTTATTTTATTTTTTGTATGCTAAAGGTTGTTAATGATATTGCTATTTACAATCTTGAACTGCCAACACTATTAAAATACATGGACACATATTAGTCACTGCTTGTCTAGCTTTTCAGGAAATGACAAGTTAAAATTGCATTCATGGTCAAATGGATGAAATCACAACGATAATGTCTGGCTGTACTCCAAACCAATTTTTTAAATGTGACAGTCCACCTTAGGCCCCTGAAGCTTCACTCAGAGTTCAAACAAATTAACCCTTGACATTTTTTAATGACATTTTTAATGTGCAACCAGTCAAATGACAGCACACTTAGGCTTTCAGAATTCAATTATTCATGTCCAGTACACAACCACCATAAAACCATACCACCATCTTGGCAGGAAGACTATCACCTCTTTGAATTGGCAGGAGATAATACATTCCTTTTACATGGTGCCAGTTGTGACCAATAGTAACTCCAAAATGTGCCTTTCATGGATGCTGATAGGGTTATTAATTATTACAAAAGACTCATCAAGTGCTTCGCCAACTTCTGTGAATTATGGCTCTCAAATCACATTTTCCTGCTGGTGCTCTTGTTCTGCAACACCTGCACTATGTCAGTTCAGTGTGGCCAGATGGTCTGTTTTCTGAAAAGGCCCCTTTGCACTTGACTGCTGTATAAATGCATGCTGAGGTCTGTTGTTGGTTGTTAGGTTTTCTCCACCATACACCCATGTTCATGCAGGTGACTCACAAGCTTCTGGAGCTCATCTGACATGTTGCAGTCTTTATGCTGGTGGTAAAACATCTGACTACATGACTTTTTTTGTTGTTCTACTGTGCTCTTGTATATAACCCTCTATATCTATTTACCTGAGGCGGGGTTGTGTTGAGCTGTGTTGGAGGATGTGTGGGAGGTGGAGGTTGAGGCCACTCTCTGGTCTGAACTCATGCTGTCCTGGCCCGGAGATGAGCTGGACTTTCTCGGCTTCTTGTCTGTCAGGTGCAGCGGGGAGCTTTTCTTGGGAGGCAGCAGAGGTCGTCGTGGCCTGGCCGTGGCGTTGACCTTCAGCCAGGCTTTGGCTTTGTAATCCACAACCTCCACGTAGTTAGCTCGTGTCACCCGGCATTCATACAGTCCGTCGTCATTCTTGCTGACTCTGGAGATTTGCAGCTTGTGTGAGATGTCGTTGCCCTGGACTTTCACTGTCTGTTAGAGTGATTCAGAGAGGAACAGTTATGGAACACCACAATATTTTCCTCACACATCATCCCACTTCATTCTTCAATATGCTACATGAGCATTGGACCTTTGACATCTGGATGCAAACACAATAGGCAATCTTTTGTGTCACAGATCATTTGCAATGTTAATTTAAATGATTTAATTAAATGATATATTTTCTTTTTTAGGGGATGTAGAAATGTTTATACATTCGGTGAATCAAGTGAGTACATGTGTGCAACCGTGAAAACCTGGTTTCCTTTTAAAATATTTTTACATAACATATTTATAACTAATCAGGCAATGATTGCAAAGTTAAAGCTTGTGAAAAAAACTTCCTCAGGTGTTATATTAAATGTTTTACAGTTAAAAACTCATAAGCATTTGAACTCTAGCTGCTACATTTTGATCTGTGAGCAAGTCTGCAATCCACAACCCTCCAAAGAGGCCTGTACAGGACAAAGAACAGCAGAGAGAACTGTCTATAACATGCATGTTAATCAGAGCAATTTAACTGGAAGTGCACATATACTAAATAAATATAAGAGAAAATACGTCTATAGATATCTTTTTGCTTTTTTCCTAGTTCACATATTCCTACATTCTACAATTTTTACAGTGGTCGTAAAAAGGCTATTAAGGTAAACAGCAAGTGGACAAAGCACAGCAGTTCGATGCTGGAGACTGGGTGCCGTTAGACAAAAAAGAGCAAATGTAGGGTAAGAGAAAGATTGTAGTTTCCGTTTAATAGTGAACACATGCTGTTAGTGCCTCAAGTTATGATTTCATTTTTTAACCTCAACAAACGCAGATACGTTCAGCATGAACATGTTGTCTCTTTGCATATGGATGTTCAAAAAAAATTCTTTACCAAGTTAATTATTGCAAACCAGGAATGCAGCTACATTTTCCAATTCCTACTGAACAACTAACAGATGTTCCTATATCCATTCCATTACTTTAAAATGTTATCATAACTCATTGGGAGGAAGTGTGGTGTGTGTTGCACTAGGCACAGAATGCACATACACAGTGGCAGGAAAAAAAAGGGGCTGAACGGTTGCTGGGGCATGAACACAGGAAGGGAAGCACTCTGACAGTAATAATACGCTGCCACTGATTTCAATGATTAGCTCCTTTCTCCGGTTGAAGGTGTATTATTCAGGGTGAAATCAACTGCCGTTGTGTTTCCTTGAAATGATATGCTTCCAACTTGCATCATTATGGCATACATTCGATAAGCACTAGGTTGCAACCAGGGATAAATGACGTATTCTTTAACTTACACTTATTTTTGTCCCCTCGTCATCAGGATCAGGCTCTTGTGTCATCTCCAACTGGGAACACAGAAAACAAAAGAACAAGAAAGAGAGCATTAGCAGAGATTATTTCCTGTTTAGTTTCTGCTGTTGAGGACACATTGAAATATATATGATATGCAAGTCTAGCGTTATAATCCCTAAAACCATCTAAGATTACTACAACAACTTTTTTTTAAAAAGATCACCCATGCGCTGACAGTAACAGTATAAATCTTTCATGCCAACTTCAACACACAGTTTACAGACTGAGTGATTGCATTGGTACTGTTCAGCCTTTAAAAATAAATGCACAAAGATGTTGCTCTGCTTCTGTTTTTGATTTATTTTTAGATTATTTGAGTGGTTCTGTAGAGAAATGTAAGATCGTTTCCAGACGCCGCAGTGATTCAAGAGGAACAAACAGGTTCAGACCAGGATGCTGTGTGACAAAATGAAGCTCAGCGCAAGTTCTTTCAGGAAGACTGCGTACAGTATACATTCACTCCGCAGCTGCATATAATCAGCTCATCACGGGCGTTGTCTATAACCTTACATTCACCTCATTCTCCAGCAGCCAATCACTGTGCTGCAGCCAAACTTTAAAATGGTTCTCCTCTCTCCTGCAGTCAGCTGTGATTTTAGGTTTTCATGCTGCCACCCGCCTCCTCCCCATCCACCTCCTTTCATCATATCCAGTGCCAGGAAAGTTAATCCAAAGACCTCATCACACCTCCTCTTCATCCTATCTCCTCATGAAATCCAGATCTTCAGCATCATCCCCAGTGCCTAGACCCCAGGGGGTTCCCTATATGCTCACGGCTGCATTCCCCCGTTAGATACGATTTCAGGATCGGGGTCTAATTGCCAAAGACTTAACATTTATCATATGACATGTGTCAATACATGTTCTTTAAACAAAATGAAGTCTCTTGTGATTGAACTGATTTGCTTTTTAAGACAAGTGATGCCTCCAAAACCTCAATTAATCTCTGCGACGGAAAGGGCTCAAGAAATGCCCCTGTTCAAGTCCCAGTGGCATAATTCTAGCCCGGTGGCAAGCACTAAGCCTACAGCCTACATCATGTACTGGGCATTGATTTTAGAGGCTATAATTTATTTATCTCACATCGGATGCCAAATGGATGTGTGCCCAGGAAAAAAAGTCTGCTGACTACATAGCTAAAGAGGAGCAAGAGCGGTGCAGCAGAAAAGGCTTGAGAGGAGGAGGAGGAGGAGGAGGAGGAGGAGGAGGAGGAGGAGGAGGAGGAGGAGGAGGAGGAGGACGTTTCTCCAGAGGACATGGATGAGACAGAGAAGGCAGGGTATGAGAGGCATAAGGTGGCTACTTATGAGCATTTGCAGCAGAGAGCGTTCCTTCAAGTACTGTAATTACCTTCGAGGAACCGGGCGTTTTTCTCTGGAGGATGTTCGGCAGACAGGTGATTAATGAGCAGAATTAGGAGCCATAGCTTTCCCTGTCTGCATGTATGCATGACTCTTACATCTTGACTCCGCAGATGGATCTGGCATCCTCTATTGTATCAAGCAGACGTCTTTAAGGGTTAGGCAGGATTAATTGTCCTCATGTCTTGGTGCTGCAGTTTCAAGTCATCAATTACAGCCTCCTCTTTTACAAACTTCACAGTGGTTATATGGGCTGGGTGTGCAGTCTATATATGTCACCTGGGGAGGATAAAGTTGGAGTTCTACTCGAGGACAGACGCTCCACTCTGGTCTACACATAGTGGCTGTTGTGTTCATGAAAAAATTGTCACAGTTACAAAGAAGATGGTCAAAAGTTTAATTGCTTCTCAAAAAATTCATTTCCAGAAATCCTGGGGCTATTTACAGACATTTTCATCACAACATGGCTGGATTCATTTTGTTTCTAGTGTCTGTGGCAATTAATAAAATACATTTATGGTTTTAATGCTTTGTTTGAATTTGAATTCTTTTTTTTCTACACATGCAATATATGTTCATTGCTCCATTTCAATTTGCAATATTCTGTTATGACTCACCAAACAACTTATATCTTCACAGGGTTTTCCATATTTTATTTTATTTAACCTTTATTTAACCAGATAAAAGCATTGAGATACAATCTCATTTTCAATGCTGACCTGGCCAAGAAGGCAGCACCGTTACACATAACACATAACACAAACATATAAAATACAGAGAACATAACTAAGAAAACAAAAGACGAAAAAGCAGTCACTACATTGTGCACATTAGGACAATAACAAAGGTACACTACTTATTACTGCAAGAGCAGCTGGTGGTAAGGACTTCAGACAACTTCAATTTAAAACATGCTATTGAGACAAGTGCCCTCAGTTTTAGGCTTGATTGAAGGTCATTCCAAGACCAAGGACCATAATAAAATAAGTCTCCTTTTTCCAGCCTCAGTCCGCACAGCAGGTACCTGGAACCGTATCCAGGCACTGGATCTGAGGTTGTAAGAGTCACAAACTGGGGCAAATCTGGTACATATGTACAGTGGAAGCGTACCTAAAATGGCTTTATACATTAATAAAAACCAATGCTGCATCCTACGCATAGTAAATGAGGACCATCCAGTTAGGCTATACAGTTTGCAATGATGAGTCCTATATGGTGCATTTGATATATAACGCAGTGTAGCATGGTAGAGTGGGTCAAGTTTGGCCCAAAACAGTGGGACAGGCAAATCTATAAATGGTATCACCGTAGTCCAGCTGGGATAGGAATAAGTCAGAGACCAACCTTTTACGGGATGAAGTTGAAAAACAACATTTAAGTCTGTAAAGGAAGCCAAGAGTGAATTTCAATTTCTTTGTTAGAACTTCAATATGGTGTTTGAAGTTCAGATTATGATATTTGTATCGACAAACTCAACAGAGACGCCATCAAGGGTGTCAATGGAGAGGCAAGAGGACGCTGACTTGGGAGCAAAACGCATTGCTTTGGTTTTCTTACCGTTCAATAGCAGTTTGGAATCAAGAAGTGCATGCTGCAGCATGATTAAAATCTGATTTTAAATTGGAAACGGCCATATTCCAGAGAAGGAGCACATGAGTATACAATAGTATCATCAGCATTACATATGATTATGTCATTCTCTTTTGAACTCTAAGCCCTTTTAATGCTACTGTAACTTAAAGAGTGTTTAAACGTTAAAATCCAAGTAGTCCAAGTATTTCAGTGTTCACCTTGACTGTTTTTGCAGTTTTGCAATGCAGTTTGAAAAGGCTAAAAAAGGAGACAATAGAGAAAACCTAGTACAGCCAAAGATAGTAGGAAGAATTGCCATTCCTCTTCTTCTCAAAATACCTACACGTATGTGTCCCTTGGCAACAAACAATCGATGCCATCAGTCGCTAATGTCATTTCAAACATGTTTAAAATAAACAAATACAAATTGTATCTGTTGACAACTTCTTATGGTGAGACTGATGTTATTATAATGAATAAGTTACTCCACCATTGTTGCACTGGGCATACATTCTGTAAACATGGGTTGACAACACATTTACACTTTTTTTTTATTCTTGGGAGCAAAATTATCAATTTATAAAAACATGTTAACTACAACAAGCCCCTTCCAGACATAGATCTATGTTTAATTATGTATTCTTCTTTATTTTATAGCTGCTACGGATCTCTCTGTGCCTCAAGGCTCATCAGGGTTACATAATTGCATGGATGGTTGACATTACACACATTGTGTATCCTCCAGCATCAGGACACAACTGTGTGTGTGTGTTTGTTAACAATGTGGGAGGATAAAAGGAGAGACAATTTGAATCCTTTTTTTGTCTGACAGTATCTCTCTGCTTGGTCTCGGGTCAGCTGACTGTGTTTGCCTTGTTCACACATTGAGAATAAATCCACGTCTGGTTTCACCTTCTGCCTCTCAATTTTTTTTAAATATTTTATACGAATTGAGTCTTTGAAATTTGTAGACACTAAAAACAAAAAAAATAGCTGGTAATTTATGAGTATGAACCCATTAGTCACCCAGCACTGTTGCAAATGCAATTAAGGTAATTGTGACATAATGAATGTCCAATATCAATTCAGTATCCTGGCATTTATCATCCTGCTGTAAAAGGCATTTATCTGCCAATAAGATGTTGCTAAAGTGTCTCATTAAAAAGAACAGATACAAATGTTAAACCCTGAGACCTTTTATTGAGAATTATCACTGTTGCATTTAACTGTTCCAACTCGTCAAAAAAACTTTTTTCTTTATCTACATGTGTTCCTGACACATGTTTCCAGAAGCAAGTTTTTCGAGCCTGTGACACCAATGTAAAAGTTTTCAATGACACTGTCGGAAAAACCTACATTATTTTCCCATTTATATTTCATTTCTATCGCATGAGTGCCTGCTGAGCCAAAGCTGCGGCAGCTCGCAAGTATCTCAATTTCAATCGCTTGTCTTTTATTGCAAAACCCTTCCACCATGACCCACTGCCATTCTTCATTGTAAATCTTAAATTGACTTCTTGTAAAATGTGCTCCGCAATTATTGTGCATCAAAAAAGCTCCATTGAGTTACTGCGTCTAAATTAACGTCATATGAAGAAATTGTTATCATTTAAACTGAAGTATAGAGTAGACCACCCTGTGGTTGCTGTGATTGTATTACTGAGACCGGATAGCATCTCATGTGACCTCGGATGATAGACATGTGCGGCAAATGAAAACACATTAAAAAAACAAAATATTTAAATTAGTTCATCCAGCATCATCCATTTACAAACACAAACACAGGAGGTTAAATCCAGGTCATTGATTATGTTAACCCTGTAACCTTAAACTATAGTGGCAGAGGAAAAGTCATTAGTGAAAGGTTTATCATCACTAGTTTCCATAATACGATGCCAGTTTGGTTTGGTATTGAAATACACATTTAATTAACTACACAATTGAGTGTGTTAAAACAAATTGATTAAAGGATACAGTATGCTTGTGTATACTGTAGATTAAACACTCATTCTAGAATACAGTTTACAATTCAATTAGACAACCTTTTTTAAGATAAAAGACGATTAATTGTTGGAATATGTATGTAGTTGATGGTCTTCAAAATACCACTATTTATATACATGTGATTTATATCTTTTGTTTTGACCATTGGATTAAAGTATGACATTGGAGAATCATTGACAGAAACAAAATCCAAATAATAAACCCTGTTCTTCTTACCTTGGTTTAACCTTTTTCAGAGTGTGTTTTTATTGATTGAAAAGTGTATTAACAGCTTGTATATTGGGTACAGTTTAGATGACAGAATAAATACCTGAAACATGCTCATTTGGCTGATTGAACTTCTCACAAAGCAAAAAGAGAGATTTGTGTGGAGCATGGCAGTCAGCCAGAACAAACGTTTCAGGTTGTAAAACACCCATCAGGCTCAAGCATATGGTTAACTGACTGCAGCTTTTACTGTATACTTGCAGAGGTGAACTAGGGCATTGTTTGTCCTGTTTTTTTTTTTTTAAAGTAAAACTTGCAGGTCAAAAGTCAGATTCATGACTTGTTGGGTTTCGCTTTGAGATTATTTGCATTTATCGTTTCTAAGCTGATATTTAATGCTTTCTGTTTTCATTTGTTTTTAACTGTTGCTCTTTTTGTATAACTGGACAAATGTTTTACCCTGTGAGAGACAATATCAGGGTGTTTCCAAAGTAGGATCAGTGGGGTTTCATAGCATAACATGTCTCATGAGATCTGAAACAAACATGTCATGGTGTCAAACTTTCAGAATCAAAGATCAACGCTCTATTTGTAAAGCCCCCTATTTGCCATGGTAAAAGGAAAAAATCCATCATGGAGGAGAATGAGATAATAGTGTCTCACAGATGCAGAAGAAAGGAGACCAGGATGTTACGTAGCAATATGATGACTTGTTTTGCGTAAGGACACATGTAACAGACTGAATGTTCTCACTTTTGAAGATTATTGTATGCCCATACCCCCTACTTTTGATTGAAATAATGGGTTCATGGCCTGGTGATTAGGAATGTAGGACATCATGCGCTGAAGTCGAGGTAAAATGAAGCAACCACCGACACATCGACCATCACAAATTCATAATGTTTTACCAATGCGAGAGGATCCGTGGGGATTTTTTATCTGACTTCCACTGGTTGTTGAAATAATACATCTGCAAAATGCAGCATTGTAGCAAGTGTCAGAATAAAATAAGTGGTTTGATTCAATGTAAAAAAGACAGCTCCAACATTTATAAGCAGAGATAAATAGTCAAAAGAGATGGTGACTAAAAGAAGACCATAATAATGACTTGTTTATCCAACAAGAGACTCTGATTGAAGGATAAATGCATTTAAAAAAAAGGACTTGGATACATACATCATAGATTTTTTTAAATACATTTTAAATACAAGAGTTGTCATCGGAAAGGAGATCTTTCTAAAAGCATAGTTGATCAACAGCAGAGTGAATGGGCTGCTTACAAACATCAACCAGAAGACTTTTCTCTGCCCACTGCCTAGAAAAAACAATGGGTAAGACATGGCAGTCAGCTGCAATATGGCAGAAATAAAGAACAGGTGGTGGAGCGGGTTGTCCATTAATCTAAAGATTCAGTGGTTCGATCACTGGCTCTTTCACAGCCAGTACAGCCAGCAGTAACTGTAGCATTGAAACAGCATTGATAGTAGGGGTGTGGTGATAACAGTAAGGACGATAACAGTCATATTTAAAAAAGAAAGAAGATTTTCTTATGTCACTTTTGTACATTTTTTATTACATTTTTCTCAACATTTCTACACTCATATATTGAGTTTCATTCATTTGGCATTAAAGAGACATACTGCAAGCTAGAAAAAGTTAAAAGATTTTAGAGATACCTAAAATAGCGTTAATCCTTATTGTGATTTATCTGGCCACTATAATTGCGTAGTAGATATTATATTGTCACAACCACAGGAAAAGGGTTTGGATTTGTCATAGCACGATTATACAAGTTCTGCCCTTGAATCTGTAAAGGTTAGCTACACTGCCATTGTGAATCTGAAGTCCTCTCATACTCAAAAAAGTGGGTAATCGTTGTGTAAAATCCTGTGAACTGTAGAACCTAGTATTTGATATGCCCTTTCTTCAATTCAAAAACAGAGTAGCTCTCAAACTCATATGACTCCTATCATCCAGCCCAAGCACCACACTCACTAGTTTGTTTACTTGTTAATTTATCTTGTGAAAACATATCAACAACTATCCACGGAAATGCAATCATCATTGCATGTGTAAGTCACTTACAAATTGGCAGTGTATTGATACTCAGTGACACATTGCAAATTATGATGGATGTATTGGCGCAATCGATATCCATTACAGCCAGGAAAACGTAATCATATCTAATAATGAACTATGAATGTTGCATACATACATATTCCATCTTTTTAGGACCAAGTGAGGCCATACAGGGTGCAAAGTTAGAGTACATAAAGCACAATAGTGAGCCCTGTAAAGTGCTTCCTAATTACAATGCTCACTGGCTCCTGCTTGAAGATGTTTGGGTCTAAGCCTAGTTGTTAACCCTAATTACATCCCACAGCTGACAGGGGTCCCATTCACATGCAAACACTAATTCCCTTCACAGTCCATTGGTTTATGACAAGAGCTATGTAATTACATGTAAAGCCTGCAATTGTGCGTGAAAAAAACATCAACGTGCTTGAATTGTGTACAATTACTCCATTACTTTATCAAGTGAAGGGGAAATGATTCCTTGACAAGCCAATGTAACAGAAATTAGAGACCAAACAAGTGTTCTTATTGAACTGTTAGAGGGTCTCAAAGTGCAACTGAAATAATAGGTACCAAATGATGGTTTTTCAGTCTCTGAAAAAGCCATAAAATCACATGCACTGCATCAATATAATAATATCAGCTCAATTCTTGACACCAATAGCAGCCATATTAGTATTGGAATGAGAACACTTCAGTCCCACTGTGCGACACTGAGGAAACAATCTGAGGTTTGTCCTCTTTTTAGCTACTGCTCTTGTAAAAAGCAGACATCCTCAGACATGCACTTGACTTTCTCTGTGTCCGAGCAACAGAATCCCCCAGCGTTGGCTTCAATGAATTACAATTATTCGCCTTCTATCGTGCTTTCAGCTCTTCAATCATCATTTCAAGTATCATCAGAAATGCTGCACTGTTTCCTCCATGTATGAGAATTTCAGCATATAACATGCATAAATGTGTGAAAATGCTTGTCTAAATCCTATTTTTATTGAAGTTATTCTGTTGAACAAATGACTTTCTCCCTCTTTAAAAAAAAAAATGTTGGTTTTCCTTTCTATGCAATAACATAAAGCTCGCTTTATCAATCATCTTCATTTTTAAACTCACTAAAATATGCTACAGTGTTGCAACTTTCAGAAACTGGATTAACAAGAAAGCCAAAAATGTACTTTATAACCTTTATACCTTTGTTTTGAAATAATGACAAAAGACTTGCTGAGTATGAGAACCCACTCAATAATACACAGTTTAGTTTCTTTGTTCTAAAATATCCAGACTGGAGTCTGGTAACTCTTTTGTTGCCCGCAGCTATAATTACTCATTGCTATAATTAAGCAGCAAGTTTGTGCATGTCTCTCTTGTCTTCAATCTTATTTTTATTTATTTATCAATGTGATAAGAATTGCAATTTGCCTGAGAATAAATTGTTCCATAGTATGTAACAGTGGGGAAATCAGCCTATTAACATGTGTGTGACATTTATCAACAAAAAGCAGGACACTTTATCTCAACATGAGTTATATATCTGTCCACTAACATAGAAACCACAGGCACTACATTGCATGCATTCGTGTGCATTTAACACATTCATAAAAAATGACTGAAATGAGTGTGCCATCAGAATACATTATTGGCAATTAGAATAACAACAGGTATCTTTGAGACAACTTCTGAAGTATGTGAATGACAATAGGGAGGCTGTGGTGTAGTGGACTAGTACGTTGGTGGTCGGATCAGGGGAGCACAGGTTCAAACCCCAGTCTGCAGTCAGCATGTCGTTGTGTCCCTGGGCAAGACACTTCACCCCAAATTGCTCCTGTGGGGATTGGCCACAGTATTGAGTATGCAAGTCGCTTGGATAAAAGCATCTAACAAGTAACTGCAATGATAAAGCTGTTGTTTTGTATATGTAAAATGTCCACAACACTCAATGAGCAGTCAACAGAAGAAACCTCTATGGAGCACCATTCACATTGCATGATTCTAAGCAGGTGTAATGGACACAATCTTAGTTTGGTGTGTTAGCTACTTCTATTTCTCCAAAATAGCAGGATGATGATGGTTAACCCTGTATAACTGCTGCCAATTGCATGGCAACCCAATAGTTTCAAACTAAAAGTGTCATCCTACTGGGGCTGGTAGAGAAAAACTCTCATAGGATAACCTCGTCAGCATACTCTATCCTTGGAGATTTATCATCCTTTAGTTAAGATTATCAGGCTGGATCAAAGTGATGGATATAATGATATAGACATGCACAGTAATACATAGGGCTGCTAGCATGGTCTATGGTTTGTTTTAGGCACTACAATCTGGTCTTGGTTAGCAAATAATTGTTGTCATCGTCTTTCGTACCCAAGTTGTATGCTGTGTTGATTCATTCATTCACCTGCACCTTTTAAAACTAAAGGAAATATATGTCAGACAAAACCAAAAATGAGAATTGATTTCTATATTTACCATCTTTCCTGTTAAATGCATACGCTTGTAGGTTAGCATATAGCAAAAGCACACCCAATCTTCCAACAGACAAATGTTGTGATGAATTAGCGTGATAACGAATCTGCCTGTTCGAGAAACTCTAATTGATTTGGCAGTTTCATTTTTGTCCTGGCTGGCTAATTATCAATTTTCAGGAAGACAAAAAAGTGAAACGGCCTTGCTGGTAATGATGGGACGGAGGGAAAGGCAGTCTCCGAAGAATATTGAATGAAATGAGAGACACTGAGTGAAATGTCAATTCAAGTCGACGGTTAACAGAATGACAAAGTACTTACTACTCGCAACGGGAATGCCGGATGAGAGCTGAAGGGGTGACATTTGAGTCGAAACACTGAATTGTGACAGCTTCAGTACAGTTTTTAATGCTCAACTGGAAAAAAACCTGAACCGAAATGCCCAGAAACCTTGAAAGGTGGGTCATCAGTAATTCGTCTGTCCAGCTTTATTTGGACATGCATTGCTGACTGCTACTGTATATAGGAGATCTTTTAGACAAGTTAGTTTTCTTTCTGCTTGTGAAAAATCCCTTTCCATCACTGATACCATAGAATATCATTTACTATGGACCAAGTGGTGAAGCTACAGCATTTCAATTTAAGGTGGTCATTGTTACATCAATGCTTATTACAGCTTTATCTTAAGCCTTCCAACTACGAAATTATTCTCTGCTTTTCATGTGAGGAATCCGATCGTCTCATTTATTTTGCTTGGATATATTCAAATATGTCATGTCTTTGTCGCACAAAAAACTAATGAGAGCCCTTGTATTTCAGACCCACTTTTCATGATCTAAGAAAATATTGTTTAAATCCCGATATGATTAGAGGAGAGATTCCTCCTAATGAGTTCACAAACCCTTAAAAGATTTGAAACATACCCTGAAGACTTTGGTAGAAGAAGAGTTTCTGTTCGAAGGAATTCATATGGCTGTAATCTGTTACAGTAAAATAATAGAAGCAGCACATGAAGACAGGCTTTGAGATAACTAGATAAAAACTATAAATGCCGCCGCATAAGCTTGTCACATCAAGTTGATTGACAATAACGCTACATCCACACACAGCATTTCAAAAATCTTGAAAATCTTGGAGCTGGGCGTGTCTGAAAGCTTGGGGATTTTTTGCGAGCAATGCGACCAACAACCAATCACATGAATCTCCCGCCCCCGACATACAAAGCAAAAAACCCCGGGGATTTATGCGAGCAATATATATATATATATATAAACTCCCCTAACAGGCGAAAACCTACCAGTTTCACCACTGTCTCTGCCACCTCCTCCATGCCTGGTTCCTCCGGTTTGTATCCCGGTAAATAGTCTGGTCGTAAAGAACCGGTGTTTGCTCCCGTAATTTCTCGTTTGGAATGAGGAATTAAACTGCGGTCTGGCTCCCAGCTTGCACGTGGTTTGATTGGCTAGCGCTTGTACTGTCAGATTTGCATACACGGATTTGATTGGCTGACGCTTCCAGCTCAGCTTCAAAAGTTGAACATTGCTCAACTTTGAATCCTGAAAAATCCTGGAAATCCTGAAAATCCGCTTCGCTCCCCACAATGCAGTTCGGCGAAAGCGAGGCAAAGTGACGTCATCCCCATTCAAAGTCATGGGCAGAGAAGCGTTGAAGCGGTGGAAGTTTGTCTAAAGCTGCTGTGTGGACGCACCGTAAGCGGTATACAGTATGTGTCAACAGGGGGGGAAGTGTAGAGAGATTGAGCAGTGGTGCCAAATAGAAGTTACTGTTAAGGTAGAAAATAGATTAACCTCACGAATAACCATACAAATGGATGAAATCCACCAACAGCTTCATAACCTTGTGTAAGCAATATGAACAGAGTTTATCATAACATGGCAACAAACAAAAAATACCTTTCCTTTTAAGGTTTCAGTTAATTTGTCATCCAGAAGTTCAGACAAATTGTCTAAGCTGGAAAACATGCTAGGGATCCATATAATCATTTAGCAGGAAGTATAATACCAACATTTATTACCAAGCACAATGGGGTTCAAATCCTTTTCTTGACATGTTCTCCATATTGGCCAATTAGCATCTGGCTGGTAGCTTGTGAGACTCTGTCAGCAAAATGTGGTTCCGCAGAAGGGATTTTTGAGTACATTGGTGTTTATATGTCTTTCTCTCGGTCTGTGGACAGATTTAGTGTTTGGTTAAAATTGAAATGTAAACCGACTTTGAACTCTACCCTTTGCCTAAGTTGGCGTTGTGGTGGTTGATGGTAAAAATATGGAAATAAAAAGAAGGTATATTACTAAAGAGGGGGATTATAGGCATAATATTGTGCATAAGACTCACATTGTGTTAAATTAAATCTGCAAGGAAACCTCCTTAGAACCACAAGTATTAAAAAACTAATTTTTAGAGCAAATGTTTTTCTGTATGCTAAAAATGTGTTTTTTAATACTTGTGGTTCTCTAAGGAGGTTTCCTTGCAGATTTAATTTAACACAATGTGAGTGCTTATGCACAATTATGCTTGGTGTTTATTGTGTCTTATTACTCATATGGGGGTAATATGCTCTAACGATAGATGTTGAGTGTTTACAAAATCTGTGACCTGGGGCCTCATTAATAAAGTTTTGCGTAGGATTCACGTGCGAAGTTGGTTTACGTACTGTAGGACAAAGCTAATAAATACGCACAGAATATTTCCACTTTAAAAAACACTGCACGCACGCCCTACGCCGGTTTCCTTTTATAAAATCACAATCAACTCGAAAATGCTGCGCAGCTTTTCCGGGCATCGTGTAACGCCCATATTTAACAATAATAGTCAAAGAAACGCCCCGTAAATTTCATTTTGACTGACTGCATGAAGAAGATCGCAGGAAATTACGACTGAACAGCTAAAAAAGACATTTCACACCGTATCAGATTTTGGTTCTTTTGGGGAGAATAATCATATGTTTGGATGCAGTTTGAACCTGAGTAGCAGCATGAAGGTCGGATTGTCACCAAAATAAATAAATAAGTGGTCCGAAAAAAGTTAATGACAAAACAATACAATAACCTCAGGGGTGTTCTCAATGTCGAGGACGCTTGCTTGGTAGCACATGTCCGAGTCACTTGCTTCAGAGCGAGGCAAGCATCCTTCCTATCCTCGGAAAACAAAGAATTGTGGAACAGGCTAACAGGTGCGTCATATGAGAGGCTCGCCTTAAATGGAGCGCTATTTCGCCAAATTTGGAAATGGGTCCGTGCACAAAGCATTGTGGGGGATTTAAGAACGCGTAGTCTACACAAGTGCAGCCTCGAAATGTCTCGCTACGAAGTACGCCGGCCTCGGTATAATTCCAAGTATGCCGGACTTTGGAACAGTCCTTCGGCGGCACTCAATGACGTAGTATGCTTGAAATAGTGGCTCTGGAGCAGCCTTCCTCGACATTGAGAAACACCCAGTGTGTTTATGCCGGGGACAGGAGACACCCCCTTGATGAGAAACTGTAAGAAAGGATCGGTGAATCCCTCCGGAGTGGAGTCATGATGACTGGATCTGAATTTTTTTCGTGCAGTGTTCCAGCTGCCGCCCGGCACGTTCATGTGACGTGTTCAATACTACATGAGTTCTACTTTTACCCATGGATGCACAAAAATAACTGATTATATGATTATATGAATACTTTCGTGATGTTTCAATTCGGCCATTTTGTCTTCATCCGTCAATGAGCAACTCTCATAGGAATTAACGAGGCCTGCCTCCCACGCTGTATCCAGTTCTTATTATACATCCATGGTCTCAACCCCCCAGCAGCAACTCCCCAGCAGCAACTCTATCCACCAGTTAAAGGAAATAAAAACAAATGTGTTGTGTTATATTAGCTGTACTTACCAAATATGGTGTTCTTAGTTTCCATACCTCCTGTGTTTTACGAGTGACTTATCAAGTATTGGCGAACTGCACAAAACATGATTAAACATGATGGTATAAACCATGCTCGTATCTAAAACCTAGAGAAAAGCAAAACGGCGTCAGTTTTAAAGTAATTCTGTCCTTCTGCTTACCGCATCATTTAGAGAATACATTCATAACATTAACACAACATAATCGAGGGGTTTAAATAACATATCTGTATTTATTTATTTATTTATTTATTCAAGTTAGCCTATAGATGTGTTTGTGTGCACTGAGGAGTTAAAAAGGCGTTGTTTAATCATTTTAAGATTGGCCTTAATCAATTTTTGAAATTAATTCTTCATATATGATTAATGAGAGGTAACATTTTATTTATGGTATTATTTCCACATATTTCTCTCGATTCTCCCTTCTGCCAACGGTGTCGCAGTTTCTCGTCTCTCCTGTTTTTGTGCGTACCGCTTACGAATGAGTCAGAGTGTGCGTGGAGGACCGCACATTTTCCCGTCAAGTTTTTTTTTATAAATCGCAAAGATGCTTAGAAACTGGCGTACGCCATCTTTTGAGCGTACGCACCGTTTATAAATGAGGCCCCTGGGGTTAGGCTCTTTCTTGTGGATCAGTATTTTCATCTTTCCTTACAGGGGGCATACATAAAATAATAGATGATGGATAATTCATGAAAATTGGACTGCATTCAAAGACAGGATAGAAATCTGATTTATATAGTTTTTTAATCTTCCGATTTTCTCATCATGGGGGGGTCTCCTGTCTCCTGTCCCCGGCAAAACACACTGACACACTGCCAGAGGAAGGTTATGTGTATTTTGTCATTAACTTTTTTCGGACCACTTATTTATTTATTTTGGTGACGATCCGACCTCCATGCTGCTACTCTGGTTCAAACATCCACCAAACAATGTGATTTGTCTCCACCTTCCCAAAAGAACCAAAATCTGACACGGTGTGACATTTTTTTTTTAGCTGTTCTGTCGTCATTTCCGGAGCAGCGTCGGAAGCAACCTTCTCATGTGAATCCTATAAGCAAGGCTTTAAATGAGGCTCCTGGTCTTAATTCTAATATATAGAAAAACCTGAATGTTTTTTTTTTATTATGAGCTTCATTTAGGATCGGATCTGATGACACTAGAACATATCGTATTTCAATAATTTTGATTACCCTGTGGTCCCTTTCAGATCAGGGTTCTTTTTTTAGCCTTTGAACATGAATGATGAACAGCAAACAGGTTTTCTTGTTTTTTTACTGTTTGGCTTTTGCATCAAACCTATATGCTGCTTTCAGTGCTTTCTGCATTGTAAAGTTATCATTGCAGGACTGAATGAAGTGGCATTGTCTCAAAATTCTTTCATTTTAGCAAATATGATTAAGGAAGCTTATCAGAGTTAATATATTGAAATCACTACCTCATAATGGCAGAAACGTT
Organism: Harpagifer antarcticus; assembly: GCA_902827135.1. NCBI lineage: Eukaryota > Metazoa > Chordata > Actinopteri > Perciformes > Harpagiferidae > Harpagifer > Harpagifer antarcticus. Next base: position 2,015,636 of record CADEHL010001118.1, on the reverse strand, counting down.
TGAATTGCACTCATTGCTTCAAGATCTACATCAAAATTGAGCCTACTTGAATGGATATTTGAGTCTTAGAGGTTATTCTGCTAATCTACATCTTGCTAGCTTGGTTTTCATTGTTATGCTAAATAATGAAAACCATCCACTCAAGAACTGATTCAGCTCAGCTGCTTATGTGTTGGACTTGTCCTTGAACGATCAAGGAAGAGACCTCGGACCCCCATCACCATCAAGGGGAAGGAGGTAGAGGTGGTGAGCAGCTACAAGTTCCTGGGAGTGCAGCTGAACAATAAACTGGACTGGACAGACAACACTGATGCTCTCCTCAGGAAGGGACAGAGCAAGCTGTTCTTCCTGAGGAGGCTCAGGTCCTTCAACGTGTGCACGAGGCTGCTGCAGACGTTCTACCAGTCTGTGGTGGCCAGTGTGCTCTTCTTTACCGTGGCGTGCTGGGGTGGAAACACACACGCTAGGGACACTGTCAGGCTGAACAAGCTGGTAAGGAAGGCTCTCTGTCGCGGAGTAAATCTGAACAATCTGGAGGAGGTGGCGGAGGGAGGACGAGGAAGAAGCTCGACAGCATCCTAGAGAACCCCTCCCACCCACTCCATGCAGAGCTAGTGAAGATGAGGAGCACGTTCAGCCACAGACTCATCCCCCACAACAACGCACCAAGCGCATCGGACAGTCCTTTGTGCCTGTAGCCATCAGGCTGCACAACAAGGGGTTAAATATGAAAAATAAATCAAATTAAATCACTGGTCATAAATATACACTGTCTCCACAACCCATGTTAACTTGTCACTTTAACTTATTCCGCACTTTAGAATTCAGATGATGACAAAATATGTAATATGCTGACAGTTATTTTACTCTTATTTTATTCATCTTCTATTTTCATAGTCTTTTATTATTACTATCATTATTTCCTTGATTTATGTTATTTATTATTTATTTTAGATTGTATTGATCTGTGTGAATCTTTGCTGTACTGTTTTTTTTTTCACGCTTACCCTGTTGCTGCTTTGTACAAACTGAATTTCCTCTCGGGGATTAATAAAGGTTCATCTTATCTTATCTTATCAGCAGTTGTTGCTCAAGTTTCTCTAAAACTCCTTACTGCATGATCTTTTTCTATCCTTAATTGTCTTTCACCACAGACATTGCTGGATGATTGACACTTTTTGCAAATATGCAGTTTTTTTCCAATTAGAACATCCAATGCAAACACTTGTGACAGCCCAGTGAGAGACTGCATTCAATCAGATACGGAAATGTTGGTGCACAATCCACCATTCATAACTGATCAGCCATGCGGCACAGCTTTGCATTTTCTTAAAGTCACAGTTACAAAATATACATTTAGGACGCCATGTATGGTTTCCAAAGTTAACATGGCACTAGTCATTGCTGCAGTGTAGACCTGTGTGGACAGACAATTTCCATTATTCTGTTAATAATGTCCTGCTTATGCAAATAGTTAAATGATCCACTGGTGCTAAATCACTATTTTGCAGGAAAACAAAAGAAGAACATATTTTGGCACATTTCCATTCATCAGTAGAAATTAAAACAAGTAAAAGGTTCACATACCGAAAGGACTCAAATTCAGTATCAGCCATTACTGTGGGAAATAAAGATTATAAATTGATGGTTATTACCAGCTTGGATTTTAATCCTAAATGAACTACTTTAGTAAGGAATGACAGAAGCCTGATCTTGAATCTGCGATACATTATCTAATCCCATTCGCCATCACCTGTCACCATTTATCACCACTTAATCTCCTTGTGACTCTGCTCTCACTTTCACTTGTATAACTGTTTTAAGGATTAGGTGTCAAACCTTATGGTGCAATATTGTGAAACATGAAGCCTGTTACATGACATGCTAGAATGCACACTGGATGACCCTGATTGCAGTCAACTTGGTGGACTTGTGGATGTATTGTGAATCATATGTGGCATATGATAAGAGATGTTGCAAACAGTTTTGATATAAATGCAGGCAAATGTAAAATAAACAGAATTGATACAAATATTTATTAAGATTCAGTGTTATTTACACACTTAAAGGAGGTAATTATCTATAACATCCATGCAGTTAGAACAAATGAAAAAAGTGGCTTTTATTACCCCAGAACATTTATGAGAATCATCAGGTTTTTGAGCCATTATTAAACATATTAACTGTGACATTTATCAAACCAATCTGGTGATATTTGTCTGTACAATCAATGACCATCATAAGCTTATTTGGCACATGTTGCCTGTAAGCCAAAATGTAAGTTTATAATGCCTGGAAATGGGGGTGTTGGTTGAAGCTGCTAACACATTTAGGATTTCGATTTTTGTCGTTTACATTTCATGTGTATTAATGGATGCTATTTTCAATCACAGATTTAATCATGCTTCAAAACGGTGTGAATTTTATCACCAAAAAAAGGGTTACGGGGGGGGGGCACATATTCATTTCTTGACAAGCTGTTTTTAGTCAGCCGCAGTGGAAGTGAATTCTACAGTAGGAAAGGTGCTTCAAATGAATGTTAATTAACAACTGTCTCTGGGCTTTGGAGTTGAACCTTTTCAATTTTTCCAACTGTGACTCTTGGTCAGTGAAGGTGTGCCTAGTGCATTATTGAGGGTGCGCTCCAGTGGTGCTTTGATTCTATGAGCAATGGACCTCTTAAAGCAGATAAAAAGTTTGAGAGAGGGAAAAATAGAGAGAGAGAGAGTCTCTCCAGAATGCTTTGCCATGAATCCATATCAGCTTTGAAGTTCAGAGGCCTAAGTTCTGAAGGTAATTAAATAGTTATCACAAAATGTCCCAAAGTTAAAAGGGAGATATGAAAGCATGGAAGGGGAAAAATTACGCTTAGAAGTCATAGTCCTTAAAAAAAGATTGTGAACTGCTAAAAACTGAGCTTGAATTCTCATGCAAAATAACCTCCTTTTGTAAAGTCTAGCAGGCTTGCAGGATATCATTAAAACATTATTTGTAAAACATAAATCAGAGAATATACTCTGATACTGACTGTAATAAAGCTTTCCAATACATCATGGACCCATCAACCAGACAGTCATCTATCTTTAAAGTTTAATTGCATGTTACTCATGGGTAATGGATAGTGATTCAAACTGAGGAGAAACCTTGGGCAACTTCTTCAACAAGTGTCTTAATCAATATTATATGGTAAACAATCACAGCAGCCAGGGGAGACTTTCGAGGTGTGGGCGTCGAAGAGCAGATGGGGTGAAATAAATTGTGAAAACATGAACTGTACAACAGATGTTTGCAGCTACAACAGGAAAAAGTTTGAAAAGTTTGTTGAGATGGCAGAACCAACTGGATACTTTTTCAATACTTTGGTCCAGAGCACAATATATTCAAGCAACTACTGACCAGATCTTCATTTGAATGGTTGTGAACTTTTATCGGCCAAAGGCTGATTATTAAGGACTTAAGTCACTTCATGTCCTATAGGGGCATCATGTTCATGGTTAAATTCTCCTATCGAAAACACTTTTCAAGGTAACAAAACAAATCTAATTTCCGTGTATTTTGCTGTTGGACAAACACAGGCCCGAGGGGATCAACCCTGATATTTTCTCAATCCTCTAATATTTTCTTTTGGGCCATTATCAGGCCAAACTTTGCCCTTGTACAAATTACAATCTGATGACAAGAATGTCACATCACTTATTTTAACATTATACTCCTAAAGGATCAACCACTCTCTGTTTTATTTAGCAGCATCCTCGGGCAAAGCATCAAGTTGCATGTGTGATATACACAGGCAGGCCCTCATTGGGATAATTCCTTTTAATTGTAATGTCCCTCATGCAGCACAAATTAAAAGAAAAGCCCCCCGCTGGTTTCATGCTCACACAGACTTTTAGTGTTGGTTGTGAATTGAACCACCATAGTGAATAGCACCATTTATTATAAGTTAAAGGTCCCATGTCATGGCCATTTCTAATGATCATAATTCCATTGTTGAGGTCTACTAAAATAGATTTATATTGTGCAATTTTCCAAAATCACATTTGTTTCTCATACAGCATCTCTGTATAGTATGTGTATCCACTCTCTGTCCTAAACGGCTTGTTGGAGCTCCTGGAACTCTAACACATTTTCTGTGTTAGAGTTTTACTCACTACAGCAGTGGTTCTCAAACTTTTTCTGTCAGGCCCCCTTTGGAGAAAAAAAAAAGTCGGGCCACCCCAACACAAATAGTCAGGCTCAGTGGTGGCGCCAGAGATTTATTTTGGGTGCTGTGGGGTAGCTTGACGTTTCATAGAGGGTGCTCAAACATTTAGGGTTTTCCATTAATGTACCTGTCGATACAGTGGAATTTTCTACTGCAACAATCCCCACGCATATACACAGTGTACCCGCGACTGTTACAATGAAGGCTCGATAATCAGCTCACGGCATATAGGTGTAAGCAGGGGTAAAGTGCTATTTTTATAGGTGTGTGTGGACCTCACATAGGGGGGTCCAGGGGCAAGCTCTCCCAAGAAGATTTTTAAATATTGAAGTTAAAAGCATCAATCTGGTGCACTTTGAGAGCAAAATTAAGAGATCTATGGATACATCTCTCAACACCCATATGAAACAGAACTGTAAACAGATGTACTTTTTCTTTATGGATATTTTACAAATCACTCCCCTTTTAAACTTTATTCTTTTTTTAATGTCATATAGTATTTCATACCTGTTTTTAATTTATTCTCTTATTTTTTTATAACTATAATGATCATATAAATGTGTGCCTTGGAAATAATTGTTTACATTAATGGTGACCAAAACGTTTGAGACCCACTGAGATAACACTGAGAGTCCTTTAGCTCATTGAGTCTCTCAGTCTGACAGGAGAGGACAACTTTGTTGTTGAAAAAACTCCTTATATCCGTTAGCGTAGCTCGCTAGCACCAGAAGCTAACAAGAACAATCTCCGGTACCGGTGCGCTCTCTCTCGCTCGCGCACGCACACAAAATAGCTCGTTCCACACACACAGAGCCGAGCTTTAATGAAACACAGAGACCTAGACGTAATAGTACTGTACTGTATCATATTATTTTCAATCAATAATTTTTCAAAATATGATTTTTTTTTTTTAATAACCATGTTTCCCCCTGGTCTTTGCGCCCCCTGTCATGCCTCTGCACCCCCCTGGGGTGGCGCGCCCCCCACTTTGAGAACCACTGCGCTACAGGGTGTACTTTGAGGGTTTGTGACTTTGCAGACCGTTTACATGCATAAAAACCGGAATGATATGGGACCTTTTAAAAAGGGGTTTTGCAAATGTTTTCTGGGCATGCTGCTAAGGAAATTATCTGTTTTGTCTACACCTGTATAGTTACTGTCCTGCACTAGTATTGTGGTGACATTTTAGCTAAGTGAGTCAGCTATGTACTCAATCCACACAAGAAAGAGACGCAAGTAGGAGATTGAAGCTTTACAGTATGACTGTGCATGAGGGAGGGAGTGAAATCAAAGTGTTAATGGCTTTAGCCCTGAATAAACAGTGTAAAGGATCATGTGTACATAGAATGTGCGGGATTCCAACCTAAACTAGGTTTGCCTAGTGTTGACATCCAGTCTCGTTAAATGTCTCATAGTGCTCAAAAACCCATGCCAATTACGTAACTTCCAAAACCACATTTTCAAAAATCCCAACTACTTGAATGATTGTAACTATCCAAGTTGTTTAAACCTCTACCGATATGGCAAGGCAAGTTTCAAGGTCAAGAAAAAATCAAACTGTCAGTGTGCTTCTTACACTGGTTGTAAAAAACAAATTCCCCTTTTGGGGAATTTATCGATCTTTTCGAACTATCATGACTTTTACTCTTCCCGAGCATTCACATCTACTAAATGGACTTTTGAAGGGATTGTCTGTTTGAGAAATGTGTTATACAAAGGCCGTGCTGTTGTCTGCAGCAACGACAAAACAGATCTGTTGAAATCTATTATGGTTTGGTTGCTATTGGGCCTAATTCACGCTGCTCCGGAAAACAGCCCAATAATATTGTCAACAACCATCGGATGCTCTGCCCTTATCTTGAACCTTATTTTCTCATCTGTCTATCAACAGCCATGCAGGCTAATTAACTAACCTTGAAGAATAAAACATGTTGCTGCAGTTTTGTATCCTTCAACTACTTCTGCTTGTTTACTATTTTCAGGATCAAAGTGTAGAAAACCTTGAATTTTGTTATTTGACTTTGCTCTGTTGTACACCTTTCGTACTACAGTGTGTTTGAAGTCGTGTGGCTGTCCTAACAGAGGCCTGTACTACGAAGCTGGTTCAACCTCACCTGGATATGTTTGAGTTAGCCGGTTGGCCTAATCCAAAACATACACGCTCTCGCTAAACTGTACTACGACGCGGGTTATCAAGTGGATCGCTCAAGCCAGCTGTGTCCTATCTAGTTTGGTGCGCGTTCACATGAAAGGGGTGGTATTTGGAGCATTCGACCAATCACAAACATGGACAAGCGTACTGACAGCGCAGCGCGTCATACTTCCTGAATGAAAAGTCAACTATAATATTAGACATATGAAGAAGTTACACTTTAAACATCCATGACTTAAACACTTTATCCAGGATAAAAGCCACATAGTTGCACCTGCAAGGTGAATACAGCTGGTAAAAGAACAAGTGTTTGAATGCGTACATTAACAGGTTTATGATATCACTGCCCCGTCTAAGACACGAGTGGATCTGACTTTAATTACATTTGACTCGAGTGTTTCGTCAACTTAATGGTGTTGCTTAAAATAATACTTCTGCAGACAGTATGTGACCACTGTGAGTGTTGGACGGCCAGATATGGCTCAGCTGACTCAGATAAGGAAATATATGATACATTATGATGTGATATGCCGCGGGGACTGTACTGTACTTTGATCCGGTTACTTATGTTGTGGCAGATATTTAATTAAGCTTTCTTAACGCTAATGTTATAATAGTCAGTTTCCCTGAAGTTAGCCGGCCTAAGCGAAAATCCTGCTTCGTAGTACAAGCCTCAGTGTCCTATTTCAGAGTTTGAAAGCCATAAATAGAACTTGTTGATTCAAAATAGTTTTCAGTCAGAATAAGGCAATGGACCAAAATAAAACCTTTTAATGGTGACTTGTTTGTTCAATTTCAGAATCTGTTTTAATTGTATTGGCTAGAAGGTCTATAACTTGTCATCCTGAAATTGAACTCTGACATTTTGCATTTATCATTTCTTTAGATAATTTAAGATTATGCACTCATAATTACGAACCTAATGCAGTGATTGGAACTATTGATTCTTCTGATGCAATGTAAAAAAGAAAAGCAGCAAATAATTCAATAAGTATTTAAACTACATGGGCCAGTGCTCAAAATCTCAAGTACACTTAATGTCAGTTTGAGTCATTTGTTTTCTGGCAAAGTTGTTTCACAATTTTCCCACATAAGGTACAAATATCATCAGGATGCTGAATTGAGAGCACGATCAGCAGATATATTAACAATGAAAACAGTTGTTGGTTGCAGCCCTAAAATTCAATGATATCAAATCACTACAAACTTACCAATACATTAAAATGTATGCAATTTTCCTTTATCTTTACAAAGCTGCTAGCATGACTGTTAAATGTGTTGAAATCAGATGCTTGACAATCATGATCATGCTTGATTCTAGTAAAAGCACTAAATCATGAAACTTTAGGTAAAACTTGATAGATATGCAGGTTCTTTGTCTCTATGGAAGGTGAATTGATGTGAATGCATCAATAATATTGTTGAATATTTTCAACAACAACAGTCGAGCTCATAGGACTTAATTTTACAATCCCTTGTAATAATTGTCACCTTCTTGAGTTCTTGAGTGGATGAAGGGGGTAATAACATATTTGGGGTCATCAGGTGGGCATGAATATTTTATTACAACAACAAAAAACATACATACAAAAAGCAGAGACTGGCTGCAGATTGACTAATCCCAAATGTTAGCATGAACAGAGAGAGATCCCCAGTAAGCAGTCCCCAGTTTGGGTCTAATGTCACTGCTTTACCAGTATAACCCCTGCTGCACTCTGGTGATTGATACCTCCCATCTTGAGGTGGATTTCAAGATGTCAGCGATTCTCTTTGATTGACAGCTTGAAATGACTTTCTTTACTCACCCAAAGTGCTTTCTGTCTGCTTCCACCTGAGGATATTGAATCAGTCATTCCTGCTCTTTTCAACACAACACCACACACAAACACACACCACACACACACACACACAACACACACTACACACACAACACACACACACACACCACACACACACACACACACCACACATCACACACACCCACCACACACACACACGTTATGATGTAAAGAACTTCTGCTTTTCTTCCTTCAGTGTGTGCTGGCCTTCATCTGACCTGGACTAATACAACGTTTGTCAATAGAAGGGTTGCAGTGTGGGAGATCCTATTTCTATAGGCCAGCCACGACTCAATCTTAAAATTGAGAAATTTGAAAAGACAAGATCTGGAGGACGTGACTGTATTATCTTATCGAATTGTGTAAAACTCTTCCTTCAGGGTTCTCTCTCTGTCTACACAAAAAGCAATGTCAAGTGGTTTATTTAATGTATAGTTACATTCTCGCCAGTGGCATGGTGTAGCTTCTCATCTAGGGTTTTGCAAGCGGGACCACAGATAATGCATAAATAAAACATCGCTAAGAGTGTATTTTCAGTGTGGGTGTGCAAAAGTGCTGCAGCCTCATCATCTCAGGCATGCTGTAGAAAATTGGCTAAATGCTGATCCAACATTTTGTACAGGCTTGTGACAACTCCTCCACGCCAACAGCAATACTCTTTTTTTTGTTCTCTCACTCTGCTTCCTAGGCAGTTACTCCATTTGCCATGGTAACATCATTTTTCTAGACAAAGAGGAACACATAATGAAGAAAGAAAAATATAAAACTATCATTAATTCAAACAAAAACCCACAGGCTGAGTCAAGATGTAAGTAACCATTTAATTAGGTGTGAGGAATATAAGTGTTAATGTTAAGACTCAGGCTCCGCTCAACCCACTTGCCGGAATAGAAAAACAAACATAATCATTACAGCAATTTATAAAAAAGAGATATGTCTTAGGTGATCTTGAGCCATGAGTCAAGGATCATTCAGTTTATATTAAATTCCATAAAGGGACATTTTTTAAATGAACATTAAATGAAATGACTCTTTAATATAAAATGGCTGCTATTACTGCAAACCTGCGGGAAATAACAACCATCTTTGCAGCTCTATGCAGCTTTTAGCCAATTGAGTCTTATTGTTTTGGGGTTTCCAGCCCATGTAGACTGTACCAAACAGTTTGGCAATGACATTTAGAGAGGGAAGTGAGTATGTTCTGAAAAGTAAAACAAATATTCAAAAAATAGGGAAATAAGAGCATACGCTATATTTAATTGATGCCGAGGTCTCAATCAGGTTTGTGCGCATCATCTTGGTATCAACTACATTATTTTTATTTTAACTATTGCTCAAAATACTTTCATAGTCATAGTTCGAACCTTCAAAGTAATATCAGGGGACCATGCAGTTCTCCTGAGCTCGAGGAAGCGTTTGAATGTCTTTGAGCTCATTGTTTTTGTTCTGTGGGCCCCAACTTGGCTGTTTAGCTCATATATATATATATATATATATATATATATATATAACCAACTGTACATTAATGTGCCTAGTACCAAACAACCACATTGATTTTAAATCCTGATTAAAACACTGATGATTTGAGCAGATTTGTACCACATATAAAATAAAGATTTATTGTTAAAATTAACACTAGTACCAAACGACACCTCAAAAGGAGGGCTAAACGAGGGAGAGTTTAGGGCTCACATTCACCAGGGAATGCAATAAATATCACACCTTTCATGACGATTAGATTGGTAACTGTTGCTAACATTTGTGACAAATCAACAAAGGTTTAAATATTCCATGTTTTGTTGATAGTGAATGTGAATGTGTCTGTCACGGACAAAGGCAACATATTTTTTGTCATAATTCTGTCTATTTATTAGTATATGTGTTAATGGGATTTGGGACCCTCATTTTTAAATGCCTTTTTTACTTTGCATTGCAACTCACCTAAAGGTGACCTATCATGCTATATTTAAATGATATAGTGTATGGACTATACCTATATAAGGTATATTTATACATTTATTTTTCAAAATACCAAACAGATCATTTTTTAGCCATGCCTCGTTTCGCTCATTTTCGCTTATTCCAACCTGCCTATGAAATTCTGAGCAGCAGCTGACCACGCCCCCCTGCAGAAGAGCCGGCGAGAGTCACGTTACCATGCTTGCTGTGTTTACGAGTGTGGAATACACATGTAATCTCAGAGCAATGCATGTGTTCAAGCATATTATCAATTTGATCCCAGAAACTGAAGCAGCGGAGGTTTTGGTGGAGGTGCAAACATCTCGGTTGCAGCAGGACGTTTCTGAATGGTTAGTTGACAAGCTGTTGTCCCTATTTATTTTTACTCTGTTTGTACGATTGGTGGCTACTTATTCCGTCATATTTTGGCTAATTAGCAAGAATGCAATGTGTACAGTTTGTAACTTAGAGTTGAACGCAAACACAGCGATACATATATATATTTATAAAGGGAGACATTCATATTTTCAGCATATATATACAATGGCCTCATTGCGTTTAATAGTTTACAGTCCTTTTCTTTCCAACATCGTTGCAACAACCGTTGGAAAGTTCAATAACATTAGGTGTAAAAAGTATAACTCCAACACCTCAGTTGTCAGCAATGTGTGTTTCATGTGTTTTAAAAGCTCAGTTATTGACTTCTTTCTAAAGGGGTACATGTGCAACTGCGCCACGATGCCTTCTGAACCGGAGCATGTGCTGCATGGAGATACCACACGTAACATTAGCTTCACTAAGTTGTCTGTTTTAGAGAATACATTTTTCACATGTCATTCAATATATGTTTATCACACTAGGTGTAAAGACGGATGCAGGAACTTGAGGACTCTATCCTGTACGTGGACCATCCTGGATTGTGTGCCTAAATGTGTTGTCCCTGCAGAATGCATTGAATTATTTACAGAGCTGAACACGTTGGACTACAGTTGAGGCAAATAGAGCACTGAGTGGTTTTGTTTTGACTGAAATTGTAAAACGAATGCTAATATTGTTCATGGAAATAAATACTGGTGTATATGGCTTTATGCAATCTTTCATTCTGTCATTGTACATGTACTATTATATACTACACAGCAATGGCATAACGCACCCATGTGTATGACAAAAAAAGTCCACACACAACCTTATGCTTTTGAAATCAGAATATTCTTTACCCATCCAAACATGAATAATCACGACACATTTGATATCAACTCGGAACTTTATTGTCAAAATCAACGGTTATTTGAACCCATAAAAAACAGGAGCTTTGTGAGCTGGTGCTGGGGCTTCCATGGACACAGGATCAGAGTGGTGATTCCGGCCTGCGTTGTCCTCTGATCCGTGAAATGTCTATGTTGGGTTCAGACAGCAGCCAAATTGAACCGTTGTGGCATACCCGGCGATGACCTCCTCCCTGTCAGGTTGCTCATAATGGTGCAGGGTCCACAAAGACTTGGTCGAAGATGAGGTCCATCAAGTTGGCCACGTAGCCTGTGCAATGTTAAAAAAAGCACAACAAAAAAAGTGGTTTAGATTAGTAAATGCATGTCAACAACAACATACCAGGGCTTTAGCTCCGTTTTACTCGTGGTGTGTGTCCCCTCGCATACATACATACAGTGTTGTATCCTAACACACCCCCATTTATATTCATGTGCGCAAACAAGTAAACATACTGCAAAAAACGGCATGTCTCATTAGCTTAGCGTAGCTTAGCGTAGCTTAGCTTACAGATCGATGATATATGATCGTTCTTACAGACTACAATCACAAAGCTTTTACATAACGCTGGAAAAAACGGCACTTACCTCCAGAAGATTACGTTTGTTATTATAACTTACTCAATATGATTTTTTAGAGGATACAAAATACTAATACATAGGAGAATAAATACTTGTGTTATCGGCTAGGCTAGGCGTGGCTTTACAGCCTTCACACAGATCGCCATTACGGCAGTCTGAACATGTTCGCAAATGCCTGATAATTAAAATAAAAGACAAAGCAAAGACTGCGGAGCGTACAAAATAAAATGTTACAAGAACATATAAACACCTAACCGATTACTAGTTGGGGTTGAGGCGACATTGATACGGCTAAGCTACATGCTACATGCTACATGCTAGATAAGCTTTATCAGGAAAAACACCGCTAAAAAAAACTTACAGCTTCAGAATTGGATGTGTCCTCACTGGCCTGGTCCCGGATGGTTGGTATTGATCCCGGGTGTAGCATTAGTTTGGAGGCATATCCGTGTTGGACTTGAGAGAAGTTCATAAACATGTCCGTGGTTTAACTGGCTTAGACATCCTGGCAATAGCAGGAAAAAACACAGATGTGACTGGGGTAGCCTGCCGATAGCCTATATGCGAATGAGAGGTTTGGCAATGCACGTGGCCGTGGCTCATTCCCCTGATAGGTGGAGAGTTGACCAATAAGCGGAGTACGTCTTTGTGACGTAGAAAAGTGTCGGAATGTGGATCCATTTTTTTTCAGATCCGTTGCAGCCCCTTTTTTAGAGATTTGGAAAATAGAGAGGGTTGTGTTTTCTTGACAATTGGTGAGTTCCCCGGAACACGGGGACACATAATCATGTATAAAAGACGTACAAAGGTGCATTTTGCATGATAGGTGCCCTTAAGAGTCACCGGTCTCCCACCAAGGATACAGTCAATTGTGCTCGGAGAAAAACAAAACCAAACTGTGTGTGCTTGTGATAAAGACAGCTAATTGGTTCTGCTTCTTTCACAGCTTGTTGATCTTCTTGAATTGGTTGTCCTTTCGGACATCGGCAATTGTTCAATGCTCGGGTTAGTAATTTTGAGCTGTGCAAACGCCAAAGGTAGTACTTCTGCAAAACAAAAAGCGTTTTTTTACTGCTGATCATGTGAGGCCACTTTGACTTGCTGACCACAACACATGTTTTAGCCCCCATACACAACAATCCAAAGTTTCGTTTTAATTAAAGCTGTCAGAAGATATCTGTTATGTGTTATGTTGTTGGGAATAGTGTCCATTCAAGCCCACCCTTAAGTATTTTCTACTTAATATTCCAAGTGTTTTTACTCTATACATACTAAACACACAGTTTGAATAGACTGTTTAGTTAGAACAGCTTGTTTTTCTTTAAATTGCACCATCACTGTAAACAATGTGCAACAAACATTATGAAGCTTCACTTAGAAAGCTACATTAACCTTAGCTAACTACAGTCAAACATGTGCCTATTACAGTTTAAAGCAATTACGAGTTCCAGAATATCCCATTAAGCCTGACACAGTTACTAAACTGCTCAGTATTGAAATTTGTGAATATAAATACATCGTTAAAGCGTTTGTTTTTTGTATTGTTCCTTTTTATAAACTGTTAATTCTGGGCAGAGGCTTTAGTGGGGTTGGACTTTTTACCACCATGTTGTATTTTTGCAACAGAGCTTTCTTAGTTTTTTTTCTCTGTTTGACCAGCATCTGTATCCTGCTGATGCCATATTGGCCTGTCATTGTACACTTATAAGGGTTCAAGAGTAGCACTTCAAACACAATTATCTCAAAAAAAAAAAAAAACGACAGTGCAGGATCGGGCAACAGCCGTAACAGCTGACTAATCAATATTGTGATGAAGAAACTGCTCTTGGTGTTAATATCAGAGAAAGAAAGAAAAAGGCGAGGGAAAAAGTGCATAGTTAGAACTCACAGAAAGGAAAAATATGCCAGCTCATACATCTATATGATAGCAAATATGGTATGTTTATGTATATTATTGTGTTAGATGTTAAGTGGCACCATAAAGAAGCGCGTATTAGTATATCGTTTAATTCTTAAGCCCTTTGCAGCATACCTACAAACCACATTGTAGCCATCTGTAATTGATGAGGAGAGTTAAGCTTCAATCAAGCCAATGAGCCTGATACACTATCAGGTGTGACTGAGGGACAAAGCAGTAAACTCTTTACAAAAAATGAATACAAATTAAATATATAATCATAACCTATACCAAGTACATTTGCATTCACCCAACCAATTGATTAATGCATTCTGATGTAAGGTTTCAGCGTTAGAGTCTGAACTTATTGTTTTGTGTTTATTCTGGGGCCTTGCAGTTTATTTTGATTTGGCTCTGTCCTCTCGTTTATCAGGTGTCATCACTTTCCTGTCATGGTGATCTCCTGTTCTGGATTGTTTGCACCTGTGTCTCCTTAAGTATGTGTATATGTAGCCCAGTTCTCTGTTGTCTTTTGTCGGTTCGTCTTGTCACCAAGTCCATGTCTGTACTCTCTCATGCAAAACGTTGAGCTAGTCGAACCTAGAGAACTAGTTAGTTAGTCCTAGTAGAATCCTAGAAGATCCTAGAAAGTAGATCCCCTTTGTTTTGGATAATAAAAGGATATCATAGGAAGAATCGTGCATTTGAGTCTTTTGTGAGTCCTTCGTGTCGAACGAACCGACCCTACAAGATGGACTCAGCCGATTCCACCGTGTTCAAGACGGCTTTGCGGTGCAAGGAACACGCCTGCGTCAACAGGAGGAACAGCTGACAACAATGAAGCAGGGGGTTCAGGACCGTAAATGCCCGTCAGCACAACTTCCAGTTAACAGTGACAACAGAAATAAATCACCTGGCAGAGAAAATGCGTGACATACTTACGCACCTCGAGGGCACGTCCTTGCTATTCCTGCGGCAGAGTTTTCCGGTCCAGCGGAGGTCGGGTTTGCTGAGATCCCCGTTTCAAATACCCATGCCATCGTCTTCACTCCGCCTCGCTTCACCGGAGAAGTTCTCCGGGGATTCGGGGGAAACTGTCGTCCATTCCTGATACAGTGCGATCTCCACTTCAAACATCAGCCCGCAAGCATTTCCCACAGATCAAGCTAAGGTAGCTTTCATAGTATCTCACTTGACGGGAAGAGCAGGAGCCCTAGGCCAACAGCAGAATGGGCCCCGAGACTCGCCTGTTTGCCAGTCGTTAAGGTTATTCATGGTTTCTATGAAAACATTTTTGACCAGACAGCACCTGGGAGAGAGTCAGCGAGAGCCCTGGTGAACATCAAACAACGGCAGAGGAGAGTGGCGGATTACGCGATCGAATTTCCGGACCCCTGGCAGCGGAGACGGATGGAACTCCGCGCTCTTTTTTGATGCGTTTCTGCATGGATTAGCGGATCCCATAAAGATCAGTTAGCTCCATAGAGTTGCCTGTAGAATTGGACTCACTCATCGCATGGCTATCCGGGTGGACCAACGTCTAGCAGAGAGACGTCGGGAGAGAGGGGAGAAAGCAGCTTCCACTTCACTCTTCGGACGGGATTACAGAGGGAACACTAGGTTGGCGGAGGAATACCCGGACTTCGTCTCCAGAGCGACCAGCGCCCCCTAGCGCCGCGGAGGAACCGATGCAGCTCGGAAGAGCCAACTCACCCCGGAGGAGCGTCAGCGCCGCCTACGGGAGCGGCGGTGTTTTCTTACTGCGTGCCAGCAGGGTCATGTTCTGGCAGCCTGTCCGGCAAAAGATCAGGCTCATCAGTGGGAAGAGGGACGCTGGTGAGCCGAGTGACTTCTTTTCGACCCTTCCTCGAGAAGACTGACTAGGTACAAATGAAACTGAAGGATAAAACTGTAACTCAGATGCATTAATTGACTCTGGGGCTGATGAGAGCTTGTTAGACTGGGAGCTGGCTAAAGAGTTGAACTTAAACATTGTCCTTTTAGATCAGCCATTAGAAGCTAGCGCGTTGGATGGCCCGCCCTTTTATGTACAGTTACTCATCGCACGGAACCCATAGAATTGGTCATAGATCAGGAGCACCGTGAGCATATTAGCTTTCATTTATTTAACTCAGCTCAACAGCCTCTCATTTTGGGGTTACCCTTGGCTGGTTAAACATAACCCCTCACATGGACTGGCTTACAGGAAGGTTAAGGGGTGAGGGAGGTGAGTGCTCTCGTTCATGTTTAGCCTCTCATACAGTTTCGAGTGGACCGCACAGATCTGGGAACTTTAAACAGGCGTCAGATAGGGACAGTGTCACTTCTTACTAAACCGTCTGACTTTCACTGACTTATCCAAAGTGCAGACTGTTACCTGACATTAAGGAGGTTGTGTAACAAGGACACGAGCTACTCCTCTTGCCTCCCCATAGACCGTATGATTGCCCTATAGACCTTCTCTCGGGCTCTACTATATCCCAAAGGACGGTTGTATTCTCTTTCTGGTCCTGAAGGAAGGCCATGGAAGAGTATATCGGATCATCACTCAAAGCTGGCTTGATTCGGCCATCATCATCCCCAGCAGCAGCAGGTTTTTCTTTTTGTAGGGAAAAAGGACGGTTCATTAAGGCCCTGTATTGATTACAGTCCACTTAATCAGATCACAGTTAAGAACAGATATCCCCTTCCACTCATCTCTACGGCATTCGAACTAGTTACAGGGAGCCAAGTATTTACCAAGCTTGACCTTAAGGAATGCATACCACCTTGTGCGCATCCGGGAGGGGGATGAGTGGAGAAACAGGTTTCAATACACCTATGGGACATTACGAATATTTGGTGATGCCTTTTGGACTTTGTAATTGCACCTGCTGTTTTCCAAGCCCTCATTAATGATGTGTTAAGAGATTTCCTGAATGTTTTCTGTTTTGTGTATCTCGATGATATTCTCATCTTTCTCCAGATGAGAATACTCATGTTAACCATGTTCACCTTGTTCTTCAGAGACTCCTGGCTAACCATTTGTTTGTAAAAGCCCGAAAAATGCGAGTTTCATGTGAACTCTGTGGCATTTTTGGGCTTTGTGATTCCCCTAACAAGGTGGAAATGGACCCAGCTAAGGTCAGTGACGTGGAGAATTGGCCCACGCCAGACTCTAGAAAAAAGGTTCAGCAATTCTTGGGGTTTGCTAACTTTTATACAGACGGTTCATACGCAATTTCAGTGCTATTGCCTCTCCTCTCCATGCCCTTAACCTCTCCCCATGTTCAGTTTGTGTGGAATCCACAGGCAGAGAAAATCTTCCTGAACTGAAGAGGAGGTTCACCACAGCTCCCATCCTGACTGTACCTGATCACCACCGACAGTTTGTGGTGGAAGTGGACGCCTCCAACGACGGCGTTGGAGCTATACTTGTCCCAAGGTCAGCGGGGGACAACAAGCTTCATCCGTGTTCATACCTCTCCCGTAAGCTATCGTCTGCTGAGAGGAATTACGACGTGGGAATCGGGAACTGTTGGCTGTGAAGATTGCTTTGGAGGAGTGGCGGCACTGGTTGGAGGGAGCGGAGCAGGATTTCCTGGTCTGGACGGATCATAAAAACCTGCAATACATCAGGAAGGTCAAACGTCTGAACTCTAGGCAGGCCAGATGGGCTTTGTTCTTTAATAGATTCAGGTTCACTCTGTCATATCGACCTGGTTCGCAGAATGGAAAGCCCTGATGCACTCTCCAGAATGTATGATCCTGAGCCGGTCCCAAGAGTCCAGATCCCATTCTGCGGCCAGACGAGTGATAGGGACTGTGACCTGGCCCATTGAAGCCAAGGTCAAACAGGCAAACGTTGGAAATCCGGTCCCAAGAGGGTTCCTCAGAATCGCTTGTTTGTGCCGGAGCAACTTCGAGGGCAAGTTGTTCATTGGGCCCATACGTCGGTACTTACCTGTCATCCTGGAAACAAAAGGACCCTTTTCATGGTGAGACACAGATTCTGGTGGCCGGGGATGTGGAA
Source organism: Harpagifer antarcticus (assembly GCA_902827135.1). Lineage (NCBI taxonomy): Eukaryota > Metazoa > Chordata > Actinopteri > Perciformes > Harpagiferidae > Harpagifer > Harpagifer antarcticus. Next base: position 1,997,727 of record CADEHL010001118.1, on the reverse strand, counting down.
GGATGTTGCAGAATATGTAGCAGCGTGTCCTGTGTGCGCCAGGAACAAGACTTCTCGGCAAGCTGCGGCAGGTCTTCTCCAACCTCTGCCCATTCCCAACGACCATGGTCTCACATTGCGTTGGATTTCGTGACAGGATTACCAACATCGGCAGGTAATACCACATACTCACTGTGGTTGATCGTTTTTCTAAAATGGCACACTTGGTCGCCACTGCCCAAGTTACCTAATGCCAAAGAAACAGCAGAGGGCCATGTTGTCCCATGTGTTCAGGATCCATGGTTTTCCCAGTGATGTCGTTTCAGACCGAGGCCCACAGTTCGTGTCACGTTTTTGGAAGGAGTTTTGTCGCCTAATCCAAGCCACTGTTAGTCTGACCTCCGGATACCACCCACAGTCAAATGGACAAGCGGAGAGGATGAATCAGGATTTGGAGACCTGTTTGAGATGCCTAGCGTCCGAGAAACCCACCACCTGGAGTAAGAGTCTGATTTGGGTGGAGTATGCACACAACACTTTACCCACATCAGCCACTGGTATCTCCCCGTTTCAATGTGTCCATGGGTACCAACCTCCATTGTTTTCGGAGCTCGAGAAGGAAGTCACGGTACCATCAGCCATGCTCTGGTTCGACGCTGCCGTCGGGTCTGGGCGGCAGTTCGCCATATGTTGCAGAGGAGTGCCGCTCGCATGAAGGTATTGGCCGACCGGGAAACGACGTCCAGCCCCCAAGTACCAGGCCGGACAACGAGTGTTGGCTATCTACCAAGGATCTTCCTCTCCATGTCGCCTCCAGGAAGCTGGCTCCCCGGTTCGTTGGTCCTTTTCCCATAGCCAAAGTGATTAACCCTGTTGCTGTCCGTTTATGTCTTCCAAAATCCATCAAGGTCCACCCCACGTTCCATGTCAGCAAGTTGAAACCAGTCAAAGAGAGCAGACTGGTCCCCGCCTCCACGCCCCCTCCACCTCCCCGGATTGTCGACGGGGGTCAAGTGTACACTGTGGACAAAATACTGTCGGAAAGGAAGAGGGCAGAGGTAGACAGTTCCTGGTCGACTGGTAGGGTATGGATTAGAGGAGAGGTGTTGGATCCCAGGCAGCTTCATTGTGGACAAGACCCTTATATCGGACTTCGATAGAGGTCAGTCTCAGGTTCAGGGACGTCTGGAGCCGTCCGTAAGAGGGGGGGTACTGTAAGGTTTCAGCGTTAGAGTCTGAACTTATTGTTTTGTGTTTATTCTGGTGGCCTTGCAGTTTTATTTTGATGTTGGCTCTGTCCTCTCGTTTCAGGTGTCATCACTTCCTGTCATGGTGATCTCCTGTTCTGGATTGTTTGCACCTGTGTCTCATTAAGTATTGTGTATATGTAGCCCAGTTCTCCTGTTGTCTTTTGTCGGTTCGTGTTGTCTACCAAGTCCATGTCTGTACTCTCTCATGCAAACGTTGAGCTAGTCGAACCTAGAGAACTAGTTAGTAGTCCTAGTAGATCCTAGAAACCTTTGTTTGGATAATAAACGGATATCAAGGAAGAATCGTGCATTTGAGTCTTTGTGAGTCCTTCGTGTCACTGATTCACGATATTGGCACATTAAACATCCAATCAAAAGTGTTGTAAATACCAGCTGTTATCTTCTGTTGTCATTAGTCTCATTTTTGCATCTTTATACATATTTTTATATTAGAAATGTAAATAAATAAGTTATATTTTTACCAGCTGTAAGGTCTAAGTGCTAACTATTGGGAACACATTAAAAATAATCCTGCTATAATTTTGATGTTGACAGTTGAACTCACTGAGAGTAGTCGAATGGTTGAATATACACTATTTAAGCAGTGAACTTACAATGTTCCCCCCCTGACCTCTTTTGGGGGATTGTTAGCAGGATACATTGTTTCTCAGTGCCTTTCAAACCTGTAATAAATCAATATCATTAATTTCCATTTCCATGGTTACTGTTTGTTCATTTTAGACAAAACAAATAAGTTGTGTAACACATTTGATGAAAACCACATGTATAGTGCATGAGGGAGGGCATTCATAGTTAATTATTATGCATTATGACTGTTTCCTGAACCACTAAATCAACAGTTATATAATATGAATCAATTATGATGCACCATCAATTAATGCATATTAATGCATCAACTTCACCTACCACCAACAAAAGCCTTACGGTGAAACACATATGATTATATAAGCATACAAAAACACATACAATGATAACGTGACACGGCATGGACTATAATAGCATATACGATAAGGCCATTTCAAAATGGATTGTTAAGGTGTGTATAAATGAGTATTGGTTGCACCCATGAGTCTTATATGTAATGAAATTAAGAGCATGTAAAGGACACTATGATTTATATATAATTGATTGATAACTGGGGATATAATTAATCCTTGAAGATTATATATTTGTGTGAATATTGTTTCTAAATGTGTCTAAGGATCCTCAGCAAAATGAATTAATTATCAAGGTTAATGGTAAAAAAAGTTATAAAAAACAAGTATTTTATTCAAGATGGAAGGATCTAGGTTTGCTGCAGCACTGGCATTTGAGCCAGATCCTGAGAGAAATGTAGTCTTAGAGGTGAAAATCATTGTGGACGAAGAATCATATTGTTAAAGTCCAAGGCAGGGATGCCAGGAAATCATTAGTTTGGCTCAATAAAATATCCACGCTGGATAGAAACAGAGCACTGCGCCGTCTGAGTTATGCCCCTAAACAATCGCCATAATTGTTTGGAGGCGGGCCCCAATAGATAAAAGGATTATTGGCACTGACAACACATGAGACATATCAGTGTGTGATCAGTGTCATAACTGTTCTTGTGTAACAATTACATTATATTTATGCTATCGGGCAAGCGGAGGCCTAAAGCAGATTAAGGGCAGAATCAATGCCCTGAGTCAAAACACTGTGACAGCTCTATTATCCCTAGATATAGCAGAGGCCTACTGGAGTCACATTTCTCTGCTGTCTGACGCACGCACGCACACACACACACACACACACACACACACACACACACACACACCACACACCACACACACACACACCACACCACACACACACACACACACACACACTTTTCTAATCCATCTTTAACTATCTGCAGTGGAGAAGATACAACGCCAGCACTATCACACACATAATACACCGCCTTTAACATTTTCAACGTTTTCCCTCATTCTTTTCTAAGAACTATCCTGCGCTACGTCTGTCAGCATCAGACCCTGTACTGTTGAAATGCTCCAATGTCAGCTCCACATCAGCACTGACAGCAACTTTCATATTATCATACTCTTTAATGTGCACAGGCTCTTCTAGTCCTAAGGTACCCGAGGTGAACAAGAGTTTGCCTGCATTTTGTAATGTAATTATTTGCTTCATTAACCACTTTAGAAACTGTACAGTGGGCTTAACATTATTTAGGCTTTTCCACTGCATATAGACAGTGTTTCTCATTTAAAAATGTAAGTACTTGTTAACTGATTGTATTGGCATCATGGAAAAAAGCTTTGAAAGAACATTTTGTCCTTTGTAAAGGTAAAACAATTGTAAAAAATGTTCATAAGAATTGTAATAATGGGCTATTTATTATAGTGATTAGGTTCAGATGAATTCTCCTAAAATATAGCATAAACATAAACAAAGTCTGCATGAACACTTATTTTGATACATGAAATAAACTTAAACACATTTAGACACACCACAATAGCTAGTATGTACTGTAAGTACTAAGGACACGTTTCACCGCTGTGAATTGATAGTAATCTTGTCATATATAATGAGAACACAGATTTAAAACCATGTGTGTTCTGATAAGAAAATTCCAGCTGGCACTGTAAAGTTTGCTTAGCTTGAGGGCCCTTTCATTGAGTGCCAGGGGGATTAATTTGCATGTCATTTAAAAAAAAAAAAAACTAAAGAATATAAAAGCTTATAAAAAAACGTAGATCTCAATTTCAAAAGAGAACACATCTGCTAAAGAATAGATGCTTACAATTCCACAAACCTTCACAGATGATGGAGTCTTCAAATTGTCACAGTATTCAAAATGGTGCATAGTCATTGTCCTTGGCAAACGTGATGAATCCATAAGTCCATTTCATACTTTCTGCGAGCCCCTTTGTCCTGCATAAAAGCATCTGCCTATTTATATTTCTCATGTTTTTATTAAGACTTTCCTTCCATTTGTCAGCCATTCAGACATCTGTCTCTCCCGCTGCCTGTTGGCTGCGTGATTTAAAATGATATGGGTTGCTAGATAACCACTGAGCAGACTGGAGCCAACAGACAATGCCAAACACACTGGCAAAGCTTAAAGTGGAATCCAGCCACAGAGAATCAATGGTGGCTCAATAGTGCCTCATATCTTGTAGAAATGCTGATATTTGACATGCAAATGTTCTTTGCATTTTTCTTCTCTGTACTGTGATTACTTTGTCATAACAATTTTATGCCGGTATTTTTCATGAATAGTTCATGAAAATCCTTTGTTTGTGCTATGTATTCCTTCAATTTTAAAACGGAAACATACATTGATAAAAGATAAACATAAATTCATGTCTAAAGGAAAAAAAAAGCTTTTTCGAATATGTACAATATCAACATGATAAAGTTATTCATATACAATTACAGACTAACTCATGTTTACCCTGATGTCTAAACAGTCCTTCAGAATCATGCCTGCAAACACACAGGCTCACTAATGAGGCTGTTGACAGTTGAAGTCACACTTCCTGCACAGTTTTTACAACATGTTTGTCACTGCACTGTCAGTTGGCTGCATTGATGAAGTGTAGAAAGCAACACGCTGACGATCACCTCATTCTTAAAAGAACAATGTAAGTGTGTATGTAATGAAACCATGCAAAATTGTCAGTTTATTTGACTGAGCTGTTTTTGAGGATATCTTTGTTATGGTGTACTTTTTCCTTTTTCATATTTGTCTCACTTAAATGCTAAATATTAGCAGATACATTTTTTTTCAGCTGGTATCAATACTTAACTCATTACCCTGAAGTCGATCATCTTCATCACCTCTGTTCTACTTTTGTGAATTGTGCTACGCCATAAAACAATTACCTTAATATTCGGCACTATGCTGGCAGTCCAAAACGAAGGTTCAAGTTATTTTTTAGAGGCTTTTCTTGATCCCTACAGCACTTCAAAGCAATTTAAAAATTGCACTATGCAGTTGTTACATCATCAGCAAGGTTTATCCAAATCTGCATTGTGCTGCAACTATATACGTTAAATTAAACTGTGCATTTTGACACAGTGTACGCCTACGGAATATAACAACTATACTGCCTGAGGACCCAGACCTTCAGGAGGTCCACTCTTAGCATTGTCAGCATGTGGATATCAGTGTGTGGTCATTCAGTAAATTCCAATTTGCACTAATGCACATTATAAACTGAAATAGTAGGGACCTTAAAGCATCATATACACACTTTTTTATGGCCCTATTTTCGTGAGGGGTTTTGAGTTGACATCCAGTTTTTAAGGCTTTATTATTGCATGATAAATTGTGCTTACATGGGTCATTTTCAGATACAATTTGGGCTCATTCTAGGATTGGAACTTGGTTGAAATAATTATGGAAAGTAACTGAGTGCAAATGTGTATAAATAAGTCAGAAAATGTGTTGGTTTGCATGATTTGGTGAAGCTGTATGAATAGAACAATGAATAGAATACATTCATGACATTCTTTTGAAAGGAATAGTTCAGTAAGTCATATTGCATATTTGAAAGAATGGAAGTTGGGCATGAAATTACATTTGAAAGCTACTGACAGAAATGTGAAAAGTTCTCTTTGCCTTGGTTTTAGTTATTGTCCCTAACAGGAGCCTGTCAAGCCAACAGGATCATCATTTGAAAAAATAACCATACCATAACAAACCATAGCAATATGTCGACATTTATTGTTGATGCATATTGTACAAAATGTTCAATTCATAGCCACCATTACATTATGCAGATTGTAGCAGTGTATTGCATTTCTAAATTATAACCAGGATAATATGAAGTGTCATGACAAAAAAAAGAGAACACAAATACATCTTAATGTGGTTAAGAGTGAATTATCTCTTTATATCTGAAAATGTATTTGTATTCAGTACCAAGCCTAGAATTCACAGAGTGAAAGAAACAGCATGCCCAACAGGGGCTGACAGCTCATTTTTTTCGCCCCGGCACCCCTGGTGGGTTAATCCAGCCCTGCTACTGTTAATTATTTGCGATGACTTCATCTTGTCACATTTATTTCTGCGCTGATTTTTTGAATTTTTTTCATCTCCCAGTGAGCTGAGTCATGTCTGTGGAAAAACTGAACTCATACTCACTGCAGCTTTCTACAAATTGGAGTCAGTTATTGCTGCACATGTTGTCTCTGGCTCCACCGTGGCTCCAACTTGTCCGGGCCATTTCAAAAGTAATTATGTAGACTTTTGTCTGAAATGTCAGAAATGCATCTATTTACTGTTATCCAGCCATGGCCATTTATATAATGTATATTGATTTTTAGTAACTATTTCTACTAAATAGAAAACAATATAGTACATCGTTTCAATCTAGCATTAGGCATGTAATTATCTATGTGAAGATAGGTGGATAAGGGGAGTGGAAGCAATTAGAGAAATGAATCATGCCAATAAAAGTCCTCTGCATTAGATCTGAGCTCCTGAGGGAAAGCATTATGGGCCATGAGTCCTGTAAGCTGAAACAAATCACCCTCTACTCTTCCTCTGGCAATTGCCTGCTATCATTATGATCTGGAGTAAAACTATAAGCAATTCTGTCTTCTTTATGTATTGTACGGTCGTCCTGCCCTCCAAACTGGGGTTTCGTAACCTCAAGAACACACTGTCACACATCAGAAATCATGAGCAATCAAGTAATTTTTTTCATTTGCGCCTCATTCCCATACAATAATATCATCTGGCATTTAACAAGCTCACACAAATTAAAGAATGTTAACACTTTAAAACCATTTTATGTAACTTCCTCTGTTGCACGGACAGTAATATGACTGTATGGGAATGGAGCTAGACAAGTTATGACATGCAGCCAAGGACATGGCTTGATTATATATATTTAATATTACTATTTATAAGCATTATATAGATATATGTAATGTATTTCTCAACTGACACCACATGCAAACCATGGCTTAATATCTAATGATTCACAACATAGTATCGATTTAATTAAAGCGTGTAAAATGTACTTCCTTTCTACGAAATAATTCAGCTTTTTAATGTTTTGAAATCCGTCTGCTGTGCAGGTTATAACATATTTAATTACATTATTGAATGATGGTGTGTCTTGAGGTTATGAAACAACAGCCAAAAAAAGGACATGGTCATAAAAGTAGATTATAATCAAAAATAGGGGGAAAGTAAGCCAAATTAGTTCTTAATAAAAATAATCAATACAATAATTAAGGGTGACACAGTGTCAACATGTACCGCTAAGATTAATCATGCTCTTAATGAGTCTCTGAAATGTTTCAGGGACACTTGCGTATCAAGCTGTAAGATCTGTTGGAAGATGGATAAAGCAAATCTATAAAAAGCTTCGGTACAATATGACAGTTTCAGAGTGGACCTTATTAGGCTTCCAAACAAGCTGCAATTGTATTAGTTATGATGGTTGGTTACATTATTAAGTGCAATGAAGCCAGAAGTATAAATTGCTTCAACATTTTAGAGAGTTTGATGCATCCTTATTTGTGGTGTTTTTCCTTGTCCGCTGAAAGAATGTCTGAGGATTGATTACCAAATACAAAATGTTTATTTTTTTGTGAACTGCAGAAAATGCAGAACAGTACGTGTTTGATCAACCATACTTGACTACCCATGCACAGCATTTAGAACAAGCTTTCCAGGGTCAACATATGAATGGACATGGTTTGTGGTAAATGAAATAAATTAAAGGCCACCTCAAATAATATGCATTTTTTATCTTAATTATGTCATTAAAATGTTAAAATAAGTCCGATAGGTTTTGCAATTTTCAGTTATTTTCCAAAGCATGACATAAGGTTGCATCGTGTTGTACATTTTGGCATGTGTCGGCCAGTATGTATCCCTCGAGTTCTATACTTGAACTAGCACTCGTCATAGACATAAGGTAAAAGTACCTCCTGTTCCTGTGCTATTTAAGAAAACAATAAAGGAAAATAATTTATGATTATTGCTGTTTTTTTAACCTACCATGCATTTTATTTGCTGAGCAAAGAAAGAATACACAAAGCTGAAAACATAAACAAAGTACCTTTGGGAAGTAGTGGTATTATTTTATCTACCCATCACTGTGGCTAAAAGCTACTCCACCCACGTCTTGTCAAAATGTGGTTGACAAGGTCACTGTGTCCTATTCTTTACAAGCCATTACAGATACATTTACATCTGAATTCTTGCTAACGGAAAAAGTGTCCATGGCATATCTTTGGGGGAGTCTGACTTCCAAATATCCGAGGGTTTAAAACTGCACATGTCTCTTTGAGTTTGCATTTTTTGCATGTAATTTCCCAGCTTTCCTCCACAGTGTGAGGGACTGCAAACTGACTTTTCCAAAGGCATAATTGGAGTGTCTGAGCGGGTAGAAACATATTTGGGCTTTCTCTGTACATGCTGGGATAGAATAAGCCCACACTGAATACTCTTCATTTTGTCCTACTTAACCTTACACAACACTCTACATTTTGCCAAAATGTTTTTGGCTTGGTGAAATGGTGAATATCAATTCTAGGCCAGCGAGGCAGTCAGGTTCATTGAGGCAGGGAGATGAATCACCACAGCACCTCCACAGGGAGCTCAAACTGGCTGATCCCTGGCTGCTGACTGGCTAGCTGACTGTCTCTTTGACTTACTTGCGTACTTGAATGGTGGCTATGTTATAAAACCAGCTGTATGATTTGCCTATTGAATGATACACTATCTTTCTGACTGTCTGGCTGCCTAAGCCATGCCCGACTGGTTAAATACAACTGATGTCATTACCATGCAGCTTGACTGTTCATCTGTGGATCAGGCTAAACATGATAACAGTCTGTTGGGTAATGCAAATGCTCCAACATTACCATCCACAACGTTGAAAAGATCACTCCAGCAGTTGTGTGTGTTATCTGACATTACTGCAACCATTTCACAAGCCATAACTGACTGAGGAACAAGCAGCTGATTAGGGCTTAATGTGGCTATATTCCTGTCTGTTTCAGTATCACTATTTCCTCCCAAAAAAATAAGCTGCTTCTATCAATTTAGTTGATTTTTTCTTATGTTTTGTTTTTCTGTTGCTTGCTTCTGTTACGGTTTGGGAAAGGTTGGACCCAAAAGCAGACTACAAAAAAAGGTAAGTTGATCGAACGAGCTTTATTGTAAAAGCTGATGGCAAAAACATGGCAAAAACACAAAGGAAGCACAAGGAAGATATAATACAAAAAGCTGACGATGACTGACATGGAGAGTGACGGGAAAAACTGTAACAGGACTGGGCAGATAAAGAGAAAAGTGGTAGTGCAGCAATCACGACAGAAGCAGTGTTCAAGTCCAAAAAAGAGGCTTTATTGCTGTTAAACTCAAAAATACCTTTAACTATACAAAGGCTAACATAGCCGGGCCGCTAACCGATTTACCAGCTTACAAAAATGTTTCCTCACGCTGGGAGTCTCTTGCTCCCTCCATGTGCCACACACAACTGAGCAACTCTGGGTGCTTTGTCTCCCTTGAGGGAGTGATTAGCACCAGGTGTGAGGTCTCCTCACCTGCTCTCAATACTGTTAATTGGAAGGGTGGAGCCACCTATTGGGAATGTAGCTGCCTCACACTACTCTGCCTCTCAGTCCCTTACAAAACAAACAATGAACCGACACCGAACACAGGAAGACACAAGACTCAATGCAGGGAGGGTAATCACGAGACGAGAAACAGCCGGGCAGGGAAGGAGAAACACAAGGGCAACAGGTGAACACAATCAGACAATTAGATACACCAGGGAAACTAACGACAGGGAGGAAAACACAGGGAGAAGATCCAGACAAGAAACAAGGAGGAAAACATGACAGGGAGAACAGAAAAGCAAAAAACCCCACAACTAGACACAACAAAACTCAAACCCTGACAGCTTATTCTGCATATTGATTCTCACCATATACATATATAAAGGTAAATATGCATTTACCTTACAAACAAATAAGTAGAAAATAAATTACCAATCTTAATTTATTTTTGCTTTGAAAAAGCCACTTTAAAATGAAAAATGGTCGTACACACAATTTCTGTCCATACTAACATGCCCATATGTCACAAACACAGAGCATGCGCTTCCTGATGTAGAGAGGACAATTTACTCTGCAATAGGTTGCTTAGTAAAGTACAAATGTTTTAGTTTTGTTGAACTTTCATGATAAAAGAACGTGTCTGATACTTTAAATATCAATATATCTTACTTTTACATGCAAAAAAATAAATTTGCCTGAAAATAATATGTTCTGGTGAAGTTAAAGGCTGCTACTTTTGCTTTCTCTTCTCGTTCTCTCTCACCTGATCTCTCCTCTGTTACTCTTACAAATCAATGTTTCACTGCACAATGGATAAAGAAATATAGTCGAAATATAGACATATAGCGTCTCACTGGTTGTAGCTCTGCCAGGAGGCTGGAAGTTCTGTCATACTGGAGAGCAGTAATTATTACTTGTACCTTTACAGGTTCTTTGTTAACTGTACTAAAGTTGTGCGTAAGGAAAAGCTTCTGTTTTAAGTCCATTGACAGATGCTTAAATGTGGTCGGCAAAGCCTTAAAAATAAACAAATGCTTTGTTGTGGATGTATCCCTAGAAGTCTTCAGTATGAGGACACAAAGAGCCACTGGTGCAGACGTTTAGCCACAAATATGGTTAATTGGGTCACACACTTTTCTCCACTGAGCGTTCACTTACATTAGCCAGATTTACAGGCAAAGAAAATCATTTTTAGTGAGGGAGGAAAAGCATTTACACGAACTTGAAATGACACAATGACATTCTGTGCAATTGTTTGAGCAATTGAAATTAAGTCACGAACAGCAGTCCGGTGGTTCTTAACCACCTACTGAAGCAATGACTCATTAATAATCTTCCTTAGAGATATGCAGTTGATGCAGTTTTAAAAATATGGTGGTTTTAAAAAAAAACAAGGTCAGTGCTTTTTGTTGTTGCTGCATGAATGCTTATGCAATAAACTGAGTCCATATTTGTTTTTTTCTTCATTCAGTAACCAGCTGGCCTCAGGGGTGAGGACAAGTCTGGCTTAGGGACATTTTTTCCTTCTTTTAAAAACACATTCAGCTCTGGTCACCTCTGAGCTTTGAGAGAAAAACACTGCCAGAAACGATGGAGGCCGAGCTGTGATCTAACAACATCTGACCACACTGGTGGGGAGTAGCTGTGAACAGACACTCTGCTACTGCTGCTGCTATTGCTGCAACTGCTTCACCAGCCACAGTCACATTCCCTCCATCTGGAAAGTGCCTCATTGTTTACTCATGCAGCATGCGGAAAAGGAAAATATCTGCACTCTCCCAGGTTTAATTTCATCTCAGCCAATTTACCTATTGTTGCTCATCTTCTTCAAACCAGTAATAGAACTCTGTCGCCCTCAGCCGTAACACCTCTGTGAGCCTCCGGAGAGGCATTTATCATTGTCAGACACACCGCACACAGGACTCATTGCAACACAGTTGTCAGCATAATTTAGCTGCCTCATAATCTCTGACTCTGCAGCCGCAGGGATTATTCAATTTTAACCTCCATTCAGCGGCAAGTAATATCTTTCTATGTTTTGCTTCAGGGTGCAGAGGAGTATCAGAACCCAGAGCAGGGCCCACTCAGTGTTTGAACTATCTGACCAGGTAGAAAATTATTGACATTTAAAGATGAAGAGGAGCAGGACTGTTGTAACAAAGTTTGATAGTCAGACATTCAAATAAAGCAAAAAGGTAATGAGAGACAATTTCCACTGAGCCACCTAATGCTAGGCTGCCTGATCAGGACCCTAAACAGTTACAAGTTAAATATGAAGATACAAGAAAGTAAATATGGCAATCTGCAAAGGCCATTATTTCAACTCCTTGCACATTACATGTCATATATGGTAATACACATTATGGGTAAATTATGTTTATTGCTACAATGATGTCATTTCTAGCTAGTGTGAAAATGCAGTTGCATTTAGTTAGTTGATTTGGTCCAAACTTTTTTGTTTGTGATTAGATATCTTAGTGTAAGGTTCTTACCACAGTCTATGGTTCTTACTGAGGGGCGTATTAAATCCAATCCTTTCTAGTAGCATTGTATATTTATTATCATGACCTCAATAGGTTGTTCATGTTTGAACAATCTCTTTCAGTACCAATGGTAGAATTTGTGCAAAATTATGTTGTCAGAGTGGCTGCAAGGTGTACAAAGTAACAGAATATGAGCCCAGCTACTACTCTTTGTATACTAACAGTGAAAATGGTTAATAATAAGTCATAATTTATCCTAAACCATAAAGCTTTAGAAAAATCCCTAACCATGTTGGCACCAGATCAGAAAATGCTTTAATTAAGAACATTAAAGCTGCATTGACGCATGATACGCAACTTGTTCTTTGCTAACTTTAAGGTTGGGCACAGAGCCTTATGGTGAAAACAGCTATTTAAGTTTTGTTTCTTTGGCTACCTCTTCTTTTATCTTGCAGCTGTCATCTGATTGATTGAGCTTTGAAAGGTAAGCAGTAAACACGGTCAAAGTTGTTATTCGAAAGACTTTGAAAAGTTTGCACAAGAGTTTTTAGTCTTCAAACTGCTACAATTACGTACTTAATCCTCCTGAGATTCAATTTAGAGAGAACCACTTTTCAACAATGGTTATGAATGAGGGAGCACATTTTTTTTTAGCTAATTAGAGCAATTTGAACTGATGTTATACAGCACATTAGAACGTAATGTCCATAATTCCTTGGAGGTCAACATGGAAACTTCTGTATATATTTTTTTGTTAATGCCGGTGGCCAACTTAAATAATATTGGAAAATGTCTTCCAAATGATAATTAGTTATAAAAAACGTGGCCAATCAGCAGTTTCATTTCATTTCATTTCAAACCTTTATTTAAACAGATAGGTCCCTTGAGATCATGGATCTCTTTTACAAGGGAGACCTGCATCAATTTGTTCCACATGAAACATAAAAACAAACAATAGAGGACATCATATTTACATATTCACCAACATTTACAAACACCCATAGTGTCATAAAGCATTTCGTGCAGTATCATTACATGTTCACACATTTATGTTGTTGCAGTAACGCTATCCACCTGGTGAGCAAATTATTAAAAAAAACGATGACAATGATTTCATCTCACAAACATAATTCTAAGTAATTTCTTCGAAATGAAATGATTCCTTTTTAAAGAGAAGGCATTCTTTAAATAGATAAAGTATCTTCATGTTTGACAAAGAACTCCACTGGGAACACTGACCTTTACCAATAATGAAATTAAATTATCCTCCACTGGTGTGCACGTTTTCCATTTCTTGCAAAGGCTGATGATGTTTGCACTCACTGAGACAACTCAATAGGTATTACACCACACACGTCTTAGGAAGGATTTCAGAAGGATGAAGGACAAGAATACATTGATATTACTAGTCAGTGTGTTTTTAGCAGTTATAGCATCCATCACATTTTTCTAATGATGTTAGTTATAGTGAGCAGAAAAGACAGACAATCTTGTACAAAATCTTGCTTGTTTCTTTTTCCCATTATTTTGTAGTATTCTTGGTTCAGGTCCAAATGTGTCGTGCCGCCAATACGGTCATGTTCAAGATTTACCCACGCAAAGTTTTAAACAAATTACAGAGATAATTAACGCGCATTGAGAAACGAAACAAATAAATGTGAAAAATAACCCCAAAAAGTTGCTACTGATCTTTACTAGCGTGCTCAGGCAGGGAGTCCTAGAGCTGAAGAGCCTGCAGCAACAATACCCAAGGTAATATGTTGAGTTTCAAGAAGCACCAGAGGATTCCTGCCGGAGGATCTCAGAAGCTGCTTATAAAGTATAAAAAATTCAAAATATAGCTGGGAGCCTGACCGAGTAGTGCCTTAACAGTAACAGTAAAGTATTAAAATCAATTTCACAGCACATGAGTAGCCTGCAAACACACACATGAAAGGATACATTGTATTTTTATCTCCTAGAATTAGTGAGTGGCCCAAGCAGCAACATTTTGAGCATGCTTAGAGACAGGCAATTGACTTGAAACTGTTCCCTCAATAAGATAATTCCAACACTCCAAATAAGATAACATACAACGACAGGCTGTGATGACGCATTGTGGTATGCATTGATAAAGCCAAATGCAATTTTTCTCCCTTTGAGCTCTACAGGCCAGTTTCATATTCCGCATTGCTGCTATGAGATGCGACTTGATACCACAAGTGTTAAAGGTGTACAAATATTTCACCTAACTCCTCGAAGCAGAGACATTAAATCTGTAGCTAGGCCACACCTCCTTCGAATTCGAGTCCGCTGGTGCGTAGAAAGCAGCTGGCAGTTCAATCTCACATTTCTGTGAAACAGTAAAGTCCCCGTTTTTGTTCGTGTGCCTTCTTGACCATAAGTAAGTGATGTGTTTGCAATTAAAAAAATAGTCGTTTCTGTTCAAAATTGTAGTCATAGGTTTATTCGCTGTTGACGTAATTTAGTTGAAAGTTTGTATGGAGTGGCAGCCTCTATCCATGTATGCATAAGTAGCTGTACTTATAATTGTGGAGAGTTGCTAGATGTAATGTTAGTTAATGGTGATGTTTGTTTCCTTCCTTTAGAAGCACACACATATTTCAACAATACTGTTTCTACTGAGTGCATGTGCATCCATAACCTATTTCTTATGCAGTTAATAATAAACATTACAAGGAGATCCCTGCCTCCCATGTCCTGACTAGACGCCCCATATTGTTGTCTACATTCCTAACCAGCAAGAGCTCCATTACAGTGATGAAATTGATATTCTAAAGCCTTTTTTTCATTTATTTTATTTTTTGTATGCTAAAGGTTGTTAATGATATTGCTATTTACAATCTTGAACTGCCAACACTATTAAAATACATGGACACATATTAGTCACTGCTTGTCTAGCTTTTCAGGAAATGACAAGTTAAAATTGCATTCATGGTCAAATGGATGAAATCACAACGATAATGTCTGGCTGTACTCCAAACCAATTTTTTAAATGTGACAGTCCACCTTAGGCCCCTGAAGCTTCACTCAGAGTTCAAACAAATTAACCCTTGACATTTTTTAATGACATTTTTAATGTGCAACCAGTCAAATGACAGCACACTTAGGCTTTCAGAATTCAATTATTCATGTCCAGTACACAACCACCATAAAACCATACCACCATCTTGGCAGGAAGACTATCACCTCTTTGAATTGGCAGGAGATAATACATTCCTTTTACATGGTGCCAGTTGTGACCAATAGTAACTCCAAAATGTGCCTTTCATGGATGCTGATAGGGTTATTAATTATTACAAAAGACTCATCAAGTGCTTGGCCAACTTCTGTGAATTATGGCTCTCAAATCACATTTTCCTGCTGGTGCTCTTGTTCTGCAACACCTGCACTATGTCAGTTCAGTGTGGCCAGATGGTCTGTTTTCTGAAAAGGCCCCTTTGCACTTGACTGCTGTATAAATGCATGCTGAGGTCTGTTGTTGGTTGTTAGGTTTTCTCCACCATACACCCATGTTCATGCAGGTGACTCACAAGCTTCTGGAGCTCATCTGACATGTTGCAGTCTTTATGCTGGTGGTAAAACATCTGACTACATGACTTTTTTTGTTGTTCTACTGTGCTCTTGTTATATAACCCTCTATATCTATTTACCTGAGGCGGGGTTGTGTTGAGCTGTGTTGGAGGATGTGTGGGAGGTGGAGGTTGAGGCCACTCTCTGGTCTGAACTCATGCTGTCCTGGCCCGGAGATGAGCTGGACTTTCTCGGCTTCTTGTCTGTCAGGTGCAGCGGGGAGCTTTTCTTGGGAGGCAGCAGAGGTCGTCGTGGGCCTGGCCGTGGCGTTGACCTTCAGCCAGGCTTTGGCTTTGTAATCCACAACCTCCACGTAGTTAGCTCGTGTCACCCGGCATTCATACAGTCCGTCGTCATTCTTGCTGACTCTGGAGATTTGCAGCTTGTGTGAGATGTCGTTGCCCTGGACTTTCACTGTCTGTTAGAGTGATTCAGAGAGGAACAGTTATGGAACACCACAATATTTTCCTCACACATCATCCCACTTCATTCTTCAATATGCTACATGAGCATTGGACCTTTGACATCTGGATGCAAACACAATAGGCAATCTTTTGTGTCACAGATCATTTGCAATGTTAATTTAAATGATTTAATTAAATGATATATTTTCTTTTTTAGGGGATGTAGAAATGTTTATACATTCGGTGAATCAAGTGAGTACATGTGTGCAACCGTGAAAACCTGGTTTCCTTTTAAAATATTTTTACATAACATATTTATAACTAATCAGGCAATGATTGCAAAGTTAAAGCTTGTGAAAAAACTTCCTCAGGTGTTATATTAAATGTTTTACAGTTAAAAACTCATAAGCATTTGAACTCTAGCTGCTACATTTTGATCTGTGAGCAAGTCTGCAATCCACAACCCTCCAAAGAGGCCTGTACAGGACAAAGAACAGCAGAGAGAACTGTCTATAACATGCATGTTAATCAGAGCAATTTAACTGGAAGTGCACATATACTAAATAAATATAAGAGAAAATACGTCTATAGATATCTTTTTGCTTTTTTCCTAGTTCACATATTCCTACATTCTACAATTTTTACAGTGGTCGTAAAAAGGCTATTAAGGTAAACAGCAAGTGGACAAAGCACAGCAGTTCGATGCTGGAGACTGGGTGCCGTTAGACAAAAAAGAGCAAATGTAGGGTAAGAGAAAGATTGTAGTTTCCGTTTAATAGTGAACACATGCTGTTAGTGCCTCAAGTTATGATTTCATTTTTTAACCTCAACAAACGCAGATACGTTCAGCATGAACATGTTGTCTCTTTGCATATGGATGTTCAAAAAAAATTCTTTACCAAGTTAATTATTGCAAACCAGGAATGCAGCTACATTTTCCAATTCCTACTGAACAACTAACAGATGTTCCTATATCCATTCCATTACTTTAAAATGTTATCATAACTCATTGGGAGGAAGTGTGGTGTGTGTTGCACTAGGCACAGAATGCACATACACAGTGGCAGGAAAAAAAGGGGCTGAACGGTTGCTGGGGCATGAACACAGGAAGGGAAGCACTCTGACAGTAATAATACGCTGCCACTGATTTCAATGATTAGCTCCTTTCTCCGGTTGAAGGTGTATTATTCAGGGTGAAATCAACTGCCGTTGTGTTTCCTTGAAATGATATGCTTCCAACTTGCATCATTATGGCATACATTCGATAAGCACTAGGTTGCAACCAGGGATAAATGACGTATTCTTTAACTTACACTTATTTTTGTCCCCTCGTCATCAGGATCAGGCTCTTGTGTCATCTCCAACTGGGAACACAGAAAACAAAAGAACAAGAAAGAGAGCATTAGCAGAGATTATTTCCTGTTTAGTTTCTGCTGTTGAGGACACATTGAAATATATATGATATGCAAGTCTAGCGTTATAATCCCTAAAACCATCTAAGATTACTACAACAACTTTTTTTTAAAAAGATCACCCATGCGCTGACAGTAACAGTATAAATCTTTCATGCCAACTTCAACACACAGTTTACAGACTGAGTGATTGCATTGGTACTGTTCAGCCTTTAAAAATAAATGCACAAAGATGTTGCTCTGCTTCTGTTTTTGATTTATTTTTAGATTATTTGAGTGGTTCTGTAGAGAAATGTAAGATCGTTTCCAGACGCCGCAGTGATTCAAGAGGAACAAACAGGTTCAGACCAGGATGCTGTGTGACAAAATGAAGCTCAGCGCAAGTTCTTTCAGGAAGACTGCGTACAGTATACATTCACTCCGCAGCTGCATATAATCAGCTCATCACGGGCGTTGTCTATAACCTTACATTCACCTCATTCTCCAGCAGCCAATCACTGTGCTGCAGCCAAACTTTAAAATGGTTCTCCTCTCTCCTGCAGTCAGCTGTGATTTTAGGTTTTCATGCTGCCACCCGCCTCCTCCCCATCCACCTCCTTTCATCATATCCAGTGCCAGGAAAGTTAATCCAAAGACCTCATCACACCTCCTCTTCATCCTATCTCCTCATGAAATCCAGATCTTCAGCATCATCCCCAGTGCCTAGACCCCAGGGGGTTCCCTATATGCTCACGGCTGCATTTCCCCCGTTAGATACGATTTCAGGATCGGGGTCTAATTGCCAAAGACTTAACATTTATCATATGACATGTGTCAATACATGTTCTTTAAACAAAATGAAGTCTCTTGTGATTGAACTGATTTGCTTTTTAAGACAAGTGATGCCTCAAAACCTCAATTAATCTCTGCGACGGAAAGGGCTCAAGAAATGCCCCTGTTCAAGTCCCAGTGGCATAATTCTAGCCCGGTGGCAAGCACTAAGCCTACAGCCTACATCATGTACTGGGCATTGATTTTAGAGGCTATAATTTATTTATCTCACATCGGATGCCAAATGGATGTGTGCCCAGGAAAAAAAGTCTGCTGACTACATAGCTAAAGAGGAGCAAGAGCGGTGCAGCAGAAAAGGCTTGAGAGGAGGAGGAGGAGGAGGAGGAGGAGGAGGAGGAGGAGGAGGAGGAGGAGGAGGAGGAGGAGGAGGGAACGTCTTCTCCAGAGGACATGGATGAGACAGAGAAGGCAGGGTATGAGAGGCATAAGGTGGCTACTTATGAGCATTTGCAGCAGAGAGCGTTCCTTCAAGTACTGTAATTACCTTCGAGGAACCGGGCGTTTTTCTCTGGAGGATGTTCGGCAGACAGGTGATTAATGAGCAGAATTAGGAGCCATAGCTTTCCCTGTCTGCATGTATGCATGACTCTTACATCTTGACTCCGCAGATGGATCTGGCATCCTCTATTGTATCAAGCAGACGTCTTTAAGGGTTAGGCAGGATTAATTGTCCTCATGTCTTGGTGCTGCAGTTTCAAGTCATCAATTACAGCCTCCTCTTTTACAAACTTCACAGTGGTTATATGGGCTGGGTGTGCAGTCTATATATGTCACCTGGGGAGGATAAAGTTGGAGTTCTACTCGAGGACAGACGCTCCACTCTGGTCTACACATAGTGGCTGTTGTGTTCATGAAAAAATTGTCACAGTTACAAAGAAGATGGTCAAAAGTTTAATTGCTTCTCAAAAAATTCATTTCCAGAAATCCTGGGGCTATTTACAGACATTTTCATCACAACATGGCTGGATTCATTTTGTTTTCTAGTGTCTGTGGCAATTAATAAAATACATTTATGGTTTTAATGGCTTTGTTTGAATTTGAATTCTTTTTTTTCTACACATGCAATATATGTTCATTGCTCCATTTCAATTTGCAATATTCTGTTATGACTCACCAAACAACTTATATCTTCACAGGGTTTTCCATATTTTATTTTATTTAACCTTTATTTAACCAGATAAAAGCATTGAGATACAATCTCATTTTCAATGCTGACCTGGCCAAGAAGGCAGCACCGTTACACATAACACATAACACAAACATATAAAATACAGAGAACATAACTAAGAAACAAAAGACGAAAAAGCAGTCACTACATTGTGCACATTAGGACAATAACAAAGGTACACTACTTATTACTGCAAGAGCAGCTGGTGGTAAGGACTTCAGACAACTTCAATTTAAAACATGCTATTGAGACAAGTTGCCCTCAGTTTTAGGCTTGATTGAAGGTCATTCCAAGACCAAGGACCATAATAAAATAAGTCTCCTTTTTCCAGCCTCAGTCCGCACAGCAGGTACCTGGAACCGTATCCAGGCACTGGATCTGAGGTTGTAAGAGTCACAAACTGGGGCAAATCTGGTACATATGTACAGTGGAAGCGTACCTAAAATGGCTTTATACATTAATAAAAACCAATGCTGCATCCTACGCATAGTAAATGAGGACCATCCAGTTAGGCTATACAGTTTGCAATGATGAGTCCTATATGGTGCATTTGATATATAACGCAGTGTAGCATGGTAGAGTGGGTCAAGTTTGGCCCAAAACAGTGGGACAGGCAAATCTATAAATGGTATCACCGTAGTCCAGCTGGGATAGGAATAAGTCAGAGACCAACCTTTTACGGGATGAAGTTGAAAAAACAACATTTAAGTCTGTAAAGGAAGCCAAGAGTGAATTTCAATTTCTTTGTTAGAACTTCAATATGGTGTTTGAAGTTCAGATTATGATATTTGTATCGACAAACTCAACAGAGACGCCATCAAGGGTGTCAATGGAGAGGCAAGAGGACGCTGACTTGGGAGCAAAACGCATTGCTTTGGTTTTCTTACCGTTCAATAGCAGTTTGGAATCAAGAAGTGCATGCTGCAGCATGATAAAATCTGATTTTAAATTGGAAACGGCCATATCCAGAGAAGGAGCACATGAGTATACAATAGTATCATCAGCATACATATGATTATGTCATTCTCTTTTGAACTCTAAGCCCTTTTAATGCTACTGTAACTTAAAGAGTGTTAAACGTTAAAATCCAAGTAGTCCAAGTATTTCAGTGTTCACCTTGACTGTTTTTGCAGTTTTGCAATGCAGTTTGAAAAGGCTAAAAAAGGAGACAATAGAGAAAACCTAGTACAGCCAAAGATAGTAGGAAGAATTGCCATTCCTCTTCTTCTCAAAATACCTACACGTATGTGTCCCTTGGCAACAAACAATCGATGCCATCAGTCGCTAATGTCATTTCAAACATGTTTAAAATAAACAAATACAAATTGTATCTGTTGACAACTTCTTATGGTGAGACTGATGTTATTATAATGAATAAGTTACTCCACCATTGTTGCACTGGGCATACATTCTGTAAACATGGGTTGACAACACATTTACACTTTTTTTTATTCTTGGGAGCAAAATTATCAATTTATAAAAACATGTTAACTACAACAAGCCCCTTCCAGACATAGATCTATGTTTAATTATGTATTCTTCTTTATTTTATAGCTGCTACGGATCTCTCTGTGCCTCAAGGCTCATCAGGGTTACATAATTGCATGGATGGTTGACATTACACACATTGTGTATCCTCCAGCATCAGGACACAACTGTGTGTGTGTGTTTGTTAACAATGTGGGAGGATAAAAGGAGAGACAATTTGAATCCTTTTTTTGTCTGACAGTATCTCTCTGCTTGGTCTCGGGTCAGCTGACTGTGTTTGCCTTGTTCACACATTGAGAATAAATCCACGTCTGGTTTCACCTCTGCCTCTCAATTTTTTTTAAATATTTTATACGAATTGAGTCTTTGAAATTTGTAGACACTAAAACAAAAAAAATAGCTGGTAATTTATGAGTATGAACCCATTAGTCACCCAGCACTGTGCAAATGCAATTAAGGTAATTGTGACATAATGAATGTCCAATATCAATTCAGTATCCTGGCATTTATCATCTGCTGTAAAAGGCATTTATCTGCCAATAAGATGTTGCTAAAGTGTCTCATTAAAAAGAACAGATACAAATGTTAAACCCTGAGACCTTTTATTGAGAATTATCACTGTTGCATTTAACTGTTCCAACTCGTCAAAAAAAACTTTTTTCTTTATCTACATGTGTTCCTGACACATGTTTCCAGAAGCAAGTTTTTCGAGCCTGTGACACCAATGTAAAAGTTTTCAATGACACTGTCGGAAAAAACCTACATTATTTTCCCATTTATATTTCATTTCTATCGCATGAGTGCCTGCTGAGCCAAAGCTGCGGCAGCTCGCAAGTATCTCAATTTCAATCGCTTGTCTTTTTATTGCAAAACCCTTCCACCATGACCCACTGCCATTCTTCATGTAAATCTTAAATTGACTTCTTGTAAAATGTGCTCCGCAATTATTGTGCATCAAAAAAGCTCCATTGAGTTACTGCGTCTAAATTAACGTCATATGAAGAAATTGTTATCATTTAAACTGAAGTATAGAGTAGACCACCCTGTGTTGCTGTGATTGTATTACTGAGACCGGATAGCATCTCATGTGACCTCGGATGATAGACATGTGCGGCAAATGAAAACACATTAAAAAAAACAAAATATTTAAATTAGTTCATCCAGCATCATCCATTTTACAAACACAAACACAGGAGGTTAAATCCAGGTCATTGATTATGTTAACCCTGTAACCTTAAACTATAGTGGCAGAGGAAAAGTCATTAGTGAAAGGTTTATCATCACTAGTTTCCATAATACGATGCCAGTTTGGTTTGGTATTGAAATACACATTTAATTAACTACACAATTGAGTGTTAAAAACAAATTGATTAAAGGATACAGTATGCTTGTGTATACTGTAGATTAAACACTCATTCTAGAATACAGTTTACAATTCAATTAGACAACCTTTTTAAGATAAAAGACGATTAATTGTTGGAATATGTATGTAGTTGATGGTCTTCAAAATACCACTATTTATATACATGTGATTTATATCTTTTGTTTTGACCATTGGATTTAAAGTATGACATTGGAGAATCATTGACAGAAACAAAATCCAAATAATAAACCCTGTTCTTCTTACCTTGGTTTAACCTTTTTCAGAGTGTGTTTTTATTGATTGAAAAGTGTATTAACAGCTTGTATATTGGGTACAGTTTAGATGACAGAATAAATACCTGAAACATGCTCATTTGGCTGATTGAACTTCTCACAAAGCAAAAAGAGAGATTTGTGTGGAGCATGGCAGTCAGCCAGAACAAACGTTTCAGGTTGTAAAACACCCATCAGGCTCAAGCATATGGTTAACTGACTGCAGCTTTTACTGTATACTTGCAGAGGTGAAACTAGGGCATTGTTTGTCCTGTTTTTTTTTTTTAAAGTAAAACTTGCAGGTCAAAAGTCAGATTCATGACTTGTTGGGTTTAGCTTTGAGATTATTTGCATTTATCGTTTCTAAGCTGATATTTAATGCTTTCTGTTTTCATTTTGTTTTTAACTGTTGCTCTTTTTGTATAACTGGACAAATGTTTTACCCTGTGAGAGACAATATCAGGGTGTTTCCAAAGTAGGATCAGTGGGGTTTCATAGCATAACATGTCTCATGAGATCTGAAACAACATGTCATGGTGTCAAACTTTCAGAATCAAAGATCAACGCTCTATTTGTAAAGCCCCTATTTGCCATGGTAAAAGGAAAAATCCATCATGGAGGAGAATGAGATAATAGTGTCTCACAGATGCAGAAAGGAGACCAGGATGTTACGTAGCAATATGATGACTTGTTTTGCGTAAGACACATGTAACAGACTGAATGTTCTCACTTTTGAAGATTATTGTATGCCCATACCCCTACTTTGATTGAAATAAATGGGTTCATGGCCTGGTGATTAGGAATGTAGGACATCATGCGCTGAAGTCGAGGTAAATGAAGCAACCACCGACACATCGACCATCACAAATTCATAATGTTTTACAATGCGAGAGGATCCGTGGGGATTTTTTATCTGACTTCCACTGGTGTTGAAATAATACATCTGCAAAATGCAGCATTGTAGCAAGTGTCAGAATAAAATAAGTGGTTTGATTCAATGTAAAAAAGACAGCTCCAACATTATAAGCAGAGATAAATAGTCAAAAGAGATGGTGACTAAAAGAAGACCATAATAATGACTTGTTTATCCAACAAGAGACTCTGATTGAAGGATAAATGCATTTAAAAAAAAGGACTTGGATACATACATCATAGATTTTTTTAAATACATTTTAAATACAAGAGTTGTCATCGGAAAGGAGATCTTTCTAAAAGCATAGTTGATCAACAGCAGAGTGAATGGGCTGTACAATACATCAACCAGAAGACTTTCTCTGCCCACTGCCTAGAAAAAACAATGGGTAAGACATGGCAGTCAGCTGCAATATGGCAGAAATAAAGAACAGGTGGTGGAGCGGGTTGTCCATTAATCTAAAGATCAGTGGTTCGATCACTGGCTCTTTCACAGCCAGTACAGCCAGCAGTAACTGTAGCATTGAAACAGCATTGATAGTAGGGGTGTGGTGATAACAGTAAGGACGATAACAGTCATATTTAAAAAAAGAAGAAGATTTTTCTTATGTCACTTTTGTACATTTTTTATTACATTTTCTCAACATTTCTACACTCATATATTGAGTTTAATTCATTTGGCATTAAAGAGACATAATGCAAGCTAGAAAAAGTTAAAGATTTTAGAGATACCTAAAATAGCGTTAATCCTTATTGTGATTTATCTTGGCCACTATAATTGCGTAGTAGAGATATGATATTGTCACAACCACAGGAAAAGGGTTTGGATTTGTCATAGCACGATTATACAAGTTCTGCCCTTGAATCTGTAAAGGTTAGCTACACTGCCATTGTGAATCTGAAGTCCTCTCATACTCAAAAAAGTGGGTAATCGTTGTGTAAAAATCCTGTGAACTGTAGAACCTAGTATTTGATATGCCCTTTCTTCAATTCAAAAACAGAGTAGCTCTCAAACTCATATGACTCCTATCATCCAGCCCAAGCACCACACTCACTAGTTTGTTTACTTTGTTAATTTATCTTGTGAAAACATATCAACAACTATCCACGGAAATGCAATCATCATTGCATGTGTAAGTCACTTACAAATTGGCAGTGTATTGATACTCAGTGACACATTGCAAATTATGATGGATGTATTGGCGCAATCGATATCCATTACAGCCAGGAAAACGTAATCATATCTAATAATGAACTATGAATGTTGCATACATACATATTCCATCTTTTTAGGGACCAAGTGAGGCCATACAGGGTGCAAAGTTAGAGTACATAAAGCACAATAGTGAGCCCTGTAAAGTGCTTCCTAATTACAATGCTCACTGGCTCCTGCTTGAAGATGTTTTGGGTCTAAGCCTAGTTGTTAACCCTAATTACATCCCACAGCTGACAGGGGTCCCATTCACATGCAAACACTAATTCCCTTCACAGTCCATTGGTTTATGACAAGAGCTATGTTAATTACATGTAAAGCCTGCAATTGTGCGTGTAAAAAAACATCAACGTGCTTGAATTGTGTACAATTACTCCATTACTTTATCAAGTGAAGGGGAAATGATTCCTTGACAAGCCAATGTAACAGAAATTAGAGACCAAACAAGTGTTCTTATTGAACTGTTAGAGGGTCTCAAAGTGCAACTGAAATAATAGGTACCAAATGATGGTTTTTCAGTCTCTGAAAAAGCCATAAAATCACATGCACTGCATCAATATAATAATATCAGCTCAATTCTTGACACCAATAGCAGCCATATTAGTATTGGAATGAGAACACTTCAGTCCCACTGTGCGACACTGAGGAAACAATCTGAGGTTTGTCCTCTTTTTAGCTACTGCTCTTGTAAAAAGCAGACATCCTCAGACATGCACTTGACTTTCTCTGTGTCCGAGCAACAGAATCCCCCAGCGTTGGCTTCAATGAATTACAATTATTCGCCTTCTATCGTGCTTTCAGCTCTTCAATCATCATTTCAAGTATCATCAGAAATGCTGCACTGTTTCCTCCATGTATTGTATGAGAATTTCAGCATATAACATGCATAAATGTGTGAAAATGCTTGTCTAAATCCTATTTTTATTGAAGTTATTCTGTTGAACAAATGACTTTCTCCCTCTTTAAAAAAAAAAAATGTTGGTTTTCCTTTCTATGCAATAACATAAAGCTCGCTTTATCAATCATCTTCATTTTTAAACTCACTAAAATATGCTACAGTGTTGCAACTTTCAGAAACTTGGATTAACAAGAAAGCCAAAAATGTACTTTATAACCTTTATACCTTTGTTCTTTGAAATAATGACAAAAAGACTTGCTGAGTATGAGAACCCACTCAATAATACACAGTTTAGTTTCTTTGTTCTAAAATATCCAGACTGGAGTCTGGTAACTCTTTTGTTGCCCGCAGCTATAATTACTCATTGCTATAATTAAGCAGCAAGTTTGTGCATGTCTCTCTTGTCTTCAATCTTATTTTTATTTATTTATCAATGTGATAAGAATTGCAATTTGCCTGAGAATAAATTGTTCCATAGTATGTAACAGTGGGGAAATCAGCCTATTAACATGTGTGTGACATTTATCAACAATAAAGCAGGACACTTTATCTCAACATGAGTTATATATCTGTCCACTAACATAGAAACCACAGGCACTACATTGCATGCATTCGTGTGCATTTAACACATTCATAAATAAATGACTGAAATGAAGTGTGCCATCAGAATACATTTATTGGCAATGTAGAATAACAACAGGTATCTTTGAGACAAACTTCTGAAGTATGTGAATGACAATAGGGAGGCTGTGGTGTAGTGGACTAGTACGTTGGTGGTCGGATCAGGGGAGCACAGGTTCAAACCCCAGTCTGCAGTCAGCATGTCGTTGTGTCCCTGGGCAAGACACTTCACCCCAAATTGCTCCTGTGGGGATTGGCCACAGTATTGAGTATGCAAGTCGCTTTGGATAAAAGCATCTAACAAGTAACATGCAATGATAAAGCTGTTGTTTTGTATATGTAAAATGTCCACAAACACTCAATTGAGCAGTCAACAGAAGAAACCTCTATGGAGCACCATTCACATTGCACTGATTCTAAGCAGGTGTAATGGACACAATCTTAGTTTGGTGTGTTAGCTACTTCTATTTCTCCAAAATAGCAGGATGATGATGGTTAACCCTGTATAACTGCTGCCAATTGCATGGCAACCCAATAGTTTCAAACTAAAAGTGTCATCCTACTGGGGCTGGTAGAGAAAAACTCTCATAGGATAACCTCGTCAGCATACTCTATCCTTGGAGATTTATCATCCTTTAGTTAAGATTTATCAGGCTGGATCAAAGTGATGGATATAATGATATAGACATGCACAGTAATACATAGGGCTGCTAGCATGGTCTATGGTTTGTTTTTAGGCACTACAATCTGGTCTTGGTTAGCAAATAATTGTTGTCATCGTCTTTCGTACCCAAGTTGTATGCTGTGTTGATTCATTCATTCACCTGCACCTTTTAAAACTAAAGGAAAATATATGTCAGACAAAACCAAAAATGATAATGATTTCTTTATATTTACCATCTTTCCTGTTAAATGCATACGCTTGTAGGTTAGCATATAGCAAAAGCACACCCAATCTTCCAACAGACAAATGTTGTGATGAATTAGCGTGATAACGAATCTGCCTGTTCGAGAAACTCTAATTGATTTGGCAGTTTCATTTTTGTCCTGGCTGGCTAATTATCAATTTTCAGGAAGACAAAAAAGTGAAACGGCCTTGCTGGTAATGATGGGACGGAGGGAAAGGCAGTCTCCGAAGAATATTGAATGAAATGAGAGACACTGAGTGAAATGTCAATTCAAGTCGACGGTTAACAGAATGACAAAGTACTTACTACTCGCAACGGGAATGCCGGATGAGAGCTGAAGGGGTGACATTTGAGTCGAAACACTGAATTGTGACAGCTTCAGTACAGTTTTTAATGCTCAACTGGAAAAAAACCTGAACCGAAATGCCCAGAAACCTTGAAAGGTGGGTCATCAGTAATTCGTCTGTCCAGCTTTATTTGGACCATGCATTGCTGACTGCTACTGTATATAGGAGATCTTTTAGACAAGTTAGTTTTCTTTCTGCTTGTGAAAAATCCCTTTCCATCACTGATACCATAGAATATCATTTACTATGGACCAAGTGGTGAAGCTACAGCATTTCAATTTAAGGTGGTCATTGTTACATCAATGCTTATTACAGCTTTATCTTAAGCCTTCCAACTACGAAATTAATTCTCTGCTTTTCATGTGAGGAATCCGATCGTCTCATTTATTTTGCTTGGATATATTCAAATATGTCATGCTCTTTGTCGCACAAAAAACTAATGAGAGCCCTTGTATTTCAGACCCACTTTTCATGATCTAAGAAAATATTGTTTAAATCCCGATATGATTAGAGGAGAGATTCCTCCTAATGAGTTCACAAAACCCTTAAAAGATTTGAAACATACCCCTGAAGACTTTGGTAGAAGAAGAGTTTCTGTTCGAAGGAATTCATATGGCTGTAATCTGTTACAGTAAAATAATAGAAGCAGCACATGAAGACAGGCTTTGAGATAACTAGATAAAAACTATAAATGCCGCCGCATAAGCTTGTCACATCAAGTTGATTGACAATAACGCTACATCCACACAGCAGCATTTCAAAAATCTTGAAAATCTTGGAGCTGGGCGTGTCTGAAAGCTTGGGGATTTTTTGCGAGCAATGCGACCAACAACCAATCACATGAATCTCCCGCCCCCGACATACAAAGCAAAAAACCCCGGGGATTTTATGCGAGCAATATATATATATATATATAAACTCCCCTAACAGGCGAAAACCTACCAGTTTCACCCACTGTCTCTGCCACCTCCCTCCATGCCTGGTTCCTCCGGTTTGTATCCCGGTAAATAGTCTGGTCGTAAAGAACCGGGTGATTTGCTCCCGTAATTTCTCGTTTGGAATATGAGGAAATTAACTGCGGTCTGGCTCTCCCAGCTTGCACGTGGTTTGATTGGCTAGCGCTTGTACTGTCAGATTTGCATACACGGGATTTGATTGGCTGACGCTTCCAGCTCAGCTTCAAAAGTTGAACATTGCTCAACTTTTGAATCCTGAAAATCCTGGAAATCCTGAAAATCTTCGCTTCGCTCCCCACAATGCAGTTCGGCGAAAAGCGAGGCAAAGTGACGTCATCCCCATTCAAAGTCAATGGGCAGAGAAGCGTTGGAAGCGGTGGAAGATTTGTCTAAAGCTGCTGTGTGGACGCACCGTAAGCGGTATACAGTATGTGTCAACAGGGGGGGAAGTGTAGATGAAGATTGAGCAGTGGTGCCAAATAGAAGTTACTGTTAAGGTAGAAAATAGATTTAACCTCACGAATAACCATACAAATGGATGAAATCACCAACAGCTTCATAACCTTGTGTAAGCAATATGAACAGAGTTTATCATAACATGGCAACAAAACAAAAAATACCTTTCCTTTTAAGGTTTCAGTTAATTTGTCATCCAGATAGTTCAGACAAATTGTCTAAGCTGGAAAACATGCTAGTGGATCCATATAATCATTTAGCAGGAAGTATAATACCAACATTTATTACCAAGCACAATGGGGTTCAAATCCTTTTCTTGACATGTTCTCCATATTGGCCAATTAGCATCTGGCTGGTAGCTTGTGAGACTCTGTCAGCAAAATGTGGTTCCGCAGAAGGGATTTTGAGTACATTGGTGTTTATATGTCTTTCTCTCGGTCTGTGGACAGATTTATGTGTTTGGTTAAAATTGAAATGTAAACCGACTTTGAACTCTACCCTTTGCCTAAGTTGGCGTTGTGGTTGGTTGATGGTAAAAAATATGGAAATAAAAGAAAGGTATATTACTAAAGAGGGGGGATTATAGGCATAATATTGTGCATAAGCACTCACATTGTGTTAAATTAAATCTGCAAGGAAACCTCCTTAGAGAACCACAAGTATTAAAAAACTAATTTTTAGAGCAAATGTTTTTCTGTTATGCTCTAAAAATGTGTTTTTTAATACTTGTGGTTCTCTAAGGAGGTTTCCTTGCAGATTTAATTTAACACAATGTGAGTGCTTATGCACAATATTATGCTTGGTGTTTTATTGTGTCTTATTACTCATATGGGGTAATATGCTCTAACGATAGATGTTGAGTGTTTACAAAATCTGTGACCTGGGGCCTCATTAATAAAGTTTTGCGTAGGATTCACGTGCGAAGTTGGTTTACGTACTGTAGGACAAAGCTAATAAATACGCACAGAAATATTTCCACTTTAAAAAACACTGCACGCACGCCCTACGCCGGTTTCCTTTTATAAAATCACAATCAACTCGAAAATGCTGCGCAGCTTTTCCGGGCATCGTGTAACGCCCATATTTAACAATAAATAGTCAAAGAAACGCCCCGTATTAATATTCATTTTGACTGACTGCATGAAGAAGATCGCAGGAAATTACGACTGAACAGCTAAAAAAGACATTTCACACCGTATCAGATTTTGGTTCTTTTGGGGAGAATAATCATATTGTTTGGATGCAGTTTGAACCTGAGTAGCAGCATGAAGGTCGGATTGTCACCAAAATAAATAAATAAGTGGTCCGAAAAAAGTTAATGACAAAAACAATACACATAACCTTCAGGGGGTGTTTCTCAATGTCGAGGACGCTTGCTTGGTAGCACATGTCTTGCGAGTCACTTGCTTCAGAAGCGAGGCAAGCATCCTTCCTAGCCTCGGAAAACAAAGAATTGTGGAACAGGCTAACAGGTGTGCGTCATATGAGAGGCTCCGCCTTAAATGGAGCGCTATTTCCGCCAAAGATTTGGAAATGGGTCCGTGCACAAAGCATTGTGGGGGATTTTAAGAACGCGTAGTCTACACAAGTGCAGCCTCGAAATGTCTCGCTACGAAGTACGCCGGCCTCGGTATAATTCCAAGTATGCCGGACTTTGGAACAGTCCTTCGGCGGCACTCAATGACGTAGTATGCTTGAAATAGTGGCTCTGGAGCAGCCTTCCTCGACATTGAGAAACACCCAGTGTGTTTATGCCGGGGACAGGAGACACCCCCTTGATGAGAAACTGTAAGAAAGGATCGGTGAATCCCTCCGGAGTGGAGTCATGATGACTGGATCTGAATTTTTTTCGTGCAGTGTTCCAGCTGCCGCCCGGCACGTTCATGTGACGTGTTCAATACTACATGAGTTCTACTTTTACCCATGGATGCACAAAAATAACTGATTATATGATTATATGAATACTTTCGTGATGTTTCACCATTCGGCCATTTTGTCTTCATCCGTCAATGAGCAACTCTCATAGGAATTAACGAGGCCTGCCTCCCACGCTGTATCCAGTTCTTATTATACATCCATGGTCTCAACCCCCCAGCAGCAACTCCCCCAGCAGCAACTCTATCCACCAGTTAAAGGAAATAAAAACAAATGTGTTGTGTTATATTAGCTGTACTTACCAAATATGGTGTTCTTAGTTTCCATACCTCCTGTGTTTTACGAGTGACTTATCAAGTATTGGCGAACTGCACAAAACATGATTAAACATGATGGTATAAACCATGCTCGTATCTAAAACCTAGAGAAAAGCAAAACGGCGTCAGTTTAAAGTAATTCTGTCCTTCTGCTTACCGCATCATTTATGAGAATACATTTCATAACATTAACACAACATAATCGAGGTGGTTTTAAATAACATATCTGTATTTATTTATTTATTTATTTATTCAAGTTAGCCTATAGATGTGTTTGTGTGCACTGAGGAGTTGCAAAAAGGCGTTTGTTTAATCATTTTAAGATTGGCCTTAATCAATTTTTGCAAATTAATTCTTCATATATGATTAATGAGAGGTAACATTTTATTTATGGTATTATTTCCACATATTTCTCTCGATTCTCCCTTCTGCCAACGGTGTCGCAGTTTCTCGTCTCTCCTGTTTTTGTGCGTACCGCTTACGAATGAGTCAGAGTGTGCGTGGAGGACCGCACATTTTCCCGTCAAGTTTTTTTTTTATAAATCGCAAAGATTGCTTAGAAACTGGCGTACGCCATCTTTTGAGCGTACGCACCGTTTATAAATGAGGCCCCTGGGGTTAGGCTCTTTCTTGTGGATCAGTATATTTTCATCTTTCCTTACAGGGGGCATACATAAAATAATAGATGATGGATAATTCATGAAAATTGGACTGCATTCAAAGACAGGATAGAAATCTGATTTATATAGTTTTTTAATCTTCCGATTTTCTCATCATGGGGGGGTCTCCTGTCTCCTGTCCCCGGCACAAACACACTGACACACTGCCAGAGGAAGGTTATGTGTATTTTGTCATTAACTTTTTTCGGACCACTTATTTATTTATTTTGGTGACGATCCGACCTCCATGCTGCTACTCTGGTTCAAACTGCATCCACCAAACAATGTGATTTGTCTCCACCTTCCCAAAAGAACCAAAATCTGACACGGTGTGACATTTTTTTTTTAGCTGTTCTGTCGTCATTTCCGGAGCAGCGTCGGAAGCAACCTTCTCATGTGAATCCTATAAGCAAGGCTTTATAAATGAGGCTCCTGGTCTTAATTCTAATATATAGAAAAACCTGAATGTTTTTTTTTTATTATGAGCTTCATTTAGGATCGGATCTGATGACACTAGAACATATCGTATTTCAATAATTTCTGATTACCCTGTGGTCCCTTTCAGATCAGGGTTCTTTTTTTAGCCTTTGAACATGAATGATGAACAGCAAACAGGTTTTCTTGTTTTTTTACTGTTTGGCTTTTGCATCAAACCTATATGCTGCTTTCAGTGCTTTCTGCATTGTAAAGTTATCATTGCAGGACTGAATGAAGTGGCATTGTCTCAAAATTCTTTCATTTTAGCAAATATGATTAAGGAAGCTTATCAGAGTTAATATATTTGAAATCACTACCTCATAATGGCAGAAACGTTTTGAATTGCACTCATTGCTTCAAGATCTACATCAAAATTGAGCCTACTTGAATGGATATTTGAGTCTTAGAGGTTATTCTGCTAATCTACATCTTGCTAGCTTGGTTTTCATTGTTATGCTAAATAATGAAAA
The DNA here is from genome assembly GCA_902827135.1 of Harpagifer antarcticus. Taxonomy (NCBI): domain Eukaryota; kingdom Metazoa; phylum Chordata; class Actinopteri; order Perciformes; family Harpagiferidae; genus Harpagifer; species Harpagifer antarcticus. The sequence goes on along the minus strand of CADEHL010001118.1, from coordinate 1,964,824 downwards.
CCATCCACTCAAGAACTGATTCAGCTCAGCTGCTTATGTGTTGGACTTGTCCTTGAACGATCAAGGAAGAGACCTCGGACCCCCATCACCATCAAGGGGAAGGAGGTAGAGGTGGTGAGCAGCTACAAGTTCCTGGGAGTGCAGCTGAACAATAAACTGGACTGGACAGACAACACTGATGCTCTCCTCAGGAAGGGACAGAGCAAGCTGTTCTTCCTGAGGAGGCTCAGGTCCTTCAACGTGTGCACGAGGCTGCTGCAGACGTTCTACCAGTCTGTGGTGGCCAGTGTGCTCTTCTTTACCGTGGCGTGCTGGGGTGGAAACACACACGCTAGGGACACTGTCAGGCTGAACAAGCTGGTAAGGAAGGCTAGCTCTGTAGTCGGAGTAAATCTGAACAATCTGGAGGAGGTGGCGGAGGGGAGGACGAGGAAGAAGCTCGACAGCATCCTAGAGAACCCCTCCCACCCACTCCATGCAGAGCTAGTGAAGATGAGGAGCACGTTCAGCCACAGACTCATCCCTCCACAACAACGCACCAAGCGCATCGGACAGTCCTTTGTGCCTGTAGCCATCAGGCTGCACAACAAGGGGTTAAATATGAAAAATAAATCAAATTAAATCACTGGTCATAAATATACACTGTCTCCACAACCCATGTTAACTTGTCACTTTAACTTATTCCGCACTTTAGAATTCAGATGATGACAAAATATGTATATATGCTGACAGTTATTTTACTCTTATTTTTATTCATCTTCTATTTTCATAGTCTTTTATTATTACTATCATTATTTCCTTGATTTTATGTTATTTATTATTTATTTTAGATTGTATTGATCTGTGTGAATCTTTGCTGTACTGTTTTTTTTTTCACGCTTACCCTGTTGCTGCTTTGTACAAACTGAATTTCCTCTCGGGGATTAATAAAGGTTCATCTTATCTTATCTTATCAGCAGTTGTTGCTCAAGTTTCTCTAAAACTCCTTACTGCATGATCTTTTTCTATCCTTAATTGTCTTTCACCACAGACATTGCTGGATGATTGACACTTTTTGCAAATATGCAGTTTTTTTCCAATTAGAACATCCAATGCAAACACTTGTGACAGCCCAGTGAGAGACTGCATTCAATCAGATACGGGAAATGTTGGTGCACAATCCACCATTCATAACTGATCAGCCATGCGGCACAGCTTTGCATTTTCTTTAAAGTCACAGTTACAAAATATACATTTAGGACGCCATGTATGGTTTCCAAAGTTAACATGGCACTAGTCATTGCTGCAGTGTAGACCTGTGTGGACAGACAATTTCCATTATTCTGTTAATAATGTCCTGCTTATGCAAATAGTTAAATGATCCACTGGTGCTAAATCACTATTTTGCAGGAAAACAAAAGAAGAACATAATTTTGGCACATTTCCATTCATCAGTAGAAATTAAAACAAGTAAAAGGTTCACATACCGAAAGGACTCAAATTCAGTATCAGCCATTACTGTGGGAAATAAAGATTATAAATTGATGGTTATTACCAGCTTGGATTTTAATCCTAAATGAACTACTTTAGTAAGGAATGACAGAAGCCTGATCTTGAATCTGCGATACATTATCTAATCCCATTCGCCATCACCTGTCACCATTTATCACCACTTAATCTCCTTGTGACTCTGCTCTCACTTTCACTTGTATAACTGTTTTAAGGATTAGGTGTCAAACCTTATGGTGCAATATTGTGAAACATGAAGCCTGTTACATGACATGCTAGAATGCACACTGGATGACCCTGATTGCAGTCAACTTGGTGGACTTGTGGATGTATTGTGAATCATATGTGGCATATGATAAGAGATGTTGCAAACAGTTTTGATATAAATGCAGGCAAATGTAAAATAAACAGAATTGATACAAATATTTATTAAGATTCAGTGTTATTTACACACTTAAAGGAGGTAATTATCTATAACATCCATGCAGTTACAGAACAAATGAAAAAAGTGGCTTTTATTACCCCAGAACATTTATGAGAATCATCAGGTTTTTGAGCCATTATTAAACATATTAACTGTGACATTTATCAAACCAATCTGGTGATATTTGTCTGTACAATCAATGACCATCATAAGCTTATTTGGCACATGTTGCCTGTAAGCCAAAATGTAAGTTTATAATGCCTGGAAATGGGGGGTGTTGGTTGAAGCTGCTAACACATTTAGGATTTCGATTTTTGTCGTTTACATTTCATGTGTATTAATGGATGCTATTTTCAATCACAGATTTAATCATGCTTCAAAACGGTGTGAATTTTATCACCAAAAAAAGGGTTACGGGGGGGGGGGGCACATATTCATTTCTTGACAAGCTGTTTTTAGTCAGCCGCAGTGGAAGTGAATTCTACAGTAGGAAAGGTGCTTCAAATGAATGTTAATTAACAACTGTCTCTGGGCTTTGGAGTTGAACCTTTTCAATTTTTCCAACTGTGACTCTTGGTCAGTGAAGGTGTGCCTAGTGCATTATTGAGGGGTGCGCTCCAGTGGTGCTTTGATTCTATGAGCAATGGACCTCTTAAAGCAGATAAAAAGTTTGAGAGAGGGAAAAATAGAGAGAGAGAGAGAGTCTCTCCAGAATGCTTTGCCATGAATCCATATCAGCTTTGAAGTTCAGAGGCCTAAGTTCTGAAGGTAATTAAATAGTTATCACAAAATGTCCCAAAGTTAAAAGGGAGATATGAAAGCATGGAAGGGGAAAAATTACGCTTAGAAGTCATAGTCCTTAAAAAAAGATTGTGAACTGCTAAAAACTGAGCTTGAATTCTCATGCAAAATAACCTCCTTTTGTAAAGTCTAGCAGGCTTGCAGGATATCATTAAAACATTATTTGTAAAACATAAATCAGAGAATATACTCTGATACTGACTGTAATAAAGCTTTCCAATACATCATGGACCCATCAACCAGACAGTCATCTATCTTTAAAGTTTAATTGCATGTTACTCATGGGTAATGGATAGTGATTCAAACTGAGGAGAAACCTTGGGCAACTTCTTCAACAAGTGTCTTAATCAATATTATATGGTAAACAATCACAGCAGCCAGGGGAGACTTTCGAGGTGTGGGCGTCGAAGAGCAGATGGGGTGAAATAAATTGTGAAAACATGAACTGTACAACAGATGTTTGCAGCTACAACAGGAAAAAGTTTGAAAAGTTTGTTGAGATGGCAGAACCAACTGGATACTTTTTCAATACTTTGGTCCAGAGCACAATATATTCAAGCAACTACTGACCAGATCTTCATTTGAATGGTTGTGAACTTTTATCGGCCAAAGGCTGATTATTAAGGACTTAAGTCACTTCATGTCCTATAGGGGCATCATGTTCATGGTTAAATTCTCCTATCGAAAACACTTTTCAAGGTAACAAAACAAATCTAATTTCCGTGTATTTTGCTGTTGGACAAACACAGGCCCGAGGGGATCAACCCTGATATTTTCTCAATCCTCTAATATTTTCTTTTGGGCCATTATCAGGCCAAACTTTGCCCTTGTACAAATTACAATCTGATGACAAGAATGTCACATCACTTATTTTAACATTATACTCCTAAAGGATCAACCACTCTCTGTTTTATTTAGCAGCATCCTCGGGCAAAGCATCAAGTCTGCATGTGTGATATACACAGGCAGGCCCTCATTGGGATAATTCCTTTTAATTGTAATGTCCCTCATGCAGCACAAATTAAAAGAAAAGCCCCCCGCTGGTTTCATGCTCACACAGACTTTTAGTGTTGGTTGTGAATTGAACCACCATAGTGAATAGCACCATTTATTATAAGTTAAAGGTCCCATGTCATGGCCATTTCTAATGATCATAATTCCATTGTTGAGGTCTACTAAAATAGATTTATATTGTGCAATTTTCCAAAATCACATTTGTTTCTCATACAGCATCTCTGTATAGTATGTGTATCCACTCTCTGTCCTAAACGGCTTGTTGGAGCTCCTGGAACTCTAACACATTTTCTGTGTTAGAGTTTTACTCACTACAGCAGTGGTTCTCAAACTTTTTCTGTCAGGCCCCCTCTTTGGAGAAAAAAAAAAGTCGGGCCACCCCAACACAAATAGTCAGGCTCAGTGGTGGCGCCAGAGATTTATTTTGGGGGTGCTGTGGGGTAGCTTGACGTTTCATAGAGGGTGCTCAAACATTTAGGGTTTTCCATTAATGTACCTGTCGATACAGTGGAATTTTCTACTGCAACAATCCCCACGCATATACACAGTGTACCCGCGACTGTTACAATGAAGGCTCGATAATCAGCTCACGGCATATAGGTGTAAGCAGGGGTAAAGTGCTATTTTTATAGGTGGTGTGTGGACCTCACATAGGGGGGTCCAGGGGCAAGCTCTCCCAAGAAGATTTTTAAATATTGAAGTTAAAAGCATCAATCTGGTGCACTTTGAGAGCAAAATTAAGAGATCTATGGATACATCTCTCAACACCCATATGAAACAGAACTGTAAACAGATGTACTTTTTCTTTATGGATATTTTACAAATCACTCCCCTTTTAAACTTTATTCTTTTTTTAATGTCATATAGTATTTCATACCTGTTTTTAATTTATTCTCTTATTTTTTTATAACTATAATGATCATATAAATGTGTGCCTTGGAAATAATTGTTTACATTAATGGTGACCAAAACGTTTGAGACCCACTGAGATAACACTGAGAGTCCTTTAGCTCATTGAGTCTCTCAGTCTGACAGGAGAGGACAACTTTGTTGTTGAAAAAACTCCTTATATCCGTTAGCGTAGCTCGCTAGCACCAGAAGCTAACAAGAACAATCTCCGGTACCGGTGCGCTCTCTCTCGCTCGCGCACGCACACAAAATAGCTCGTTCCACACACACACAGAGCCGAGCTTTAATGAAACACAGAGACCTAGACGTAATAGTACTGTACTGTATCATATTATTTTCAATCAATAATTTTTCAAAATATGATTTTTTTTTTTTAATAACCATGTTTCCCCCTGGTCTCTTGCGCCCCCCTGTCATGCCTCTGCACCCCCCTGGGGTGGCGCGCCCCCCACTTTGAGAACCACTGCGCTACAGGGTGTACTTTGAGGGTTTGTGACTTTGCAGACCGTTTACATGCATAAAAACCGGAATGATATGGGACCTTTTAAAAAGGGGTTTTGCAAATGTTTTCTGGGCATGCTGCTAAGGAAATTATCTGTTTTGTCTACACCTGTATAGTTACTGTCCTGCACTAGTATTGTGGTGACATTTTAGCTAAGTGAGTCAGCTATGTACTCAATCCACACAAGAAAGAGACGCAAGTAGGAGATTGAAGCTTTACAGTATGACTGTGCATGAGGGAGGGAGTGAAATCAAAGTGTTAATGGCTTTAGCCCTGAATAAACAGTGTAAAGGATCATGTGTACATAGAATGTGCGGGATTCCAACCTAAACTAGGTTTGCCTAGTGTTGACATCCAGTCTCGTTAAATGTCTCATAGTGCTCAAAAACCCATGCCAATTACGTAACTTCCAAAACCACATTTTCAAAAATCCCAACTACTTGAATGATTGTAACTATCCAAGTTGTTTAAACCTCTACCGATATGGCAAGGCAAGTTTCAAGGTCAAGAAAAAATCAAACTGTCAGTGTGCTTCTTACACTGGTTGTAAAAAACAAATTCCCCTTTTGGGGAATTTATCGATCTTTTCGAACTATCATGACTTTTACTCTTCCCGAGCATTCACATCTACTAAATGGACTTTTGAAGGGATTGTCTGTTTGAGAAATGTGTTATACAAAGGCCGTGCTGTTGTCTGCAGCAACGACAAAACAGATCTGTTGAAATCTATTATGGTTTGGTTGCTATTGGGCCTAATTCACGCTGCTCCGGAAAACAGCCCAATAATATTGTCAACAACCATCGGATGCTCTGCCCTTATCTTGAACCTTATTTTCTCATCTGTCTATCAACAGCCATGCAGGCTAATTAACTAACCTTGAAGAATAAAACATGTTGCTGCAGTTTTGTATCCTTCAACTACTTCTGCTTGTTTACTATTTTCAGGATCAAAGTGTAGAAAACCTTGAATTTTGTTATTTGACTTTGCTCTGTTGTACACCTTTCGTACTACAGTGTGTTTGAAGTCGTGTGGCTGTCCTAACAGAGGCCTGTACTACGAAGCTGGTTCAACCTCACCTGGATATGTTTGAGTTAGCCGGTTGGCCTAATCCAAAACATACACGCTCTCGCTAAACTGTACTACGACGCGGGTTATCAAGTGGATCGCTCAAGCCAGCTGTGTCCTATCTAGTTTGGTGCGCGTTCACATGAAAGGGGTGGTATTTGGAGCATTCGACCAATCACAAACATGGACAAGCGTACTGACAGCGCAGCGCGTCATACTTCCTGAATGAAAAGTCAACTATAATATTAGACATATGAAGAAGTTACACTTTAAACATCCATGACTTAAACACTTTATCCAGGATAAAAGCCACATAGTTGCACCTGCAAGGTGAATACAGCTGGTAAAAGAACAAGTGTTTGAATGCGTACATTAACAGGTTTATGATATCACTGCCCCGTCTAAGACACGAGTGGATCTGACTTTAATTACATTTGACTCGAGTGTTTCGTCAACTTAATGTGTTGCTTAAAATAATACTTCTGCAGACAGTATGTGACACTGTGAGTGTTGGACGGCCAGATATGGCTCAGCTGACTCAGATAAGGAAATATATGATACATTATGATGTGATATGCCGCGGACTGTACTGTTACTTTGATCCGGTTACTTATGTTGTGGCAGATATTTAATTAAGCTTTCTTAACGCTAATGTTATAATAGTCAGTTTTCCCTGAAGTTAGCCGGCTAAGCGAAAATCCTGCTTCGTAGTACAAGCCTCAGTTGTCCTATTTCAGAGTTTGAAAGCCATAAATAGAACTTGTTGATTCAAAATAGTTTTCAGTCAGAATAAGGCAATGGACCAAAAATAAAACCTTTTAATGGTGACTTGTTTGTTCAATTTCAGAATCTGTTTTAATTGTATTGGCTAGAATGTTATAACTTGTCATCCTGAAATTGAACTCTGACATTTTGCATTTATCATTTCTTTAGATAATTTAAGATTATGCACTCATAATTACGAACCTAATACAGTGATTGGAACTATTGATTCTTCTGATGCAATGTAAAAAAGAAAAGCAGCAAATAATTCAATAAGTATTTAAACTACATGGGCCAGTGCTCAAAATCTCAAGTACACTTAATGTCAGTTTGAGTCATTTGTTTTCTGGCAAAGTTGTTTCACAATTTTCCCACATAAGGTACAAATATCATCAGGATGCTGAATTGAGAGCACGATCAGCAGATATATTAACAATGAAAACAGTTGTTGGTTGCAGCCCTAAAATTCAATGATATCAAATCACTACAAACTTACCAAATACATTAAAATGTATGCAATTTCCTTTATCTTTACAAAGCTGCTAGCATGACTGTTAAATGTGTTGAAATCAGATGCTTGACAATCATGATCATGCTTGATTCTAGTAAAAGCACTAAATCATGAAACTTTAGGTAAAACTTGATAGATATGCAGGTTCTTTGTCTCTATGGAAGGTGAATTGATGTGAATGCATCAATAATATTGTTGAATATTTTCAACAACAACAGTCGAGCTCATAGGACTTAATTTTACAATCCCTTGTAATAATTGTCACCTTCTTGAGTTCTTGAGTGGATGAAGGGGTAATAACATATTTGGGGTCATCAGGTGGGCATGAATATTTTATACAACAACAAAAAACATACATACAAAAAGCAGAGACTGGCTGCAGATTGACTAATCCCAAATGTTAGCATGAACAGAGAGAGATCCCCAGTAAGCAGTCCCCAGTTTGGGTCTAATGTCACTGCTTTACCAGTATAACCCCTGCTGCACTCTGGGTGATTGATACCTCCATCTTGAGGTGGATTTCAAGATGTCAGCGATTCTCTTTGATTGACAGCTTGAAATGACTTTCTTTACTCACCCAAAGTGCTTTCTGTCTGCTTCCACCTGAGGATATTGAATCAGTCATTCCTGCTCTTTTCACACACACACACACACACACACACACACACACACACACACACACACACACACACACACACACACACACACACACACACACACACACACACACACACACACACACACACACACACACACACACACACACACACACACACACGTTATGATGTAAAGAACTTCTGCTTTTCTTCCTTCAGTGTGTGCTGGCCTTCATCTGACCTGAGACTAATACAACGTTGTCAATAGAAGGGTTGCAGTGTGGGAGTATCCTATTTCTATAGGCCAGCCACGACTCAATCTCTGAAATTGAGAAATTTGAAAAGACAAGATCTGGAGGACGTGACTGTATTATCTTATCGAATTGTGTAAAACTCTTCCTTCAGGTCTTCTCTCTGTATACACAAAAAGCAATGTCAAGTGGTTTATTTAATGTATAGTTACATTCTCGCCAGTGGCATGGTGTAGCTTCTCATCTAGGGTTTTGCAAGCGGGACCACAGATAATGCATAAATAAAACATCGCTAAGAGTGTATTTTCAGTGTGGGTGTGCAAAAGTGCTGCAGCCTCATCATCTCAGGCATGCTGTAGAAAATTGGCTAAATGCTGATCCACATTTTGTACAGGCTTGTGACAACTCCTCCACGCCAACAGCAATCCTCTTTTTTTTGTTCTCTCACTCTGCTTTCCTAGGCAGTTACTCCATTTGCCATGGTAACATCATTTTTCTAGACAAAGAGGAACACATAATGAAAGAAAGAAAAATATAAAACTATCATTAATTCAAACAAAAAACCCACAGGCTGAGTCAAGATGTAAGTAACCATTTAAATTAGGTGTGAGGAATATAAGTGTTAAATGTTAAGACTCAGGCTCCGCTCAACCCACTTGCCGGAATAGAAAAACAAACATAATCATTACAGCAATTTATAAAAAAGAGATATGTCTTAGGTGATCTTGAGCCATGAGTCAAGGATCATTCAGTTTATATTAAAATTCCATAAAGGGACATTTTTTAAATGAACATTAAATGAAATGACTCTTTAATATAAAATGGGCTGCTATTACTGCAAACCTGCGGGGAAATAACAACCATCTTTGCAGCTCTATGCAGCTTTTAGCCAATTGAGTCTTATTGTTTGGGGTTTCCAGCCCATGTAGACTGTACAAACAGTTTGGCAATGACATTTAGAGAGGAAGTGAGTATGTTCTGAAAAAGTAAAACAAATATTCAAAAAATAGGGAAATAAGAGCATACGCTATATTTAATTGATGCCGAGGTCTCAATCAGGTTTGTGCGCATCATCTTGGTATCAACTACATTATTTTTATTTTAACTATTGCTCAAAATACTTTCATAGTTCATAGTTCGAACCTTCAAAGTAATATCAGGGGACCATGCAGTTCTCCTGAGCTCGAGGAAGCGTTTGAATGTCTTTGAGCTCATTGTTTTTGTTCTGTGGGCCCCAACTTGGCTGTTTAGCTCATATATATATATATATATATATATATATATATATATAACCAACTGTACATTAATGTGCCTAGTACCAAACAACCACATTGATTTTAAATCCTGATTAAAACACTGATGATTTGAGCAGATTTGTACCACATATAAAATAAAGATTTATTGTTAAAATTAACACTAGTACCAAACGACACCTTCAAAAGGAGGGCTAAACGAGGGAGAGTTTAGGGCTCACATTCACCAGGGAATGCAATAAATATCACACCTTTCATGACGATTAGATTGGTAACTGTTTGCTAACATTTGTGACAAATCAACAAAGGTTTAAATATTCCATGTTTTGTTGATAGTGAATGTGAATGTGTCTGTCACGGACAAAGGCAACATATTTTTTGTCATAATTCTGTCTATTTATTAGTATATGTGTTAATGGGATTTGGGACCCTCATTTTTAAATGCCTTTTTTACTTTGCATTGCAACTCACCTTAAAGGTGACCTATCATGCTATATTTAAATGATATAGTGTATGACTATACCTATATAAGGTATATTTATACATTTTATTTTTCAAAATACCAAACAGATCATTTTTTAGCCATGCCTCGTTTCGCTCATTTTCGCTTTATTCCAAACCTGCCTATGAAAATTCTGAGCAGCAGCTGACCACGCCCCCCTGCAGAAGAGCCGGCGAGAGTCACGTTACCATGCTTGCTGTGTTTACGAGTGTGGAATACACATGTAATCTCAGAGCAATGCATGTGTTCAAGCATATTATCAATTTGATCCAGAAACTGAAGCAGCGGAGGTTTTGGTGGAGGTGCAAACATCTCGGTTGCAGCAGGACGTTTCTGAATGGTTAGTTGACAAGCTGTTGTCCCTATTTATTTTTACTCTGTTTGTTACGATGGTGGCTACTTATTCCGTTCATATTTTGGCTAATTAGCAAGAATGCAATGTGTACAGTTTGTAACTTAGAGTTTGGAACGCAAACACAGCGATACATATATATATTTATAAAGGGAGACATTCATATTTTCAGCATATATACAATGGCCTCATTGCGTTTAATAGTTTACAGTCCTTTTCTTCCAACATCGTGCAACAACCGTTGGAAAGTTCAATAACTTAGGGTGATAAAAAGTATAACTCCAACACCTCAGTTGTCAGCAATGTGTGTTTCATGTGTTTTAAAAGCTCAGTTATTGACTTCTTTCTAAAGGGGTACATGTGCAACTTGCGCCACGATGCCTTCTGAACCGGAGCATGTGCTGCATGGAGATACCACACGTAACATTAGCTTCACTAAGTTGTCTGTTTAGAGAATACATTTTTCACATGTCATTCAATATATGTTTATCACACTAGGTGTAAAGACGGATGCAGGAACTTGAGGACTCTATCCTGTACGGTGGACCATCCTGGATTGTGTGCCTAAATGTGTTGTCCCTGCAGAATGCATTGAATATTTACAGAGCTGAACACAGTTGGACTACAGTTGAGGCAAATAGAGCACTGAGTGGTTTGTTTTGACTGAAATTGTAAAACGAATGCTAATATTGTTCATGGAAATAAATACTGGTGTATATGGCTTTATGCAATCTTTCATTCTGTCATTGTACATGTACTATTATATACTACACAGCAATGGCATAACGCACCCATGTGTATGACAAAAAAAGTCCACACACAACCTTATGCTTTTGAAATCAGAATATTCTTTACCCATCCAAACATGAATAATCACGACACATTTGATATCAACTCGGAACTTTATTGTCAAAATCAACGGTTATTTGAACCCATAAAAAACAGGAGCTTTGTGAGCTGGTGCTGGGGCTTCCATGGACACAGGATCAGAGTGGTGATTCCGGCCTGCGTTGTCCTCTGATCCGTGAAATGTCTATGTTGGGTTCAGACAGCAGCCAAATTGAACCGTGTGGCATACCCGGCGATGACCTCCTCCCTGTCAGGTTGCTCATAATGGTGCAGGGTCCACAAAGACTTGGTCGAAGATGAGGTCCATCAAGTTGGCCACGTAGCCTGTGCAATGTTAAAAAAAGCACAACAAAAAAAGTGGTTTAGATTAGTAAATGCATGTCAACAACAACATACCAGGGCTTTAGCTCCGTTTTACTCGTGGTGTGTGTCCCCTCGCATACATACATACAGTGTTGTATCCTAACACACCCCCATTTATATTCATGTGCGCAAACAAGTAAACATACTGCAAAAAACGGCATGTCTCATTAGCTTAGCGTAGCTTAGCGTAGCTTAGCTTACAGATCGATGATATATGATCGTTCTTACAGACTACAATCACAAAAGCTTTTACATAACGCTGGAAAAAACGGCACTTACCTCCAGAAGATTACGTTTGTTATTATAACTTACTCAATATGATTTTTTAGAGGATACAAAATACTAATACATAGGAGAATAAATACTTGTGTTATCGGCTAGGCTAGGCGTGGCTTTACAGCCTTCACACAGATCGCCATTACGGCAGTCTGAACATGTTCGCAAATGCCTGATAATTAAAATAAAAGACAAAGCAAAGACTGCGGAGCGTACAAAATAAAATGTTACAAGAACATATAAACACCTAACCGATTACTAGTTGGGGTTGAGGCGACATTGATACGGCTAAGCTACATGCTACATGCTACATGCTAGATATAGCTTTATCAGGAAAAACACCGCTAAATAAAAACTTACAGCTTCAGAATTGGATGTGTCCTCACTGGCCTGGTCCCGGATGGTTGGTATTGATCCCGGGTGTAGCATTAGTTTGGAGGCATATCCGTGTTGGACTTGAGAGAAGTTCATAAACATGTCCGTGGTTTAACTGGCTTAGACATCCTGGCAATAGCAGGAAAAAACACAGATGTGACTGGGGTAGCCTGCCGATAGCCTATATGCGAATGAGAGGTTTGGCAATGCACGTGGCCGTGGCTCATTCCCCTGATAGGTGGAGAGTTGACCAATAAGCGGAGTACGTCTTTGTGACGTAGAAAAGTGTCGGAATGTGGATCCATTTTTTTCAGATCCGTTGCAGCCCCTTTTTTAGAGATTTGGAAAATAGAGAGGGTTGTGTTTTCTGACACTTGGTGAGTTCCCCGGAACACCGGGGACACATAATCATGTATAAAAGACGTACAAAGGTGCATTTTGCATGATAGGTGCCCTTTAAGAGTCACCGGTCTCCCACCCAAGGATACAGTCAATTGTGCTCGGAGAAAAACAAAACCAAACTGTGTGTGCTTGTGATAAAGACAGCTAATTGGTTCTGCTTCTTTCACAGCTTGTTGATCTTTTGAATTGGTTGTCCTTGTCGGACATCGGCAATTGTTTCAATGCTCGGTAGTAATTTTGAGCTGTGCAAACGCCAAAGGTAGTACTTCTGCAAAAACAAAAAGCGTTTTTACTGCTGATCATGTGAGGCACTTTGACTTGCTGACCACAACACATGTTTTAGCCCCCATACACAACAATCCAAAGTTTGTTTTAATTTAAAGCTGTCAGAAGATATCTGTTATGTGTTATGTTGTTGGGAATAGTGTCCATCAAGCCACCCTTAAGTATTTTCTACTTAATATTCCAAGTGTTTTTACTCTATACATACTCAACACACAGTTTGAATAGACTGTTTAGTTAGAACAGCTTGTTTTTCTTTAAATTGCACCATCACTGTAAACAATGTGCAACAAACATTATGAAGCTTCACTTAGAAAGCTACATTAACCTTAGCTAACTACAGTCAAACATGTGCCTATTACAGTTTAAAGCAATTACGAGTTCCAGAATATCCAATTAAGCCTGACACAGTACTAAACTGCTCAGTATTGAAATTGTGAATTATAAATACATCGTTAAAGCGTTTGTTTTTTGTATTGTTCCTTTTTATAAACTGTTAATTCTGGCAGAGGCTTTAGTGGGGTTGGACTTTTTACCACCATGTTGTATTTTTGCAACAGAGCTTTCTTAGTTTTTTTCTCTGTTTGACCAGCATCTGTATCCTGCCTGATGCCATATTGGCCTGTCATTGTACACTTTATAAGGGTTCAAGAGTAGCACTTCAAACACAATTATCTCAAAAAAAAAAAAAAAACGACAGTGCAGATCGGGCAACAGCCGTAACAGCTGACTAAATCAATATTGTGATGAAGAACTGCTCTTGGTGTTAATATCAGAGAAAGAAAGAAAAAGGCGAGGGAAAAAGTGCATAGTTGAACTCACAGAAAGAAAAATATGCAGCTCATACATCTATATTATAGCAAATATGTATGTTTATGTATATTATGTTGTTAGATGTTAAGTGCACCATAAAGAAAGCAGCGTATTAGTAATCGTTTAATTCTTAAGCCCTTTGCAGCATACTACAAACACAATTGTATGCCATCTGTAATTGATGAGGAGAGTTAAGCTTCAATCAAGCCAATGAGCCTGATACACTCATCAGGTGGACTGAGGGACAAAGCAGTAACTCTTTACAAAAAAATGAATACAAATTAAATATATAAATCATAACCTATACCAAGTACAATTTGCATTCACCCAACCAATGATTAATGCATTCTGATTGTAAGGTTTCAGCGTTAGAGTCTGAACTTATTGTTTTGTGTTTATTCTGGTGGCCTTGCAGTTTATTTTGATGTTGGCTCTGTCCTCTCGTTTCAGGTGTCATCACTTCCTGTCATGGTGATCTCCTGTTCTGGATTGTTTGCACCTGTGTCTCATTAAGTATTGTGTATATGTAGCCCAGTTCTCCTGTTGTCTTTTGTCGGTTCGTCTTGTCTACCAAGTCCATGTCTGTACTCTCTCATGCAAACGTTGAGCTAGTCGAACCTAGAGAACTAGTTAGTAGTCCTAGTAGATCCTAGAAAGATCCTAGAAAGTAGATCCCTTTGTTTGGATAATAAAAGGATATCAAGGAAGAATCGTGCATTTGAGTCTTTGTGAGTCCTTCGTGTCAGAACGAACCGACCCTACAAGATGGACTCAGCCGATTCCACCGTGTTCAAGACGGCTTTGCAGGTGCAAGGAACACGCCTGCGTCAACAGGAGGAACAGCTGACAACAATGAAGCAGGGGGTTCAGGACGTAAATGCCCGTCAGCACAACTTCCAGTTAACAGTGACAACAGAAATAAATCACCTGGCAGAGAAAATGCGTGACATACTTACGCACCTCGAGGCACGTCCTGCTATTCCTGCGGCAGAGTTTTCCGGTCCAGCGGAGGTCGGGTTTGCTGAGATCCCCGTTCAAATACCCATGCCATCGTCTTCACTCCGCCTCGCTTCACCGGAGAAGTTCTCCGGGGATTCGGGAAACTGTCGTCCATTCCTGATACAGTGCGATCTCCACTTCAAACATCAGCCCGCAGCATTTCCCACAGATCAAGCTAAGGTAGCTTTCATAGTATCTCACTTGACGGGAAGAGCAGGAGCCTAGGCAACAGCAGAATGGGCCCGAGACTCGCCTGTTTGCCAGTCGTTAAGGTTATTCATGGTTTCTATGAAAAACATTTTTGACCAGACAGCACCTGGGAGAGAGTCAGCGAGAGCCCTGGTGAACATCAAACAACGGCAGAGGAGAGTGGCGGATTACGCGATCGAATTCCGGACCCTGGCAGCGGAGAGCGGATGGAACTCCGCGGCTCTTTTTGATGCGTTTCTGCATGGATTAGCGGATCCCATAAAGGATCAGTTAGCTCCATTAGAGTTGCCTGTAGAATTGGACTCACTCATCGCCATGGCTATCCGGGTGGACCAACGTCTAGCAGAGAGACGTCGGGAGAGAGGGGAGAAAGCAGCTTCCACTTCACTCTTCGGACGGGAGTTACAGAGGGAACACTACGGTTGGCGGAGGAATACCCGGACTTCGTCTCCAGAGCGACCAGCGCCCCCTAGCGCCGCGGAGGAACCGATGCAGCTCGGAAGAGCCAAACTCACCCCGGAGGAGCGTCAGCGCCGCCTACGGGAGCGGCGGTGTTTCTACTGCGGCCAGCAGGGTCATGTTCTGGCAGCCTGTCCGGCAAAAGATCAGGCTCATCAGTGGGAAGAGGGACGCTGGTGAGCCGAGTGACTTCTTTCGACCCTTCCTCGAGAAGACTGACTCAGGTACAAATGAAACTGAAGGATAAAACTGTAACTCAGGATGCATTAATTGACTCTGGGGCTGATGAGAGCTTGTTAGACTGGGAGCTGGCTAAAGAGTTGAACTTAAACATTGTCCTTTTAGATCAGCCATTAGAAGCTAGCGCGTTGGATGGCCGCCTTTTATGTACAGTTACTCATCGCACGGAACCCATAGAAATTGTCATAGATCAGGAGCACCGTGAGCATATTAGCTTTCATTTATTTAACTCAGCTCAACAGCCTCTCATTTTGGGTTACCCTTGGCTTGTTAAACATAACCCTCACATGGACTGGCTTACAGGAAAGGTTAAGGGGTGAGGGAGTGAGTGCTCTCGTTCATGTTTAGCCTCTCATACAGTTTCGAGTGGACCGCACAGATCTGGGAACTTTAAACAGGCGTCAGATAGGGACAGTGTCACTTCTTCTAAACCGTCTGACTTTCCTGACTTATCCAAAGTGCCAGACTGTTACCTTGACATTAAGGAGGTGTGTAACAAGACACGAGCTACTTCCTTGCCTCCCCATAGACCGTATGATTGCCCTATAGACCTTCTCTCGGGCTCTACTATCCCCAAAGGACGGTTGTATTCTCTTTCTGGTCCTGAAAGGAAGGCCATGGAAGAGTATATCGGATCATCACTCAAAGCTGGCTTGATTCGGCCATCATCATCCCCAGCAGCAGCAGGTTTCTTTTTTGTAGGGAAAAAGGACGGTTCATTAAGGCCCTGTATTGATTACAGTCCACTTAATCAGATCACAGTTAAGAACAGATATCCCCTTCCACTCATCTCTACGGCATTCGAACTGTTACAGGGAGCCAAGGTATTTACCAAGCTTGACTTAAGGAATGCATACCACCTTGTGCGCATCCGGGAGGGGGATGAGTGGAAAACAGGTTTCAATACACCTATGGGACATTACGAATATTTGGTGATGCCTTTTGGACTTTGTAATGCACCTGCTGTTTTCCAAGCCCTCATTAATGATGTGTTAAGAGATTTCCTGAATGTTTTCTGTTTTGTGTATCTCGATGATATTCTCATCTTTTCTCCAGATGAGAATACTCATGTTAACCATGTTCACCTTGTTCTTCAGAGACTCCTGGCTAACCATTTGTTTGTAAAAGCCGAAAAATGCGAGTTTCATGTGAACTCTGTGGCATTTTTGGGCTTTGTGATTTCCCCTAACAAGGTGGAAATGGACCCAGCTAAGGTCAGTGACGTGGAGAATTGGCCCACGCCAGACTCTAGAAAAAAGGTTCAGCAATTCTTGGGGTTTGCTAACTTTTACAGACGGTTCATACGCAATTTCAGTGCTATTGCCTCTCCTCTCCATGCCCTTACCTCTCCCCATGTTCAGTTTGTGTGGAATCCACAGGCAGAGAAATCTTTCCTGGAACTGAAGAGGAGGTTCACCACAGCTCCCATCCTGACTGTACCTGATCACCACCGACAGTTTGTGGTGGAAGTGGACGCCTCCAACGACGGCGTTGGAGCTATACTGTCCCAGAGGTCAGCGGGGGACAACAAGCTTCATCCGTGTTCATACCTCTCCCGTAAGCTATCGTCTGCTGAGAGGAATTACGACGTGGGAAATCGGGAACTGTTGGCTGTGAAGATTGCTTTGGAGGAGTGGCGGCACTGGTTGGAGGGAGCGGAGCAGGATTTCCTGGTCTGGACGGATCATAAAAACCTGCAATACATCAGGAAGGTCAAACGTCTGAACTCTAGGCAGGCCAGATGGGCTTTGTTCTTTAATAGATTCAGGTTCACTCTGTCATATCGACCTGGTTCGCAGAATGGAAAGCCTGATGCACTCTCCAGAATGTATGATCCTGAGCCGGTCCCCAAGAGTCCAGATCCCATTCTGCGGCCAGACCGAGTGATAGGGACTGTGACCTGGCCCATTGAAGCCAAGGTCAAACAGGCAAACGTTGGAAATCCGGTCCCAAGAGGGTTTCCTCAGAATCGCTTGTTTGTGCCGGAGCAACTTCGAGGGCAAGTTGTTCATTGGGCCCATACGTCGGTACTTACCTGTCATCCTGGAAACAAAAGGACCCTTTTCATGGTGAGACACAGATTCTGGTGGCCGGGGATGTGGAAGGATGTTGCAGAATATGTAGCAGCGTGTCCTGTGTGCGCCAGGAACAAGACTTCTCGGCAAGCTGCGGCAGGTCTTCTCCAACCTCTGCCCATTCCCAACAGACCATGGTCTCACATTGCGTTGGATTTCGTGACAGGATTACCAACATCGGCAGGTAATACCACCATACTCACTGTGGTTGATCGTTTTTCTAAAATGGCACACTTTGTCGCCATGCCCAAGTTACCTAATGCCAAAGAAACAGCAGAGGCCATGTTGTCCCATGTGTTCAGGATCCATGGTTTTCCCAGTGATGTCGTTTCAGACCGAGGCCCACAGTTCGTGTCACGTTTTTGGAAGGAGTTTTGTCGCCTAATCCAAGCCACTGTTAGTCTGACCTCCGGATACCACCCACAGTCAAATGGACAAGCGGAGAGGATGAATCAGGATTTGGAGACCTGTTTGAGATGCCTAGCGTCCGAGAAACCCACCACCTGGAGTAAGAGTCTGATTTGGGTGGAGTATGCACACAACACTTTACCCACATCAGCCACTGGTATCTCCCCGTTTCAATGTGTCCATGGGTACCAACCTCCATTGTTTTCGGAGCTCGAGAAGGAAGTCACGGTACCATCAGCCCATGCTCTGGTTCGACGCTGCCGTCGGGTCTGGGCGGCAGTTCGCCATATGTTGCAGAGGAGTGCCGCTCGCATGAAGGTATTGGCCGACCGGAAACGACGTCCAGCCCCCAAGTACCAGGCCGGACAACGAGTGTGGCTATCTACCAAGGATCTTCCTCTCCATGTCGCCTCCAGGAAGCTGGCTCCCCGGTTCGTTGGTCCTTTTCCCATAGCCAAAGTGATTAACCCTGTTGCTGTCCGTTTATGTCTTCCAAAATCCATCAAGGTCCACCCCACGTTCCATGTCAGCAAGTTGAAACCAGTCAAAGAGAGCAGACTGGTCCCCGCCTCCACGCCCCCTCCACCTCCCCGGATTGTCGACGGGGGTCAAGTGTACACTGTGGACAAAATACTGTCGGAAAGGAAGAGGGGCAGAGGTAGACAGTTCCTGGTCGACTGGGTAGGGTATGGATTAGAGGAGAGGTGTTGGATCCCAGGCAGCTTCATTGTGGACAAGACCCTTATATCGGACTTCGATAGAGGTCAGTCTCAGGTTTCAGGGACGTCTGGAGCCGTCCGTAAGAGGGGGGGTACTGTAAGGTTTCAGCGTTAGAGTCTGAACTTATTGTTTTGTGTTTATTCTGGTGGCCTTGCAGTTTATTTTGATGTTGGCTCTGTCCTCTCGTTTCAGGTGTCATCACTTCCTGTCATGGTGATCTCCTGTTCTGGATTGTTTGCACCTGTGTCTCATTAAGTATTGTGTATATGTAGCCCAGTTCTCCTGTTGTCTTTTGTCGGTTCGTGTTGTCTACCAAGTCCATGTCTGTACTCTCTCATGCAAACGTTGAGCTAGTCGAACCTAGAGAACTAGTTAGTAGTCCTAGTAGATCCTAGAAACCTTTGTTTGGATAATAAAAGGATATCAAGGAAGAATCGTGCATTTGAGTCTTTGTGAGTCCTTCGTGTCACTGATTCACGATATTGGCACATTAAACATCCAATCAAAAGTGTTGAAATACCAGCTGTTATCTTCTGTTGTCATTTAGTCTCATTTTTGCATCTTTATACATATTTTTATATTAGAAATGTAAAATAAATAAGTTATATTTTTACCAGCTGTAAGGTCTAAGTGCTAACTATTGGGAACACATTAAAAATAATCCTGCTATAATTTTGATGTTGACAGTTGAACTCACTGAGAGTAGTCGAATGGTTGAATATACACTATTTAAGCAGTGAACTTACAATGTTCCCCCCTTGACTCTTTTTGGGGGATTGTTAGCAGGATTACATTGTTTCTCAGTGCCTTTCAAACCTGTAATAAATCAATATCATTAATTTCCCATTTCCATGGTTACTGTTTGTTCATTTTAGACAAACAAATAAGTTGTGTAACACATTTGATGAAAACCACATTTATAGTGCATGAGGAGGGCATTCATAGTTAATTATTATGCATTATGACTGTTTCCTGAACCACTAAATCAACAGTTATATAATATGAATCAATTATGATGCACCATCAATTAATGCATATTAATGCATCAACTTCACCTACCACCAACAAAAGCCTTACGGTGAAACACATATGATTATATAAGCATACAAAAACACATACAATGATAACGTGACACGGCATGGACTATAATAGCATATACTATAAGGCCATTTCAAAATGGATTGTTAAGGTGTGTATAAATGAGTATTGGTTGCACCCATGAGTCTTATATGTAATGAATTAAGAGCATGTAAAGGACACTATGATTTATATATAATTGATTGATAACTGGGGATATAATTAATCCTTGAAGATTATATATTTGTGTGAATATTGTTTCTAAATGTGTCTAAGGATCCTCAGCAAAATGAATAATTATCAAGGTTAATGGTAAAAAAAGTTATAAAAACAAAGTATTTTATTCAAGATGGAAGGATCTAGGTTTGCTGCAGCACTGGCATTTGAGCCAGATCCTGAGAGAAATGTTAGTCTTAGAGGTGAAAATCATTGTGGACGAAGAATCATATTGTTAAAAGTCCAAGGCAGGGATGCAGGAAATCATTAGTTTGGCTCAATAAAATATCCACGCTGGATAGAAACAGAGCACTGCGCCGTCTGAGTTATGCCCCTAAACAATCGCCATAATTGTTTGGAGGCGGCCCCAATAGATAAAAGGATTATTGGCACTGACAACACATGAGTACATATCAGTGTGTGATCAGTGTCATAACTGTTCTTGTGTAACAATACATTATATTTATGCTATCGGGCAAGCGGAGGCCTAAAGCAATTAAAGGCAGAATCAATGCCCTGAGTCAAAACACTGTGACAGCTCTATTATCCCTAGATATAGCAGAGGCCTACTGGAGTCACATTTCTCTGCTGTCTGACGCACGCACGCACGCACGCACGCACGCACGCACGCACGCACGCACGCACGCACGCACCACGCACGCACACACACACACACACGCACACACACACACACACACACACACACACACACACACACACACACACACACTTTTCTAATCCATCTTTAACTATCTGCAGTGGAGAAGATACACCGCAGCACTATCACACACATAATACACCGACCTTTAACATTTTCAACCGTTTTCCCTCTATTCTTTTCTAAGAACTATCCTGCGCTACGTCTGTCAGCATCAGACCTGTACTGTTGAAATGCTCCAATGTCAGCTCCACATCAGCACTGACAGCACTTTCATATTATCATACTCTTTAATGTGCACAGGCTCTTCTAGTCCTAAGGTACCCGAGGTGAACAAGAGTTTGCCTGCATTTTGTAATGTAATTATTTGCTTCATTAACCACTTTAGAAACTGTACAGTGGGCTTAACATTATTTAGGCTTTTTCCACTGCATATAGACAGTGTTTCTCATTTAAAAATGTAAGTACTTGTTAACTGATTTGTATTGGCATCATGGAAAAAGCTTTGAAAGAACATTTTGTCCTTTGTAAAGGTAAAACAATTGTAAAAAATGTTCATAAGAATTGTAATAATGGGCTATTTATTATAGTGATTATGTTCAGATGAATTCTCCTAAAATATAGCATAAACATAAACAAAGTCTGCATGAACACTTATTTTGATACATGAAATAAACTTAAACACATTTAGACACACCACAATAGCTAGTATGTACTGTAAGTACTAAGACACGTTTCACCGCTGTGAATTGATAGTAATCTTGTCATATATAATGAGAACACAGATTTAAAACCATGTGTGTCTGATAAGAAAATTCCAGCTGGCACTGTAAAGTTTGCTTAGCTTGAGGGCCCTTTTCATTGAGTGCCAGGGGGATTAATTTGCATGTCATTTAAAAAAAAAAAAAACTAAAGAATATAAAAAGCTTATAAAAAAACGTAGATCTCAATTTCAAAAGAGAACACATCTGCTAAAGAATAGATGCTTACAATTCCACAAACCTTCACAGATGATGGAGTCTTCAAATTGTCACAGTATTCAAAATGGTGCATAGTCATTGTCCTTGGCAAACGTGATGAATCCATAAGTCCATTTCATACTTTCTGCGAGCCCCTTTGTCCTGCATAAAAGCATCTGCCTTATTTATATTTCTCATGTTTTTATTAAGACTTTTCCTTCCATTTGTCAGCCATTCAGACATCTGTCTCTCCCAGGCTGCCTGTTGCTGCTGATTTAACATGATGGGTTGCCTAGATAACCACTGAGCAGACTGGAGCCAACAGACAATGCCAAACACACTGGCAAAGCTTAAAGTGGAATCCAGCCACAGAGAATCAATGGTGGCTCAATAGTGCCTCATTATCTTGTAGAAATGCTGATATTTGACATGCAAAATGTCTTTGCATTTTTTCTCTGTACTTGTGATTACTTTTGTCATAACAATTTTATGCCGTATTTTTCATGAATAGTTCATGAAAATCCTTTGTTTGCTATGTATTCCTTCATTTAAAAAGGAAACATACATTGATAAAAGATAAACATAAATTCATGTCTAAAGGGAAAAAAAAGCTTTTTCGAATATGTACAAATATCAACATGATAAAGTGTATTTCATATACAATTACAGACTAACTCATGTTTACCTGATGTCTAAACAGTCCTTCAGAATCATGCCTGCAAACACACAGGGCTCACTAATGAGGCTGTTGACAGTTGAAGTCACACTTCCTGCACAGTTTTTACAACATGTTTGTCACTGCACTGTCAGTTGGCTGCATTGATGAAGTGTAGAAAGCAACACGCTGACGATCACCTCATTCTTAAAAGAACAATGTAAGTGTGTATGTAATGAAACCATGCAAAATTGTCAGTTTATTTGACTGAGCTGTTTTTGAGGATATCTTTGTTATGGTGTACTTTTTCCTTTTTCATATTTGTCTCACTTAAATGCTAAATATTAGCAGATACATTTTTTTTCAGCTGGTATCAATACTTAACTCATTACCCTGAAGTCGATCATCTTCATCACCTCTGTTCTACTTTTGTGAATTGTGCTACGCCATAAAACAATTACCTTAATATTCGGCACTATGCTGGCAGTCCAAAACGAAGGTTCAAGTTATTTTTTAGAGGCTTTTCTTGATCCCTACAGCACTTCAAAGCAATTTAAAAATTGCACTATGCAGTTGTTACATCATCAGCAAGGTTTATCCAAATCTGCATTGTGCTGCAACTATATACGTTAAATTAAACTGTGCATTTTGACACAGTGTACGCCTACGGAATATAACAACTATACTGCCTGAGGACCCAGACCTTCAGGAGGTCCACTCTTAGCATTGTCAGCATGTGGATATCAGTGTGTGGTCATTCAGTAAATTCCAATTTGCACTAATGCACATTATAAACTGAAATAGTAGGGACCTTAAAGCATCATATACACACTTTTTTATGGCCCTATTTTCGTGAGGGGTTTTGAGTTGACATCCAGTTTTTAAGGCTTTATTATTGCATGATAAATTGTGCTTACATGGGTCATTTTCAGATACAATTTGGGCTCATTCTAGGATTGGAACTTGGTTGAAATAATTATGGAAAGTAACTGAGTGCAAATGTGTATAAATAAGTCAGAAAATGTGTTGGTTTGCATGATTTGGTGAAGCTGTATGAATAGAACAATGAATAGAATACATTCATGACATTCTTTTGAAAGGAATAGTTCAGTAAGTCATATTGCATATTTGAAAGAATGGAAGTTGGGCATGAAATTACATTTGAAAGCTACTGACAGAAATGTGAAAAGTTCTCTTTGCCTTGGTTTTAGTTATTGTCCCTAACAGGAGCCTGTCAAGCCAACAGGATCATCATTTGAAAAAATAACCATACCATAACAAACCATAGCAAATATGTCGACATTTATTGTTGATGCATATTGTACAAAATGTTCAATTCATAGCCACCATTACATTATGCAGATTGTAGCAGTGTATTGCATTTCTAAATTATAACCAGGATAATATGAAGTGTCATGACAAAAAAAAGAGAACACAAATACATCTTAATGTGGTTAAGAGTGAATTATCTCTTTATATCTGAAAATGTATTTGTATTCAGTACCAAGCCTAGAATTCACAGAGTGAAAGAAACAGCATGCCCAACAGGGGCTGACAGCTCATTTTTTTCGCCCCGGCACCCCTGGTGGGTTAATCCAGCCCTGCTACTGTTAATTATTTGCGATGACTTCATCTTGTCACATTTATTTCTGCGCTGATTTTTTGAATTTTTTTCATCTCCCAGTGAGCTGAGTCATGTCTGTGGAAAAACTGAACTCATACTCACTGCAGCTTTCTACAAATTGGAGTCAGTTATTGCTGCACATGTTGTCTCTGGCTCCACCGTGGCTCCAACTTGTCCGGGCCATTTCAAAAGTAATTATGTAGACTTTTGTCTGAAATGTCAGAAATGCATCTATTTACTGTTATCCAGCCATGGCCATTTTATATAATGTATATTGATTTTTAGTAACTATTTCTACTAAATAGAAAACAATATAGTACATCGTTTCAATCTAGCATTAGGCATGTAATTATCTATGTGAAGATAGGTGGATAAGGGGAGTGGAAGCAATTAGAGAAATGAATCATGCCAATAAAAGTCCTCTGCATTAGATCTGAGCTCCTGAGGGAAAGCATTATGGGCCATGAGTCCTGTAAGCTGAAACAAATCACCCTCTACTCTTCCTCTGGCAATTGCCTGCTATCATTATGATCTGGAGTAAAACTATAAGCAATTCTGTCTTCTTTATGTATTGTACGGTCGTCCTGCCCTCCAAACTGGGGTTTCGTAACCTCAAGAACACACTGTCACACATCAGAAATCATGAGCAATCAAGTAATTTTTTTCATTTGCGCCTCATTCCCATACAATAATATCATCTGGCATTTAACAAGCTCACACAAATTAAAGAATGTTAACACTTTAAAACCATTTTATGTAACTTCCTCTGTTGCACGGACAGTAATATGACTGTATGGGAATGGAGCTAGACAAGTTATGACATGCAGCCAAGGACATGGCTTGATTATATATATTTAATATTACTATTTATAAGCATTATATAGATATATGTAATGTATTTCTCAACTGACACCACATGCAAACCATGGCTTAATATCTAATGATTCACAACATAGTATCGATTTAATTAAAGCGTGTAAAATGTACTTCCTTTCTACGAAATAATTCAGCTTTTTAATGTTTTGAAATCCGTCTGCTGTGCAGGTTATAACATATTTAATTACATTATTGAATGATGGTGTGTTCTTGAGGTTATGAAACAACAGCCAAAAAAAGGACATGGTCATAAAAGTAGATTATAATCACAATAAGTAGGGGGAAAGTAAGCCAAATTAGTTCTTAATAAAATAATCAATACAATAATTAAGGGTGACACAGTGTCAACATGTACCGCTAAGATTAATCATGCTCTTAATGAGTTCTCTGAAATGTTTCAGGGACACTTGCGTATCAAGCTGTAAGATCTGTTGGAAGATGGATAAAGCAAATCTATAAAAAGCTTCGGTACAATATGACATGTTTCAGAGTGGACCTTATTAGGCTTCCAAACAAGCTGCAATTGTATTAGTTATGATGGTTGGTTACATTATTAAGTGCAATGAAGCCAGAAGTATAAATTGCTTCAACATTTTAGAGAGTTTGATGCATCCTTATTTGGTGGTGTTTTTCCTTGTCCGCTGAAAGAATGTCTGAGGATTGATTACCAAATACAAAATGTTTATTTTTTTGTGAACTGCAGAAAATGCAGAACAGTACGTGTTTGATCAACCAATACTTGACTACCCATGCACAGCATTTAGAACAAGCTTTCCAGGGTCAACTAAATATGAATGGACATGGTTTGTGGTAAATGAAATAATTAAAGGCCACCTCAAATAATATGCATTTTTATCTTAATTATGTCATTAAAATGTTAAAATAAGTCCGATATGTTTTGCAATTTTCAGTTATTTTCCAAAGCATGACATAAGGTTGCATCGTGTTTGTACATTTTTGGCATGTGTCGGCAAATCGATATTTTTGTCATTGTTGACGTTTTTATAATTTGACTATTTTCTGAATACACATTTACATTGACTTTAAGACTATGATATGATAAATATTAAACAGGTTGGAAAAAAGGACAACATTAATAAGCCGGTACCACTTTACAATAAGACTACCGTTATAAAGGATTCATAAAGGGTTTATAATTAGGTTATGAATTGGGTTGTAAACACTTTATTAATCATTAAGAACCATTTATAAACCAGTTCTAACATAGAAGTGAGTGAGTGTGGAGTGAGTCAACACAGGCTCACTATTTAGCAAGATGACTAAGCCTTATATTGGCTACTTAGCGAGAATCAACTCAGTGAACAACAGATACCAAGGATGCTGGCTGATGAAGAAGACGAAGTAAGCTAGGTAGCCATAAGACTTATCAGTACAGATAAATGTGGGCTCACTATTTGGCTAGCAACCGGTCACAGTTGCCCTGTTTATCTCATGTCTTATAAAAGCTTATTAATGATTTATCAAGTGTTAATTGTTAATAATTAATAAATGAATTACAAACTATTCGTAAACCCTTTATAAGGGTAGTCTTATTGTAAAGTGGTACCAATAAGCCTATAATTAAGAAATTGAAGGATGACCACAACGTGAACGCCATCATTTTGCCTCAAAATATTTATAAAAGTAAAGTTAAAAATGTGCAAAACATGATCAATAAGGATTGTGCTTTGACAAAAGGTCATTACTGTGTGGGATAGCACAGCGCAGATTAACAGAGCAAGCAAAGGGGTGCAATTTGGCAATGATTCCAACAATGGAAACGCAGAACAACAGAGCAGACATCAAAGGCATCGTCTGTAGGCATTTGGAGGAGCCTCAGATTCAATTTGAAAAGTACTTCTCTTAGTCTGACAACCGCTGTTGTGACACCAAATGGATTCAGTTTCCTTTTGGTGACAGTATAACAGAGGGGTCATGAAGAACAGTGACAGCAGAGGATCAGTTGATTGAATTATCTGCAGTGACTGTTAGAAAAAAGGCAGATATGAGATCCAGCCCCCATCTTGTCTGGCAGTAGATGGGCTACACGCCGGATACTTGGACTGACATCAAAAGCAATAAAGTGACTTTGCTGTTTACGACCACGCATCTGTGACAGTGGATTCTCCACCATTCTGAACAGCGAACAAATATAATGCCACGCTTTGGCAAGAAAATAATAAGTCTGTGCGAAACAGAAGGGAAAGAAAAGTGTGTGCAGCTCCGGATGTCCAACAGTAGAGAAAAAGCAATACAACATTTTCCTCCTATTTGTGAATACAATAGAGGTCAATTGATGCGATTCCAGCAAAGGTTGACGTTGAAAACATCTACGATAAACCACAGCCAATGTGATATTTTGAATTAATACAAGCATCACATCAGGGATCAGGCTATTCTCAACATAATCCTCACTGCCATATCAGCAATAAAATATATAAATTAGAGTTTGTGCATTCAGATCAACATGAGGAAAATACTCAGTGTACATAAGCTGATTTCCATGGTGTAAAAGCCACAGCCAACCTTTACACCTCCATCATTATGCTTGTGTCATAATCTTCCTCTACTATCAAACAGCAAGGATAAACCATCTCCCTAATCCATGTTTAATTTCCTGTCCCACTGTGATGTGTTTAAGCTCTTTTTCTGCCGCCACCGGTCATTATCTCCTGCTGATTAAAGCACCAAAAGGAATACGATGGATTATGGAAAAGGATGTTTGTTAATAATGTATTGGCTGCAGTGAATGTATAGATATGTAACAGCAACCGTGATTGATGTGCATTCTATAGATTTGTCTATGAATCTCAGAAGTATGGTAACCATTTTCCTCAAAGCCAAACAACAATCGCAACACTGGAACACCCAATATTTTGTTTTCCACAGTTCTTCAGTTGTTTCACTTCACTAGGGGAATATAACTTACATTGATTTGTTTGAATGTCAAATAATTTGTATTACTTCAAGCACTACACACTTCCATTGATCATGTGCTGTTCCCTTCCAGCTCCACTAGGCCCCTCTGCTCATGAGATCAAGGGCTCCTTGTTTTCTGTGCACACAGGTGACTGAGTATTTTCTGTTCTGACTGCTAGACTGGTCTCCCTCATATTTGCAAACAATGTTAAGTGTTTCAGATTTTAGCTTAAATTATATGGCATTTTATTGGTGCTTCATTGGCCTTGGTTTTTCCTCTTAAAGGTCACCTGCTAGGCAAAGTCCACTTTTTCATGTCTTTTACACATAAACATGTGTCCCCTATGTGTAAAGAGATTCTGAAAGTTTCAGTAAACGAGATTCGCTCTGTTTTTGTCATGGTCCAAAACAAAAACAGTCTGAAAATTAGCTGATGGCCACTTTATGATGTCATAACGATTTTTTGGCTCGTGTAACCATTAGCCAATCACCAACCAAGGTAACACCCTTCCACCTTATCACCTGAATCTCCTCCTAGAGCACCATTGTGTTCTTTTTAACCAAATATCTCACAGAGAGGTGTGGGGAGTGGCTCCTTATTTTCTAAGACACAGAATCAGCACTTTTGAAACAGGGCTGAAACAGAGGGGTTTATGGGATGCTACAATGCATGATCTGTTGGGTATTTTGAGCAAAACACTTCAGAGACATGTTTTGTATATAACTGAGAACTATGATATATTGATGAAAAACAGTATAATAGGGGACCTTTAAAATGTATTTATTTATTAAATGATTTTCAAATGTTCCTGTAACTGTGAAGCACTTGACCCTTGTTTTAAGGAAGTGCTTTATAAATACAATTTTTTTTCAATACTTAGTGGATGATTTCTTATAGTGGACCTGTACAGACACTGAATATATGAGACTGGGTCAGAACATAATCTAATGAAAAGTCTGAGAGCTAAAAAAAAAATACTTTCATGAATGATTTTGAAAATGTAGGATAACAGGAGATCCAAAGTTGGCAGCCAGACAAGTAACATGATGAGATTACAGTGTAAGACATCCTTTGAGGGTAGATAAAAGATAAGTGCACAGTCCAGTCACTGTTTGGAGGCCGATAAGAAAATACACGCTAAGAACACTGCAGTCAGTTAAACGGCCTTATTGCAGATTTGAGTGCGTGCATTGGAATAAAAAGCTTAAATAAGGAAGGAAACAATATTTACTCTTGAAACAATAAAACACCACTGTGATACCAATGGGGCAATAATTGTCATCTCTTTGCAAAGCATAAAATCGCTCATGGGATTTAGCGTTATGATACAATACTGCCAGTAAACAGACTTGTGCATTCATGTGAGCTCCAAATACTACTGAAATGAGTCATTAAGCTAACAAGCTAGTTAGCTAACTGGCTCTTCTCCCCCTTATCGTGAACAAAATGCCCAGAAAGTCTCTGTTTTGTGAGTCTGCTTTGTTCAGGTCTTGCAAATATAAGCCCACAGAGCTGTGTTGAAGCACATGGGAGAGTAAATGAGAAATTGTTCTGCATGCATGTATGAATCTCTTTCAGATATTTCCCTAAGGCATTCAGTATCCCTATTGCATCACCCACCTCCCATATGTTTTTTCCATCTGCTCGTCCCTTTATCCCTTCCTCCATTATCGTATTCTTCTGCAGCACTTGAATGGCCTCAACTCTGGGTTTTTTGGGCGTGTTAATACGAAGAATTCAGAAGAAAAGAGGAATAGTAACAAATATGAGCCCTATATGAAGCTTTATAGAGATTGAAATGTGGGAACATGCTTTTTCTAAATATATATATATATGTTTTTCTATGTTTTATTTTTTGGGAAAATCACATTCATGTAAGATCAGACCATGGTGCGGACTGAAAAGCACCGAAAACAGGAGGACTGTCATCATACCATAAAAGAGAATTCACATTAAAATTGTGCAAATCCAAATGCAAATAAAATCCTTGAAAGAGTGATTATTGGCTTTATGACCTTCACATTTCAAAACGCATTATGTTTGTATTGCGTAACGGTCCAATGAGTCATTCCAGCACTTGGATTTTCAAAGAACAAAAAATCATTTGAATCAGATGAATCAATAGAAGAAGCTGTGGTTTTATTTTCTGAGCTGACAAAGCTCCTTCTGTCATTCTCTTTGACACCATAACAGTCAATCATATTCCATAACATTCATTTTCCCCACGAGAGAATGAATGCCCTCTAAATAGAACACACTTGACGTATATACAATAAATGTATCATACTAACTACTAAGTGTTTTGGTATGCAATCTCTTATTCCTCTGTGCTATAGAGCCTCATTGTTGTCTAAAAACCATTAGAACACATGAATGAGGTTTACTGATGCTCTGAGTGACATGTTCTGTCATTACCATGAAAACACACTTCAGGTTATTGTGACGCAATCCTTCAACTTTTGAATGTGTCAAATACTCCCTAAGAGCAACACATGTGGATCAATCCACCTCTAAAAGTTAGTTACTCAGCCTTTTTTAAATTAAGTAGAAATGCGTGAGAATGTTTTACTTGGTCTTTTATTCTTGCTTGTTACTCTTCTTCAGCATACTGATCTGTAAATTACATTCATGTGCTCAACACCCATATGTGTTTTAATTATTGATATGGTTTCATAACAACCCCATATCTGTGTATTAACCAGGTTGATTACTGTTTCCTTATTTACATTCAGAGCTTTTTTTTATGAAGCCCATGAAGTAATTTAATTTGAAACAGTATTTGCATCAAACAGCATTTTCTCTATTCCATTGTAGACTGATTTCTCGTCACACTCTCAGCCAGAACTCAGCTTGCTTTTCAAAACAAGCCATAGAGTTTAAACACAATGGCAAACTATTTTATTTTAAGTGATATTTAGCCTTGTAAGCTGTCATTTCATTTTTTAGATTTCATGTCCCTGTACCTTTATTAATAATGATGTTACATGGTCAAACTATTCATCTCTAAAAATAGTTTTCACATAAATGGTGATTGAGAAAATGCGTTAATCAAATGTCCTTGTTCAGTGGAGTGTCTTGGACCATGACACATTACAAATATTAAGCTTATAGAAATAAAGGTCCCATAATTGTATGTTGAGTAGGTTGAGGTTTTTTTATTTTGAGTGAGAAATGGTGCAGTGCAACACAGGGCCAGTTTTACAGCAGCACAATGCAGTAATGATTTCAAAGAAGCCTTCCTTCCATGACTGATGACTGTAGTGAGCCTGACAGCGAGGGGTCCACAGTCCACGAGTTGGAAATGAAAGCAGCAGGCATAATCACTGCAAGCCATTTGGAAACCATTACAATCATTACAGACGTGTGTGCGCATACGGGGATGACGGGGCTGATGAGAGCAGTTAACCGGACTACTCCAGGAGCATCATATTGACTCCTGATGCAGTTATCTCAGCAAGAGTGTCGGAGGGGGCTGCAGTCAGGCAGTGATGGAGGGGTGGAGACACAGACAGTAAGGTCACTCAGAGAGCACGCCCGTCAATGGATTTTATGTTTCCTTGCTGTTACATCCACTGGTTTTATAAACTCACTTGTTTCAAGAGCTTAACATTGCACAGATTTCAGTGCATTTTGGTCAAAGTGTGTCGGCCAGTTTTCAGAGGTGGGAAGTAATTGAGTACAAATACTTTGTTACTGTAGCCTACTTAAGTACATTTTTCTGGTATCAGTACTTTACTCCACTACTTATTTTTCTGACGACTTTTTACTTTAACTTCTTACATTTTTAACACAAATACCTGTACTTTTACTTCTTACATTTTCAAAACAGGCTGGTTACTTTAGTTTTAATCTGTGTTTGGTGGCGTGATCATTATTATTTAGAGTAATTGCGTGCCTATTGATTTTAACACGATCCGTGTATCCATCATTTCTTGATCTTCTCTAAAGAAGAGGGACCAATGAGAACTTTGTAATTTTGCCGTTGTTCAGCATCGAAACATTCATGAGCTAACAATTACATTATTGTTCTATTAATATAAAGGGAGGTCAGTTACTCTATAAAACAGATGGTAGTTATGGGTACTTTTTACTTAAAGGTAGGGTATGTAAGTTTGAGAAACCGGCTCGAGATCGCTAGAATTTGAAAATACACGACCAGAGAAAATCTGCCACTTCCTTATAGAGCCCCTCCTCCAACACACACTAACGCGCACATGACCATTAGGCACATTCACCCCGCAGTACCTTTCCCACAAAGGTTCATGAGAACTCTTTTGTCGCGTTCACACCAAAAAGAGCAGGTACTAAAATGAGTTCATGAGAACCGTTTCACCCCTTTTTCCGTCCCTGCTAGAGCACGGACTTTCGTGGAAGAAAAAGGTTCCTATTTCTGATTGGCTGGGCGGAATGCAAACCACGCCCCGTAAAACTCCCAAAAGGTTTTGTGAAGCCGCCATTTTATTATCCTCGCATTAGCATTATTATCATTAGCATTAGCCCAGCGCAGAAACGCAGAGAGACTAACTTATGGCAACACAAAATAAAACATGGGAGTGGTGGAGATGAGGAGGTGTCGGCGTTCTGGCGATTTACTCGGAAGGCTTCAGTAGAAGTCCCAGCAGCTGCTACTGAAGCCAGTCCCCAACTCCGGGGACTTTGGGCGGCAGTATACGCTGTGAAGTGGTTTGCGGCCTGCCAGTAAACCCAAAGCAGAAGAAGAAGAAGTGACGTCAGCGGCTTCATTTGCCTAATCCTCCCCCAGGGACTTATTCCGGTGTGAACGCGATCTGTACTTAGTTCATGAGAACTAAAGAGATCTCATGAATCTTTGTGGGAAAAGTACTGCGGTGTGAATGCGCCTAATGAGGGCACGAGATAAGTTTGTGCAGATGGAACGCTGACAGGCAGGTAGGCCATCCAGTTACTTTAGCCGGGCTGGCTAAAATGATTGGTCGTACTTTTTACAGTATTACTTCCACAGATGACATTTTCTTATGGATTTTTTGTCAAAGCACTTAAGATATTCATTGCTATCGGGATGTTAAGAGCATTCCATGGAATATAACAAAAAGTGTATCTCGAGCCGGTTTTTCAAACTTACATACCCTACCTTTAAGTACATTTCGAAGCCAATACTTCTTTACTTTTACTTGAGAAAAGAAGTTTAGTCATTACTTCTACTTTTACCAGAGTATTTTTAAACACGAGTATCTGTAGTTCTACTTGAGTAAAGGATGTGTTTACTTTTGCCATCTCTGCCTGTTTTTTATGTAACGGTCGTTTGTATTCTGTCCGCAGGCCTCAGCTGATCCTATTTTCACTGACTGGTTTAGTCAAGGGCAGCCTCGCATCATGTCCGCTTACCTTTTCTTAATTCATCTCACTTTAACAGACACATCACGCCGTCTTTTAACATATCCCAGGTCAGGTATATCCAGGTTTGGATCCAGCAGCCTAGCCATTTATGCACTCCGGGCGGTATTTGAGGAATGAAATGCGGTATGAATTTTTAAACAGCACACATATGCATCGAGTCTCCAGCATCAGCTCTGATTCTTTGTGCCTTTGCTTGATCCAGCTTTGAAATTCAAACTGTCAAGGTGTAGCTTTTCTGATATTTCAGATATGCAAAGATTTGTTCTCCACTCACAGAAAGCATAACATTGATTCCAAGCTGTTTTTATTTTGTATGCATTTATTCTCCACCGAGGTAGGAATATGAAATACAAACTCACTGAGCACTGGCTGAAAGGATGGAAACAGCTGCCTTCACAAATAAAACCCAGCTTTTATCCGTTGTTTCCTTATTTCCAAACATAATCCCACACTAAATAGAATGACTAGTGGACAGGGTTGTGAAGATTTACTCAATACATTGATCGTGGTCGGATTAGTTGGATAAAGAAGAGAGATCAAACTCCGGGAAATAATTGAAGTCACCTCTTCAGAATAAGAGGGATTTAGGGTTTGGAACCAAATGAGGAATTTATTAATGCATTTTAAAATTGAAAAACATGGAAATTAAGCTCTCTGTCCACCATGTGTGACATAGTTTTCCGTTATTATAATTACCTTGGAGGCTGTGTTACAGTATGTTCTTTGTATGCTTTCTGATTCGATGATGGAGGTCAGGGCAGCAAAGCTGAAATTCACAGCCTCAGGGTATGCTAAGTGTTGGTGTAGGCATTACTTCCACCAGTGAAGGTACATTATGTTATAACCTGTGACGTACATACAGGATAAACAATGATATGTGCTTTGATCAGAAGGTGGTGTTGATGAAGATGTACAATGTCCACCATTAGTGATGACAATTGTCATATACAGGTTAACAACGCAGGATCCAAGGGAGCTGTTTGACAGCATTACATGATAGTTTGACAGCAAATCAAACAGAAGACACATTTGGGCCATACCTTGTTGTTCCTGCCTTCAGGTCAGTCAGTGTATTGGACATTTAATATACATTTCCATTTAGTTGTATTTGCTTATTGCTAAGTGTATTTCACATGAGTGGGAAAGTACTGAGACCTCCTTTCCCACATAACACAACGCTTTGTTTTAATGTACAACTAACAGTGTAGCCCTGTATTACAAGATATGGATTCGTTTTTTGCACTTGTTGGGCAGTCTCAAGGACGCTGGTGTTTCAACGGCTCTAAGTAAACCAGATACAACACACACAATCTTCATTCAGACTTTCATTTTCTTGCTGTGAATATGGGGCTCTGTACTCTGTATAAGACAATATCTTGACTTTCATCTTTATTTGAAGGATTTCCATCACATCAGCTATAGGTATTTAATATTTATTGATTTGGCATCTCAGGATAGGATTT
The DNA here is from genome assembly GCA_902827135.1 of Harpagifer antarcticus. Classification (NCBI taxonomy): domain Eukaryota; kingdom Metazoa; phylum Chordata; class Actinopteri; order Perciformes; family Harpagiferidae; genus Harpagifer; species Harpagifer antarcticus. Next base: position 1,930,098 of record CADEHL010001118.1, on the reverse strand, counting down.
AGCTTTTTTAAGATCATGATGATAACAACCTGTGTTATAATGGTGGTCCTTTGGCTTTACTTAATTTTTGGAAATTCAACAGGGACGTGTGCTTTATCTGTATGAATTCAACTTTATTTTTTTTCTTCTGACTTATAAAAACATAAAAATGTTGTGACAAATGAACAGTATATAAAGCAACATTACACCAATTTAGAACCTATTATGTGCTTTATATGTTCTTGCACTATTGGAAGACAAATGTAGGCATCATTTTACAAACAATAGTACATCATATTTTATTATATTTTATAACTTTACATTCATGGATGTGTAAACCGCATTTTGAAAACCAATAATGTATAATGAAAGTAGTACCAAAACTTGTACCAAAACTTGTATTTCTGGGATTTGCTTTCTGACTTGATTTAACTTTTAGTTTATTCTTTTTTAATATTAATAGAGTATATTTTAGGTTGTGAGCTCGTTGGCTTGGTTGAATTGTAAGAAAATGTCTTCAAGCTCAAAATAAAGTGTTAACATTTAGACAGACCTTGATGGTCTGGGCATAGAGTGAATGTTGCCCAATGAATAAATGTGCAGGTAGCAATTGAGTTTTATTCAAAACACATTTATAACATATAAGTAGTACTCAAACGTAATTTTAGGAAGATACGGTTGGGATGCAAGTACACAAAGCTTCACACCAATGGATCACACAATTGTTTTTGAACTACTGAGCGAAATTACTTATAATGCCTGCCTGATTAAGCATCATTGCACAACAAGACATATTTTATGAGATTTGTGTGACATACTTCAACTTTCATAAAATACACAACTGAATTTTCATCACTTTCTTCATGAAAAGAGAGACCTAACATTCTCCCACTGAATTTAGAGAAAGGAATGTGACAACATTAATGTCTCATTATAGTTCTCATCCAGCTCATTACTGTCATCTTGGACATTAAAGAGGAAGTATTGAACAAATAACTTCCCTTGCTAATAACTTAAAATGTCATCCTCAAAAAGGTATTATTTTGCGTCCTTTCAGAGCTTCTTTTATATTTGGTCCATAGCACCAAAAAATACAGAATAGTATCAAATAACACCACATACTCATGTGTTATCACGCCCAGCGCTGACTCACTTTGTACTTAAAAAATCTGCTGCCAAAATGCCAAGTGATGACCCGTTGCCTCCACAGCAATCTGCTCATGTTCCGTAACGGCAAATGTTTAACTCACATTCGTGCTCGACATCACTCTCTTTCTCTCTGTGGATCTTCACTACATGACTTGAATCAATAACATCACGAGTGTTGCAAATGCTATCAGCAACATGAATCTTCTTTGTCATGGAGGTGTGAATATTTTTTGTCTCTGTGTTTGCGCATAGTTATGAACTGGCATCGTGTCATTTCTAATCTGAGAGGGGAATCACATAACAGTTGTTGTGGAAGTCAGAGCCAAACAGCAGCTTTCTCTATTGACATGTTTGTTTGTTAATTTCTTTCCTTCCCTAATCCATGCCCAGTGCAGAAATAAGCACAGACGTTCCAACAGGAAAATCATTTTCTGCCAATACAAATTAGGTTTCGTGAAAACAATCACAAATTGACAATGCTATTGTCTTCAGCATGTCGAAATATAGATATAGCTTGGATGTTTGCCAAGATTAGAAGACTATACATTTTCAAGGTTGCAGCTAGAAAATAATTCGAATGCTTTGGAATGGAATCCTTATCACCGTATGAATAGCCGTTGACAGAATAAAGTAGGCTGGAATAGTTTACAAATGATGTAGTTTGAAAATCACTCCTTTGTTCTTTTTATTTTTAGATTTACAGATCTTTCTAACCTACTAGTACACTTCACACTCCTGAGTGATTAATAGTATTAATAATGTTAATAATGTGAAAATAACTGAACAGATTGTTTTAGAGTTCATTTATGGCTATAAATATATATATGGCTATATATATATATATAGCCATAAATGAACTCTATATATATATATATATATATATATATATATATAACATTTGTATGTGTACATTATATTTTTCTATTTGTCTAAATAGTTCCCATGATTTCTTCCCCCCAAAGACAATCGAATGTGTGAAATGTTATAATGAAATATAGCTTTGTAATGTATAACTAGGGATGGGTATAATTTGAAATGTATCGATTCCGATTCCGGTTCTGCTTATCGATTCCAGTTCTTATAGATTCCCCGTTTCGATTCCACAATTGTAAAAGAAAGAGGTCAAACGTTTAGATAACAAAAATATCTTTATTCATTTAAGCTTTAACTGACATTTTTACAAATACAAAATATACATGCAATCAAGGGTGTAACTTTGGTTTGAGAAGTGGGAGGGACACTAAACATGGGGTCCTCCGCAATGAAAAATGTTCTAATTTTAATTCCATTTCCTGCCTTTCTACTAATATATTAGGGACTATAGTGTTAACAAATCCAAGAAAAATGTGTAGTGTATATGATGAGTGCGCAAACTTATCTAGTATCCTATCCATGTGAACCTGTTTGATTTATCCCAACTGACTTATCATTGGGTAATGCATTTTTCTGTTTAAGTTGTGGATCAAAGCTCCAGGCCAGGATGTAGATTTTGTAAGGGGTTCTTTGTGATATAACTAAAAGGCTTGAATGTATAAAAAAAGAGAAAAAGTTAAGGTTGAATGTGAACAATTCTCAGTATATTAATTTGTAATGTTGAGAAACTGATCCTGGGTCGCTGAGAGTTTAAGATAAAATATCCACCCACCCAGCAACTCTTTCCCTTTGCTGCACTATTTCAATGTAAAACTGCTTTCTCCACGTTGTTCCTTTCATGTCGTCATTTCAAAGCTCAAACATCTCTTACTTTTCATGCTGGCAGCTTATATCTGCATACATATTTGCATTCTAAGTCATTGAGCTCACTTCCTCTACATTTCCAGGAGACCAGCTGCTTCCCAGGCAGCATCTCTGACACAGCCTTGACTCTGTTCCCATTCTAACTGCAACACTGCAGGACAACACACACACCGCGGCTTTCATTTCAAACAGCCTTCGATGATAAGAAATGTGGGTAACAATGAGATGTCTGCATCAATAGCCCACTTTAGCCCAACATCCAAGAGTCACGTGGGATCAAACCAACATCAAAGCCTGGCCCATGTTACTATGAAAGCCCAGTAACAATGACACAATAATTAAAGCCACATGGATATCGAACCACCCCACTGCCACACACGCACGCACGCACGCACGCACGCACACACACACACACACACACACACACACACACACACACACACACACACACACACACACACACACACACACACACACACACACACACACACACAAACAAACACACACACACACACACACACCTCTCTCCCTCTTTGTCACAAAAATAGAAAGAGCCCCGTTTGATGTCTGTCAGGACAATACAGCAACTCTTCCAAATCCTGACATGCAGCTACCTGCCACACAATACGTAAGAACATCATTTCCATCCATTTGAATGTAGTAAACACATTCAGCGATCTCATCCACTAAGCAGGCAATCATTATTTCAGGCGAAAGAAGCTGTCATAGCAAGCAGTAATGCAACAGCAATCCATAACAAAAATGCCAAAGCGCTTCCAATGTGTCGTTTAATGAGGCAATATACAAGAATATTCTTTGGCTGTTTTGATTCAGCCACTTTTTTATCCATTCATGACTAGTCAGGCTCATTTACTTCATTTATCATGTAATTAATATCCAGAACGAGCCCTTTTTTTTCCACAATAGCCCTTGATTAATGTTCTTATTTTTCCTGATGGGACTGCTCTGTGCTTAATGTGTGAAGGGATTAGTTTAACTCTTTGAAGCCAGGAAGCTAAACATACCACATTATGTGGAATATACAATGAAGTACCACATACAGATTTTAGACGGATGTTTAAATATCTGATGATAATTTGTTATAATAATGGACCTTCCTCTGAATTGAGGATAATCTAATAGTGATTCCAAAATGTATGAAGGGATTTTAACGATCAAGGTAAACATCTATAACTGCGCATGACATTTTCTTCATGTTAAAATATTTGAAGGTCATAACACATTGTACCTTGTGATAAAACAAGTCAATACAAAAATATCAAACATGACATAGCCTTCACACACGCACGACGCTGATGTGACAAGGTGCGTAATTGCGCGGATACTTGTTGTATACCTTTATTCCCTTTATGAGTTTGTGTGCTTTAAACTTAACTGGCATAGGAAAGGGGGAAAAGAAAGAAAATAATAGGTGTCTTGTACCTCTTCAGCATCGACCTCCTCCTCGCTGTGAGTGGGTTCCGGCGCTCTCACGAACCACCACTGGATCTCCAAATACACCGACGCGGTCGTGCTCTGGAAAGCACACGCCATTTCTATGTTTTGTCCCTCTTTAACCGTCATGTTAGAGGGCATATCCGTGAAGTGACCTGCATATAAAACAAAAAAGGGGAAAGGGGAGGGGGGCAGTTGTGTGATTTATACCGCAGATAAATTCAAATGAATTAATCACTTAAATGGTCTGCTTGTGAACGCAGCCATGAATGTGGCCGCTGACAGCAGCTGTGTTACTGAAAACAAGCGCTTGATAAAGACGTGTGCTTGTTTTAATTGAAGGAGACCCCCCCCCCCCCCCCCCCTTCGCCTCCTCCCCCAAACACTCACGGGGCATCTTCATGGGAAATGTAACCAAGGCACTGTCGCACCAAAGCTAATCTAACCAGTTACTTCATTACGAGCAGGTTGGGATTTGTATGAGAGTTGTTTTCATTCTGTGGCAGTTTTCGTAATATCTGTGACCACGATTAAAAACGAAACACATTGAACTATAGGGCAAACAGAATAAAGTATAAAGGGAAATATACAAGCAATAATAAAGAATATGCTTGAAGGAGCCGAAAGGGGTTACGCTTAGGAGAGGTGGCGACGATAGAAAGATTTGTGAGGATATCCGTGCATGCAAACTTCCATACCAAACCATCGTTCTAATTCTGCACAAGGAGCTACAGCGAGGCAATATATATCTCGATTTGTGGGCACTTATTATCAGATATTTTTGAAATGTGACTGAGTGGTGAAAAAAGCACAGAAGCAGTTTGAAAGTGTTCATCTCAGCAGCAGCAGCTATCCGTGGTGCTGAAATCACCGGAAGACCGCTCACTTTTTATGCAAGGAGCCTATTAGAATAAGTATATTTCTTAAGCAGCGAATGAATTTCATGCTGTGAAAATGGGAGAGAAAACAGCCACCCACTCCTTTCGACACTATATAGAACGACTTGATTTCAAACAATCAACAGTTGCATTGTTCGTCATCGACGGGTAAAAAACGAAACGTTCTACACCTTTCATTGTGAGCTTGCTTTTCCCTTTTATGAGCGTGTTCCAGTCCATCTCACGTGAAACATGTTCCCCTAAACAACCCCATTTGCTTTTCCGGAAAGACTGCGCACTTTTAGCACTTTGTACGGAGCCTACCATGCAAGGCAGCGAGCTCGACACGATGACACTGAGATGGAATGTTCGTGACGAAAATATGCAGTTCTTACCTTCCAAGGAGAATCCGAATTGCACGCAAATTCCGGCTAAGAAAACAAATCCAACAGTATCATGAGAGGTCCACATCATTCCAAGATAGAAAGGTTGCTTTTTTTACATCAGCCGAAAAGGCGAAAAGGTGAACGCTTCCAAAAGAAATTGCCAGCAAAATCAAACAGTTTATGGGCTAATATGTTTAAACGGAGATTGCCGAAGGTGGAACATGCTGCAAAACTACAGCTCGTCGTTGATGAAGTTCTTTTTCCCTTTCTCTGTGCCTCTGCAGGAGAGACTGTCGACTGCTTGGCTGTACTGAAGTCTGTACAATAACCGGGCTGCGGGCTTCGTCTGCGCTACCGGAGAGACGTCAGTCTAGTGGATCACTGTGGCATCTACACACTCCACACCTCTGCGAATCTGGTGCTCATCCGACCCCCTTACTGTCACCTTGACCGCTTTATTTTAAAATTACAAAGTGCATTTTAGCGTCAAACACAAATGCGCATATGAGCTTTATTTTTGCACTGATTCAATTACGAGCGCGGAAATATTTGTTTATTGTGCTTCACTTCTTAAATAACATGGTGATTTAAACGTCATCCAATTGTACTAATTAGCGCCCCACACACAAACGCATAATGGGAAAAAAACTTCCCATCTAAAAAAGATAACATTCTTATCATAACAAGTGTGCATATGTAGTGTGGGTGTGTCCTACTCTTGAGTGATTATGCATTCAGGACACACTCTTACCACCCGTCTCAGAGGCTATAAAACAATATTGTAGCATTAGATAGTAGCAAACAGGGAGGGGGTGGAGCAGCGACCTGGCTTGTGCAGGGCAATATAGCATATAGCCTGAGTCATTAAGATAGAGGAGATCCAGCCGGGATATTATTAGTCTCCTGGGCGGACTGAGAACACTTTGCCCTTTGTTGCAATGGGCCCAACATGTGCCACTCCAAATGTATGCTCTTAATTGATTCAGAGACCAATCCAGGATCATCCTTTTGGGACCAGCCCTTTTCTCTTCAATCAACAAAAGTGTCGTGGGCAGAGGTATTTAGGTGATTAGCATAATCACTGGTCCCTGCTGCCATGTGGTTCACAGAAGATCCACAACTGTACTTTGAATATTAAACTTGCTCCTGGTAAAGGACACAATGGCTTTTTTTTGTGTTTTATTATCAGAGTCCTTTTGTTATGCTGGGCTCGGTTGGGGGTATCAGCATCACTGCAGATGATAAAACAGGATCAATAGAATACTCAAAAAAGGGAGAGTTACACAGATACTAACTGTATTAAATATATCAAGCCACATAAAAAAAACACAAAAAGGGATTTGAGTGCCATACATTGTTTTTATGAACTCAAACGCTCAGTGGTTGAGTGACTGAGGATGCCTTGGTGTCCTACTGAACAATCAGAAGGTCTTTTGTTCCAGTCGCAGTCAGATTTTTTAATTGACTTTTAGTTGTGGTCTTTAGCATTTTACAGCTGTTAATCATGTCTCAAATGGCTATTTTTGGTGGTATTTAATTGTGGTCTCATGTGTTTGTTGTTTGCTGTGAATATAATGAGTTTCCCCATTGGGGATTAATAAAGCTTTCTAATCCTATTAGTCTAAATGTAACACAGCGTTCATCCTGATGTTGGTGGTCGACTATTTTAAATGTAAGCATGCAATAATGTACTAAACAGCAAAGACCCCTTCACCCCAGCAACAGCTTTTTTTATTCCACTATAGGGGAGAGTGGGGTAAGATGAGCAAATGTTTACTTCAAAGCAAGGAAACATTTGATATAAGTCAAATGACAACAACAACAACAACAACAACAACAACCGTAATTTCAGGATGTCTTCGGCCAATCAAAATGATAATAATGCATCTACGGGCCATGAAAATATGACTTCTTGAAAAAAATATTGTCTTGTGGCTTAACTTTCGCAATCTAAGGGGTCAATTGTTCCGAGTCAAAGGGTAAATTGAGCCACCAGAGGGTAAATTGACCAATTTACTTTTTCAAGTTGAATCCGGAGTTGTTTGGTTGTTTCCGTTGGCTAATTCAAAGGCCAGTTCAAAGCATTTATTTGCAGTTTTTATATGGTCTGCAAGCTCCTTCTCTCTCCTGTGTGAGACACTCTTTGCCTCTGCTGCTCCACTGTACTGTTTTCCCTTCCTTTCCTCCTTCCTTGTTATGTACAGGGTTGACCTGTCCATAGTTCTGTCTTTTGCCACTGCTCTGATCGATTTTCCACCCTTGCCATCGGTGTCTTTCACTTTCTTGGCATGATAGCTTTCCTATAATATTTAAAACATAACAAACAAATCAGTTGTTTAAAACTACATTGAAATAGGCGTGTGACGAAGTGGATAGAGCCTTGGTGTTGGGATCAGGGGTGCACAGGTTCAAACCCCACTGCAGTCAGCATGTCGTTGTGTCCCTGGGCAAGACACTTCGCCCCAAGTTGTTCCTGTGGGGATTGTCCACAGTATTGAGTATGTAAGTCGCTTTGGATAAAAGCGTCTAACAAGTAACATGTAATGTAATGTAAAAAAATACAATTTTATACTACAGACTCAACCCAACTTCAGTGCCTCATGGGGGTTAAGGTGAACAACTGGCTACATTTACCCCAAAGCATCTGGTTCACTTTGCCCCACAGCCACTTTTTTGGGAAAAAAACATCTAGCTTAGTCATTCATGCTAATCGTTAGGTATTTGAATCACATGGTTATACACCTTGCTAAATAACTAAAATATATCTTTATAGACCTGGATACATTTGCTTTGACATAACAGTAATTATACCTGACATGTTGAAAATGTACTTGGTTTATTGTGAAAAAAACACATTTATCACTTTACCATGACAGCCGAATAGAAATGATGGGGGCTTCCTGAATCATATGTGCACAGTTGTCTAGATAAAGGGGGAGGGACAATTTACCCACTGGCTCATCTTACTCAACTCTCCCCTACAGTATTTAATTTCACATTTAGTTTGATTGGTTCCATTTAACATGTGACTAACTTCTGCATTTTTACTTCAACCATTTTGTCGTTGGCACTATTTTCTTGCACTATTATATGTATTATTTTCTTCTTTGTTTTGAGTATATTGTATGCTGCACTGTTATAAGAGCCTGGGACTTAAGATTTTCATTGCCAATACTTATACGTTCATATTGTGCATAGGACAATGAAGCCTTTGAATTTTTCAGTCTTTCAGGAATGCACTAAAATGCTACCAAGCTATGTTTTCAAAGTGCAAACAGTGTTATAGACTGTATATATTGCAAGTATTCTTATTAAAATTTCGCCAGTACGGTTTTTGCAACACTGTACATTTCTCCACTTTGAAAAGCTCAGTCATTTTTTGTACGTTTTATTATCAGCAAACATGTTCTCATGGTTAATAAACCAAAAGCCTTCAACAGTAATTACTTCAAAGAGGGTTTAGGGAGGACATTTACAGCATGTATTTCAACAAGGGACATTAGAGAAGAGAAAGGACATGATAGTAGAGTGATGAGACACGCAAGAAAGGTTCCTTGCTAGACTTTAACCGGGGGCTTTAAGATGAAATCGTCAGCATATTAGAGGATAGGTTTACAGTTGTTCGATGTATTTTAATGTAATACTCACATTCTTGCATAACAGGGTTTACTGTAATTGTTCCTCATGTCAATTATTTATTTCACATCCCTTTATTTAATAATTTCAATGCACGTAAAGGGGAGAAATTCACATTTTTATATCATTTGTATTTTATATTTAAAAAATATATATAATAAAAATGTGTCTTTAAGGAATTGAGCCAAATTATACAGCAGCAACTTGTGAAAAACATCTTAATTAAAACAATTATAAATGTGAAGGTATTCATGATGTACATTTGATTAGTTTTAAGGGTTTTGCACTGTTTGAATCCTCTTAAACTCTGCAGTTAATCCATAAAATAAATGTTAAACTACCATAATACATTACAACCTGTCAATTACAATCTTTAGTCAAGTTGTGTGTGAAGCCGGTGTTGTGGTCAGCTTCTGACTCTTGTCATTTCAAAGTCATCCAAGCACAGAAGTCAGATGTTGACATCTGATAGTCAGCGGCTGGTGCTCAGAGGCCCGGCATGTCACAATTTAATGAGGACTTTTACGAGTCACCTTGGAATCAGGTGACTCTGCAACATGTGGGCGGCTTTAATCAAATGCACAATGAATTTGTTGAAAAAAAAATCCTGTCTACCTGAAAATGTGCTTTGTATTGAAAATGAAAACTGAAAAGAGCTGAAACTCTCAGATGTAATCAATATGGGGGAATTCAGGTCCCTCTGGAGTCTAAGGGTATTTTCTCGATTTTTTAGATGTTTTCTAAAATCACCTTTTAAATGTATTTCTTCTAACATGGCACCCCATGTGTTACATATCAAAATGATCAAGACAATCTCTGGTATTGCTATATATGCAAATTACTCACCTTAGAGCACTGTTTGATGAGATAAGTAGCTCAAAAGCTTAAAATGTGACATCCGATTTTCGGAAAATCTTCAAAACTCTTGTGAAAACACAAATGTACTCATGTGATCGAATTGTTTTGGTGTTTTAGATTTGGTTACCAAAGTCTTAGGATCACAAAAGCAGTGAAATATTTGAATTACACTGTATATAGATGTTATTCATGTCTAAAAGGAAAATAAATTAATTCGAATTTTGAGTAAAATAGGTGTTTATCACTCTACTTTCACCACAGCAGGGACTGAGATGCACTAGGACTGAATAATGACTTCATATTACATACCAAGGTTCATGTGTAAAAATACAAATTGAGCATTCAAACTTTTTTTTCAACCAACTATCTATATAAATATTTAACTGGAAAATCTCACTATTTACAATATTGAACATCAGAACTTTCAACCAACTATTAATTATAAATGTCAAGACAGTGTCAAGGTCTTTGTCTGTCTTCCAAGACAGTGGGTCTGGCTGCTGTGAAGATGGGGGTGATGGTGCATGGGCTGCTGTGTAGGTGGGGTGTACAAGTGCTATACGAGACCTCCACGAGACCTCCTTGCTGGCTGGGTTGAAGGTGATGGCTGTGGTGGAGCCTTTGTGCTGAGGTGTATCTTGACCTGGTGGCAGCCGCAGATGGAGGCAGCTGTAGTGATGCTGGTCTGCTGGTCCTTTGTGGTGATGGCTCTGGTGAAGGCCCTTGAGCCACGGTAGATCTTGACCTGGGGGCCGGCACAGATGGATGTTCTGGCTGCTGGATAAACGCTGCCTGTGGGCCACTAGCCCAGGCAGCTGTGAAACCTCTCTGTAAAACAAATTAAAATGTAGGATAATAATAATTAATAATTACAACTAATTACAACTAATGTCATTGAAATAAAGTTCAAGTAAAATGTTGCTCAAGCACAAATAACAATGCACACATAAAAAGAAAGTTTGCGAGGTTGGAGAAGGAGAATCTCTCACTCTCTCCCTCTCACACACACACACACACACACACACACACACACACACACACACACACACACACACACACACACACACACACACTACACATACACATACACATACACACACACACACACACAGGTATTTCCAGAGTAAGCGTTTGCTAATGGAGAGTCTATTTTGTCCCAATAAAAAGTTCATGACTATCGATAAAAAATATATATCAATAAACGTATTGTTCATTTTTGCGGTATTTCCCACACATTGCAAGTACACTATTAATGTAATATTTACGCTTACCCATGTCCAAATAGATCCTTGTTGTTGTCTTTGTATTCTTCTTCTTCAGAAGAGTCGAAGACTTCAGTTCTCATTCATAACACTCCGTTCGATGTCTCACTATGGGATGCGCCTCAACGCGTATGCAAACAGAAGCATCAATCTCATTACGCCAATCCTGATTGGCTGGTGATCTTGACGTCAACGTCACGGAATCCACCCACCCTTTAAGTAGCTTGCGCTACGACGCAGCGTCATTCAAACACCTCTTCTCGCTTCAGAGCACATCTCGATTTATCAGTAACCGGGCTAGCTTAACGGTCCACAGACTGAACCCAAAGCTAACATTCGGTCGACGGGCGCTTGCCGGTTACTTTTTTGCTTTGCAAGAAGACTGAGCAATATTAACACACCAGTTAATATTGTAATCTACCTCGCCGTTCTTTCTGTCGAAATAACGGTAAGGTTTCATTTTTTCTTCAAGCTAGTAACATACCTGTTGCTAGTTTGTTCTTCCCTCCACACCGACACCACGGTAAAGAGGACGTTCTCTTTTCTCTCTCACACCAGAGGAGACAGAGATAAAGAAAAGGAATATTAACTGGTAACACCAGTTAATATTCTTTAAAGAATAAAATCTACACCGTTGCCTTTTTTCCTTTCGGACTAACGGCAAGGTTGGATTTTTTCTCAGTAACGTACCTGTTACTAGCGTGTCCACTCCACGCCGACACCCCGGCGATCGAAGATGGACCCTTCTCTCCCTCACACCAGAGGAGTCAGGGACTCGGAGGCTCGGCTATGCTGCTGCGGGTTTAAGATTTCAGGCACAGACTCACACCAGGTCTGCTCGTCCTGCCTCGGGCTGGAACACGCCCGGGAGGCTATCGATAACCCTGGCTCGTGCGGGCATTGTACCCGCTTCACCATGAAGAGCCTCCGCCGACGGTTAGCACACCAAGCTAGCTTGTCGGGACAGGACCCCTCATGTCCACTGATTTGCCGTCCGGCAATCAAGACATGGTGGCGTCCGCCGCAGAGATTGAGCCCCGCGCTGTGTCAGACTGGGGCTCAACAACAGCGACAGCCGCTGAACCGGAGCCCCACGCCGTTTCAGGCTGGTACCCGGTGGCGGCAAGAGCCGCGAGAGCGGAGCCCCGCGCTGTGTCAAGCTGGGGCTCCCAATTGGACCTCACCATGGTTCCACCCGCGGAGGATGTCCTGGAGTTGGACTACATGGAGGACGAAGAGGATACCTCTGAGTTCCTCCTGTCTGACTCGGATGGGGATGACATCTTCTTTTCATCGGCTCAGGCTGCAAAGCTGGGAGTGATGTCCGCTCCCCCGGGCGAGAGCACACCAGCTTCGCCCGTCCTAAGCATGGACTTGTAGGCCGTGTGTCAACGCGCTGCGTCCAGGCTGGACATCCCATGACCTGAAGTGGCCAAGGAGACCTCCAGATCTCGCTACGAGGGGAAGAACATGCCCCAAGCAGCGAGGACGAAGAGGCAGCTCCTTCCAGTCTTTCCGGAGATGCTGGATAAGGTGTCGGTCTCGTGGAGAGACTGTCCCTTCAGCAACAAGGCTCCAATCCAGGGTGCCTCCTCCCTGGACTGTGACGGTATGGAGAGGCTCGGCCTGCTCCGCATGCCGCCCATGGAACCGCTGGTGGCAGCCCACCTCCAACCAAGGCTGGCTTCGACACCAAGCAGGAACCCCATGCTACCGGCAAAGGCAGACCGGTTCCAGTCAGCGATGACCGAACAGGCCTATAAAGCCGCAGCTTTGTCCGCCAAGGGCTCTCAACGTCTCCTCGCTGCTGACAGCCTACCAGGCGGAGCTGTGCGAGGACATGTCGAGCAGACCTGAGCCTGCCGCGTGGGACGATATCGCAGCGATCATGGACATTTGCCTCCGTGTGCAGCGCTATGCAGTCCAAGCCACGGGCAAAGCGCTGGGAATGATGGTGGTACAGGAGAGAGCCAGGTGGCTCAACCTGACCAACCTTCCAGACCGGGAAAAAGAGGATGTTCTGGACATGCCTATTGTTCCCGAGGCCATATTTGGCTCCGCTCTAGCTTCAATGCAGCTGAGGTGCGAGTCAAAAAGGAAGGGAGATGAGGCTCTCCAGCTCTGTCTCCCCCGAAGGGTCCGGCCGCCACCTCCAATGGTCCCGCGGCAGGCCTTCACCCAAGCTGTCTCACGTCCTGCCCGGTTCAAAATACCGAAGCAGCAGAGACCGCAGCCCGTCCCGGGTCCCCAGCCCGGGCACGAGGCAAGGGGGAGCTGGCCAAAAAAATCTCCGGTCCCGAGGAAGAAGAAGCGGGCGCCTGACAGCCTCCTCTCCTCGATGAAGGAGCTGGAAGTTCCCTGTTCCCCAGCTCCAGAGCACGTTCCAGTGTTGGATGCTCATGTGTTTTCGGGGTGCCACCATGCCCCTATCTTCCCGCCGCCTCGAGTGATGCCAGAACGTCATCCTCAAGTTCGCGCCATCAGGGAAATGGACTTAACATCAAAGACAGCAAGTTCCGCTGCCTGTTTAAGTCACACAAACACATGTCATCATTGTTGTTTCAAAATAAATCATTTTCCCCTGTCGTTTCCAGGCTTGAAGCCAAGGGCACAGTCAATACCAATTAAAAACAATAAAAACAATAAACAGTCTGTCGTCTGCCCCTCTTTTGAGAGCGGCTACGGCCTCTCTCAAAAGGCGGACAATAGACGGGATTGTGAAGGCACCACCGCCACGCGCATGCGCAGTGTCGGCCGGGGTTGTCAACCTGGGTTACCACCGTGTTCAGACACTAGAGGGCCCCATAACACAACAAATAGAGACACTGAGGGCAGACGACAGAGCTGTGACATCTCCGCTGGCTTTGAGAAGCGAAAGGTGGAGGATGCTCACAGATTCTGCTTGGGTTTTCAAGACAGTAACACGGGGCTAGAGGCTCCAATTCGCTGTCACCCCCCCTCACTTCTCGGGCATTCTGTATTCACAGGCCCGGGGAGAGTCGGCCCATATTCTAGAGCAAGAGATTTTACTAGAAAAGAAGGCTATATCGATAATATCCGCCGAACAGAGTCAGAGCGGCTTTTATTCCAAGTATTTCCTCGTTCCCAAACGGGGAGGGAACGGAATTCGGCCTATACTAGATTTGAGAGCTCTGAACAAATATCTCAAAAGATACAAATTCAGAATGCTCACTCACACATCTCTGTTGCGTCTCGTGCGCCAAAACGACTGGTTCACAACAGTCGACCTGAAAGATGCGTATTTCCACATCCCAGTATATTACCCACACAGGAAATATCTGAGGTTCGCCTTTCAGGGTGTCTGTTACGAGTACAGAGTACTTCCCTTCGGTCTGTCTCTCAGCCCGCGAGTGTTTGTACGGTGTACGGAAGCCGCGATAACCCCGTTAAGACAACAGGGTATTCGCCTGGCAACTTATCTGGACGATTGGCTCCTCCTCACACAGTCGGAGCAAGAGGCTATTACACAGACGAATGTCCTCGTAAAACACCTGCTCGACCTGGGTTTTGTAATAAACACAGAAAAGAGCATGTTGTCTCCAGCCCAGACTGTACTCTTCCTGGGCCTACGCCTGAATTCGGTGCCCTTTACAGCCCGCATGTCAGCAGAGAGAGTGAAAGCCTTCAGGGCTTGCCTCGCTCATTTTCCAGCCACGCAAATATGTTCTCTTCAGATCATGTCTGCGGTTGCTGGGGCTCATGGCGTCAGCCATTCTGGTGGTACGACTAGGACGCTTACACATGAGGGAGTTTCAGCGCTGGGTAGGTGCCCTCAGATTGGACCCTGCGCATCATGGCGCGCAGAGAGTGATGGTCACTATGAAATGCGTAATGGCTCTGCGCCACTGGCTACACCCGACTTTTCTAGTACGGGGCGTGCCTATGGGTGCTATCCTATCGCGGAAGGTGGTCACCACAGACGCATGTCTGATGGGCTGGGGGGATATATACGAAGGTCGACCTGTGAGGGGTCTCTGGAGCAGAGACCTTCAACCGTCACACATAAATTATCTGGAGCTTTTAGCGGTGTTCCTCACCCTGAAACACTTTCTGCCTTTTCTCAGAGCCCTCGTGAGGACAGACAACACGACCACAATATCGTATATAAACCGCCAAGGGGGTTTGCGTTCTCTCCAGTTACACATGCTGGCACGCAAACTGATCTTATGGAGCTGCGGACGTCTCCTCTCTCTGAGAGCGACGCACGTACCAGGAGTGATGAACCTCGGGGCGGATCTGCTGTCCAGAGGTGCACCACTATATGCAGACTGGACTCTACATCCAATGATTGTGAGTCAGCTGTGGGTGCGTTATGGCTGAGCCGTGGTAGATCTGTTCGCATCAAATAAAAATGCTCAATGTCAGCTGTTCTTTTCAATGCGCGATTTAAACGCACCGTTAGGCGTGGACGCGCACGTTTGGCCTCCGGTCCTTCTGTACGCGTTCCCACCTCTGGCTCTGATACCCCCAACTCTGGCCAGAGTGAGAGAACAACGCCACACACCTATACTGATAGCTCCGCACTGGCCTGCAATGTACTGGCTGGCGGAGATATATCAGCTGCTGTGCGGGCAGCCGTGGCAGCTCCCGCTACGCAGGGACATACCGTCTCAGGCGGGGGGGGGGGCGATCTTTGACCCACACCCAGAGCGCTTGGCACTATGGGCCTGGCCCGTGAGTGGTACAATCTGAATACAGTGGGGCTCCCTCAGAAGGTGATAAACATTATTCAGAGTGCAAGAGCTTCCTCCACCAGGTCTCTCTATGACTGTAAGTGGAGTGGTGCCTTCAAAAAGGACACATCTCTTTTCAATGTCCTGTCGGGGTGATTTTATCATTTCTACAGGACTTAATTGATAAACACAGAGCTTTCTCTACAATCAAAGTGTACCTGGCTGCTATTGCTGCATGCCATGTGGGCTTTGAGGGAAAGACGGCTAGCCAACATCCTTTGGTCTGCCGTTTTATGAAAGTTGCTCGCAGGCTCCTCCCTGTTTCCAGGTCACTGGTGCCCTTATGGGACTTGGCAATGGTTTTAGATGGGCTCACTCGACCTCCATTTGAACCCCTGGAAGAAGCTGACATGAAACACCTGTCACTGAAGACAGTGCTGTTACTGGCTCTGGCATCTGCCAAGCGAGTCAGTGACATTCATGCGCTCTCTGTACATCCTTCATGCACTCAGTTTGCCCCGGGGCAAACGAGAGTGTTGCTGAAGCCCAACCCTGCCTTTATACCTAAGGTGGTTGGCTCATGTACCCCCATTGACATTGTGGCATTTCCTCCGACGCTGTGTTCCTCTGAGGAACAGCGGCCGAATTTGCTGTGTCCAGTTCGTGCTTTACGTATCTATATGGACAGGTCAAAAGAGTTTCGTTGTAATGACCAACTCTTTGTATCCTGGGCTAACCCTCAGAAGGGCAAGCCCGTTACTAGGCAACGGCTCTCCCACTGGATTGTGGAAGCGATTGCTCTGACTTATATGAGTCAGGGTTTGCAGGCACCAACAGGCCTGCGTGCTCATTCTACTCGTGGGCTGGCTACATCCTGGGCTTTGTTCAAGGGTGTTTCCATCCAAGACATTTGTGCAGCAGCGAGCTGGTCCTCGCCGCTCACTTTTGTCCGCTTTTACAGGCTAGATGTCTCTGCTTCAAGTGTGGCCCGTGCAGTGCTGGGTCCCGTGTTGAGACAGAGCCTGTCAGAACCTGTTAAGTTCTAGTTGTTTTTGGTGATTTTCGAGATAAGCATATCTAGCAATACCGGAGTTTTAATATCCCATAGTGAGACATCGAACGGAGTGTTATGAATGAGAACTATAGGTTACTTACGTAATCCCAGTTCTCAGAGTAACATGAAGTGAGATGTCTCACCAGACGGCCATTCTTGCTAAGGCGAAGCGAGAAGAGGTGCTTATTTTGAATGACGCTGCATCGTAGCGCAAGCTACTTATAGGGTGGGTGGATTCCCTGACGTTGACGTCAAGATCACCAGCCAATCAGGATTGGCGTAATGAGATTGATGCTTCTGTTTGCATACACTACATCAGGGGTGGCCAACCCGCGGCTCTCGAGCCGCATGCGGCTCTTTGCCTAGTTTCATGCGGCTCTTCAGTTCACATCGAATTGTATATGTGTGAGTTTGGGGGAGAGACACTGACTCCTGACTAGTGTTGCACGGTGTACCAATACTTGAAAGGTACCGCGATACCCTGCCGTTAAAAACGTTACTATTCCTCTGTTTCATTAGTATCGGTACTTTAAGAATGACGGGGGGAAGTACTCCGATGAGAAAGCGCTGTTTAATAAGAGCCGTGTGTTCAGCGCTCTGCTTCCACTCCCTGCAGCCGTGCCTGCAGTCCCGCCCCTCTCAAGCACGCTCAAGTGCCTCCCATCTCTTGTGCACGCGCTAGCTGCCAGAGCATGTGAGAAAACGAGAAGCATGGCTGCAAGTGGGAGTGCTACTGTCGCTGCGCCTCGGCTTGTTGACAAAAAAGATACATTTGGAAGTATTTTAGCTATATCTCTGACAGTGAGGGCAAGCCTACGGACACCACGAGGCCTGTCTTTAAGAAATGTATTAATTGTATTTAATACGAATTCTTGTCATTTATTGTATTTATTGTTCTCATTGTTTAAAAGTTTGTGTTAAGGTTATGGTTCTGGTGTGAAATAAAGCACAATAATTACATTTAAGACTGTTTCCCTTTTTTTAAGAAAAGTATCGAAAAATAATCGGAATCGCAATTCTTGACTTGGTATCGAAACTAAAATGTTGGTATTGTGACAACACTAGCTACTCCTGACAGTTAAACCTGATATTTAGTAGGTCTGTTAAGTATTGAATGCTGATCATTCTGACGTAATTTGGCCGGTCAAAGTTGTTTTGGGCTCGGATAAAATCGTTCCGTTACTTTCGTCCTGTGTTACTTTCGTCCCGGCTATCCCTACGTGTGTATGTGTGGTGTCAGGTATGAGAGGATGACAGCGTGTCTAATTTTGATGTGGCCCAAGAGCCAATCACAATAATACCTGTGATGCAGTGAACCAATCACCTTTGAGGGGGGGAAAACCTATCGTTGATTAAACACTATCCAGTGTTTCCCCTACCATTGTCTTGGAGGGGCGCTGCGCCCCGCGAACGGAGTTATATATATTTAAAAAATATATATCATTATTATTATATATATTGCAAATAATCTATAACTACTGTCACTTTTCACATTGAACATGTGCTCTTTTATTAAATAAACTAAACGCTTTCATTTTAAGTTGTGAGTTTAGTGTGTTTGACCCTAAAAAACACTGATGCATTAATCAATAACAATAATCCACAGCTCCTCTCTCTGCTCCAGAGGATTTAAAAAATATATATCCCAATGCCACAAAAATGCATTAGTGACGTGGTTGAAATCTTTTCTCCAGAAAACAAAAAACTGAAACCAGCGGTATCAGTGACTGTGTGTTTGATGTGGCTCTTTGCAGTAAAATATAAAAAATGTGGCTCTTAATCTCTGACTGGTTGGCCACCCCTGCACTACATCCCATAGTGAGACATCTCACTTCATGTTACTCTGAGAACTGGGGTTACGTAAGTAACCTATAGGTTCTGAGGCTCTATCTTCACTGTTGCTAGCGATAAAAATCTCTAGCGAAGTCGGCAACTGTAACGTTTTTTTTAGCCATTTTCTCTGTCTCTCTCTCTCCTCACAGACGTAAACTGATGGGAGACACGTGGTTTATGTTTTTTTTACTT
Source organism: Harpagifer antarcticus (assembly GCA_902827135.1). NCBI lineage: Eukaryota > Metazoa > Chordata > Actinopteri > Perciformes > Harpagiferidae > Harpagifer > Harpagifer antarcticus. Next base: position 1,910,985 of record CADEHL010001118.1, on the reverse strand, counting down.
GGTGGGTAGGCCCTTAGTGATTTCTCGATGTCCATTGGTCATTTCAGACCATGATGGCTGCCGGCCGAGATTTCCTTGACGGACACACGAATCCACCAATCCCACACAGTGTAAAGTCAAGCTGCTTTCAGCGGCCATATTGGCTGCTGTGCCCTGGTTACAGCTATATGCCATACATTTTTGCATACATTCACAGTAAATATTTATTCAGTATGATAGCTGTCTAACAGAAGTTAAATTCATTTCTCACTTATTCTGACAATGTGCTTAACCCCAAATAAAAGAACCAAATAAAAAGAGTTGTTAAATAATAGTGAAGTCACGTTGTAATAACAATAACTAATCTCTCTCGGTTTTTCTTTTTGAGCTTTGCTAAAAGCCACTGTGTCAACTGTCCATCTTGGGTTGCCGTACGGACTTGTCCAATATGGCGGACCATCTCGCACATGCGCAGTACCGATCGGGCAGGGGGACGGATCGGGTAGTGACAACAGTCTCATAGGAGATACCGCTGGAAAGCTACTCTTCCAGCGATTCCGCGGATATCTGAATCATATTTCTACTCCTTATAATCGAAAATATATGATTAATTATATTAACGTAAAATTATGCGCACCTGGACTCGCCGGCTCGTCCACCGACTCCAGAGGGTTGGACAGAGAACACGACACCATTGGTAGATGTGAGTGCTCGTATATCCTAAAATCGTTTTAAATGTTGCCAGTTTTGAATGATTTTTAAGTTTGTTTTACTTTGGATATTGACTGGCTAATGTGTCATTTTAGTTGTGTTTTACAGCTGTATTTGTCTGCCTGTCTTGTCTGTGTTTTATGTGTTGTAACTTCGTACATGCTGCCCTTCTTGGCCAGGTCACTCTTGGAAAAGAGATTTTAATCTCAATGAGTCTTTTACCTGGTTAAATAAAGGATATATATAAAACGTGATGCCATGCAGAACAAGCTACTTACTAGTTCTAAAAAATTCCAAAACCAAAAGCAGCTGAACTTGTTTTATACATTCTTAATTCAACATATATATTGTTAGACATATAACCCTCAGACCGGTTTGAATCTACAGTTATTAGTCATATTGCTCTATTCTCCTTGCATTAACAAAAATAGAGAATAATAAGAATGCTTATTTCTGGTTTAAAATATGGCTGCTTTTATTGTTAATGAAGAATATTAATTTATAGTGGTTTTCAAACTCAACACAAAAATAACTAAGGCTTGGATTGTCATAACTGTCACAGTCTGCTTTCTCACTCACCTATTTTCTGCATTATCATTCCTTAGTCACCTGGTAGTCACACCCTGTCTCTCTCTCTCTCACTCTGTTTCACCCATCAGCTCCATTAGTATTTAGGCCCACTTCACCTTCACCTCAGTGCCAGATCGTACTTCGCAGCATGCCAGTCTTTCCCGCACTACTCCTCAGATTGCTCTCCCGGTTTCGACCCTGCCTGTCCCTGACCAGCCTGCCTCGCCTGCTCCCTGACCCGTTCTGTGCCTACGACTCCCGTCCTGCCTGCTCCCGGAAACCTCGCCTGTCCCCGACCAGCCCTTGGCCTAGTATCTGCCGTGTTGTCTCCTACCAGCCTATTGCCTCAAATAAAGCTGGTTACCGACTATCTCTGGTTTCCCGTGTTCTGCATTTTGGTCCTCAGCTCGTTTGTGAAAAATAACGACCACCTGGCTTGCCGAGAATTCAGTCTCTGTGCCGACCTGATGTATTCCAGGTTCTTATGGTCGGTCCATACCTGAAATGGTTGTTCTGTCCCCTCAAGCCAGTGTCGCCACTCCTCCAACGCCAACTTGACTGCTAGAAGCTCTCGATTCCCCACGTCATAGTTTCTCTCCGCCGGACTCAATCTCCTCGAAAAGAAAGCACAGGGGTGGAGCTTCTGGTTCTCACCAGAACGTTGCGACAGAATGGCCCCCACCCCTACGTCAGAAGCATCCACCTCCACCACCAACTGACCAGCGGTGTCTGGTACTTGAAGGATAGGAGCTGACGTAAACCGGCCCTTGAGGTCCTGAAAAGCCTCCTCGGCTGCAGGGGACCATCGGAACGTCACCTTGGATGAGGTCAGGGCGGTGAGCGGGGCGGCCACGGTGCTGTAGCCACGGATGAACCGTCTGTAAAAGTTGGCGAATCCCAGGAAACGCTGCAGCTCCTTCCGAGAATCAGGAACCCGCCACGAGGTAACTGCTGAGACCTTAGAAGGATCCATCTCCACACTTCCTTGACCCACGATGTAGCCCAGAAAGGCGACCGAAGAAGTGTGAAACTCGCACTTCTCCGTCTTGACGAACAGTGAGTTCTCCAGAAGTCTCTGGAGGACTGTCTGGACATGATGGACGTGCTCCTTGAGGTTCTTAGAAAAAATCAAGATGTCGTCCAGATAGACAAAAACATAACGATCCAACATGTCTCGGAGTACGTCGTTCACCAACGCCTGGAAAACTGCAGGGGCGTTGGTAAGTCCAAATGGCATCACCAGGTACTCGTAATGTCCCGAAGAGGTGTTGAAGGCGGTCTTCCATTCGTCCCCCTCCCGGATTCGTACCAGGTGATAAGCGTTTCGTAGATCCAGCTTAGTGAAGATTGTAGCCCCCTGTAGTAACTCAAATGCTGACGAGATGAGTGGCAAGGGATAACGATTCTTCACCGTGACGTCGTTCAGGCCCCGATAGTCAATGCAGGGTCTCAGGGTCTTGTCCTTCTTCGCCACAAAAAAAAAACCCTGCTCCTGCGGGTGATGTGGAAGGACGAATAATTCCCGCAGCCAGAGAGTCATTGACGTAGGTCTCCATGGCCTTCCTCTCTGGTGCCGAAAGCGAGTACAACCGGGCCTTGGGTGGGACTGCGCCTGGATGTAGCTCAATGGCGCAGTCATAGGGCCGATGAGGTGGAAGAGATGTCGCCTTAGCCTTGCTAAACACCTCCTTAAAGTCCAAATACTCCGCCGGAACCCCTGTGACATCCGGAACCAGGTTCATATCCACAGATAGTTGAGGTGCGGCGGCCTGCTTGAGACAAACCTGATGACAGGAAGAACTCCAACCTAGGATGGACCCAGTTGCCCAGTCAATGTTCGGGTTGTGGCGGCGGAGCCACGGATAACCCAAAATCAGAGGGATTTGGGGGGGACCGTAGCACATGAAACTGGATTGTCTCATGGTGGTTCCCCGACATGAGCATATGGACCGGTGTCGTCTGGTGTGTCACTGTTCCCAGCAGGTGACCATCCAAGGCATTAGCCGGTACCGGCTGGAGCAGCCGAACCTGTTGGATGCCCAGCTGTCGTGCGAGCTCCTCGTCAATGATGCTAACATCTGATCCGGAGTCGATAAAAACAGCCAGAGCCTGAGATTTGCCTGTCAGGAGGAGTCGAGCATGGCACAAGGGTCTTAAATTGGGGATCAGCTCAGAGGTTTGGCCCACCAGTATACTCCCCATTACTGATGAGCTCTGTCTTTTACCTCTTCGACGTACCTCCCTCTCCTCAGAGGTAAGACTGGTACGACCCACTTGCATGGGCTCGACCTCGTACCGTGAGTCAGAGTAGGAGTGGGAACTCTCCGCCGAACCCGGAAGTCGAAATCTCCCGGAAACCGGAAGTTGTTGTCGCGAGCAGCGGCCCGCCGCTCGCGTCTGTTGCTCTCCTCTCCGAGTCTGGATTCGTCCGTCAATCCGAGAGGTGAGCTCTATCAACCCATCCAAGGAAGCAGGGAGATCATAGGAAACCAGCTCATCTTTCATATAATCCGCTAATCCTCTCAGATATGCGTCACACGGCGCCGGCTCATTCCAGCTGCTGCGGCGGCTGCTGGTGCGGAAGTCAATAGCGTAATCCACCACGGTGCCGGAACCCTGGCTCAAACTCAGCAGGCCTCCAGCAGCGTCGGGACCCAGACGAACGGGACCGAACACCTTCCGCATCTCCGCGGAAAAGGCAGCAAACGAGGCGCAGGCTGGTGTCTGCTGCTCCCACTCTGCAGTTCCCCATAAACGGGCTCTCCCCGTCAGATGATTAACGGTGAAAGCTACACGAGCCGCCTCGGAGGCGAAGGTGTGTGGCTGCAGTGAAAACAATATGGAACAGTTTGTGAGAAACGGCCTGCATCCCTCCGGCTCACCCGCGTAACGTTCCGGCGTTCCCACACGAGGCTCCGGAGCGTATCCCGTCGACCCAGGGGCTGGAGCGAGCATCGGAGCTGCGGGCGGAGGGACGGTAGCAGCCATGGTAGCGGCTAGCTGTTGTACGGTGGCGGCCATCTGTTGCATCTGGGAGGTAAGGTAAGCCAGCGTTTGTCCCTGGGTTGAGGTTGCCTGGTGGGACTCGATAGCTAAGGTAGCTATTGTGACCTCCTGTCTTTGGATGGCGTCCTCAACCCTCTCAAAGCGGTCTCTAGGAGACCCGGTGTTTGCTTGGTCCATTTCTGGCCAGATCGTTCTGTCACAAACGAGCTGAGGACCAAAATGCAGAACACGGGAAACCAGAGATAGTCGGTAACCAGCTTTATTTGAGGCAATAGGCTGGTAGGAGACAACACGGCAGATACTAGGCCAAGGGCTGGTCGGGGACAGGCGAGGTTTCCGGGAGCAGGCAGGACGGGAGTCGTAGGCACAGAACGGGTCAGGGAGCAGGCGAGGCAGGCTGGTCAGGGACAGGCAGGGTCGAAACCGGGAGAGCAATCTGAGGAGTAGTGCGGGAAAGACTGGCATGCTGCGAAGTACGATCTGGCACTGAGGTGAAGGTGAAGTGGGCCTAAATACTAATGGAGCTGATGGGTGAAACAGAGTGAGAGAGAGAGAGACAGGGTGTGACTACCAGGTGACTAAGGAATGATAATGCAGAAAATAGGTGAGTGAGAAAGCAGACTGTGACAGAACAACCATTTCAGGTATGGACCGACCATAAGAACCTGGAATACATCAGGTCGGCACAGAGACTGAATTCTCGGCAAGCCAGGTGGTCGTTATTTTTCACCCGGTTTAATTTTTTTCTCTCCTACCGCCCGGGCTCCCGCAACGTGAAGGCCGACGCTTTGTCCCGGCAGTTCGGGAGGGAGGGAGACACCCGGGGTATTCCAGACACTATTCTTCCTGCTCCTCGAGTGATCGGCGTCCTCGCTTGGGAGATTGAGGAGAGGGTTAAGACCGCTTTGGTGGACCAACCCGGTCCTAGTTCTTGTCCTCTAAACCGCTTGTTTGTGCCTCAGGTTTTGAGGGCTGAGGTGCTTCAGTGGGCTCATAGCTCCAGACTTTCCTGCCACCCTGGAATTCAACGTACCAAGGGGATGGTCCTACAACGGTTCTGGTGGGCCACGCTGGAGGCTGACACCCGGGAGTTTGTGAACGCCTGTCCTGTGTGCAATCGGCACAAACCATCTCACCAAGCGCCAGCTGGCCTCCTTCATCCATTACCGGTCCCACGTCGCCCTTGGTCACATATCTCATTGGACTTTGTGACTGGTCTACCACCGTCCCACGGACATACTGCCATCTTGACGGTGGTAGATCGGTTTAGTAAGATGGCCCATTTCATACCCCTGCCTAAGATCCCGTCAGCTAAGGAGACGGCGGAACTGATTCTGCTCCACGTGTTTCGCATTCACGGACTGGCGACTGATGTGGTTTCCGACCGGGGGCCCCAATTCACCTCTGTGTTTTGGAGGGAGTTTTGTGAGCTCATCGGGGCGACGGTTAGTCTCACCTCCGGTTTCCACCCACAGGCCAATGGCCAGACTGAACGGAAGAATCAGGAGATGGAGACCACTCTCCGCTGCATGGCTTCCGATCATCCCACGACCTGGTCAAAACAACTCCTGTGGGTGGAGTATGCCCACAACACCCTCATCAGTTCCGCTACTGGTCTTTCCCCTTTTCAGTGTGCTTACGGTTTTCAACCCCCATTGTTCTCTGCATTGGAGAAGGAGGTTACCTGTCCGTCTGTCCAGGCTTTCATCCGACGTTGTCCGAGGACTTGGAGGCAGGCTCGTACTACTCTGCTTCGGTCTGCTAACCGGTACGCCACATCAGCGAACCGCCGACGAACCAAGGCACCTGTGTACCGGGTAGGCCAGAGGGTGTGGCTTTCCACCCAGAACATTCCCCTTCGGATGGAGTCTAAAAAGTTAGCGCCCAGGTTTATTGGACCCTTCGAGATTGTCAAGGTCATTAATCCTGCAGCAGTTCGACTGAGTTTGCCCCGGAACATGAAAATCCATCCCACCTTCCACGTCTCCAGGATTAAACCTGTCCGGGAGAGCCCTATGGTTTCCGCCGCCCCTCCACCACCACCCCCGAGGATGATCGATGGGGGCCCTACCTACACCCTTCGTCGTTTACTCCGTTCCCGTCTCAGAGGAAGAGGGGTTCAATATTTGGTGGACTGGGAGGGCTATGGTCCTGAGGAGAGGCAGTGGGTTCCGGCTCGTCATATCCTCAACCCTCAGCTCATCCGAGACTTCCACCTGCGTTACCCGGAGCAGCCGTCTAGGACCCACGCTCGACCAGGCGTTAAGCCAGGGAGTACTCGTCCGCTACGGACCAGAGGCTTCGTCGAGGGGGAGGGGGAGTCGTCATCGGTCGAGGAGGACGAGGATTTCCAGGAGGGAGAGGCCGAGAGAGCAGTCTCAGATGAGTACTAACCTTTCCCATACCTCCTCTTTCCACCGGTGTCTGTAGGGTTTTTTTTTTCTTGGGTCTCTTTTGTTGGGTTTTTTAGTATTGGTTAGACGTCTGGAGCCGTCCATTAAGGGGGGGGTTCTGTCACAGTCTGCTTTCTCACTCACCTATTTTCTGCATTATCATTCCTTAGTCACCTGGTAGTCACACCCTGTCTCTCTCTCTCTCACTCTGTTTCACCCATCAGCTCCATTAGTATTTAGGCCCACTTCACCTTCACCTCAGTGCCAGATCGTACTTCGCAGCATGCCAGTCTTTCCCGCACTACTCCTCAGATTGCTCTCCCGGTTTCGACCCTGCCTGTCCCTGACCAGCCTGCCTCGCCTGCTCCCTGACCCGTTCTGTGCCTACGACTCCCGTCCTGCCTGCTCCCGGAAACCTCGCCTGTCCCCGACCAGCCCTTGGCCTAGTATCTGCCGTGTTGTCTCCTACCAGCCTATTGCCTCAAATAAAGCTGGTTACCGACTATCTCTGGTTTCCCGTGTTCTGCATTTTGGTCCTCAGCTCGTTTGTGACAATAACATATTCATTAAGTGTCAGTGTCAAGGTTGTTGTTCAATTCAGTTTGGATGTCACTTTGTTAGCTTGTCCGTTTGTTTTTCTGAAATGAAGACAGCCTTGGCCTAGTTCTGTTCATTCCGAAAGACCCTTGGCTGTTTTTGAAATTAATAACAAACCCTAAAATATCCTTCAATCTCCTGAAGGAAAATTATCAACTATCACGCTGAAAGAAAAATATTTAATGAACAAAAAAATATCCAAAACACTCTTGAATGATGTAGAAGCCCTGCTGTGAAACCCAAGGAGCCTCTCCTAGAGATTCACATCTGATTTTGTATCCCAGTGCTCTGATCCAGCATGTCATACTTGTTTGATTAAAGCCTTGACTCAGTGTTGGGTTATAGGCAAACAAACAGCGTGGAGTCACTGTGTGTCAGATAACGGCTCAAAGACATGGTTTGGTAACTGTTTCCTGCTTCCCTGCTTCAATCCTTCTGTTTCTCTTAAGACTGTTTGTTTTTCTATCGATAGAAGAAAAACAACTGTCTTTAAATCTGTTGTTTATTCAAATGCCTAAATTTGACATTTATTGATGATAAACTGACAAGGAACTCGAGCAGCTGGTGTGAATTATGAGTCTTTTGTGTCATGAGCAAAGCAAATATTGAATTGCTTTCCCAACACTTTCATTGGCAGGGTGTAGAAAAGCTGCATAGATTATTTGAAAAAGCACATCTGTTCTGAAAACATGACAATGTGTTATGAATTAAAAGGAGGTAGTGTTTATCTTTTTTCAGGGGTGGTTGCTCATCTCTGATTTAATCACTGGCATGTACGGATAAGTGATATGTCTTTTTTTGTTGTGAGATGCACTTGGAATATACACCATATAGGCACGTTTTAACAGCAATACTACAGGCCTTAAACCTAGATTTTTCCTTTTGCAGGTTCACAATAAGGGCCTATAATCCAGGATTCTAAAAGACATAATTATACAGGTATCTGAAAAAGAGATGATGCAGATAAATAGGGTCATAATGCTGACATGGCAACACAGCAAACCTGGAACGTGTAAGTGCCCTGAGGGCTGGTGCCAACTTAACGCCATTTGTAACCTAGCCAGGAGAGGAACATTTAGCATTGCACTCCTATAAGATTGTCAGACTCACAATGGTCAAACACAAGACATGATCTAAATGGAATCTATTTCTGGCTTATTTTGTTTGTGTAGATAGACAGGAAAAGGAGGCACAGTTACAAAAAAAGATTACAATTGATGCAACAGAACAAAACAATCTTCTTTTCTTCTTTCTTTTTAAAGATAATCTTTAGGGCTTATTTTGCTTTTATTAGATTGTACCGCTGAACAGAGACAAAGAGGAGAGACAACATGCAGCATGAGCCTCAGGTTGGATACAAACCCAGTTTAATTTAGCAGGTTAGCTTAGCTTCAGTCATGCCTCTCTTGACTCTCTTCCTGGAGAGGAGATTCTGGTAGTGGCAGCAAATGCAGCCTTGAGTCTCTAGCCTCAAGTAAAGATATGTGATGGGATTAAGAGTGTGTTGTTTTTCTCCTATCACATGTAAATAGACTGATGTTGCAGTTGAGGTCCCATTCTTTAAAACATCCGAGGAAACCTTTCAAGGTGGATGGATGGGTCAACAAATCACATGACTTTGACACACTCTCTTGCTTCCTTCTTTTTACCAACAATCAATGTTTGTAGGTATCCCAAGCAAAAGTTGTATATTTTCCTATCATTTGTAATTTAGTTAGGACTAGAGGAATTAGGAATAAATGATTAAGTATTTACTGTCAGTGTGTTGACACCTTTATGGTGCAATATAACATCTACAGACAATATAGCAAATGAACTGAATAAATAAAGATGTAAAGAAGGCTACTGTGTTGTTTGGAGGAATTTCTTCCAGAGCAGCGTTAACTCTGTTAAAAAAGAACATCAATAAAGTATCTGCAGTGTTATATGTTTTGGTGATTTGAGCTGCCCTGTTCAGCTGCTACAGACATTGATCATTTAAAAAAAAAAAAAAACCTTTAAAACCAAGCAGTGTCACCTCTGCTGCGGCAGACATCAGTGCATCTCCACTGTCAAGAAATACCATCTGCCCTGCCAGTGCAATAGCCATTAGGCAGTGAAACCACAGTTTAGCTGGTTCCCTGCCAGCATCCATTTTGTCAGCCTGAGCACACTCTACAAGGCTTGCTGAGTGCAACAGAGTGCATCAAAAAATAATTAAACACTTTTTCCTGGGTGATGATGCAAGCAGTAATTAATTGCCTGTGCATTCAGTAGTGTTCATTAATGTGACTGCCACAATAATAATGCCTTTTACCAAACTGTCTCATCTCTCATTATCTTGCTTTCCAAGGTTTCATGGTTATACAATCTGTTTGTGAAACAACTAGCATATCAATAAGCCCCAAAGCAGCCACAAGCTAAGTGTAGTACTGTACAGTGAGCAACAGCTACAACACTAATGTGTACACAGAGAGGGTATTAACATATAATTAAAGTTTAAAAAGTGCAAACGTAGTTCATCTGAATTTACCTGAACTGCTTATTTTTTGCTTCACTGCTCTAATTAATCTCTTTTACTTTTTGATAAAGCTGATGGCTCTCAGTTCCTCTTATCATCAACCACGGAGTGCGATGTCACATCCCTACTGAAGCAGCCTGATGTCAGGATGATGCAGCTTTGGTGTTTGAGATGTGTGAGGGGTCTGTGAGACGATCCTGTAATGTCTTAAACCTTTGATGCAAGTCATCCATGAAATAAGTAGTTGAGCTGACTCTGGGTGTGTAGTATAGGATACAAGACAATTAAGTTAAAATGGAATCCTTTACTTGATTTGTCCTTGTATGGAAACCCTTGTTTCCTTTACTGTTTTACTGGCAGGTCAAGAGATCAGGGTCTGCTCCAAAACAGCACTACTGAGGCACAATTGATTTGACTTGTGGTTGAGTTAAAGAGCCTGTGACACCATCCCAACAACTGTTGTGCAATGAAATATTCGGCTACTAGTCATCTCGAACCGTCAGTTTAAAAAAGAAGTTGCGATACCGTTCCGATAAATATCAATAATTTCGATCATCGCGGGGAAATTCCTTCGACTCATTTTGAGGTTTTGGGGGAAGCCGGAAGTGATGTCAATGCGGGAACGCTTCACTGTGCGTTGTGTGTTGTTATGCGTATAAATGGTGAATTACTGAGTTTAGGCACGTTAATAATGTTTTAATGAAGTTGACTACAGTATATTCATATTTGTCAGTGCTTTCAGGTCAATTCGGCGAACATAAACATAAATGATCGTGGTGAAGATGATGATTAAATTAGGATTAAAAATCAGTAGTGAGAGCTGCTGAATTTCCTCCCGTAGGATGTGATATAAAAACAAATCGATTATTTTTGTAGTTGTAAACTCAAGTGGATGAAACTACATTTATTAGTGCTTTCATGTCAATTCGGCGAACATATGATACATTAAATGAAAGTGAGGATGATGATTACAAATTGTTTGTTTGAGCCGGTTTGCATTTCCTGATGAGAAAACAAACCGATGCTTTTTGTAGTTGTAGTACACCAACGTGGATTAAACGTGTGGTTTTTTACCAGAATGTTGGGAAATTAATGGATAAAATGCACGGATTATTATTATTATTATTATTCCCACTCCGATCGGGACTCTCGGTCCACCGTTTCCCCGCAATGAGGCTCCCCCCGTTGACAGTTTACGTGGGCTGGGTGCAGTGGCGGACTGGCCATCGGGACGAATCCCGATGGGCCGGTACCGAAGTGGGCCGGTCGGATAAATCACTATCACATCCCCCATAGGCGGCGCGTGAGGCTCAGGTTTGGGAAGGCTTAATAACTTATTTTACCTGACGCTGCTCGCCTCCGGCGTCTATAGAAAAGAGATCAACTCAGTGTGCGGAGTTTAAATCTCTCAAATCATATTACAGGATTAGGAAATACAGTTTAAACTGCCGTATGCAGAGAAGACGCCGACGTGTCGCATTTATCATTCATATTATCCCATCAATCAGATAATCGATCATATAATATCATAATATATCATATTTCCTTATCTGAGTGAGCTGAGCCGTGTCTGGCCGTGCAACACTTACAGTGTCACATACTGTATGCAGAAGTATTATTTTAAGCAACACATTGTTGACGAAACACTCGAGTCAAATATAATTAAAGTCAGATCCACTCGTGTTTTAGACGTGAACGCGCTCTCAGCTGGTGAGAGAAACCCTGGCTTGATTTACCGAGTTGATAACCAGCGTCGTAGGACCACTGGCTACATGACCGTATGATCGCCCATATTGACGCACCTAATTCCTAAACTTCTAACAGATACAACATAAACCGATCCTTCAGCCTCATATGAGCTCTCAGACACGTTCAAAATTAAACTGTCATCGCTGTCTGAGCTTGCTGCTGTGTGCGCCATCGTGTTTACATGCAGATGCTGGGATCCTGAACGGTGCAGCTGGAGCGCTGTGCCCGCAATGACGTCACACGTAATTTGGCGGGACTTGAAGAATCCCCGAGAAGATCCAGAAAATGGTCAACATTGAAGGGCAGATTAATTAATCAAAGTACAAATATCCAAAATCAGTTCAGTAACAGTTTTCAAGGGGACAATATTTACTCAAATTGATGGGTTTGGATGATGGGGGAAACTCGTGTCACAGGCTTTTAAGTCATGATATATGCAACCTTAGACTGTAGAGAAACCAAGCCTGTAGTTCCACAGGTCATCCAAGGTCTTTAGAGGGAATATATGTTGGTGGGAAGAACTGCCACCAGGGCTGGTGCCTGTCAATTAAAAAACAAAGCAGACCTTTAACAATGCTGAAGATACTAATCTCTCATAAAGCTCAACATAAAATGTGTAATAAAAGACCTAGAAATTGTGCATTTACTGTGGTTGATTAATACACATTTGGTGCTCTAGTTTAGTATGTGTGGCAGCAGGACAGTGTAATTACACTGAACAAAAATATAAATGCAACACTTTTGTTTTTGCTCCCATTTTTCAAGAGATGAACTCAAATATCTAAAACATTTTCTATATACATAAAAAAAAATATTTCTCTCAAATATTGTTCACAAATCTGAAAAAATCTGTGATAGTGAGCACTTCTCCTTTGCCGAGATAATCCATCCCACCTCACAGGTGTGGCATATCAAGATGCTGATTAGACAGCATGATTATTGCACAGGTGTGCCTTAGGCTGGCCACAATAAAAGGCCACTCTAAAATGTTCAGTTTTATCACACAGCACAATGCTACAGATGTCGCAAGTTTTGAGGGAGCGTGCAATTGACATGCTGACAGCTGGAATGTCCACCAGAGATGTTGCCCGTGAATTGAATGTTAATTTCTCTACTATAAGCCGTCTCCAAAGGCGTTTCAGAGAATTTGGTAGTCCATCCAACCGGCCTCACAACCGCAGACCACGTGTAACCACACCAGCCCAGGACCTCCACATCCAGCATGTTCACCTCCAAGATCGTCTGAGACCAGCCACTCGGACAGCGGCTGCAACAATCGGTTTGCATAACCAAAGAATTTCTACACAAACTGTCAGAAACCATCTCAGGGAAGCTCATCTGCATGGTCGTCGTCCTCATCGGGGTCTCGATCTGACTCCGGTTCGTCGTCGTAACCGACTTGAGTGGGCAAATGCTCACATTTGATGGAGTCTGGCACATTGGAGAGGTGTTCTCTTCACGGATGAATCCCGGTTTTCACTGTTCAGGGCAGATGGCAGACAGCGTGTGTGGCGTCGTGTGGGTGAGTGGTTTTCTGATGTCAATGTTGTGAACCAAGTGGCCCATGGTGGTGGTGGGGTTATGGTATGGGCAGGCGTATGTTATGGACGACGAACACAGGTGCATTTTATTGATGGCATTGTGAATGCACAGAGATACCGTGACGAGATCCTGAGGCCCATTGTTGTGCCATTCATCCACGACCATCACCTCATGTTGCAGCATGATAATGGACGGCCCCATGTTGCAAGGATCTGTACACAATTCCTGGAGGCTGAACACATCCCAGTTCTTGCATGGCCAGCATACTCACCGGACATGTCACCCATTGAGCATGTTTGGGATGCTCTGGATCGGCGTATACGACAGCGTGTTCCAGTGCCTGCCAATATTCAGCAACTTCGCACAGCCATTGAAGAGGAGTGGACCAACATTCCACAGGCCACAATCAACAACCTGATCAACTCTATGCGAAGGAGATGTTTTGCACTGTGTGAGGCAAATGGTGGTCACACCAGACACTGACTGGTTTTCGGACCCCCCCAGACCCCCCCCAATAAAGCAAAACTGCACGTTTCAGAGTGGCCTTTTATTGTGGCCAGCCTAAGGCACACGTGTGCAATAATCATGCTGTCTAATCAGCATCTTGATATGCCACACCTGTGAGGTGGGATGAATTATCTCGACAAAGGAGAAGTGCTCACTATCACAGATCTTTTCAGATTTGTGAACAATATTTGAGAGAAATGGTTATTTTGTGTATATAGAAAATGTTTTAGATCTTTGAGTTCATCTCATGAAAAATGGGAGCAAAAACAAAAGTGTTTCATTTATATTGTTGTTCAGTGTAGGAATGAGTCAAATATATTATATTTAATGGTAATGGCGGAACATGTCTCCTGAGCTTTTCATATTTAAATAGCTTTTACTACGTGACACAGAAGGAAAACACATATATCAGGCTTTATCATAGTACGTTATGCTTGGACATTCATTGTTGGATTGGGTTTTCACTTTGGGATTTGTTGAATAGGAACAAAATAGAGAATATTATCGGTCTCATTCTTGAGACTTTGTATCTTATAATAAAAAACAAAGAATAATAACAATTTATCCAATTAGGCAACATTTTGTTATGATTGGCACCTACCATTACAACCAACAGTATGCTCAAAGTTCATAGCACACCTTTAAAACATAAGCTTTAATTACGTTTTTTTTTTAAAAGTGCTTAAAACCAGTTTTTGTGTGAGTATTCACTTTGAAAGACTTGCAGGCAACAGAGAACTTTATCATTTCAGTTGCTCTACTCACTCCATAACTTTGGCTTCCCTTCTTCTCATGAGGTGGCACGATGGCAATCAAACTTAACAGCTGTCACATCTCCATCCAATTTCTAGTTTTTGCAGTCTGTTTACTCTGTTTCTCTGCCATATGTGGAATATCCATGTCAATCCAGATCCTACCACCCCCTCCTGTCCTGCAGTAACCCCTTTCCGCCGTTCCAATAACCTGACATTCCCCACCCACACACTTACCTGCTCCTCATTCCCCAATAAGCCCTGCAGCTCATACACCAGCCCACAACACAGTCACTAGACACCTCATTGTGTAGTTTGTATCTGCTCCAGCTTTCCAGCGTTATTGCTCTGTTTGCCTGATCCTGCCTGCATGAACCCTTCCCTGTTGGTCTTTTCTGATTGATTTGCTGATTTTGACCCTCAATTGTTTTTTAAATAAAAAACTGCTCCAAAAACAAGTTAAACAATAATGAAAACAAGGAGGATGGCCCTCCTTAGCTGGCCGTAGTTGTATCAATATGACGCCGGCAGGCTATGCGCTGCCAACTGTGCCTCCCCGGAGAGCAGGGGCAGCAGCCGCACAGCCCACTCCTCTTCCGGTCACCCACACGCCGCCGCGGTGCCCTCAAAGATGTCATGGAAAGCCTCCGGATATTCGTGTGCCTGACATCTTCTGGAGGCCGATCACCGGCGGCCGTGCCGGGCTGCTCCCGGGATCGGCCTCCCGGGTGGCTGGACGCTGCAGGAGAGCACGGTTCTGGCGCTGGGCAGCCGCGATCTCCAGCAGTGCCTCGCTCGGCTGGCGCTGGAGTGTGGTGGTGCCCTCCTGCATGGCAGCGAGACGCTGGAGTGCCTGCCCCAGCGGGCTTTGGGGGTTTTCTCATTAAAGTCCCTGTTCAGGCGTCACTGTGAGCGACCCAGCTCACGACAGGGATAAAATAACAACATACTGGAGGTTTTCCAATCCGGTTTTAAAACTATGCACAGCACTGAAACAGCGCTTTTAAGAGTCTTTAATGACATCCTTTTATCTACTGACTCTGGGGACTGCGTTGTGCTCCTACTTATTGACTTAACTGCTGCTTTCGATACAGTCGACCATGACATCCTGATCTCCCGCTTGGAGAAGTGGGTGGGCATTAAGGGAAAAGCCCTGGAATGGTTTAGGTCATATTTGAAGGACAGAACTTTCTCTGTCAGCCTTGGTGACTCCGAGTCATCCTCTGCTCCACTCCTGTATGGGGTCCCACAGGGCTCCGTATTAGGCCCCCTGCTATTCTCCCTCTATTTGCTCCCTCTTGGGTCCATTTTTAGAAAGCACGGCATCGCATTCCACTGCTATGCTGACGATAGCCAGATTTATGTCCCTCTAACAAAGAAGGGTGGTTACTTAATTAGCCCACTGCTAAAGTGCCTAGATGACATAAAGGCCTGGATGGCGTGCAATTTCCTTAAACTCAATGAAGGAAAAACAGAAGTAATGGTTTTTGGTAGCACCACTGACACCACTTCTGTAGACCTGGGTTCCTTGCATCAGTACACCAAGCCCACCGTTACAAACCTTGGTATTAAAATGGACCGTGAACTCAAACTTGAGAGTCAGATTAAGTCGGTGGTAAAAACGAGCTTTTATCACCTGAGGCAGCTAGCCAAAGTAAAACCTTTTCTCTCCAGACAGCAGTTTGAGACAGTAATCCATGCCTTTGTTACCACCCGGCTGGACTACTGTAACTCTCTTTACATGGGGGTCAGTGGGTCCTCCCTCGCACGACTGCAGCGGGTGCAAAATGCCGCAGCAAGGCTCTTAACTGGCACACGGAAGTATGACCACATTTCCCCTGTTTTAGCTTCTCTCCACTGGCTGCCAATTTATTTTAGGATCCATTTTAAAATTATTTTATTTACTTTTAAATCCCTAAATGGCATGACCCCACCATACCTTACTGAGCTGCTACAGCATTACACGCCGAACCGCCCTCTCAGGTCAGCGGACCAACTGCTCCTGAATGTGCCTAAAACCAGGTCAAAGCTCAGAGGGGACCGTTGCTTCTCTGTAGCAGCTCCCAAATTGTGGAACGCTCTGCCCCTGGAGATCAGACAGGCCTCCACACTGCCTGGTTTTAAATCGCTTCTTAAAACCCATCTCTTCTCCTTAGCGTTTTAACATTTGGCGTTTCGACATCTTTCAGTGTTGCTTTTTTGCTTTTAAATTGTTTTTTGTTTTTACTTGTACTTGTTTTATGGTGTGAGAGCTGAGCTGTGTTACTTCTTTGTATGCTTTGTTTTATCTATTTGCCTGTACAGCACTTTGGTCTGGAGGTTTAAAGTGCTTTATAAATAAAGTTGTATTGTATTGTACAGAGATCGGGCCTCAGAATAGACCGGAAACTATTCTTTTACCGTTCTGTTTTAATTTCACAATAAAGTTAGTAGCAATATTTTGTTTTGATATTAGTTTTTTATTAACTACTAGACCGCTGGGTCATGTTAAGACCATCTTACTGCAGCATCAGGACTAAAACCACCAGACTCAGGGACAGCTTCATCCCACAGGCCATAAGACTATTAAACACCTGAACTTGTAAACAACATCCATAACATTCATCTGGCTGCTACTTAGAAATTATTTGTCAAAATTATCATATTCCAATCATTTGTATATAGACTCTTATTGCACTATTTCACTTTTTACTATTTTACTATTTTTCTTTTTGTATTTACTTGCACTATTTTTTCTGTGTATCTGTTTTATTGTGTTGCACTGTTGGAGGAGCCTGTGACCTAAGGGTTCGATTCCTGTTTTGGTTAGTGTGCGGTCGATGAGATTCATTCCATTTCAAAGTGCTGTTTGACGCTCTGTGTAAACTTTGCGCACTGCCACTCCAACATCCAATCACAGAGCTTGAGGACTAATCACGGGGTTTGTGAAGCAAAGCACATGGTGTAGTCCCAAACGATAGCTGAGGATTCTGGGTAGTGTAGTGTCTTCTGCCATCCTAAACTCCGAAAAAATATTTGTTTCTCCGAATGGAAGGGGAAAATACAAAAGCATTGTACACAATTTAAACCAATCAATGTTGTGTAATTAACAAGGAATAATCCGGTGTTTTTGAGTTGATGACTAGTGCAGATATCACTGTAAAATCAATTGACAGTAAAGAGAATACTTACTTCCGGGTGTAAAATCCTCCGTTATCCAATGGGAATGGACACTCACATTGCCTTTTAAGTGCCGCCGACATGGACCAATGCGGTGCTTCCCTGAGCGTCAAATACCGCCGCCGATGGGAATACATTGCAATCAGTTGAAAGCTCTTTGCGTCCGTTTATGAAGCTGAAGGAGACTCGGCGCGTCACAACTGCACGCCATAGAACCCTGACCAAGCCTCGCTCCTGAATGTTCAGGGAGTGAGACTGTGTTGATTTAACATACCTTTTATTTCAGATGACAAGGACACTGACTTTCAGTTGTTCTTGTCTAAGTCTTAATATGAAATGCTTATCTATGTCTGTCAAGTGCATTCGTTCTCAACATGTTTGCCATGTCTTTGCATAACAATTGAGATCACTTAAGCAATCAGTGTGATAGCAAAGTGGAATGACCTTAAAAACAAGAGGTTTTTATTGCGTGTAGAATGTTTCCTCAGATCTATGGCTAAGCACCACAGCAGTCACTGACAAAGTATCATGTGGGTCATCATCATTATCAAGGGAATAAGGCGTGTCTGCTCTGAGGAATCTGTTTAGGTATAAAAGGACCCCAGAACGTTGCATGAAAAATTCATGAGCCTGCCAAGTGTCCTGATGTCCAAATCTGTATATGTTTTACCCCGTGATTATCTCCCTTATAAAAAAATATATAAATGCTTAATTTATATATAACTACTCACTTCTAAATAGTATTCTCTGGATGATCTCTACAGTGTTACAAATAAATGATGATTATTGTTTGTAACTTGATTTTCTTTGTCACTTTCCCCATCAGTAACTATTGGTAATATAACTTTAATCTCCAGGTTAACTGCAGAGATCTACACATATGGCTTAAAATAAGTCACATTGGCCATGACACACGTTAAAACTGAAATTGTTAGCCAAACCATTTTACCTCCAAGTACAGTAGTTTATATAATCCGTCTAGACTGTTGTTTACTCTCGTTACTATCCTACCAGATCCGCTGACCTTTCTCTTCTTGCCCAGTCAGACATTATTGTAGAGATTTGCCCCTGCCTCAGCGTTCACTTTTCAAAGTTATTATAACCAAAAGAAACAGGAAATTCTTGCTGCTCACATCGCATCTCTTTTCTCGTGTCCTTCTGTGCAAAAGGTAGCTGTCATCAATGTCTATGGTATTTGTATTCATGGTACAAACAAGCTATTGTGTTTCAGTACTACCAGTGTATGGAGGCACCTGGGAGTAGCTTGACCAATCAATCTTCACGAATCAATATTCTTCATGAATGTTAAAGGGGCCCTATTATGCTTTTTGGGGTTATCCCTTTCTTTGTAGAGTGTTATGTAGATTTATGTGCATGTAAATTGTCTGCAAAGGCTCAAATCTCAAAGTTCATGCCAAAAGGAGTTTCTCTCCCAGACGAGGACAGACGCGAATATTCGCGTGACACGATCACTGACGTTCAACCAGAAAACATCAGCCGTTAGCTGATAGCAGTTAGCACACAGAGCTCACAGCTCCTCATATCTGTTCAGAAACTGGACAAAAGTTAAAGAAGTACAAACCACAGACTGTCTGTGTCATGGCGAATACATTCGCTGCTTTATTTCTGCTTAATTAACCACATGATGGTTTTGTGTGCCCTCCCATGAAAATCATATGCCCTCTCTGTAGATTTGTTCTGGCGCCGGTCTGCGTTGGCATGCATTAAAATGTCGATGTTCCGTTTTAAACAGTGAATACAAGAAAAGTAAATAACACTTGCTAGATAAAAAGCATTAATTATTAACTCAGGTGGTATGCTGACTTGTTTTACGATGATTTGAAGTAGTTCAGAAGCAAGCACATGTACAGCTGCCGAAGAATCGCTGGAAAGGGGAACCGGAAGTCTCACACCGCGGTATTCTCGTTTGAGGGCGTGTCATGACCGTGGCGTTGACAAAAGCATTTTTATGAAGTTTTCCAAAATGAGAAAGTAAAATAAATGAGTTCTTAAAAAATGTTCTCATTGTTACTTAATTGTTACTTATTTAAATGCACATTGAAATTCTTTTTATTTAAGGCAAGTAAATTACATTAGAAAAATTGAGTTGTATTGACTTCACCATTGGAACCATTTTTACAGTGTAGGTTTGCAATCATGAATTTGATCATCAGCTGAATCACCGCCCTAATAGCCATTGCTATATACGGCTTCCTGTTCTGCTCCATTTGTGGGCAAGTGTCATTGTTTCAATGTCACCTTAGAGTAAGAGGAGAAAGAGTTGTGGTGTTAAGGGACCAGAAAAAATAGAATATGTATCTTAGCTGGTCTATGACTTCAATGTTCCAGGGGGATGTTACAGTCACAGAGATGAATGAGAGAATATGTTCAATAATAGATGCTTGTACAATGTTATTTTGGGCCAATTTCATAATCCAAATTCATTCAATTTAAAGGTCCCACGTCAAGGCCATTTCTACTGATCATAATTCCATTGTTGAGGTCTACTAGAATAGATTTACATTGTTCAATATTCCAAAATCATTGGTTTTCTCATACAGCATCTCTGTATAGTATGTGTATTCACTCTCTGTCCTAAACGCCTTGTTGAGCCCACTGTGCTCTGATGTGTGTTTATGTGTTACAATGGCGTTTGTTAGCAACCAGAAAATGACACGAGTAATGACAAACAGATGAGAATGCTGCGTGGAGTCTGGGTGCCGTGTTGGCGGGACGTTGCGGGGCTCGCTGCTCCACCCTTTGAGATTTGAGGAGCCGACAGTGTGAGCTGTATTACTGGTGTCAATTCCTGGTTGCTGCGTGGGGTCTGCGAGACAGCGAGACAAGGCGAAACTCAGCCTGAACTCATCCTGAGCACACACACGTGACATGAGTGTGTGGCGAATTGTGAGTGGAGATCCACGCAGCTGCGGCTGAGAAAAGATAAGAGTGTGCCTGTGAAACTCCGGAGTATCGCAGCTGAGAAAAGATAATGCTGAGTGAGTGTGTGTGAGGAGCTCCACGGATTGATCCATTTGGGTATGGTCACCACTATACCCAGGAAGAAAAATATCCAACGAGGCATTCTGGGGCAGCATAGACAGGTATTTTCTGTGTTAGAGTTTTACTCGCTATAGGGTGCATACCTGCCAACCCTACCGATTTCGGCAGTAGTCTACCGCTTTTTACATGTTTCTACCGCCTACCGATTTAGCTGGCTTTTCCTACCGAATTTCATTCTTCCCAAATTATAAAAAATAAAAATGACACTCCATATACACTGGACTCGACTTTTAGTGGAAACCGATTGCAGCGTGTCTGTGATCCCATCATACAAACAGTCCTCTGTGTTTCTGAAAGAGAAACAACGTGCAGAGGAAGGGCAGGGGCGCCGCCAGGGATTTTGGGCCCCATGAAAATATATCACATTGGGCCTCACCACCAGGCCCAGGCCACACCAACCAAGCACAATGCTGTAACCACACCTCCAGAACCCAACCGACTCATTGATGCTTTAAATAACTCCTACTACCTGTACAGGCTTGCATCTATCTTGTAGTCCAATACTAACTGCACAATATTTACTGACACTGAGCGGTGAACATATAACACTGTGCAGACGTGCAACATTCTACTGCAGTAGAATTCACGATTTGATATAACACTCCTGACAATAGATCTCAATAGTCATCTTTTATGCTGTACATGACTTTTTAAGCTTTAGCTGATCTGTGTGCACCAAAGTACTAATTTCCTTATTTGTTTCCTCGCGTAGCCGTCTCTCTCTCCACAAACTCTCACATGAAATGTGTTCTTTTGATGCGGCATGCCTTAGCAGTCCTTTATCAGTCTGTAATGCGTGTTTCCAGTCGCAAAAACCTTTGACAGTGAAAGCCACATCAGATGAAGACGTATTTACTTTAAACTGTCTACAGGGGAAACAAAAGGCTGCGTCTGCTTTTAACGAATCTTCAAGCCATGGTCTGTTGTTGTACCATGCAGTGGCAAAAGTGCGCTTCTTTCCTGAAAACAATCTCCCTGGATAACGATCCAGTTTCACCTGGTTGGGTTTATTAACCCCAAGATCATCTGGGGCTGTTTCGGTTGCTGGCCCAATAGTATGTTGATGTGCTGCAAGGTAGCGTCTGTAGTGGAGGCACCGGCACGGAGGAGGAGGAAGAGGAGTCAAGGCTTGGGCTCGCTAACTCAGCCCCGGGGTTTGCTGAGGTCCAGCTTGTGACATTAAGGCGTGCTGCTGCAACGGCAGGTGCAGGGTCGCCAGCAGCACCATCGGCTGCAGTTATTTCATCGCTATTTCGTTTGAATAAATCCTTAGACCTTTTAAGCCAATTTCTGATGTCCATTTTGTAATTCAAACTGAAATGGGAGTCTACAGAATGCACAATAAACAATAAACAAATCCAGAATAAAAAAATATTTTTTTATTTTTATAAATAATAAAAATCGTGTTTATTGGGGGAGGGCAGGAATGTCAAATGGGAGGGCCTGGCTCTCCCACGGCGCCGGGCATGTACAAACCAGGGTTTCCGTTAGCCGGTATTTACCGGTTTTTAGCTGGTCAAATTGAATAAAAACCGGTAAATTCAAAACCTGTCGGTCAAAATGTCCGATGCTCCGATCGATTGGCCGCCTGATCATTATCGGCCGATATTCACTCTTAATAGTTTGATCGGCGCTCTCTATAGGCCGATCAGGAGAGCTGGATCTGATCGATATGGACATAAACGCGAGTGTAGTTGCTGAGTCTGACCTGAAGCCCCGCCCACTGTTTAGCGCGCTGCATGAGAAACTGACGGGCTGTCAGGAGAGAGGGAGGGAGAGAGGAAAAGAGAGGATCCGTTTCTCCCGTGTTATTATTCAAAGTTAATGTAAACTTTTGAATAATGTAGTTCATCTACGACAGGGGTCGGCAACCTTTTTCATATGAAGTGCCATTTTCAAAAAAAATTGTTATCAGCGTGCCAACGATCGAGAATTATCAAGTGGGAGGGGGGGGGGGGGGGGGGGGTGAGGAGCTTGACGCTTGTCACCTATCAGCAGGAGGGCGGGGGAGCCTCTCTGCGGGGAAGCAGTGTGTGGACCTGTCAGTGCAACTTACATGATGTCGAATTTAACAAACACATTTAAATAATTGGTTTAAACGGCATAATAATAAGGACGATTGTCCGTTCTGTGATTCTCCAGAACACACATGTAATGATATTAAGGTCACGCAGAGTGAGATGAGATCGCTGTCCCTTTGAGAGAGAGAGAGAGAGGTGTGGCTTGTGCATGTGTGTTTGTGGATGGTAGAGCGACAGTGAGAGAACGTGTGTATGTTTCTGGAAGTGAAACGAGGAAGCAGAAAAACAGAGGTCTGCCCTCCTCGACTACGGTCTGGGAGCCGACAGGAAAGTTCAACACACAGATGGCCAGTCCGCTCCTTTGTAGCATATTATTTCAATGAGAGATGATCAGATCGCCACTGGGCTTTCAACTAAATACACAGCCACGCAGAAACTGCGGCATTTGTACAGCTCCTTATGGGAACTGCAGTTAGTGAAGTGCTTTCCTCTCTGTGGTGAAACGATCAGCACCACGGAGGAAAGCGGCAGAAAGTCACCTGGAGTTAAAGAGAGCGGGGCTGCGTTGTGTGCATGGCTTCCTTCTGCGGGTAACGGGGAGACGCGCTCTGGCGGCGGCCTCGTTCAGGATCCCAAAATACAATTTAAATATTTTTGCACACTTATTCCTAGCGTGCCACTGGTTACGGTGCCGCGTGCCAATGCTGGCACGCGTGCCAGGGGTTGCCGACCCCTGATCTACGACAAGTAGTTTCTTTGAATGTAATAATGATGTTGTTTGTGGAATCATTTGTTGAAAAATGAATCTGAATTTTTCGATCTGTTACGATTATAAACTGAAGCAATATAAAAACGACTCCCATTAACTGAGTTTTAAACATCAGCATAGCCGGTCATAGTCCGGTGATTACCTGCTAACGGAAACTCTGTGTCACGATTATCATGTCAGGTCACAGTTCTATGTCTAGGTTTGGGTGTTTTCGCTGTTCTCTATGTCATGTTTTCCTTCTGTCGTTAGTTTCCCTGGTGTGTCTCGTTAGCTGATTGTGTTCACCTGTGGCCCTTGTGTTTCTCCTCCCCTGCCTGGCTGTTTCTCGTCTTGTGATTATCCCTCCCTGTATTTAGTCTTGTCTCGTCCTGTGTTCAGTGTTGGTGCTTCTTTTGTTGGTGACTGAATTCACCGGTGAGTGTTCTGTTTTGTCTGTATTAGTTTCATTATCCTTGAAATAAAGGTTTATCAGAGTTATCTGCATTTGGGTCCTGCTTCCTTCACTCAACCGTGACAGAAAGCACCAACCAGAAATGGACCCAGCAGATGATCCATTTGAGGTGGAACTACAACATTTTTCCTTTGATTTGGCTTGCTGCTATGATTGGTGGAAGGGAGCGTCCAGTGTTCTGCAGAAGGAGGCCGCTCTGGTAGAGGCGCACCGGTTGGCTATGGAGAAACCAGACTTGGTGAAATTCTTACCTGGCTGGATTTTGAACTTCATCTGGGTGTGTGATTTCCAGCCTGCTGACTATAAACGTCTCGGTGTGTTCCGTCTGGAGTCAACCAGTGCTTCCGCCCCAGTTCCTGCTCCTGTCCAAGAGTCGTTTTCTGGAACTCGTCTGGCTTTTGGAGGTCCACGGAGTCTTCCGGCGGCTTCTAAGAGAAGGAGTCGCAAGTCCAGGCTAGCAATCCGAGCCCCAAGAGCCATGGTTCCGGCCCCAGTTCCGGCCCCAGCGGCCATGTTTCCGGCCATGGTTCCAGACTTAGTTCTGGCCCCAGCAGCCATGGTCCCGGCCCCAGCAGCCATTGTTCCAGACCCAGTTCTGGCCCCAGCAGCCATGGTTCCAGACCTAGTTCTGGCCCCAGCAGCCATGGTTCCAGACTTAGTTCTGGCCCCAGCAGCCATGGTTCCAGACTTAGCTCTGGCCCCAGCTGCCATAGTCCCATCTCTGGTCCCTTCTCTAGTCTCTCCTCTTGTCCCTTCCCTAGTCCCTCCTCAGGTCACTTTCCTAGTCACTTCTCTAGATCCCTCTCAAGTCACCTCTCGAGGTCCCTCTCCAATCTCCTCTCAAGTTCCCTCTCAAGTCACCTCTCGAGGTCCCTCTCAAGCCACCTCTCGAGTCCCCCCTCAGGTCTCCTCTCGAGTCCCCTCTCAAGTTTCCCCTCAGGTCTCCTCTCGAGTTCCCTCTCAAGTCCTTTCTCAGGTCCCCTCTCGAGTTACCTCTCGAGTCACCTCTCGAGTTCCTTCTCGAGTCACCTCTCAAGTCAACTCTCCAGTGTCCTCTCGAGTCACCTCTCAAGTCAACTCTCCAGTGTCCTCTCGAGTAACCTCTCAAGTCAACTCTCCAGTTTCCTCTCGAGTTCCCTCTCAAGCCCTCTCTCGAGTCCCCACTCAAGCCCCTACTCATGTGCCGTTGGAGGGTCCCGCAGACTAGTCTTCTGCCGGGGGTCCTGCCAACCCCATGTCCTGTACCGTTGGAGTTTCCGCTGGGGGTCCTGCCAACCCCATGTCCTGTCCCGTTGGAGGTCCCGCCGTCTACTCTCCTGCCGGGGGTCCTGCCAACCCTTTGTCCTGTCTCGTTGGAGGTCCCGCAGACTAGTCTTCTGCCGGGGGTCCTGCCAACCCCATGTCCTGTCCCGTTGGAGGTCCCGCCGTCTACTCTCCTGCCGGGGGTCCTGCCAACCCCATGTCCTGTCCCGTTGGAGGTCCCGCCGACTACTCTCCTGCCGGGGGTCCTGCCAACCCCATGTCCTGTCCTGTTGGAGGCCCCGCCGACAACTCTCCTGCCGGGGGTCCTGCCAACCCCATGTCCTGTCCCGTTGGAGGCCCCGCCGACTACTCTCCTGCCGGGGGTCCTGCCAACCCTTTGTCCTGTCTCGTTGGAGGTCCCGCCAACCACTCTCCTGCTGGGGGTCCTGCCAACTCCTGGTCCTCTTCCGTGGGGGATCCTGCCGAAGCCTGTCCCGCCGGCTCCGGTTCCTGTCCGGCCGACACCGGGTCCTGCCCGGCCTCCGGAGCTGTCTGGTCTTCGCCCTCGATCCCGACCCTCTGTGAGCCGCGGTCTTCGCCCGCGGGCCCGGCCCCCTGACTTTTCCTGCCGCGGCCCTCGTCCTCGAGCCCGGCCCCCTGACTCTTCCTGCCGCTGCCCTCGTCTTCGAGCCCGGCCCCCTGACTCTTCCTGCCGCTGCCTTCGCCCTCATGCTCGGCCTCCTGAGTTCGCCCGCTGTGGCCTTCGCCCCACCTTGGACTCTGCCTTGCCCCCGGGCCGTCTGCCCGAGTCCCCCTTCTCGGCTTCTGCCGTGCCCCCGGGCCGTCCGCCCGAGATCCCTTCCTGGTCCCCTACTGTGCTCCTGGGCGGTCAGCTTAGTCCCGTCCTCCGGACCCCCTCCACCCACCCTGGTGGCCTAGGGATACGTCCCTCCTCCGGACCCCCTCCACCCACCCTGCTGGACTTTGTTGGATTTTTGTTTTGGGGTTTAGGGACGTCTAGAATCCGTCCCTTGAGGGGGGGGTTCTGTCACGATTATCATGTCAGGTCACAGTTCTATGTCTAGGTTTGGGTGTTTTCGCTGTTCTCTGTCATGTTTTCCTTCTGTCGTTAGTTTCCCTGGTGTGTCTCGTTAGCTGATTGTGTTCACCTGTGGCCCTTGTGTTTCTCCTCCCCTGCCCGGCTGTTTCTCGTCTTGTGATTATCCCTCCCTGTATTTAGTCTTGTCTCGTCCTGTGTTCAGTGTTGGTGCTTCTTTTGTTTGTGACGGAGTTCACCGTGGAGTGTTTTGTTTGTCCATGTTATATGTTATGATAAGAGCCCTTGAAATAAAGGTATTATCAGTGTTATCTGCGTTTGGGTCCTACCTGCTTCACTCTGCGTATCACTCTGCCACACAATTCTTATTATTATTATTGAAACATGACCGGTAAGTTTCAAATGTGTCCGGTAAAATAAATTCTGTTCGGACATTTGACCGGCGAGAAAAAATCCTAGCGGAAACCCTGGTACAAACGTAAGTACTAGCGTCCCTCCTCACATGCTCTCTCTACAGCGTTTGGAGGCAGGACCAAACCATTACATGTACATAGAGGGGTGTGTTCGATGCTTTGGATAATTAACTTTTGGAAGCATAAGCATGACATGGGACCTATAAGACTTTAAATTCACTGTTTTGGGTCTTACAACCAATCATACAATCTCCTATTTTACATTTTAAAAGACAGAAAAAATGTAACACCTTATCCTTTTAACTTTCTCTGCTTTTTGTAAAAGAATGGAGGAAAAATAAAGTATGTCCCAATACAGAGAACAGGAAAATCACTTTTATAACACACGGGATATTTAAATGTTTTTCCCCTGATCTTTTGGATTTACATTTAAAATATAAATACATTATTCACGTCATAAAAAATAATGTTAACCATATCTATTGTTGTTCGATATACTGCATTCTTATTTGTTTACCTTTTAATGTCAATTCCTTTTGATAAAGGAAAAAGTCTTCTTGGTTTTTACTGTATAAACAGTGTTTTTGTGTTAAGTCAACCTAATCTGCTCAAGTTGGTCTCCAACCATTGATTTATAAAGTTTGAATACAAAAATAAAAATCAATTATACATAAACACTTCTTTGGTCTGATTGCTAGTATTTTTTACATCATTTAACCTGGTCTTTGGTAGATATTTAAAATAATTTTTTTAAGTAGATACAGCAAAAGCTAAAATTACATACATTTCTTGGAACAAAAAAACTTGAATTTGGTCAAAAGAAATGTAAATCTTTATGAGGGATCATTATATACAGTATTTCCACTCCTTGCATGTTAATATGAGCAACAGCGGATGGTAAATTCAATTAATATATTTGTCCTTTTGAAAATCTCGTCCAGGAATTGTCTTTATGCAAATGTCATTAGGCAGCACAAGGGGGTCGGTTCACTCCCTGCCAGGAAGAGGGCAATAAACGGTGACATAAGATTGAAAACGATTGTTATTCTAGAAATGTGTCAGACTAAGCTATAGATTCAAGTAGGCCTGGAATATGTATTAATTAATTAATATTAAAATATTCTAATAATAGTTTCAAGTAGGTAGTTGGACATGCAAGTATTCAGATAAAGTGTGACCTTATCTAATGTGGGACGGCAATATTTATAATTAGCTTTTCCCTCCCTGTGCTGATGTCCTTGTGCTGCTTGACAACGTGGTGCACATCCTCTGATGACTGGACCTGGCATGCTGCTACACTGAACACACATTTTCACATTTGACACGGTTCTGATGGTCTCCACTGTAGCCAGGGGCGCCGCCAGGGATTTTGGGCCCCATGAAAATATATCACATTGGGCCCCACCACCGGGCCCAGGCCACGCCAACCAAGCACAATTGCTGTAACCACACCTCCAACTGACTCATTTATGCTTTAAATAACTCTACCTGTACAGGCTTGCATCTATCTTGTAGTCCAATACTAACCGGACAATATTTACTGACACTGAGCTGTGAAAATATAACACTGTGCAGACGTGCAACATTCTACTGCAGTAGAATTCACTATATTTTATATAACACTAACATTCCTGACAATAGATCTCAATAGTAATCATTTATGGTGTACATGCCTTTTTAATAACATTTTTGAATGGAACATTAAAAAATCTAAATAAATATAACTTAAATATACATGACCTCTTAAATGAAAATAAAGTGAACATTAATACCAATATTATCATTTATAAAAAGCTATAACAAAAAAAAAAAAGATAAGTAGCAGATTTTTTTATTAAATATACATACCAACTACAAAATAAGCGGGTATTAAAGTGTAAATGGACAACAAAACGGAAATGGAAATGAAAAGGCCTGATGGTGGTGCTAAATCAGAGCCTATTACCTGTTCTCAGTCTTTTTCTCATCATGCATCTTGTGTGTAGTGATCCAATATCGTTACCATAGCCTTGCCCTTTAACAGTTATTACGAGCCCTGGCTCAGCCTTACTCACCAAGAGCCCAGCGCCTAGCCTTCTTACAGGCAAAGTCACTGATCAAGTCCTTGAAGTCCAGCTTTCTAGCCAACTGGCTTTCAATGGACAGCATGGCAAGACTGCAAAGCATTATGGGGGGACAGGACTGCGGAGCCTAAAGATGGATCTGTTGGTCCTGGCACCAGTGGGAGGGACAACTGATTTATCAATCAATCAATCAATCAATGTTTATTTATATAGCCCAATATCACAAATGTTACATTTGTCTCAGTGGACTTCACAGTTTGTACAAAATATCAGTATGACAATACGACACCCTCTGTCCTTAGACCCTCACATCGTACAAGGAAAAACTTCCGAAGAAAACCCACAGTTTAAAGGGAAAAATGGGAGAAACCTCAGGGAGAGCAACAGAGGAGGGATCCCTCTCCCAGGACGGACAGACGTGCAATAGATGCCGTGTATAAATTGAAAAGATAATACATTTGCAACATAGGTAGTCTAAATGTTTGGAAATGCATGTGTGTATAATAGGAAGATGAATCCACGAGGATATCCATCCAGGACCTATGATCCAGGACCACAGCCACGACTCAAGATCCAGGGCTCGCGATGCAGGACCGCAGGATCATCCATGACTCCGGATTCCAGCGTATATAGACGCCAAAAAGAAAGAAATTTGGGGAAGCTGGGTTAATCGGAACATGGGAGTACACAGGTATAGACAGAGAGAAGGAAGAAGTAAGATGTCCCCCGACAAACTAAGCCTATATCAGCAAAACTAGGGGCTGAATCTAATCAGCCCTAACTATAAGCTTTATCAAAAAGGAAGGTCTTAAGCGCACTCTTAAAAACGGATAGGGTGTCTGCCGCCCGAACACAAACTGGAAGCTGATTCCACAAATGTGGAGCTTGATAAGAAAAGGCTCTGGCTCCCATTGTACTTTTAGAGACTCTAGGAACAACCAACTACCCTGCATTCTTGGAACGCAATGCCCTAGTAGGACAGTAGGGTATAATGAGTTCTTTAAGGTAAGATGGCGCCTGCCCATTAAGGGCTTTGTAGGCGAGAAGAATAATTTTAAATTCTATCCTGTGTTCTATAGGGAGCCAGTGTAAGGCATCCAGAACAGGAGTAATGTGGTCCCTTTTCCTAACTCTGGTTAGTACACGAGTTGCAGCATTTTGAATTAGCTGAAGCGACTTGACTGACTTCTTGGTACACCCTGATAATAAAGAGTTACAATAATCCAGCCTTGAAGTAACAAATGCATGGAATAGTTTCTCTGCATCGTTTTGAGGCAAGATATGCCTGATTTTTGCAATGTTACGTAGATGGAAGTAGGCGGTCCTTGAAATTGATTTTATGTGGGCGTTAAAGGATAAATCCTGATCAAATATAACACCAAGATTCCTTACAGTCTCACTGGAGGCCAAATTAATGCCATCCATAGTTAGTATATCTTTAGATAATTTGTTTCGTAGATTCTTCGGGCCAAGCACAACAACTTCAGTTTTGGTCGTGTTTAACATCAAAAAGTTCAAGGTCATCCACGTTTTTAAGTCCTTGAGGCAGTCTTGAATTTTATTTAGATGATTAATTTCATCAGGCTTGATTGATAAATATAGTTGAGTATCATCCGCATAACAATGAAAATGTACAGAATGATTCCTTATAATATTGCCTAACGGAAGCATATATAATGTGAACAAAATAGGTCCGAGCACTGAGCCCTGTGGCACTCCGTGGCTAACTTTGGTTTGCGTGGAAGATTCATCATTGACACGTACAAACTGAGAGCGTTCCGATAGATAGGACCTAAACCAGCCTAAAGCAGTTCCCTGTATGCCAACTAAGTGCTCTAGTCTTTGCAATAAGATATCACGATCGATAGTATCAAATGCAGCACTGAGATCGAGCAAAACAAGAATAGAGACAAGTCCCTTGTCAGAGGCTATTAGAATGTCATTTGTGACTTTGACCAGAGCTGTCTCTGTGCTATGATGTGTTCTAAAGCCAGACTGAAAATCTTCAAATAAATCATTGTTTTTTAAGTAATCACACAGCTGTTTTGCGACTGCTTTCTCAAGAATTTTTGAGAGGAACGAAAGATTAGAAATAGGTCTATAATTGGCTAAAACCTCTGGATCGAGGTTGTGCTTTTTAAGAAGCGGTTTTATCACTGCTACTTTGAATGATTGTAAATAATAAAGACATATTCATAATATTTAATAAAGAAGTGCTAATTAATGGAAAAACTTCCTTCAACAGCTTAGTTGGAATTGGGTCTAATATACACGTTGATGGTTTAGAAGAGAGAATCATTGAATTTAATTGTTCAAGGTTTATGGCTGAAAAGCATTCTAGTTTACTATCTAGTGTAATATTAGAACTTACGTTTCCGGGAGTTGATAACACTATACTGGTCAAAGGCAAGAGGTCATTAATTTTGTTTCTAAGAGTAACAATTTTATCGTTAAAAAAGCACATAAATCATTACTACTGAGTGCTATGGGAATAGAAGGCTCAATCGAGCTATGGCTCTCTGTCAGCCTGGCTACAGTGCTGAAAAGAAATCTTGCATTATTCTTATTCTCATCTATCAATGAAGAGTAGTAGGCTGCTCTCGCTTTACGCAGTGCTTTCTTATATTCATTGAGAGTAATATGCCAAATTAAACGAGATTCTTCAAGTTTAGTGGAACGCCATATCCTTTCAAGTTGTCTCGACTTTTGCTTTATTTTGCGGGTTCGGCATTATGCCATGGAGCTAATCTATGTTGTTTTATTTTCTTCTTTTTCAAAGGAGCAACAGAGTCTAATTTTATTCGCAGCGTGAATAGCTGCTAAAATGTACCTGCATTTATTAAATGTCAGCTAAAAGAGGAGTGAAATGAAAAAACTTCTGTGAAGATATTAACAGTACTTAATCTCAGCAAAACATTACAATTATTATTTACAATGGACTAAGCTTAGCTAACAGACTAATTTCCACCACTCATAGACCAAACCCACCTTTTCTTTTGAAAAACTGGGTGACATACTGTCACCCTTTAGTTCCTCTCTCTTGTCTTTCTCTCCTTTCTTTTCTTTCTTGAAAGCCTGACTTTGTTAGTCGTTGAGACATCGTACACGCATAAGTACTAGCATCCCTCCTCACATGCTCTCACTCTCTGCTGCTAGAAAGTGCGGTGCCGCACAGCGTTTGGAGGCAGGACCAAACCATTACATGTAAATAGATGGGGGTGTTCGATGCTTTGGATAATTAACTTTTGGAAGAAAATAAGTTAAAGGTCCCATGTCATCACCATTTCCACTGATCCTAATTCCATTGTTGAGGTCTACTAGAATTGATTTATACTGTGCAATTTTCCAAACTCACATTGGTTTCGCATACAGCATATCTGTAAAGTAGTGTATTCAGCAGTATTCACTCTCTCCACTAAACGGCTCGTTGCAGCTCTTACCCCCCCCCCTCCCTGTGAGCCCAGTGTGCTCCGATTCGTCGGGACCAGTCGGGACGTTGTGAATCGCGCTGAGCTCCGTGGAGGTGTCATTTCCTTGTTTAGCGATACACAGCGAAACACAGCCAAACTCATCCTGAGCACACACAAAGTCACAGCCGAAGCAAAGCAAAAACAATAAGTGTGGCTTGATATTGAGTAAGAAAAAGGTTGATAAACGCTGTGAGAATGGGTCTGCAGAGAGAATTTCGCTGCGATCCCAACTGTCTGTTATCAGCCTGCAGCCAGGGAGGAGAAATCAGCAGAGCTGTCTGCACTGAGTGTGTAAGGAAGTCCGTGGATTGGTCAATTTGGACCAATCAGCGGGGGCTTAACGTAACGGCTCCGCGGACGTCATGTAACGGCTCCACGGATTGGTCCATTTCGTTCCGGGGACGACATGACATCATGATGTACCCGGAAGAATCAAATGGACAATGACGTATCTCCAACGAGGCGTTTTGGGGAGGTATTTTCTGTGTTAGAGTTTACTCGCTACATGGTGCACTTGACTGGGGTTTTGACTCTGCACACCATTTACATGCATACAAACCTTCATAACACACAAGGGGACGGGTAATAACGGGAAAAGCATGACATGGGACCTTTAAATGAATCGTAAGTTTAGTGAGTACATCATCAATATGACGTTATATTAATGTTAATTATTGATGATTAATGAAAGGTTACTTAAACATTTTTTCTTAATGTTCTAAAAATATTTGGGGCCCCTGTCAGTCACGGGCCCTTAGAATCGTCCTAACTTTTCACCCCCTTACGGCGCCCCTGACTGTAGCCAATATATTGTTATCGTAAGTTATGCTTCAGTTAGGTGACTTAAAGGGGACATATCATGCAAAATGCACTTTTCATGTCTTTTATACATACATATGTGTCCCCGGTGTGTCAGGGAACGCACAAAGTGTCAGAAAACAAAACTCTCTCTCTTTTCCTCCGTACCCAAATCTCGGGGGTACAACCGGGCTGATCCAGATATACGTCCAATATGATGTAATATCGGAAATGTGGATCCACGGCCATATCAGAAACAATGCCTGACTGTTTTGGATGTAATATGGTCTTTGTTTACATTAGCAAGCATTGCTAACACTCAGAGCTAACTGTACTGGAGAGAGTATGTGTACAAAAGCAGGAAATAAAAAAAGGAACTCACCTTGTGGTAAACCCGCATTATAAATGTAATGTATTGTTATTATTATTATTAGCAGCATTTAGCTGTACCATGGTAGAATTCTGAGCAAGCTCCCCCTCCTCTTTTTTTTTTTTCAAGCTAAGGCTTACATTTTGAATTGAGCCGTCCCTTATATATACTATCTCTTTACGTTAGTGAGCCGGATAATTTGGCTCTTTCGGCTCCCAAACGGCTTTTCATGTTACCACAGTTTTCCCACGGAGCCTCAGTTTCGCCACTGCTCTACTAGCGCCCCCCCGCTCATCGCGTCCAAATCGCGCACGTTCGGTGTTCTCCTGTAGCAGGCATCGCCGATGCTCTTCTCTCAAATTATCATTATTTTGGACGCCCTCGGCTCGAGTTCAGGGCGTTCTGAGCTGAATAAGGCGTTCTGCGCAAATGACGGCAAGACGCCCCCCTGGCGGAAACGCTGATTGTAACCTTCACACATTGATCAAATATCTCAGTTTTTTTGTTCTGATTGTTCTTAGCTCCACGACAACCTACTGGAGTGATTTAATGGTGTACTTAAAAGAGTAGAAGAATTTCAGAGTTCAGGTTTAAACCAAAACAGCAGCTGTAAATGCAGTTATTAACATCTTGTAACACCATCATACCCTTGAGGACAGTCCTCAAGAACTATACATAATTTTTTTGTTATAAACTAACTCCATGATACTGCAGTGAGCAGAGTTGGGTGTAACGCGATACTTTGTCGGTAACGGAGTAGTGTAACGCACTACTTTTATAATTCAGTAATCACACTACAGTTACTAACATTGCCCCGACACGCGTTACTTCGTTACTTACTAAAATCAGTCATAATCATCACACTGACAGACAAGAGGGGTTTCCGCCGCAGGTTTATATGTACGTATTCTGCACGCGCGTCCACATCTCCACGTGCAGTGCTGCATAAACATGGCTGAGTCAGCGATAACTTTCGAGTGGTGGAGGTATGCCCATTATTTTGAGTTTGTCCGAAGAATAGACAGGAATGTGACGGTGAAGTGCAAACTGTGTCCAGGCCAGAAGCTGTTATCCACTGCTGTAAACACCACGTCAAACCTCAACAAACACCTGTTAAGGTGAAGCTACCGCACACGCTATTTGTTGTTTGTTTATATCAGTAGTCTGTTCTTCTTCTCTGTCTTCCAGTTGTTGCCTGTTTTGAATGACGAATACACACTACCGCCGCCTGCTGGTAAGGAGAGTTATTGCCACTCACACATGCGCAGTTCGTACGTGCTCGGCTGAAGTCTTTGCGGTGTGTTCCAGTGCGACACATGGCAAGACGCAGGAGAATACGCCGACGCAACAGCGTGAGCAGAGATATACTGCGCAAAATACAGATAGCAGGAGACAGAGGACAGCCATGGTCAGATAGGAAAACATTCAGGATCTGGATCAGTCTTATTCGACAATGGAAACTGAACTAAAGAGAACATTTGAAACTTTAGCAGTCTGCGTGATCTGCCTGTAGGGAGGGGCGGGCCGGCCCTGCGAGTAAAGTAACGAGTAAAGTAACAAATTACTTTATGTAGAGAGTAACGAAGTAGTGTAATATATTACTTTTTTAAAAGTAATATGTAATATATTACATTTTTTTAGTAACGTCATGTTACCATGCTGTTACCATGCCACGCAACCTCTCATTCTCCTGATAGGTGGAGAGTTGCCCATATAGGCGGAGCACCCTGTTTCTGACTTCAGAACAATTTCAAATCTGTATCAGTCCGTATCAGATCCGTTGCAGCCCCGTTTTTAGAGATTTGTGTATGGAGGAAAAGAGAGAGGGTTGTGTTTTCTGACACTTGGTGAGTTCCCTGACACACCGGGGACACATATTCATGTATAAAAGATGTACAAAAGTGCATTTTGCATGATAGGTCCCCTTTAAGGGAAACATTTATAATTTCAGTGTTTTCTCTGGCCTAATGCCTTTCTGTTTCCTAATTTTACTTCGCTGCCACTGTCTGCTCTACATACCTTACACTTACTGCATGCCTGTCTATCCTGAAAGAGAGATTTCTTAAAATCTAGCAATTGTTTTTAATATATAAATATATTGTGGCATTTCTCCTTAACCAAATCCCATGCCTAAGTAAAGATGATTTATGTGGCAAGGATGGAAAATGTGTCCTTTGTCCTATTTAATGGAATTGTCTTGACTTGATGTTAGTCTGATGACACAGACAGAAACAATGTGTTCTGCTATAGAAGTACCCATGTGGCCTCTTTGATTTAATGCAGGGTTGTACACGACTTGTTGCACTGACCTTTGACAAATTAGATATATGGAATGTTGCTAAAATAAATCTCCACCAGTCTTTGATGATATCAACAATGATTGAGGCAAACACTATCAGTGATGAGGGAAACCTGTAAGCCCCTCTCTAGCTATAATGCTAAGCAAGTCACACATCAAGGAAAACATCTCATCAAACATTTATGATATCAGCTCCGTAGCAAAGCCATTTGAATATGCCGAGCCCCAGGCATAATTACAACCCCTGATGATAAATAATCTCTTCAGCAAAGTTAGAGGGACACATTTCAGGCATTATGTTTGTCTCAGCAAATACACGTGACGGGGTAATTAATAGCAGCATTAAAATCACAACACAATTGCTTAATTAATAAACCGTCTCAACAGGGTGGGTTCCAGCAAGCACACTATATTTTTGTAAATTTGATGCTGTAAACCCAATGCCTTCACTCTGTGTGTTTAATCTAATAATATTGAACAACAGGTAGCAGAAGATAAAATATGTAATGAAATCAAATGTGTTGTGTGCCTACAGAGATAATTGTTGCCATGGTTGGAGCTGCTGGAGCGAATGGGATTGAGATATTTAAGAGATAAATAAAAGATAAAAACAGCCAATTTATATTATTTGTCTATACTGGATTGCCAGCATTTGACACTGCTGGTTATTTTACTTATTTTTAATAAGCAAATTAAAGTTAGTTATTCATAAATACTTACTTTCAAACGGTCTTAAGGCCATCAGCGAATTGAGTCATAACTATTCAGTAAGTCTTCTTTGTTTTTTGTTTTGTTTTTATTTTTCAGTTATAAAATAACCAGACATTGCTCCAGATAACAGAAGAAACAACAAAACACGTAACAACAAACAACTAAACAAAACATAACGGGGGTGGGGGGGGGGGGTGGATGCAAGGATGACTTCCTAAGACAGCTGGTTGTGACATACACAGGACATTACATACACAATACATTACACAGGAGATGCCATATTGACAGGGTCAGATAGGAGAGCTGCGGACAGTGAACCGTAATCCTCCTGTCTCCCATCAAAATCTCCCAGCAGAGAAGCTGCACGCCCCATATTCAGTAGGTCAGATACTCCCTCAGCCATGAGTCCCTAGTAAAGCAGGCTGGTTTGCGTTCCTTCCAGTTTAGTAGGACGAGTCCTTTAGTGGCTAAACAGCCCAATGTCCAGAGCCGATCGGCAGTCCTTGCAACATTGCCATCTGGCTTGAGACCCAGTAGGCATGCAATAGGACATGTAGGGAAATTAACTTTTAAAGATTCAGACATTAATGATATTACTTCTGACCAAAGTTTTTTTTACCACTGGGCATTCCCAGATATCTCTAGTCAGTCTTTGTGTTGTATTAATAATCTCTTTTCCCAAAGTAATGATAAACCTGTGAGTTGGATGTAGAAAAGTCAGTATCAATATAGATGTTTTTTATTTTAAAGAAAATTCAGATTGAACATAGTAAAAAATTGTAAATTATAGTGTCCGTCCAAAAAATATTTTTAACTTTTTTACAGCTACGATAAGTAATAAGGGTGTTATGAGTGAGTTTCTGTGCAACACGCCCTTAGCATTTTTCGCTCGTGGCTAATTCATAGGCTCAGTGCTAGCTTTGTGGTTTTAAAAAACCGTTACACGGATATAAAACATTCATAGTTTATTGAATATTAAGATGCCCTCAGAAGCTGTATCCTGCAGATGACGCGTTTTCCCCCCGGTATCGGGGGTGCGGTGTAGAAGAGGTTAAACAAAATGCAACTTAATATCACTCCATCTTTATGATTAAAATTAAGTTGGTTCAACTTAATTTAGATTTTAAAGGTGAAAGCAATTATGTTTGTAGTACTGAACTAATTGAGTTAATCAGATTATAAATGGGTACTCTGATTAATTTAATAATCGATCAAATTGGAAATACTTAAAAAGATCAACGCAAATTGTTCCTCTATGTCAGTGACCACCAACTGGCGGCCCGCGGGCCACATCCGGCCCGCCAGACATTGTCATCCGGCCCGCACGACGGGGTGACTGTGGCGTTGGCGGAGTGGTTACTGCGTTCGCCCCCCACCCATTTTTATTTTTACAACGTCTCGTGAGTAAGGTGC
The DNA here is from genome assembly GCA_902827135.1 of Harpagifer antarcticus. NCBI lineage: Eukaryota > Metazoa > Chordata > Actinopteri > Perciformes > Harpagiferidae > Harpagifer > Harpagifer antarcticus. The sequence continues at coordinate 1,873,380 of CADEHL010001118.1, read as the reverse complement.
AGTACCGGAGTCCAACAGAGAGGCAGCAGCTGCGGCACTGTAGACTGCTACACCTTCCCTTCCTTGAAGAAGAAGAAGTGATCCTTCGTTGTGAAGTGTCTGCTTTGTGCACTCAGCACCACAGCAGTAGCCCCGCTGCGACAGAGTCCAACAGAGAGGCAGGAGCTGCAGGACAGTAGCCTAGAAGCAGGGTTGGGTTGTAACGGAATATATGTAACGGCGTTACGTAATCAGAATACAAAAATCAAGTAGGCTAACTGTATTCAGCTGGCGTTACATTTGAAAAACGAGTAATCTGATTACAGTTACTTTCGTAAACCTGAAGTGAATACATTTTGGATTACTTATTGGAATTATTGGTGGAAAAGTTTCCTCACAAAATGTAAGATTCATTACCGGCAGAACTGTGTGCACACTGCACAGCGCTGCAGCGTGTCTGAGAGAGAGAGAGAGATGCAGCGTGTCTGTGAGGCCCCGCCCCCGCACGCAGATGAGAGAGAGAGATCTCTTTTAAAATATATTGAAAGTTAGAAACGGAGATGGTTAGATAAAATGTGCAAGATAACGTTGATGTAGCATTTCTTTATTGTCGAAATTATGACATTTATAACGGGATAAAATCAAAGTGAATGGCCTGCTGCTGCTGAATGCATGGGGCAAGTGACTGGAACAAGTTTTAAAAGTTATTACATCGTTTCAGATAATAATAATAATAAATAATGATAATTAATAATGATAATTCATTCTATTTAGGGGCGCCTTTCAAAGCACCCAAGGACACCTTACAATTCATAACATATTCTAAGGAAAGGTTTACAGTAGGAGAATGCAGTCCGGGTGATGTTTTTTATGTGGGGTGCCAATGAGAGGGAGCTGTCCAGAATGACACCAAGATGTTGTGTTTGAGTTCTTGATAAGCCATTAAAACAGTAAAACAAGTGTCTCCTGTTTACCAAAACATACCAATCTGTTATGGAAAAAGAAAGTATTCCAAAAGTATTCTACAAGTAACCTGAACACGTTACTTTTTTAAGACACGTAACTGTAACTGTATTCTGATTATTTTCAGAGCATGTATTCAGTAATCAGTAACTGATTACATTTACAAAGTAACCCTCCCAACCCTGCCTAGAAGTGATCCTTCGTTAGCGTGAAGAGTCCCCCCCCCCCCGCTGGCCCGCGATAGTGTCTATTGGATACATTTTGGCCCTTGGACAAATGTAGTTGGTGATCCCTGCTCTATGTTAACCAAGTTCTTGTGTTTGCTTCTATCGGGCCCGCAGACCAAATAGTTGTGATAGACAGACAAACACTAGGCTGGACCTCTGTGAGTCCAGAGCGTGACAGGCAGTCCTCCTGCATCATTAACCCAGTTTGTTGTGAGGACCTGCCGCCATTCTGAGGATGTGTTTTTGGCACGCTGTGTTATCAGTAGTGATGGGGAGACTGATTGCAGCTACACAAGGGGGAGGACATTTCCACAGCCCATCTATCACAGATTCAGATAAACAGATGGAAGGCTGTCGGAGGTAAGAGCTGCCTCGCAGGCTGTCCATTAAAGCTGAGGATTTTTTCCAGGGAAAAGTTAAAGATGCACTCCAGGCAAGATTATTTTTAATGTAAGAGAGCCTTTATCAGTCGGCACAAAGGACAACCCCCATCATTATCAATCCAGATGTCACAGATTACCCAGTTTCCCCATTTAACGTATCAGAATTCTCTTGGTTTTCCTCAGGAGCTGGCAATTGTGGATTTAAGGGACCAAGTAATTGATTATAAACGTAATCTTTATATATTTAACATAGCATGCCATGCATATATACACCATTATACACTTTTTGTATCACATAGGAAGGCTTAAAGGGGAAAGGAAACACCAATTACAGCTATAATATTCCGGTAGTTTATTCATTTTACAATGGATATTGATCGTAATATTTATTGTATATGATATTACTCGCCAAAAGAAAATTAATTATCCGCCGGCCGGGTGGGGAATTCTGGGACCAGGCCTCCGCCATTAGGGGAGTCCCAAATGGTGACGTCACTGGTTGGGTCTTCGCTACCGGAAGTCAACACAACGTAGCAGATATGGCAGTGATGGAGGAATTTTGCAATGAGATCGAGGTTTTGAATGATGAATTTGACTATTCGTCGGGAGATGACATTAATGTGGAAGCATCTACAGTTACCAGCCATCCCATGGCTTATGCTTATGAACCGATTCGGTGGAATACTAGAGTGGCATACGATACGGAATCCGCCAAAGTACAGACGGTTCTGAACTCGCCAAGTGGGATACCACCAGTTTCTCAGAGGAAGAAGATGTTGCTCAAAACCCGGGACGAATGGACAACACAAATTGGTGTACATGTAACAATTGTGTGGTGATGCCATCGGAAAAATGAATGTAGATGTTGTAGCGGAATTGGTATCGACCACATGCTCAATTCAGACGGGAATAATCTCCAGTGTATCATGGAACACCGACTGTTCCCTATGGTTTCCATCGAGAATGATATGTTAGCGATCGCAATGGTATCGCTACGAGACGTGCGTGCAGCAACCCTCGAACGACCAATAAATAGCGAGTAAGTGTAGGCCCTATTTAAAAATATTAGGGCTGTCAAGTTTGTTGTCATTGTTGTTGTTAGCATCTGGTGCTAGCTAGCTGCGCTAACGGATATATTGGAGCTGTTTAAATGAAAACAGAGGAGCGACATTTCGCCACAACTGCGCCGAGCACTTGACTTTATGCAGGCAGCCAGACAGTGGGACATTGTACGAAAAGTCAGCACACTCAGCACGGATAGTGCGCTACATGATTGTAGCGTCCAGGCAGCTCCCGTTCGAGCATATGCCTTGAGTTGCACATAGCTCCAACGATACATCAGACACACACACACACACACACACACACACACACACACACACACACACACACACACACACACACACACACACCATTTGTATTGTATTATTGTATGAGAGAGGTTCCAGGTTGAATTGAGGCGAATATTTGTAATGTTCAGAGGTTGTTGTGTTTAATATTCATGAGAATATTTGTCATTGTTCAAATGATAAACATTTGCATAAAGCATATTTGTCCACTCATATGATGATAAGAGTATTAAAAACTTGAAAAATATTCCTCTAAGGTACATTTAGAACAAATAAAAAATGTGCGATTAATCGCAATTAACTATGGACAATCATGCGATATTTTAATCAACTGACAGCCCTAAAAAATATATAATTGTTTTAAATTAAATGATTTGTATTTATATGTGTATCCTATTTATTTCAGCCTCTACAGACTAACAGCTTATCGGCAATTCACCATCTGGACTAGAGGTTTCCTTGGAAAAGGGAACAGAGTGCCGATACCTGCCTGTGTTGTGAATCGGATACGAAGTCACTACCCATCAGTAACCTACAAAGGATTTGAATATTCTGGAGGGATATGATGTGACCAATGATTCCATGCATGGAAGGCAAATCTTTGACCGTGAAATCGTGACATTTAGGCTAGCGAAGAAAATTCTACTTTGATAATGGAACCATTCATACAATGTTTGTGATATATCAGAACAGTATTTACAACTTATATTATCAAGCATATACATGTATCTCACTAGATTCTACAAATGTTTTTCAGTGCTCGATGTTCATAAAGTAATAAAGACCATTTTCCTGAACCAAACTATGTTTTTACCCTTCAAATGATAATATACAAATACTACCAGCATATATTACTTCAGCCATAGACGTCCTTTATTTATTTGCCACAGAGCCCCACAGGTTGACTAAGCTTCATACACCACAGACACATTGAGCCCCACAGGCTGACTTCATATATACGACAGACACATAGAGACCGACATTACTTGTTCACAAATCGACTTAGGTGGTGTGCCACAGCATCCTCCTTCGATGGTTTTACCAGGCCTTTATGCGCACCATGTGTCCTTTTCTCCTTCTCTGCATCTGTATGACGGTGTTCTGCAAGTTCGGACCTCATGGACGATGCTGATAAACACCGCTCGACTACCGCTACCATGATTTCTCTTCGGAAGTTGTAGCTTTTTGGTGTCTTCATCGCCTTCACCACATATCCTCCAGCAGGCTTCGAGTACTGCAGTTTGAACTGCAGTGCCCCCTTCTTGGTCTGTGCCTGCTCACGATCGATGTTGTGGTTGTGATCCAATGCAGCGAGGCGAAGGCGTGCCTGAAAGCTCTCCTCCGTGAACTTCTTGCGCTTTGGAACGTACTTTGTATACAAAGAATGGATGCTCTCCAGCTCGCCAGTATGGATCCCTTCTGTAACCTGCAATTGAACAGAGTGGGTTATGAATGTCAGCATTACTTAGCATTTTTGTTATTACTTAATTTGTCAGATTGCGAACTATTGGAGTCGAGAGATGCCAGACATGCAATTCTCAAACATCACTATTGAATAATCACCCATGGTTGGTGGATAATTCAAATACTGATATTAATTATGCATGTGTTTGTATTTCTTTTTTTTACATATTTTCAATTTCATATTTTACTGTTTGTTCAGGGCTACATCCGTTGAATATATTCTCTTTAGATAAATATACTGCTTTGTGGTACATTTATAAGGCCATAATATATAAAAGAAGAAGGGCAATTAAGACAATACTTTATCTAGTTTTTTCAACAGTCTCTTGTCCATGACCACTTTCTGTAGAGTGCCAAAGGCCTTGGATGAACGCTCCAACCAAGGTCGGAAACTCCCATCCTCTTCAGAATAAGGCTCGTGTTCACACTTCAGCATCTTCTCTGCCGACAGCCACTTGTGAACATTGATGATATGATGGAGGATGGACATCCATTTCTCCTTCAGCAGTAACGTGTCACCATCACATGTACACACACAGTACCAAAGATGGTTGGATACCATGCGCACCCACTCATTCAGCTCGGTATTCCTGCTCCGCTTCTTCACACCTTTCACAATGTGCCACAAGTCAAACTCATGCTTGATGGGCTTGTGGTCCTCACGTAGCATCTTCTGCACTCTGCACTGCAGGGTGGCAGTCTGTGGCTAGTATGGAAATTGTCACATTGTGATCCTGAAAAGATATTTACCATACATTTAGTTTAATAAAGCCAACATCTTCAATTTCTATCACACGGGTTTGAAAATTTGTGATCTGTACGTAGACTGGGCCTCCCATATAACCTGTCTGAGCCAATATAAAACAATCAGCCAAATAACTTTTCAATACATTATTGATTACTATTTTTGAGGTACTTTTAGGTTGGCAGTAAACATAAGTCAGAGGTACATGGTGTACTTTTCCTCCACTACATGTATTTAATACCTTTAGTTACTTCACAGATGTGGATGAATGATGTGAAATCTAATCAAGTGTTGAATCAGACTTTAGTTCCACCTTGAGTAAATCCAAAAGCTACCCTGCAGTATACAAAGTAATTCAAACTAGCTGCACCTTCAACAGCTTTGAGAACACTTTCATGATCAATCATTATAAAACATATCATATATATTATTATGAAATGGACCAATCTGCACAACGACTACTTTTACTGTCGCTACTTTCACTATATTTTGATAATAATACTTTTCTACTTTTACTTGAGGAACATTTTGAATGCAGGACTTTTACTGCAACAGAGTATTCCTACACTCTGGTACTTCTACTTTTACTAAGTACAAGATCTGAGTACTTCTACTTTCACTCAAGTACAAGACCTGAGTACTTATGCTTTTACTCAAGTACAAGATCTGAGTACTTCTACTTTTACTCAAGTACAAGATCTGAGTACTTCTACTTTTACTCAAGTACAAGATCTGAGTACTTCTACTTTTACTCAAGTAGGCTACAAGATCTAAGTACTTCTACTTTTACTCAAGTACAAGATCTGAGTACTTCTACTTTTTCTTATCTGAGTACTTCTACTTTTACTCAAGTACAATATCTAAGTACGAGTACTTCTACTCAAGTACAAGACCTGAGTACTTATACTTTTACTCAAGTACAAGATCTAAGTACTTCTACTTTTACTCAAGTACAAGATCTGAGTACTATACTTTTATTAAGTACAAAATCTGAGTACTTCTACTAAAGTACAAGATCTGAGTACTTCTACTTTTACTCTAGTAAATATCTATACTTATACCACCTCTGTTTATAGCCTATGAAAAAAACTATTAGAAAACGAAGGCTAAAGCTAACGTTAGCAGATAGTGACAATGTATGCTAGCTAGCTAGCTCAACGATTCCTTAAATGATATTGCGACAGAAAAACGTTTCAGTTCACATCACGTCTCAGTCTATGCCAGAGTGACTCTGAGTGATTATTTTCCAACACCTCATACATCTTGGCAATACCATCCATTGAACACCTCGTCCAGCAATACTAGCCTTTTTAGGGCTGTTTTCGACAGATGAGCGTGTGTATGCCAGTTTAATTAGTTGAGCTATAGAACACCCCCAATTCTCCATTGTACGTCATAATAATAGCTACCATTTAGTTTGGACGGGATTGCGTTAATTAATAAGGTCACACTGTGTCAGTAAATACATGTGTGAGCTAGTAATCTGGTAGTGCTGCAATATTTACCTCTCTCTCGGCAGCTGAAGCAACTCGTTTGGTGGCTCGAGCTTCACGTTTGTTGACACTGTCATTGTCTTGCGCGGCCGACGTGCTGGGACGGTCGGTGTTCCCGACTGCATACGTTGAGAAATCGAATATTGTGGGAACAGATCCTGGCTTCAAATCCGATGTTTTGTATTGAACCAGGCATCCAGACTCATCAAGCCTCAATTTGTGGACATAATCGTCATTTTTAAAGTGTTCGCTGCACACACGTGCGTACTGATTCAGCGGCGGATCGGACCGTTTCATGAAAATAACGCATGCTTTGAGCAGCTTCTCGTCCGTTAGTGGCAGCCTATGGAAATGTACTTCTTCCTTCTTCTTTATATAAAATCCATTTGTGCAGCCTGGGGCAATACAGTAAACTCCTGACGACGACCGTTTTCTTTTAGGTGCATTGCACGCCATGTTGTTTGTTATTGAGCTTTGGCCCAGGAAGCCGTACCCACTCAGTGACGTCACGGAGCAATGGAAGCGCCCATGGTCATTAGGCACGTATTTCAAAACATAAATTCGCGTATCTCGATCGTTTACATTGGAAATAGACTAGATAAATACATTTCCTAATGGGAATATCGTCGCATGGAAAGCAGTTTGAAAAGTGTTTCCATTTCCCTTTAATCCCCCCTCAAAAAGAAGCAAAAGTAAAAAAATCTAAAACACTCCAGGTTCTATGATGCAACCACATGTGGTAAGACAGCTTTTAAAATAGTACATGATAACTCTCTTTGATTTAACACGAGACTTTGAAGTAATGTTAATGTTAATCCTCAGTATGTTCTCTGATCTCTTGATTAATTAGCAGTATATGTCACGGATGGATTAAGTGTTCCTGATGTGGTTGCTTTGAATGTTCCACCTATTTCGACATTGCATTGAGCCTTTGACAGTCCAGAGCTGTACCATTAATTGGAGGATTCTATAACTCAAATGCTATGTCCAGAGCCTTCACGGAAATTAGTGTCTCCCCTTGTTAAATGTGTGGGTGGTTGAGTACAAAGTGCAGACTTTATTGCAGAAGACTTGTCAGTGTCCCTGAATATTGCTATCTTGTTGAAAGGGCACATATATTGCACACAGGAAGAATCCCTGATGATCTCCTCATCTTGGGTTTTACACTAAACATAAAAAAACACTGCTTACAAAAAATAAGTCTTGGTTGCCCTTGAGTTTTACTGTGCAAAATGTTGGAGCTTTACCCACACAGTACTGTGAACTAGAGGTCAATATGTTTTTCTGCCTCTGTGCTTTGGTATTAACTGTTCTATTTTAGAAATCATCCCATTGTGAGTCAATCAACTTGATTTTTCTTTGACACCCGATTTTGAAATTGACACCCGATGGACACACGATAAAGGAAATGTTCAAATTCGGCTCTGATCGTAACAACATCGCGCCATTCGTGAGGGCATCTTAAGCCATCGTATGACAGTCGGTGGCGTTTCTCAGGCTCCGGCAGCAACTTCATGATCGGCAACTTCGTAAGGCACTCGTGAGGGCATCTTGTCGAATCGTGTCATCTTCGTGTTATCATCGGTGCCATCGGGCATTCGCCCTCACTCTGATCGGGGCGAATGCCCGATGGCACCGATGATAACAAGATGCCCTCACGATGGCCTTACGAAGGGCAAAATTGACACACGAATTCAACACGAAAATGAACCTTCGCAAGGTCCTTCGGCAATTTTTTGGCATGCCAAAGATTATCCCACCGCTCACGAAGTTGCTGCCGGAGCCTGAGAAACTGAACATTTCCTTTATCGTGTGTCCATCTGGTTGTTTTATTGCACAACAAAATCATGTAAACATATTATGTAAATAACCCAATTTGTCTTCTGTGAAACTGAAAAAGATATAATATATTATTTTGAAGGAGTTGACAGGAAGTTCTTGTTGCTATGGAAACAACATTACAGAGAAAACGTAATATTTTCTACATATAAAGACGGATAAAGTAAAGAACAAAGTCTGAAGATATCAGTACAGTATCATAGTACTGTAACATAATTGTTTTTGTTACTTTCGTTGCAGTTGTATGTCTTAAATGTAATGTAAATGTTGCCTTTGTGTGTGGTTCGGGGCCATCTTCGTGCGAAATTCACAATTCCATATTCGTGTGTCCATCGGGTGTCAACTTCGGGACAGTGTGACAGGGGCTTTAACACTAGAACCGCCAACGGGTAAATTTTACCCGCAGCTGTTTTTTTATTGTATGTAACTTTTTTTCAATAAAATATTAACGTCTCCCAGTCCGTGACTTTTCCTGAAAGTGTGTTATGTAGCACCCTGTGTTGTTAAACATTGTCAATATGAAGTCAGATTGAAAAAAATCGCCAAAAAAATTGCTATTTATACCTATTTCCGCCAGCGGGTAATATTTACCTCATAGAAATGCAGCGATCCTGGCGCTATTGATTTCGCGCGTAAACATAAACATGACGTGTTGCTATAGCAACGCCTTTTGTCTACTGCTGTAGATAGAGAGAGCGATTGAGAGATAGATAGATTGAGAGAGACATAGATAGATGTATTGATAGAGAGATAGACTTCATGCTCCAGCTGGCACACGAGCTGCGCGCTGAGTGGATGGCATCAAAAGCGCCACCACTTGCGGACCTGCCCTTCAGCGGTGCTGGTGCAGAAGAGCGCAGGGGAATGACCTGCATGGTGAAGGCGCACTGCATGCAGAATAAAACGTTCTGCAAATGTGTCAAGTGTGGGGATACTGTGTGTGGCAAATGCACAAGCATTTTTACCTTTACGAAACACAAGCCTAACATCAAGCGTTTATTAGCGAGAGTGGGTAATATTTCTTCCATATGCAGCGATCCTCGCGCTATTGAATTCGCGCATAAACATAAACATGACGTGTTGCTATAGCAACGCCTTTTGTCTACAGGTGTTCCTATAGATAGAGAGATAGATAGATGGATATATATATATATAGATAGAGAGATAGACAGATAGATAGTTATAGAGAGAGAGAGAGAGAGAGAGAGAGAGAGAGAGATATATATACCTAAACAAAACACAAGTCTAACACCAAGCATTTAAATCAGCACTGTAGCGATATTTTATACTTCATGCTATCTGTACAAACTATATAATATGAAAAGCTGAGAGTCCACAGATTATATTGGTATACATTTCATCCCTGTGCGATCAAAACTCACTGTTCTGTATGATACATTGTACCTTGGAAATCAATTGCGGGTAAACATTACCCGTTGGCGGATATAGGTATACAGCGACCTCTGGCGGTTCTAGTGTTAAGCATGGTTGCCATGCAGAGATTTCACAAAGATTTAGAAATATAATCCAGGGTTAAAATATATATAATTTTAAAGTCATGTAATCTTACAAGATTTGTACTTAACCCTTTTAGAATTATTAGGCTTTATATATTTTCCTGAAATCAGTGGTGGCTGGTGGAAAATAATTTTGGTGGGGCTGTTGATACAGTGAGTAAAACAATTTTTTTAGGGAGAAATTACCTCTTAAATTAGGACTTCTGGTGATGTAATGCCGCGTTTCCAGTGCAGCGCGGAGCTCGCTTTAAGCGTGCCGAGCCGTGCGGCGCCTGTTTTTGGTTGTGTTTCCACTTGGCCTAGTACCGGCTAGCGGATCCTAATTCACAGTTTTTCTGGCCCCATAAAATCGTGGTTCTAGGGCCAGGAACAACCAGGCTGAGTCGGGCTGAGTATGCTAAACTAGAGAGAGAATCGCTGGCAAGGGGGCTCCAACTACAACAAGATGAACATATTTGACCATGATTTAATTGTAATACACGTTTCAAAATGATTAACAACATACTGATACCGGTTAGTAAAAACCATGAATTAACGCTTTGACAAGTCTGCAGACAGACGGCAGGCGAAAAACCCTTTTAAAATGCGTGTTTTCTAAATGGAGCTTGGCTAAGCTAACGTTATATATGCTCCGACCGTCCACACTCACAACAACGGCCTATACAGACATAAATAAACCAGCGACTGTATTCTCCATGACACAGACAGTCTATGGTTTGTACTTGTTTAACTTTTGTCTAGTTTCTGAACAGATCGTATCTGTCCCTGGTTGTTTGAAGAGCAAGCATGGGAAACAAAAGACAGCATTTACCTGTTTGCATCCAGCTAGCCATGCCTTTCTGGTGTACCAGCTACGTGAGAAGCCTCGTTGATACGTTTTGTCTTTTTCATGAGCTTGCTGCGATATATACAAATCGGGTTGGTTCGGTCCAAGGTATTTAAGTATCAATTTATCTCCCAAACTTCTCCTTTCGAAAGGATTGGAGAGTAGCTCTTGCACGAAATTGGGTGCGGACCGAGGTCCGGCGACTCCGCCTGCACACGAAGCCATTCTCATCCAACTACTGCGTCACCTTGGTCACTCACGAGTCTAAAAAACAACTCACGTTAACACACGTAAGCAACGTGGGCACCAACGTGAGTGCCCTCGTGACAAAAATATTTGACGGCGCTGATTGGCTGAAATTATGTTTCGGCGGCACAGTTTACTATTGAGACTTTTGCAACGTGCTGGTTGCTGCTGTTTGTCTCGAGGGCTCCTTGCACGGCGCCCGGTAATGATAAACTAATGCCACGGGCAAGGCCAGGCAGGAAACATGTGACTTATCAGTAACTTTAGACATCGTAACACAATTTTAAACGAGATTTTATTGTAGATTATACATTTTACTGATACAAATTGTATGATATTTACCTTGTTCATTAAAAATAAAAATATAAAATATATATATTTTTTTAATATTTTTTTTTAATTAATTTTTTTTTTAAATATTTTGTTTTGTATGTGGGAAGAGGGGAAGCCGCGCCCATAGCGCCCCTATGGGCCGGCCGCCACTGCCTGAAATGTAACAACAGTTGATGTTGCTAACCAATGCTTGCTTCTCATATACTTATGTGAAATGTGTCGGCTGTAAATTGATTCATGAAATGGATACTGTTAGAAGTTAAAATCAATGTTTTGATGGCATAATGTACCTTAAACATACCGTCAGTTTAAATGCTGTTTTATACTGAAAAACCAGAAGTTCTTGTGCACAACCAGTTGTTAAGCTTTTATTCTGAAAATCCTTCATCTCCGGTTAGCATTTAGCATGAGGCTAATATACCATTTACTATAGAGGTGAATTTAGCAGCGATATGATATGATGTTGCACACCGAAACCTACTGATTTCAACACTACAACTACAGATGTCGAGATATTATTATTGTTGAATATTAAATGAAGGTACAGTTTATTTGTGTACGTTATTGTTTACAGATGTGGGTAGCATGTGACAACATCAGGAACGACCGGAAACCAAACTGCCGTGAAGTATTTCCTGTATTTTTTGGAGTATTGATTACAGTGTTTAGAATGTGTTAAGGCGAGACACCCCAGGTGAATAGGGTAATTTTTTTAACTTAAAGGTATCAGCTAGAAATTTCTCCAGTTAATGTCTTACAATAAGGCAATTGTCTTTTGTATTACAAGTTTTCTGAAATAGCATGTTTAAATATGCAAATTAGCCATTATCTCATTAAATATGCACATATTTTAACACATTTCAGGAATCGAAATCTGAACTTTGGATAAAGCCAGGTTCCAAATTCTTGTTTCATTTTGTAGTCATATTAGTATCTAAGGCTTTTACAGAAGGGATATTGGATATCTCTTTTTATCACTCAATAAATCAGAAAATACTGTCAACAGCCCTAAAATATCCATTTTCGCCATGTTTTTAGGTATACAATGTTGTATAATTCAGGCTATGAATTATATATGAACAAACCCTTCTGTAAAAGCCTTCATAATATTGATAGGAATATAACTGGAAGGTTTGGTGTCTCTACGTGCTTCTGAAGTTGAAATTTCGAACTCAGAGTAGGAGAAAAAACTCATTTTGAGAAAACGACCTTTAAAGATTGCAGTGAGGCGCTAGCTAAACCCTCCTGTTCTCTGGATGACAGCTCGCGCATCGACGCACTCCGTGAAGGTATTTCATGTTCGGGGTCATTTGTTTTTTGTATAACCTTGCTTCGTGCAAGAGACAATTGTTGTCGTCTTCTCTGTGAACGTTTTTTTCGCCGTTCTTTTGCGATTTTGAGATTTCAATTTCTAGCGGAAAGCTAAACAGGAAGTGTTTTAGCACACCACGTGACGCATCTGAACGAATCACGTTGTCAGAAATTGACACCAGCCAATGAGATTTCGTTTCTTGGTTTAAGACCCCTTTGTGCTTTCACGATTGGTTGCTGATACAAAGGAAATGACCATATTTGGATCCGATGAGATTGTGCAGGAGAGACGGAGCTTTCCAACGATATCTCTGTTGACATGGTGCACACAGCGGTCGCGGTACTTTATGTTACGTTAGAATGCTAACTTTTGGTGAATTTAGGAGAAATCTACAGACGCAAATAGACAAACTATAGTAAAATAAACACTTAAATGTGTATTTTGTACGTTTTCCTTCCAAAAGCCTGAAAGAAAACATGTTATGGAATCAAAATAGCACAAAATCTCAAAATTGACCAGTACTTGAAAAACTATGTTTTTGCCTGCCGTGTCTCGCCTTAAATGAAAAGTCATGAAAGAGTTAAGGAAGAGAAAAGGCGTGTTTAGATATATTGAATGTACAATGTCTGTATCCTCTGATATGCGTAACAACAGACATTAAAACGTTGGAGAGCCGGCCCGCAGGGAGGAGCCAGCTGAGGATATAAAAACAACGGGACCTGAAGGGTTCGGACTCTTTCTTCACCTGCCAGAGCCAGAGACACAGCTGCTTTTCTGTCGAACAATATTCTGTTTGTAACATAACCGCGCCTTTATTTTTAATTAAAGTACCAATTTGAAACCATCTCAGAGACTCCATTTAGTCTCCTTTTTAAAGATCAAATGCAAAGCTTCCAAATATGCTACATTTTTATAGAAATGTTGTTTTTAAGACTGCCTGTTTTTTTTATTTAATTTAAATCGAGATAATACACCCAAAAAAAGCTTTTTATTGATACAAAACTCGACCCAAAGACTCTGAATTTCTGACATGTCATTCCCAGCAGCCTCCGCGCGCGTGACGTCATTGTGGCCAAACAGTCTCTGGGCCAGGCAGTCTCGTTCACATGTCAGCGGTGTTTTTCGAAAAGAAAACTGAATTATATCCGCAAAAACATGGGTTATTGTTGTACTTTCGGATGTACGAACGGTGCGGGATCTGGGAGAATTTTACATGCATTTCCCCAAGACAAAATCATCCGCCGAAACTGGATTTTTTTAGTGAATCGTGTTGGCTGGCAGCCGACAAAATGGAGCAAGTTGTGCTCTGACCACTTCGTGTGTGATGCATACGATGTTGATCCTGCCATCGTCAAGTCTGTTGGTGGAGAAGCATTAAAAGTACATCGGAGGCTGAAACCCGTATTGGTAGTAGGCTCCACCTGTTGCTGCCTGCGATTCTGCGATCTGCGATCTACGGAGGCCTGCTCCCACCTGTAGAATATGGCTGTACTGGAGAGGTTTTTACCCCGGAGTCGTCGCGGAGAAACGGAGTGGATCCACGCTTCGGGCTTGGCCTGCTTCCACCGGGCGTGTGCTGCTGTACGGAGGAGGATTTTACCACCGCTGGGGCCTGCTTTCACCCCGGGGATACCACGGAGGGACCGGAGCGATTCCACGCTGCTGTTTTGAGAAGTCTACTGGATTCAGGTCCCATATTTGAGCACAAAAAACAACTGAAAGAACGAAAGAGCCGGGCAATGCAGAAACGCCAAAGAATTGAGGTAAACAACTTTTGATTTGATTTCAAAGCGCACGGAGCACAGCAGATAACGCAGATAACGGAATTGCAGTTGTATTGCTTATAGAGGTGGGCACCGTTAGATTCTGTGTCTTTACGATCATAAACAATGTGTTGGATGTGGAGCTAGGATAAGTAATAAGGGAGCTAGGAATGATTCTCGGTGCAGTAACAGGTTAGCATGTTTCACTCGGGGCTAATTCAGAGGCTCACATTGTGTTTTCTTTTCTTCAAATAAATGAAAAAGATCAGTTAAATGAGTTTTTTTTCACAACAGTTGTATTTGGATGGAATGAATACCTATAGTGATAATTCAAAGTAATAAAATGATTTTTACAGTGAAAAAGTTCAAATGGAACTTTATTTTTCTAAACCTCTCTAAAAAGGTCACATTTCACTTGTTTTGCATCAATCTTGATACAGGGTACTTATTATATGTTATAGTTTTGATTCCTAAAGCTTTTAGTCTACTAACCCATCATTCAAGGGTGGTTTTCACTATAAGTAATGTTTTTTTTAGGTGGACATTAGAATTGACATGTTTTTACTATGTTCCATCTGAATTTACTTCAAAATAAAAACATCTATATTGATTCTGACACTTGTACATCCAACAATTAATTTACCCCTTTTACAACTCCAGATCTTGGGTGGCCTCCGACTCAGAATCAGACATTATAACGAAACTAAGTTGTACTATCGGCGGAAGCAGCTGTGAGCGATAAGCCAGGTGGAAATATGTTTGGCCACGCTGACGTCACGCGACGCCATCTTGCGGAGACAAGCGGCTGAGAAATAAATCGTCTGACTTGGTGTTGGGGGTTGAACAAAATAAATATTGCGCATTGCCAGACGCATATTATCTCCGATTTTAATACTGCAATATCTTAAATAGTGTTGTAGCTATATGATTTCGATTTTACTGGCAATTATAAAAATATCTTTGCATTTGATCTTTAAGCTTCTCTCCTGGACGCGAGAATAGCCAACACAGATAACAATACATACTTCTGTGTAAAATATCTTACATCCTGCACTATTGAATCTCATCCACTCTGTGCATAACCTGAGTAATGGAATACAAATAGGTATACTGAACTGACTCAATATGTTAGCATAGCTTGGCCAAAAGATAAATCACATTTCCTACTAACTTTTCCTGTAATAGTTTGCACATCATCCATTTAAACCAGGGGTGCCCAACCAGTCGATCGCGATCGACCGGTCGATCGCAGGGAGATTCCCAGTCGATCGCGAGATGTGTCTAAAAATAGAACAACAACATTCTGTTTTATCGTTAATGTCCTGTAACATAATCTTCCTGTGCCATAATAATGCACTTGAACGCATCAAAGCTTTGTGATTGGCCGGCGTGACCCCATGTGTCGGTGCGTGGCTGGTGGGCAGTGGGCACTAGTTCGCTGACGTTGTCCGTGTCAACAGGAGTGACAGTCCGCACACACACAAGACCGCAATTACGGCAGAAGCAAAAAAGCCCAAAATATATAATGTTCACTACGGGTGGAAGGATGATTATTTTTGTATCTATTCCAATTCAAAGTCCATTTGTCTCATCTGCAATGCGAGCGTGGCTTTATCGAAGAAGGGTCATTTAGGAGCGGCATTTCAAAACAGTGCACAAACGCTACGAAACGGAATTCCCTTCTAATTCTGCCCTACGCTCCCAAAAGGGAAGGGACCTGAAAGGACAGCTAAATACACAGCAGTCCATTTTCACCAGGCCCAACATCAAGAGCAAGGCTGCTACCATAGCATCTTATCGTGTCAGTCACGTTCTTGCGAAACACATGAAGTCTTTCAAAGACGGCGAAGTTGTGAAAGAAGCATTCCTGGAGGCTGCCGACGTGCTTTTGGGGGACAGTAAAAATAACAGTAGCATTTCAACAGGTTTTTGATACAATACAAACTCAAGTTAGATACGTTATTAATCAGCTGTAAGTTTTAGTTTGTTTGAACTTATTCATGATAATTATTGTACAAAATGGTATAAGAATGCAAACATTAAGATCTATTCTGTTTAAATTGATTATAGTCTATTATCAATTCAGGTTAAGAAACTAGTGTTGCTATTTTAAAAAGGCATTTATTTTCATACTCTACTAAAATGCTACAAAAAACGGTTTGATTCTATTAATTTTGTCTTTTTTATTGCACTTTGGCAGCTGATTCCTGTTTAGCTTCTGATCTCAGTTGTATTATTAATAAGCCTAATTTATACTTTTGTAGCAACACTATTTTTATATAATGGCAAAGAAAGGGTTCAGAGTATTTTCTTTTTTTCCTGTGTCATATGTGGCAGCACTGTTCAATGTTTCTCGAAAACATTACCCACTGTAGTATGTGACGTGTGAATAAACTCTGTATCAACAACACTGTTGTGTAACTTCAGTTAAATACTTGTATGTGTGTAGATTAGAAAGAGATAAGATAAAGCATCTGCAGTAGTTTATGAAGTATTTATAGTACAAAGGTCAGTTTTATACAAAGTAGAAGTGTGTATTTATCTGGTAGTAGGCTGTCAGTAATGGCTACGCCTCTCTATTTGGACTGGTAGATCTCGGCAGACTGGCAAATTTAAAAGTAGCTCTCGGTTCAAAAAAGGTTGGGCACCCCTGATTTAAACAGTCTTAAATGTTATCTGAATGGACTTACTGATACACGCTAATTAACAATTAATATTGAATGTTGTTTTAAAATGCACATTTTTCACACCTGATAAAACATGAATTTGTCCCGAATTGTATTTGAGCCAGTCTGAAGTCTGATAATTTCATTAATATTAAGCAGAATAAAATCAAAGTGCATTGATTCAATTCCAATTTACTGTGCTGTCTTTGCCAGTTTGATTAAGGCTGGTGTAAACTCCATCAATCCAGTATTGGTGTGGTCAAAACAAGGGTGCCCGGGACCATCTGAAGAGGAGGTTCTAGTGTTGTTTGTATTTTGTATTGACGCAAAACAGGCCAACTATAAGATGTTATACCATTACATATGCCTTGAAAAGTAGAAACTTAAATATTGTTTCTGATAATGAACTGTCAAAAAAGTCAAGAAGTGAACTCAAGAGCTTTGTGAGAAGAGAGTAAAAACAACTGCAGCTTGAGTTGATGTCACTCATCAGAATTTGATTTCCAGTTTCCAAGTCGAATGACAGCATCAGTCTTTTCAGCAATATTTGGAAACATTATCAGTTTACCTTCAAGTGACATAACCCTCTAATAGCTATAGGAATTATGTTGGGAACAAAAAAGGAACTAAGGGGACACGGTTACAGAGTGACAGAGCACATGTAAATGGATGAAAGGATCAACTAAACTTAGACTTAAACACAGCTGTGGATTTCCTGTTTTAACCACTACATTCATCCATAGGGTAATAGCTCCCCTAACTGTGACAATCTAAACGTAACCAAAAATAACAATACAGTGGTGGTTTCATTTAAAGTTCTGGAGGACATGGACACTAATGCATTTAGACGAGGGCTGTCAGTCGATTAAAATATTTAATCGCGATTAATCGCACATTTTTTATCTGTTCTAAATATACCTTAGAGGAATTCAAGTTTTTAATACTCTTATCAACATATGAGTGGACAAATATGCTTTATGCAAATGTTTGTTTATTATCATATATAATATTATCCTGAATATTCACTACACAACATCTGAAAAATGACAAATACTCTCCTGAATATTTTCAATACAACAACCTGGAAACTCTCTCTCTCTCTCTTACACTCTCTCCGAACCCTGTCTACTTCTTTGCGAAATGCCGCTCCTCTGTCTTCATCTTCAGTCAAAGCATGAGACTGAAGTTTCCACCTAGGATCAAAATAATGCGCTGTGATGTGCAGTCGACAGGTTGGATACGATCCGAATGATGTAACGCAGCCCCTCGTCCTCCACAATGTTAAGCTGTAGCCACCCATTTAGTTATCGCTGTTGTTGTCCAGGCGTCTCCCTGGCAAACTTTCAAGCGTGGTCTACCACAAGCGAGCGGCAGGAGCGGGGCTGTCAGCATCAGCTGTGTGCTTGGCTTGCTGTTTAAAACACCTTTTTTGTATCCATATGTCGTTAATCGCACGTTAAAATAATTAGTGGCGTTACATTTGTATTAACGCGTTAACTTGACAGCCCTAATTTAGACTTTGATTTACTTAGGTGGAGTCTTGCAGCTTTTAACCAATCAAATCACCTTTAAGACTTCCTCTTCATTTTCTTGTTTTGTCTGTCAAAAAGCCAATGTGAACAAAACCCGACAAGATCTAAAAATGCAACAGTGCATTTCAATTTTTTTTGTGGTCAGAAAAAGCGTCTTTGGGTTCAAGAAAAGTTAAATTGTATTAAAAAATAAAATGTATTATTATTAAGGCTTCAAATTCCCCTAAAAAAGTTCAGTCAGACAACTCAAATGTTAGCATCTAGATCTCTTCTTGCAGATATGATTACGGTAAATCAGATATTGTGAGTGATGATTAAAGATGATGTAACATTTAAAGAAATCTTAACATTTTAAGAAGAAGCATCTCTCAGTAAGGCAGTTCAGCATACACCTACACACACTGACAGAGTCCAACTTGTTCTCGATCACTGTATCTGGAACTGATTGTTACAGTGGCCGTGGTAATTACGCCCTGCAAGATTGCAGATTAGAGACCTAGCTCTCTGATTGAATACCGGCAAAACGAGAGGGAGGACAGTTTGGTAAGACAGAAATAAGCACACATAGCACATACTGACTTTGAAACAACTGGCCCTGGAACTTCAACAGCCAAGGCTGATTAGAGCGTGTGTGTGTGTGTGTGTGTGTGTGTGTGTGTGTGTGTGTGTGTGAGTGTGTGTGTGTGTACTCTGTGTGGGCATGAAGGGATGATTCATGAAACCAGCTTGTGAGTCACCTTAAAACAGCAGCCCAAAATGACAGGGTATTGCAGTTAGGACAATAACAACCTATCCAGCTTGAAATTACACAAGATATCCCGCATTGGCATCTGTTCATATTCTTCATGCTACAATTCTTATAGGGGACCTTCTTGTCTGAATCACCCCCATCCATTCTGTCTTTTTGGCTTGCTCGCCTAATTATGTTTTGTTTTCAAGCCTGCATCTTTGCCTCTGCAACTTTGAGATTTATTTTCGCAATTGTGTGCGTTTATCAGAAACTCACTGCATGATAAGGTAATGCCACTTAGCATTCTAAAAGGATCAAGCTTCAACCTGTGAGTCAATCTGTCATTAAATCACCAGCAGCACCCTCTCTACTGCACGCAATGTGAGGACATCAATAAGCCATCTCCAGCAGCATCAGGTTAGGCTGCTAAATTGATCATTGTTATCCTGATGGCCATGTGCCATTAGCACTTTAAGACTGGATCTATGGAATGGAAGTCGTTTTCAGATAAGGTAGGCCTGAGGTGTCCGTTCCTCCTACTTTCGCAGATGTTTGAGGCATTATGTGCTTAAGTTTACAGTGTAAATCCTCCCTTATCCGTCTTAAATCTTCCTAAACTAATCACCCACCTGTTTACGTTTCAGCTGTAAACAAGGATGATCCAAGGGCTGAATGTCCAGCTGTGATAATTATACCCTGCACTGTGAGCGGTTCCTATAATGATCTATTCTACTAAACACAGATTGAAGAAAAACACAACTGTAGGTAAAGTGAAGAAACAATAATGGGATAATTTTAAAACACCACAATAGTTATCAGAGTTTGGCAACCCTGACAATGGCGGGCCAGGCAATAGACAGGCATTACCAGCAGATCCTCTTAAGCCCCACGGACCCGGTTCCGGGGCCGAAATCGCGTCATTTGCAGGAAACAACGTCTAAGGAACCTTAATATTTAATAAACTATGAATATTTGATTTCCATATAATGGGAAAAAACTCATTTAACTGATCTTTTTCATTTTTTTCTTCAAAAAAAACGCACAATGCTAACAGAGACCCTCTGAATTAGCCCAGAGCGAAAAATGCTAAACTATTACTGCACCAAAAATCACTCCTAGCTCCCTTATTACTTATCCTAGCTGCACATTGTGGAGTCTATTTTTATATAACATTACAAGACTGATTCTTATTATTACATTATGCTTATTGTGCTCGTGAGATTGCTATGACTATAGAATAAATAGACACAATCACTAATCCCAGGTTCTGATGGGGAATAGTCAGAAGAAAGTTTAGCTTGCAATATTGAAAGTAACAAGGTCGAGTGCAGAGACTGAGAGAACATAAAGAGGTAGTCAGAACAGCACATCGCACCGGCCTTGACTTTGTATGGGAGCCGCGCTCCCCCGCAAAGCTAGGAAGCAACATTATGGTTTCCCACTATATCTGAAGAAACGTTAGAGAAAAAAAATTAGTATGATGGTGCCAGAGTAGGGAGGGACTTCCACAGGCCGGCCGAATGCTGATTGGAGGATTGTGTTGCCAAGAGACTCTATCTGAGTCTGCGCACCAACCAAAGAGAACCAAGTCTAAACCGCGGTATCTCTTCAGCTAGTCTTGACCAATCAAAAATGTACGGGCAACGCCCTGTGTAATAAAATGTATTGTCGCACAAGGTTCGAGGCTCTTGACGGATTTGGTGGTTACAGATTACAGCTTTGCTGCCTGTGATTCCCAAAGATGTGATGAGTCCTTGGCCAAGTAATATATATATTTTGCTCTCTTTACAATAAATAGTTAAAGTTAGAAGTTGTCTGTCTTTTCTGGAATTCTGAACTCAACAACATCCAACACATCGTTTATGATCGTAAAGACACAGAATCTAACGGTGCCCACCTCAACACTGAAAGATACAAACTTGCGATATTATCAACAAAAACGTACATCAAAACATGTGGCGCTAGGTAGCCTAAAATGCTAACATGGCTTACCTGGGTCTTTGTCTGGTCAAAACTGGTCTTCAATGGCATTAAAACGATAAAAACGATGCTGTAGTTAATCCATAGGTTAATATAGATAGATAGATTCAACCTATTGTCACTACACAGTACAGATACCATGTAAACGGTTTCTCTGCATTTGACCCATCCTAGTGTTAGGAGCAGTGGGCTGCCATTATGTACGGCGCCCGGGGATAATATCCAATGTGACTGTGTCCCCTTTGAAATGTTCTGATAATCTATAAGCAATAAAACTATAGGTTACTTACGTAACCCCAGTTCTGAGAGTAACATGAAGTGAGATGTCTCACTATGGGATGCGCCTCAACGCGTATGCAAACGGAAGCATCAATCTCATTACGCCAATCCTGATTGGCTGGTGATCTTGACGTCAACGTCAGGGAATCCACCCACCCTTTAAGTAGCTTGCGCTACGACGCAGCGTTATTCAAAATAAGCACCTCTTCTCGCTTCGCCTTAGCAAGAAGGGCCGTCTGGTGAGACATCTCACTTCATGTTACTCTGAGAACTGGGGTTACGTAAGTAACCTATAGTTCTAATTCATAACACTCCGTTCGATGTCTCACTATGGGATATTGAAACTCCCGTATTGCTAGACATGCTTATCTCGAAAATCACCAAAAACAACCAGAATTTAACAGGTAGAACTCTGTCTCAACACGCGAAACAGCACTGCGCGGGCCACACTTGGAGCAGAGACATCTAGCCTGTAAAAGCGGACAAAAGTGAGCGGCGAGGACCAGCTCGCTGCTGCACAAATGTCTTGGATGGAAACAACCTTGAACAAAGCCCAGAATGTAGCCAGTCCATGAGTAGAATGAGCACGCAGGCCCGTTGGTGCCTGCAAACCCTGACTCGTATAAGCCAGAGCAATCGCTTCCACAATCCAGTGGGAGAGCCGTTGCCTGGTAACGGGCTTGCCCTTCTGAGGGTTAGCCCAGGATACAAAGAGTTGGTCATTACAACAAAACTCTTTTGACCTGTCCATATAGATGCCTAAAGCACGAAATGCCACAATGTCAATGGGGGTACATGAGCCAACCACCTTAGGTATAAAGGCAGGGTTGGGCTTCAGCAACACTCTCGTTTGCCCCGGGGCAAACTGAGTGCATGAAGGATGTACAGAGAGCGCATGAATGTCACTGACTCACTTGGCAGATGCCAGAGCCAGTAACAGCACTGTCTTCAGTGACAGGTGTTTCATGTCAGCTTCTTCCAGGGGTTCAAATGGAGGTCGAGTGAGCCCATCTAACACCACTGCTAAGTCCCATAAGGGCACCAGTGACCTAGAAACAGGGAGGAGCCTGCGAGCCCCTTTCATAAAACGGCAGACCAAAGGATGTTAGCTAGCCGTCTTTCCCTCAAAGCCCACATGGCATGCAGCAATAGCAGCCAGGTACACTTTGATCGTAGAGAAAGCTCTGTGTTTATCAATTAAGACCTGTAGAAATGATAAAATCACCCCGACAGGACATTGAAAAGAGATGTGTCCTTTTTGAAGGCACCACTATTCAAACACCCTCCACTTACAGTCATAGAGAGAACTGGTGGAGGAAGCTCTTGCACTCTGAATAGTGTTTATCACCTTCTGAGGGAGCCCCACTGTATTCAGATTGTACCACTCACGGGCCAGGCCCATAGTGCCAAGCGCTCTGGGTGTGGGTGAAAGATCGTCCCCCCCGCCTGAGACAGTATGTCCCTGCGTAGTGGGAGCTGCCACGGCTGCCCGCACAGCAGCTGATATATCTCCGCCAGCCAGTACATTGCAGGCCAGTGCGGAGCTATCAGATAAGTGTGTGGCGTTGTTCTCTCACTCTGGCCAGAGTTGGGGGTATCAGAGCCCGGGGTGGGAACGCGTACAGAAGGACCGGAGGCCAAACGTGCGCGTCCACGCCTAACGGTGCGTTTAAATCGCGCATTGAAAAGAACAGCTGACATTGAGCATTTTCTTTTGATGCGAACAGATCTACCGATAGTCACCCACAGCTGACTCACAATCATTGGATGTAGAGTCCAGTCTGCATATAGTGGTGCACCTCTTGACAGCAGATCAGCCCCGAAGTTCATCACTCCTGGTACGTGCGTTGCTCTCAGAGAGAGGAGACGTCCGCAGCTCCATAAGATCAGTTTGCGTGCCAGCATGTGTAACTGGAGAGAACGCAAACCCCCTTGGCGGTTTATATACGATATTGTGGTCGTGTTGTCTGTCCTCACGAGGACATGATGTCCTCTGAGAAAAGGCAGAAAGCGTTTCAGGGTGAGGAACACCGCAAAAAGCTCCAGATAATTTATGTGTGACCGTTGGAGGTCTCTGCTCCAGAGACCCCTCACAGGTCGACCTTCGTATATACCCCCCCAGCCCGTCAGACATGCGTCTGTGGTGACCACCTTCCGCGATAGGACAGCACCCATAGGCACGCCCCTTACTAGAAAAGTCGGGTGTAGCCAGTGGCGCAGAGCCATTACGCATTTCATAGTGACCATCACTCTCCGGGTCCAATCTGAGGGCAGCTACCCAGCGCTGAAACTCCGTCATGTGTAAGCGGCCCAGTCGTACCACCAGAATGGCTGACGCCATGAGCCCCAGCAACCGCAGACATTATCTGAAGAGAACATATTTGCATGGCTGGAAATGAGCGAGGCAAGCCCTGAAGGCTTTCACTCTCTCTGCTGACAAGCGGGCTGTAAAGGACACCGAATTCAGGCGTAGGCCCAGGAAGAGTACAGTCTGGGCTGGAGACAACATGCTCTTGTCTGTGTTTATTACAAAACCCAGGTCGAGCAGGTGTTTTACGAGGACATTTGTCTGCGTAATAGCCTCTTGCTCCGACTGCGAGAAGGAGCCAATCGTCCAGATAAGTTGCCAGGCGAATACCCTGTTGTTTTAACGGGGCTATCGCGGCTTCCGTACACCGTACAAACACTCGCGGGCTGAGAGACAAACCGAAGGGAAGTACTCTGTACTCGTAACAGACACCCTGAAAGGTGAACCTCAGATATTTCCTGTGTGGGTAATATACTGGGATGTGGAAATACGCATCTTTCAGGTCGACTGATGTGAACCAGTCGTTTTGGCGCACGAGACGCAACAGAGATGTGTGAGTGAGCATTCTGAAATTGTATCTTTTGAAATATTTGTTCAGAGCTCTCAAATCTAGTATAGGCCGAATTCCGTTCCCTCCCCGTTTGGGAACGAGGAAATACTTGGAATAAAAGCCGCTCTGACTCTGTTCGGCGGGCATTATCGATATAGCCTTCTTTTCTAGTAGCGAGAAAATCTCCCCTCCTCTAGAATATGGGCCGACTCTCCCCGGGCCTGTGAATACAGAATGCCCGAGAAGTGAGGGGGGGTGACAGCGAATTGGAGCCTGTAGCCCCGTGTTACTGTCTTGAAAACCCAAGCAGAATCTGTGAGCATCCTCCACTTTTCGCTTCTCAAAGCGAGCGGAGATGTCACAGCTCTGTCGTCTGCCCTCAGTGTCTCTATTTGTTGTGTTATGGGGCCCTCTAGTGTCTGAACACGGTGGTACCCCAGGTTGACAAACCCGGCCGACACTGGCATGGCGGTGGTGCCATCACAATCCCGTCTATTGTCCGCCTTTTGAGAGAGGCCATAGCCGACAGATTGTTTATTGTTTTTATTGTTTTTCTTTTCATTTTTATTGACTGCGCCCTTGGCTTCAAGCCGGGAAACGACAGTGGAAAATGATTTGTTTTGAAACAACAATGATGACATGTGTTTGTGTGACTTAAACAGGCAGCGGAATTTGCTGTCTTTGATGTTAAGTCCATTTCCCTGATGGCGCAAACTTGAGGATGACGTTCTGGCATCACTCGAGGCGGCGGGAAGATGGGGGCATGGTGGCACCCCGAAAACACATGAGCATCCAACACTGGAACATGCTCTGGAGCTGGGGAACAGGGAACTTCCAGCTCTTTCATCGAGGAGAGGAGAGGAGGCTGTCAGGCCGCCCGCTTCTTCTTCCTCGCCTGGTGGCTAAAAACCTGGGTCGGCTGCGCCTGAGCGGCAGCTGCCGGAACCGGAGATTTTCTTGGCCAGCTCCCTCTTGCCTCGTGCCTGGGCTGGGGACCCGGGACGGGCTGCGGTCTCTGCTGCTTCGGTATTTTGAACCGGGCAGGACGTGAGACAGCTTGAGTGAAGGCCTGCCGCGGGACCATTGGAGGTGGCGGCTGGACCCTTCGGGGGAGACCGAGCTGGAGAGCCTCGTCTCCCTTCCTTTTTGACTCGCACCTCAGCTGCATTGAAGCTAGAGCGGAGCCAAATACGCCCTCGGGAACAATAGGCATGTACAGAACATCTTCTTTTTCCCGGTCTGGAAGGTTGGTCAGGTTGAGCCACCTGGCTCTCTCCTGTACCACCATCATTCCCAGTGCTTTGCCCGTGGCTTGGACTGCACAGCGCTGCACAAGGAGGCAAATGTCCGTGATCGCTGCGATCTCGTCCCACACGCCAGGCTCAGGTTTGCTCGACATGTCTTCGCAGAGCTCCGCCTGGTAGGCGGTCAGCAGCGAGGAGACGTTGAGTGCCCTGGCGGGGGTCAATCTCTGCGGCAGACGCCACAGACACCATGTCTTGATTGCCGGCCGGCGAATCAGCGGACATGAGGGGGTCCTGTCCCGACTAGCTAGCTTGGCGTGCTAACCGTCGGCGGTGGCTCTTAATGGTGAAGCGGGTACAATGCCCGCACGAGCCGGGGTTATCGATAGCCTCCCAGGCGTGTTCCAGCCCGAGGCAGGACGAGCAGACCTGGTGTGAGTCTGTGCCTGAAATCTTAAACCCGCAGCCGCATAGCCGAGCCTCCGAGTCCTTGACTCCTCTGGTGTGAGGGAGAGAAGGGTCCATCTTCGATCGCCGGGGTGTCGGCGTGGAGTGGACACGCTAGTAACAGGTATGTTACTGAGAAAAAAATCCAACCTTGCCGTTAGTCCGAAAGGAAAAAAGGCGACGGTGTAGATTTTATTCTTTAAAGAATATTAACTGGTGTGTTAATACCTTTTTTTATCTCTGTCTCCTCTGGTGTGAGAGAGAAAGGAGAACGTCCTCTTTACCGTGGTGTCGGTGTGGAGGGAAGAACAAACTAGCAACAGGTATGTTACTAGCTTGAAGAAAAAATCAAACCTTACCGTTATTTCGACAGACACAAACGGCGAGGCAGATTACATTATTAACCTCTTAAGCCCCAAGCCTGTTTTTCAGATTTCAGGCTCGAAAATGACATGCCCAAAACAAAGGACTATAACTTAACTTCTAAAAGGGTTTTATGAAGTGTCAGAATCAATAAAGATGTTTCAGTGTCAGAGTAAATCCAGATGGAACATAGTCAAAAAGTGTACATATTTGTCTCCGCCCAAATAAAACCCATTACTTATAGTAAAAACCACCCTTGAATGATGGGTTAGTAGCCTAAAAGCTTTAGGAATCCAAAGTATAATATGTGTATATATATAAATACGTTATGCCTGCGGAGGTGGAGCTATGCGTAAACTGCATCTCCCGCAGCTGAAGCCACGGACTGTTAATCGTTGGACCTACTCTTCTGCCGTGAATGAAAGGATTGATTATCAGTAATCATTTTAAAGTGACAAGAGACATTGGATTAACCTTAAGCAGCGTTTTTTGAACACAACTTTTGATCACAAAACAGCCAAGGTAAGACCTAATTATTGTCATGGATTTGAAAACTGATATTGTTTACTTGCTATGTTCTGGCTGCTAGCTCGGTTAATGTTGTGCCTGTAGTGATGGGGTGTATACCCATGGAATCTATGGAATCTCAGCTTTCAGAAAATGTGTTGTTTGTGCAGAAAGTATGAATTATAAATGATCGTTTTTGTGAGTTATGAGCAGAAATAGCAATTGCCCGTTTTTGACATGGGCTCATTTAGAGGCTTCTTGTGAGACTTATTTTTCGAAAAAAAATTATTTTTTCGTATCGTCAGTTAGTCAAGTTTCCTCCGGTCAGATGAGTATGGAATATTAATAGTTTCATGAATGACACTTCAGATATAGCACTGTTGCTACATATATAGCATTTTCGGACCCGAGCTCGGGTCCGTGGGGCTTAAGAGGTTAACTGATGTTTTAATATTGCTCAGTCTTCTTGCAAAGCAAAAAAGTAACCGGCAAGCGCCCGTCGACCGAATGTTAGCTTTGGGTTCAGTCTGTGGACCGTTAAGCTAGCCCGGTTACTGATAAATCGAGATGTGCTCTGAAGCGAGAAGAGGTGTTTGAATGACGCTGCGTCGTAGCGCAAGCTACTTAAAGGGTGGGTGGATTCCCTGACGTTGACGTCAAGATCACCAGCCAATCAGGATTGGCGTAATGAGATTGATGCTTCTGTTTGCATACGCGCTGAGGCGCATCCCATAATTAGACATCGAACGGAGTGTTATGAATGAGAACTGCAATTCCGTTTTCAAATATCAGAGCAGTGTTATTCCTACGCTCTGAAGCAAGATTGCATGCGCAGAGAAACCACCTTTTTTTTAACATGAGTGTGTGCGGGACGATTTCCCTTCGATTATAGTGGCTCTAACGGTCAGGAAGAGATGTCACATGTCAAAATCAAACAAGGGGGGCCAGAGATATGGAAAATCCACCCAAATGGCCCCAGAAGTGTTTTTTTTGCTAAATCTGTCTAAAAAGGTCAAATATCACTTGTTTTGCATCAATCTTGATACAGGGTACTTATTATATGTTGTATTTTGGATTCCTGAAGCTTTTAGTCTACTAATCCATCATCCAAGGTTAGTTTTCACTATAGGTACAACATATGTTTTGGACGGACACTATAATTTACAGTTTTTTACCATGTTCAATCTAAATTTTCTTTAAAATAAAAAACATCTATAAAGATTCTGACTTTTCTACATCCAACTCACAGGTTTATCATTACTAGGAGAAAAAAGATTATTAATTTAACCCTTTTAGAAGGGATGATATGGTCATTTGTTCTGGGAATGTCATTTTCGAGCCTGAAACATGAAAAACAGGCTTGGGGCTTAACAGGTTTATTACTTCCTTGGTGAATGTCCATGGTCTGTTCCCTCCATTGCGAGTTTCTTTCCCACACACTCCACAATCTGCCTGAAACGCAGCGATTGAAATGATTTGTTTACTTTCGTAACATAGTGACATCACTATGTAACGGTCATGCTTCTATTGGTTAACACATTGTACGTGATATGCCAATAGCCGGGACATTTCCAACAGGTCTCTCAGCGGTTGACCAATTCCAACAGAGCTGGCCAGCTAACCAATCAGAGCAGACTGTGTTTTTGTTTCTGATAGAGAGTGAAAAGAGGTGGCAGTATGATACAAATGAAGACCTTTTTGAACAATAAGGCATATAAAGATGTCAGAGAAGAAGCACAAAATACAAATATGAACCTGAAAATGAGCATAATATATTCTCTTTAAATATACCATACCTACCATTACATTATTTGTGAAATGTGGAAATAGTTATTGATAACAATCTATTTAGAAAAACACAAAACGAGCCATAGCTCCATTAGAGACATCAGGTCTTAACTTGACATATTGGTAATCAAGTAAATGTCTTTGACCTATTTTGAACTTTAGTATTTTTAGTATTTTTAATGGAAATATTGCAGTTTGGGGAATTTGTTGTACTATTTTTCACTTGATTATAGAAAAGCCATATGTCATTAACAAGTAAGGCAGAATCAATCTGCTATAATGAGATCCAAAAACCAGAACAATTAGAATCTTTAAAATAGTTCCATTGTATGTATGCCATTAGTTGTTCTTCACACGTGTACCAGTGCTACCATTAAGATCTATGCAAATCTGATGATCTTGTATCCCATTGTACACATTGTAAGCCATTAGCTCTGGCAGTAGTAGTTAAGACTGGCTGGAGATGAATGAACAGCAGTTTGAAGTAGTTAGTATTACACTTTAAACGTCACGAACAAAACAAAGTCCTACACACCTTGACTTGGTATAGTATGACTATAACATTATAACATTTACATTTTGGAGAACTGTCAGCAAAAGCCTTATTGTCATTCTAAACATTATTCACATTTTACAGTCTCACAAGGCCTAACCTGTTATTAACAACCACCCCTTCCTTTTCATGTCTACCATGTTAATTTACCTTTTTAATTCAGTGAACATTCAGCACCTTGAACTAGATTCTATTTATGAAAGGTGCTGGATAAACAAGTTGGCATTTTTGCTTGACACATATATTCACACCTTGTTTCCCGAAGTACTTTGCTTTGTATGAAGAGAAAAGGAATATCACATTCATTCCTGTGTTCCATAGTAAAATGGGGTCGGCTGGTGGAGACTAAGCCTTGGGTTGAGCTTGCTGTCTAACCACACACCTTCATTTTTGGGTTCAGTCATATATTATAATCCTCAGCCCTGAATAAAACTAGGCTCTTAAATACCACTGCCTAATTTAAGCAGAATAATTCCGTCATATTTTAATTGGGGAAAAATAATTACGTCCCAATTTCATGTCGCTGTAACATTTGCAGATCCAGGCCCATTAAACCCTCCACTACTTCATTTCTATAAGGTGAAACCTTGAACAATTAATGCCTTTAGCCTGTGCTGAGGTGCTACCATAAAGAATTTGTGTCCACTTAATGCAATCATAAAATGTGTCAGAAATCTGTTCAGTGCTTTATTAGCCTCTGAAGAGGGATTTCTGAGTACATCCAATTATGTTGGGACGCACAACCAAATGTCATTGAGTGCTTCACAAGACCACAGCTTCTTTGGAAGGATTCAATAAGTCTTTGCAACCCATCGTGATAATGCACTGATGGATAGCACAAGAAGTGAAGTGAGAACGTTAGAGTTGCAGGCATGTGTGTGTTTGTGTGTGTGTTCATGAGCAGCTCTGTACATATTTGTGTGTTTCGCACTGATGATCCCTAATGAGAATTAAATGGAGCACTTTGTAAATGCAGGTATGATTTAAATATGAACACAAATCCAATACATAATAACATGAGCTGCGCACACAAGGACAATGTTTAGTTCTGCATGTATGGCCTTTGCTTTAACCTTGATTGTTATTTTCACGCTATAAATGAGACTGTGAACAATGGTTTTTAATAGGATTTATTTTCAGGCCCCAGACAATAGATCATGAGATCAGAAAGACTGTACTGTTTGATAGTCCCTGTATGCTCTGTTTGTTAAAGTTGTGACTGTGGTTCTACAATACTAAAGAGGAAGTTGTATGCAATAGATGGGTTGCTGAGGGATGTCATCCTCCCAAATCACGATTTACAAAAGTAATAGGCGGAAAATGTTCATTATCTCAAGAAGGAAACTGGCCTTTTAGCATAGAGAGCATACTTAGCTATTTGCATACAATGATCTGGTCATAGCACTGCATACAGTTATTTGAAACCCATGAAAAAGAAACACTTGTTTTAAGGTCAAACCTCTTACAGTTTGTTTGTGGCTTTTTTTATTCATCAGGCCTTATGAAATGGGAAAGGAGAGGAATGGAACACACATTACTTTAATAAGCGTATAATTGTTCGGGTTGTCTGTATACAGTTGTTGACAACAAGAATTATGATTGACATTATTTGTTATCAGTGAAGCTTTGCCTGTATACACTGCAACAATACAAGATACCTTATATACTGTATATATTGGTGTGTGGTATATTTTGATGGGGATTGATGGTTCTGTGCTCCTACACTGCAGATAAACAGCAGGGGTTTTGTGCATGCTAACATCAGCAGTGCAAGTGTGCGACATGTTGATGGTCTTGAACGCATACAGGTTATTACTCATATTATGCAAGATTTAAGTCTGGGTTTTCCTTTTCACCACTTCTAGTTGTTGTCTCGAGTACAATTTCACTCATTTGTTTTTACCGATTCTCTGCTTTTTGCTTTTTTCTGAATACCGAAAGTATCCATCTATAAACCACAAAGATGTTTTGGCAAAGTGTTTTCTTCCCTCCTACTGTGTGTATTTCCACAAATCATTTCTTAAAAAAAATGAAACGGATCAACAGCAGCACAATTTTATCTCTGCATGAATGGGTATCATTAAGTCAAACATGTTGGCATACTTTGCTTGGGGGTGTGCACAGAAACAGGAAAGGAAGGGTTTGTATGTTTAACAAGGTCCTGCATTCCCTTTTCTCTTCAGGCACTTTTTTTTATTAACTAGAGCTGGTCAATGAGGCCAATTTCCATTTTCTACGTGATCATGTTTCTTTCTTCAAGGATGTGTCGGGTATCAGAGATAGTTCCAAATCTCAGAGCCAGACACATAAATAAATAAAATATAGTGTTTTTTCCATCGATTTGTTTCACTATTACTTCCTTGAAAGACCACAACTGTGTGTTTCATGTTTAGACCATTAAATGGCATTATTTAACATTAATGTTGAATATTTTACTTGCATATTGTGGAATCTAAAGTGTGTTTCCATATACCTGACAGCCACAAACAGTATATCGTAGTATACTGGCAACCTGACATGGCAATGGGCTGTCACATCCAAAATGTAAGAGATGAGATCTGAGATATGGTTGCTGAAATGTTTATTTTATTGGTAGTTATTAGTGATAGTTATATTAGGAGGTCTGTGTGGAAGATCAACCCAGGAGAAACACAAATGTTGCTGGTCTACTGCTGAATTAATCGATTAGTTTGTTGGTGTTATAGTCTCTCTTTCCTGAATATGAACTAACTACAAACAAAAAAACAAGCAACTTCCATGTGCTGAGACGTAGAATCAATGGTTTTCTCAATTAAGTCTGATGGTCTTAAAGACAGTGAAGATAATAGCTTAAATGCCAGGGGATCCAAATGTTCCTTTAATGTTCTTAAAAAATGTTGTGCCCTATTACACAGCTCGTAACAATGTTATTTAATCTGTATATGTCATGATTTTTCTTTATGTTCACTGATTACCTTTTTCAAACAATCAATTACTATTTCATTTAACTTCAGAAATCTTTTCCATACAAACCTTAAGGTCTGTTAGAATTTTTAGAATCACATGTTGAGTCAACAACAAAGAGTCAATAATCAAATCATGAATTCAATCCAGCATTAGTCATGCTGTAATGCCCTTATTATATTTATGTGGAATGTGAGAAAGTATGCATTCAAAGAGGAACACTTAGCAACACTGTGGTGGAGAAAAAAGATGTTTCTACTTCATTGCCATTCAATCTGGCCTGATTTTCCACCAACCGACCACCCCCACCCACTTCCTCTCCTTCTCTCTCTGATCTCCCTCATCTCTCCCACTGCTGGACACTTTACAGCCAGCGATAAACAATAAGCAGAGAGCCTGTCAATGTGCCTACCAATGCAGCAGCAGCCTCCGTCTCCGGGGTCATCTAATTAATGCAGGGGATTATTGCCGGGTCCCCGGGCCGAGGCTGGGTCCCGCTGTCTCTGAATAGGGTCATTATGGGAGGTAATGGACAGGGTGAGCAATGAGTTTTGGGCCGACTTGGCAAGGTACTGCCTCAAATGTCAATGCCACAATGTAATCATCACTTTGTGTGAGGCAGTGGGGGTGAACTTTATTTGTTTTTGAGTAACTAGTAATGTGAAAATTGCAAAGATAGAGTCATGAATAGACACATCTGCAGAAGCAGTGGATGTCTGCTTACTTTAAAGATCCCTGCTCTCTGACAATGGCAATGTTTAAGGGTCCACCATTGGGCACCGAGTGTACTGTGTGTGTGTGTGTGTGTGTGTTAAATAACACTATATCGTGGAGAAAAGGGTTTCCTTGTGCATAAGTATCAGCTGAGCCAGGGACACAGATGCCGTGTCTCAATGTGCATACTTGTGTACTTATACTTGTTCTATTTAATGCAAAAGTGCATTCACAATGAGCAATATAGCAACATGCTATGCACGATGAGGACCCAGATGGTGCACTCTTAATGGTTTAAAAGTGAATTGTGCTGGACTACCTTAGCAACGTCATGGAAATGGTGGCTTCAACTGCAATTAAGATTGCTCTAATGAGCATAGCACTTTTTACAAATAAATTCAAATTGTTGCTTAATTCACTAATTCATACATTTACCTCAATACTGTAGAAACCACTGTTAATTGTGTTGGGTTAATGGAGAAGTCTTTAATGATTTGACATATCAAAGAATAACATTAGTGGCTAGCTTTCAATAGGGGCTATCTTTACTTTGTTTTTTTTCAATGATTAATCCTCCTTAAACATATATTTTGAGGTTTAACTATTTTAAACTATATTGAGTTTAAAATATTAAATGCATGTGGTCTGAAAGGGCTTACCTCAAGTGAAAAGGCCTTACTTGTCATGATAGTAGTTTTCGGTTTTGATTTAGTCCGTTTTATCTCGAAATATATATTTCTGCTGTTTTTACTTCCTGTCATTGTGTGTTTTCCCACCTGTTTCGATAATCTTTCCTAGCTTGCTTTTGTTCACTTTGTTTTTTTTCTTTGTTCACTATTGGATTTGTGTTCTTTGTGTTTCAGAACGTTCTGATCTGTTCTGTTTTGATTTGCCTTGCCTGGACCAAGCCTGAAATAAAAGCATAGTTGTTGTCTTCTGCATTTGGGTCTTATTAATGGAGTTTATCATCTGTAAAAGCAACTAACTGTTTCTGTAAATGTTTACACTGTTCACATGTCTTCTTCTGTCAGTGTGTTGCAACATTCTGATGTCATATTTGGCAGCCACAGCTCATGCTAATGGAGTGTTGACTCTTGCTTATCACCACAACAAGCACAAATGGCAGTGTTTGCAAATGTGAAGTCAGTGAGGGATCATGTTATCTTCATCTCAGTAATCCTATTTGTTGGTCAGGCACCTTGGCACACATAATGCCCTCCTCGATGCTCCTACTAGTGGGTTAAATAAAGCAGATGGTGACTCGTTTTTTCTCAGAGGAAGAATATTCCTGTCAACTTTCTCTGCAATAAGAGAGGTAATTAGCAACAGGACTGCAATAAAGGTATAGGGTGACCAGGTGTCCTGCTTTGTGCGGGACGGAACAGCATTTTTATCATTTGTCCCACACATTTAGCCGATGTCCCGCATTTGATTGACAGTCGCCCTTCTTTAACAAAGCTATCACTATTAGTTGTGTCAGATATCAATAAATCAACAGAGACATGTATTTACTTATGGTGTAGCTGATGGAGGGCGATTCCCACAGAGTTATTGTCAGATTTGCCAGAATTTCTTTTTTATGGTGAATATGTTTTGAAGCGACGCTTCCCCGAAACTCAAGAAAAACACCTGGCTCATAAAGAAAATGTCGATCTTTGTTTATATTCCTCCTGAAACCAAAATATTTATATTAATCTAAACTAGCTCTTAGTAACGCAGTAACATGTCCCGAATTGGTGGACTGCATCTGACCATTTTTGTATGTTTCCAAAACCAACACCCCATGCACCTTCCAAAAACAGCAAATAAATAAAATAACAGTGTGAAAATATTTACTTTTCCTCTTTCCATTTTAAAAATAAATACTTTCCAGATTTTCTTTTGGACAGAATGGCTTCACTTTGTTAAATAAAATGTAAATAAAAAAATATTTGTAGTAGTAGTGAGTACCGGCAACACACACTGCTTGTACGGACATGACAACGTTTGATATGCAACAATTCAGCGAGATCCGTCACATGATGCTAAAGAAGACTGAGTGGGCTGGTCTTAAATGCAGCCAGAAAGAGGACAGGTTTGCAGCCTATGAGTGTTCATTATTGCCATGGTAAAAACTAGCTCACACACAGTTTTGTCTTTAGGTGGCATTAGAACACATGTTACACACACGTTACAGCTTTGTTGCATCGTTAAAACATGTTAACATTATAACTGTGATTTAAGTCACATGAATTAGAGTCTGAGTTTGTAGATGTTATGTTAATCTCTGAACACAAATTCAAAAACCTTTCATAGAAGACACAACTGTGCAACCAGAGTCCTAATTGATTTAGAAGCAACTGTGGTAACATTCAGCTTGAAATCTTCATCATTAACTCATGGTGTGTCCCCATATGCGCATGTATTGTAAACAAACCATAATTACATCACCACTGCAGGAAATGTCATGAAACAGAAGGCAGCTTTAAAGTATGAATCAGCTGTTAATCAGCTGGTTTAAAGGCTGTATGGCTGCGTTGACTTGAGATCAGTTTTTTAGCACATCTGAGTATTCTGCCGTTTTGAATGAATGGTTGGCAGCAGCCGTGTGACTCTCAAAGCTATGTGTCTTGTGTTAAGAGGCGCTGCCCATGGCACTCCATTGTCCCTGCTTAAACTGCAGTGCATTGTCAGTGTCAGCCACAGAAAAACACAGAAGTCCCTGGAGATATGTAGACATTTCCCATTGAGTGATGTTAACTTTAACTACATCCTCCTTACGGAATCATCCCTTTTTTTTTTATCTCCAAACACATTATTCCCTTTATGACTGTTAAGGCCACAACATAGAAAACCTTTATGGCTCAACCTTGTGATCTGCACAATTTTAACAGGATGCCAAACCAGAGGGTGAGTATTAAAAAATAGTTGTTTTACAGTATTTATAATATAATACCATTATTTTTATTAGGAGGACCGGACTAAAAGAACATCACTCCAGGGGCTGTAAGACATAATTCTAGAACTCATTAAATAAATCATTCCTTATTTCATAATGACCATAA
Source organism: Harpagifer antarcticus (assembly GCA_902827135.1). Lineage (NCBI taxonomy): Eukaryota > Metazoa > Chordata > Actinopteri > Perciformes > Harpagiferidae > Harpagifer > Harpagifer antarcticus. Next base: position 1,837,293 of record CADEHL010001118.1, on the reverse strand, counting down.
TTATATATAACATCGCAAAAATCATGCAAATCCAGTTTTAAAGCAATGCAGAAAACTATTCCATGCATTTGATACTTCTTTGCTAAATTATTAAATGTCCTTAAATATTAAGCTGTCTCAGTATTTTGCATAAGGCTCAGATCCAGAATGCTGCAGCAAATGTACTGATGAGAACTAGGAAACCAGATGATATTACAATCATAACATATCCTGGCCAGAGGAAAATGTAAGGGCAACTCGACCTTGATCAATATCTTTGCTTGCTAAACGATATGAATCAGATTTTCTTGATGCAGTATTAGTAGATAAAGTTCCATTTGAGTATGTGTAACTGCAGCTGAAGCTTTGTGTTGCTGCAGGGGAACTGCTCTGTACAGTAGGGTGCATTATTCTCTGTCAGGGTACCAGACAGTTGGCCTGCTGGAGCAAGGGGAGTGGTTCCCATAAAATGCAGATTGCCAGATTGTGTACGACTGTCTTGTGCTCAGACGGGATGACACATTATGTAAATGATAGTTCCTATTTCACTCAGGCTGATGTGACATGGGCGGCAGACGAGAGTAATGTAAACAACGTCGGCTGGATGGCTGACAAGACAAGTGACACTTTCCAGATATCATATTTACCTGTTAGAAATGAGTTTCCTTCTTTTCCATTGCTGGACCTTGATGGTATTGTGTTAGGGGGGTGTCTGTGTGAGTGTTTGTGTAAGCTGATAGTCCTAATATTTGTCGCAACCCAGTCTTGTATTACCACAATAAATTCACAGAATTTCCAGGTATCAATAAAGAAGAGACAAACATGAAAATACAGCAATACAGCTGATCGATCTAACTTCCGATGTTCTTCAATCATGCTAAAAAGCAATGTATGTGTGCTGTATGGACCATACAACCCAGTCTCACGGGTTACATTTATTTCGTGTTATAGTCACGAAATAAATGTAATCTATTGATTCGTGTTCACCAACACGATTTCCCCATCACAATTTATTTTTCGTGTCACACAGAACGATTTTAAAAGCAATGTATTTCTATTGGTAGTATGTTTCGTGCCTGCACCACGTATTTTTGTCCGGTCTTGGAAGACTGGAAGCTGTTTGGTTCATACAAATATTTTCTCGTGTTGGTGAACACAAATTAATAGATTACATTTTGTGACTATAACACGAAATGCCATGAGACTGGGTTGCCATACAACTGTTATAATGTATCCCTAGCAACCTTCTCTCAGTCAGAATAATAAGGAATCTACACAAATATAACAAGGTTTTTTACAAAGTTTTCATTGGACGGGTGGCGCAGTGGTCTGTGCGTTTGATCATCAGATCAAGGGGGCATTGGGGAACACACGCCTCCGTCTGAACATGGCATACTAAAGAAATTAGTTGGATTTACCATGTAAGGAATGAATTACATGATAATTGCAAAGTAAACCTTCCACGAGTCACACACATTCATGCAACTGGTTGAAATTGTCCTCATTTGATGCGGGGTAAATCAGGACATAACTGTTGAATAGATTTCTTCCCTCAGGGGAACATGAGTGTTTGTGTCAAACCTCATGCATAACCATCCAATAGCCTTGTTGTTGAGATATGTAAGCAAATCATAGAGTTACCATGGCTAAACTTATCTATGTACTGTACATATTTAGCAGACAACATAATTGTATCATTATAATTGAAGAACACAATCCACAAAAAAAGGCCTCACAATATGCACTCCTGCAAAGGCTGCGGTTGACTTTTATTTTGTACTCTTAGCTGGTTATTTTCCTAAATCAAAGAGCAGTGCATAGATGTTATCAATGAATTTGTTTACAACATTCCTAAAAATCCTTGTCTGGAATACACAAAATGTAACAACTTTACACAAGACATGACCATCAAATATTCGGCCTAAAAGCTCATTACACATACTTGATAAACAACTAACCAGCAGCTGTCTCTTGTGCCTTTTTTATTCTTCGAAATGTCTCTTTTTAGGTATCGTCAGGAGGGCTCGTGATCTTCCGAACGGAAATGCGTCGAAATCCCCAGCCTGAGTCTGCCTCTGCAAGGAGGACATCAGCTTAGGTCCTCTCAGACCAGCCTAACAAATGTGATTCGTCATTGACCTTCATCAAGCTCTCCACATCCATTCATTGTCGCTTCATACATCATTAAATATTATATTGTTGTGGCGTGGTCCTTGCTAGAAAAGCCACAGGAGTGCTTTGAGTTACATGCCAACATCAGCATGCTAACATGCACATGATGATAACCTATACAAACAAGTGTATTGCTATCCGTATACTTTGTTTGAACAAAAAATAAGAGTATGCTTTCAGTATGCTTTTTATGAACTTATCAAATATACTTATATTTTGGATTGGTATAGAATCGGATAGTATACAGAATTAACTTGAAGTTGTGCTTTCTCTATGGATTGATTAGCCTACCTTTTCCTCAACACCAGTTACTACACCTGCATATGTTTTGAATACGTTATTCTTTGTAACAGTTTTGGGGTGGAATAACTTAGCATGTAAAAAGCACTTGGTTGGAACTGATTTTTAAATTTCATGTACACTGTGTTATTACCCACAAGCTTTACAGACACACTGTTTTCAAAAACACAACCTTCATGTTTATCATTTCCCCTTATATTTTCTTATGACAGTGGGTTGTCCCTGAGCTTTGATGTCAGTGTTACATTTTGTTCTCACACCCACCCCCATGCTACCTTTTGTTGTAACTTTAAAAAAGAACGTCACAATAATCAATGTACTCAAAGATAAGACATGCCCATTGACAGATGGAGCATTTAAACATTGAAAGAACCACCGCTGCTTTATTTAAGGGCTGACCTCCAAGCGTTTCATGCTCTAATGACAATTGTGCATGTAGTATCACTTCAGGCAGATGCTACAAACATCCTCCTCCTTACTTCTTCTCTACCATAAATGGCATAATACCAGCAGTTCTTCACTGTCAGTGGAGCTTCGACCAAGGACGTTTGCCAAATGTATGATGTGAGTCAGAAGAGATGAGGGTTATAAACATCTGTCAACATCTGCGATGTAAACACACTTGTGGTTACAGCATCAAATTGCCATCCAACCATTACACAAATATGCCACACCATTGCATCTGCAGTTTTACATAAGCTATCACATCTAAAGCAGCATTTCCTCTAAACTTCCACACTGTAAGTCACACACACGGTGGGAGACCTGATTTGCCTTGATGTAGTGCCTTACTCATAGTGGAACACAAAGATTTCCGTGAGCTATATTTATCCTCACTACTGGATACCTTCTCATTTACATAATTCCTGTAGAAATGTGCCACCGCTTTAAACAAAAAAGGTGACAACAAAGGTCAGAGAAAAAAATTGAAAATCCCTGCGGTGCATTGAACATAAGACGTTCTGACAGGGTTTTATTTTACAGATGCATATCTGTGTCTCACGGTAGAAGTGCAGATCAGGTGCTGTGTTTCACAGCATTAGGAAGGTTTTTGCTGCTCACCCCACAGATCCGGCAGATGCTTCTCAAGAAACATTAAAGGAGGTTGTCAGTAATTCAAATAATGTAATATTACAATAGACCTGCTTCTTTCTGGATCTGAATATTTCTTCCACCTCTTGTCGAAACACATCTGGGGGTACCGCGGCTGCCAGTGTTAAATTATCTTACACTTTATCTGCTATGTTTATTGATGGAATACTGAACATGCATAGCAGACATACAAAACAGTGGTTCCATTGAACCACTGTTTGTATATCAGGGCCACCCACTTGTAACACAAAGAAGCACATACAACCCAGGAAGAGTCTTTGAATGACCAGAAAGGAACTACTACAAAAACACACAAAAAGACTACAAAGACCAAAAAAGACATGAGCAATTAAGTCTTAGCACATTTCAAAACCGCCTCAGAAGCAACTCTACGCTCACATTCGTTTGACAATCTGTAAGTATAATGTCATAAATATCCTTAGACATTCATATACAAAGGTTTTTGAAAGCACATTTATCAGATATTGTTGTATTTGAATTCAACTTTATGCAAATAATAATCATTGTGTATGTATACAAAAGTTTTACAGGCTGTATAAGTACCCTTATACAGCACTGTTGGAGAAAATGTACTGTGCGAGGATTTAGCTTCTCCTCTCTAATTCCTCATGCAAGTCTCTTGGGAACGCAGTGAATAACCTGTAGGAGGATGAGGCTCCAGGAAAGGCACTCATACATCATTGCAGTTGATGTTTAATGAAGCTCCTAGACAGCCTGTACTGATCCCTCTGGACATTAATGTAAGACCGCCCAATAGAACCAGAAGCCTAGCTCTCAGCATCATCAGAGTTTGACAGGCTGAAGGCAGATTTGATGTCAGAGTTTAATTATGTCAGGCAGCATCAACATCTTTAGGTGATAAAACAGAGTCCTGCAAATTAAGTGGTCAGTTTTCATGTACCTGTATTAAAACATGACAAGCTCGGGATAAAATGGTGAGCCAAATTTAAAATTACACTGATTCACCGAAGGCTATTGATGGCAATTACGGGTCATAGGGGGCTGCTTCCTCCATGGAGCACGACATGTTTGCAGTTGCTCTATCTTAAAAAAGGCATTCTGGTTTTCTGGAGTGGCGTCATGTGGGCAAAAATTCAGGCCTGACTCAATTAGATCAGAGAAATATGTCTTGTTGTGAAGCTGGGAAAGGTGAAGCAGAAATAGAAAGGGGATCATATACTCCATGTAATCTAATTTTTATGACGGTTTGTGATGCCAACATAAACAATGTGCGAGCTGTGTGACCACATACAGCTGAGTGGGTTTTCATTAAAAGCAAGAAAGAGTGTTCAACATTTTACATCACTTTAATATCCAAGTAAATCTTGTTTTACTGGCTTTTATATTAGGGAAAGACCATTTGAATGGCTGGTGATGAAAATGTTTTAGGACAGACAAAATGAACAGAAAGCAGAATGCTAAAATGCACCTTGCATGTATGAAGACAACATTTGAGTTTTGTGGCCACTCCACAGCAAGCAGCATCTACCTCGATGTTTTCAGCAGTGTTGTTCTAAAACCTACTTACTCTTGGCTGGATTTAGTAAATGCTTTAAAAGCTTGGAGTATATAAACGTTGTATGTTATTTCCTGACCACTGTTTTATTACTTTTGATCAAATACCAAGTAAAACCAGGGCCATAATAACCAATATGACATTATGTTAAAAGCTACTAATGAACAATCATGTATGTCAGGTCAATGCCGCTAACTGCATTATTAAAAGGCTTCTTTTGAATACATACATGATATATTTTCCCAAGATTAAGTATTTTGTCACGACCTTAACACAAACTGGAGAACCCAAATGCACGACCCAGAGACAGTCTTGAATGTAGCAAAACAAATCTTTTTATGTCAAGAAAACAGAACATTCTGTCCTAGGTACCGGATTTAACAAAAAGCTCTCACAAGGAGGAAAAAACAAGTGTAACAAAAAGAGAATTTAAGATTAAGTTAACAAAAATAGCGTAATAACAAAACCTGACTAGACTGGAAATTATCCTCTCTTTGTTGAAGCCTGGCACGACCATCCATGGAAAGAAACAAGACAAACTGACACAGGACATGGGGAGATAGGACTATTTAAACATGAGGTGAGTGGGAACAGGTTGAAACAATCAGAGGCGGGGCAGACGCTGACGAGGGCGGGAAAACACACAAAGGGAGGAAGTAACAGGGCCTGAAATGAGAGACAAGAGGTAAGTACAAAATAAAACAGGAAATCGAAAACAAGACACAACATATTTATTTTTAATAATCTGAATAATTTATTCAGCAGGAAACCGATGGACTGTCCACTCCAAGTAGGGAATGAGTCCTTACCCCAAGTGAAGGAGTTCAAGTATCTCGGGGTTTTGTTCTCGAGTGAGGGAACAATGGAGCGTGAGATGGGCCGGAGAATCGGAGCAGCGGGAGCGGTACTGCAGTCGCTTTACCGCACCGTTGTGACGAAAAGGGAGCTGAGCCAGAAGGCAAAGCTCTCTGTCTACCGGGCCATTTTCGTTCCTACCCTCACCTATGGTCATGAAGGATGGGTCATGACCGAAAGAACGAGATCGCGGATACAAGCGGCCGAGATGGGTTTTCTCCGCAGGGTGGCTGGTGTCTCCCTTAGGGATAAGGTGAGAAGTTCGGTCATCCAGGAGGGACTCGGAGTTGAGCCGCTCCTCCTTCGCGTCGAAAGGAGCCAGTTGAGGTGGTTCGGGCACCTAATTAGGATGCCACCTGGGCGCCTCCCTAGGGAGGTGTTCCAGGCACGTCCAGCTGGGAAGAGACCAAGGGGTAGACCTAGGACCAGGTGGAGGGATTATATATCTTCGCTGGCCTGGGAGCGCCTTGGGATCCCCCAGTCAGAGCTGGTTGATGTCGCTAGGGAAAAGGAAGTTTGGGGCTCTCTGCTGGAACTGCTACCCCCGCGACCCGACCACGGATAAGCGGAAGAAGATGGATGGATGGATGGATGAATAATTTATTCACATGCGTGAGAAAGCAGCCGAGAGAGCAGACATTAAGAGCAGTTTTTATACGTTAGGAATTTGATCTATTATGAAAGAGATAGATATTTTTGGTATAAGGGATTGGTGGAAGAAAACAAGAAAGTACACTTATGTATGTACAACACTTAATACAGTACAATTTCTAATATTTCCATTTACGTTAACTTATACTTCTACTCCACTACCTTTAAAAGGTAAATATTGTGATTTTTTACTCAACTAGTTACAAGATAATGATCTTATAACATATATGATTAATGTATTAAATTAAATGTTTATTAATATTAACAGATTGCTTTCCAATCACACTCATGCACTTTTCCAATGAAAAAAGCACTGTTTAGAAGTTTCCATATCATGTTTTAGATGTCTATCAGTTGTCAACAGTTTACTTAAGATAATTCCCCTTTGTGTTGGACATTTTAATATTAGATAGGATGAACTGTAATAGAAATGTCATTTCATTTTTTCAAGCTCCACATTTGTGGAATCAGCTTCCAGTTTGTGTTCGAGCGGCAGACACCCTATCCGTTTTTAAGAGTGCGCTTAAGACCTTCCTTTTTGATAAAGCTTATAGTTAGGGGTTGATTAGATTCAGCCCCTAGTTTTGCTGATATAGGCTTAGTTTGTCGGGGGACATCTTACTTCTTCCTTCTCTCTGTCTATACCTGTGTACTCTCATGTTCCGATTAACCCAGCTTCCCCAAATATCTTTCTTTTTGGTGTCTACATACGCTGGGATCCGGAGTCATGGATGATCCTGCGGTCCTGTGTCCTGCATCGCGAGCCCTGGATCCTGAGTCGTGGCTGTGGTCCTGGATCATAGGTCCTGGATGGATATCCTCGTGGATTCATCTTCCTATTATACACACATGCATTTCCAAACATTTGGACTATCTATGTTGCAAATGTATTATCTTTTCAATTTACACACGGCATCTATTGCACGTCTGTCCGTCCTGGGAGAGGGATCCCTCCTCTGTTGCTCTCCCTGAGGTTTCTCCCATTTTTCCCTTTAAACTGTGGGTTTTCTTCGGAAGTTTTTCCTTGTACGATGTGAGGGTCTAAGGACAGAGGGTGTCATATTGTCATACTGATATGTTGTACCAACTGTGAAGTCCACTGAGACAAATGTAACATTTGTGATATTGGGCTATATAAATAAACATTGATTGATTGATTGATTGATTGAAATGTCCATTTAATGTGTTTGGCTTATTCAAGTGTTGTGTCTAACTAATCCTCAAAATGTCCTTTTAATAACTGACTAAGGAAAATCAACCCTGCCTGTTCCCAACTTGATTACACTGAACTCTTTGAACACTGTTTGTATCTGTGCTATGCTCTTGGGTTCAAATTAGTACCTGTGAACGTGACACAGGTTCTAAAGTTAGCCCAGTGAGTAAAACCAGACCCCTTTTGAACACTTGAAAAATGTCGTCCCTTTAAAAAAAAAAAAAAAGAATATGTTTCACTGAATCACACGTTGATCACACCATGAGTCTCATGCCGGTTCTGACCTATTGGCATCTGTCATTGAAACGCATTTTTAGATGAGCAGAAAGAAACCTGGAGGAATTAGAAAGTTGAAAGGAGACCGGAAGAAAGAAAATTGATGAACTTGACACAGGCAGAGAAGAGGTGTGGAGAAAAGGTGGTGGAGAGTGGAGAGGGCGAGATGTGAAAAAGGATAGGATTGGGTGCTGGTCAGTAGTCAGCTGGGTCATGTTTGGGTCATGTCATGTCTATCAGAAAAAAAGACGTCTCTATTTTTATCGGCATTGGCAGAGGAGCCATGACATTGAGCCATGACAGACAGAACTTGAGAAGGCATTTTTAAAAGAAAACAAATCTATTGAGACTGATGGTAAGTTGACAACACATTTGCACAGTTCCAGCTTGGTAAAGGAACCAGTTTACTCGCATCATTTCAGTTTGTGTCTCTATAATCTGGTTCCTTCAAAGAGTAAATAGTACTGCTTTTAAAAGGATACTGGATAGATTTGTATTTGCAATTATTAATTAGTAAAAATGTCCTCTTTTCGCCCAATTGAAATACATCTAAATACATTATTTTACTGGAACTGAAAAATGTATACCTATATAAAGTTATATACCTAAAATATGAATATGGCTGAATATATATATAAAAAAACTTTTGTAACGGTCAAAAGAACATTAGTATTCCTATATTCAGCCTACATGCAGATTGTTATTGCACCTAGGTGATTTCCCTGTTAAAAAGATTGTAAAGGACCTACAACCTTTCTCTATGGTTGAAGATAAGCGTTTAAGGAATTTTATTTAAGCTGCTTTTAAAGTAAAAAAGTATTGGCCCAATACTGGCCCTGTATTTACTTGGTATCATTTTGCAGTATCGCCCATCCCTAGAGCTGAGAAGAACTACAGAGTCTGATTATAATATTCTGAGTCTACAAACGACACATTACATGTGTTCCTGTGAGCCATTGTTAATAAAATAGTATTGATTAAAGCCACTTTAGGATACACTTTATCACCTATTTAAATGTTCTCAAAGCTTAGCAAATCTGCTTAGAAGTCATATGCGCTTGTCTGTATTGTTTTGATACAAAAGCTGCTTGAGGTGCTAATATTGGAAAATAAATTGCAGCCCGAGTGTTTTTCACGAGTTCATTGTTTATAATACATTCATTAATAACACCTGAAATTGCCATTTTGAGACTAGCAAATTACATATTTACCGAGAGTGTTGAAGTTGCATTGTATTCAAAGAGCTCCGGCATGATTCAGAGCCAAACCAAGGCCATCATTTTTCTTAGTGGAAAGAGCACCTTGTACTTCCTACCCTATTTAATCGAGCAATAAGGGTAATAAATATATAGCAGAACACAACACATGTACCTACATTTAAAGAAATAAGCAGCAGAGATGACTCAAAGAGTGGCCAGATATCCTATCTTGTATTATCAGATAGGAGAGGAACTGAAGGTTATCTTTATTCTGACTCCTGTTGTCTCCAGTTTCTCTCTCTGTCCAATCTCAGTGTGTCATTCATCAAAGCAATGATCTGTTTAGGTTTCTGAAAGTGCACAGCCTTGTTCATTTTCTGTCATTCTCAGCATGTTTTCCATATGTGTGAGATGAACTGGGCAAGCTGATGACAATAGAGAATGAGAGGCAGGGAAACGCCGTCTGGCTCGGCAGGGAATGAGCTATTGGAGCCCTGCAGAGTCCAATCAATAGCATGTGTACTGCAATCTGTTCAAAGTATTTTTGCCCAAATGCTCCTGCTCTTACACTCCATACTTGTATTGTAAGGTCAGGTGATCCAGTATTAAAGGTTTCCTATCATGCAAAATGCACTTTTTAATGTATTTTATTCATAAATATGTGTCCCTTGTGTGTCAGGGAACTCACAAATTAGCAGAAAACAAAACCCTCTCTATTTTCCTCCGTACCCAAATCTCTAAAAACGGGGGTACAACGGAGCTGACCCAGATTTGCGTCCGGTATGACGTAATATCGGAATTGTGGACTCACGGCCCTATCAGAAACGTAGCTATCTGAAACAATGCCCGACGTGTTTTGGACGTAATATGGTCTTTGTTTACATTAGCAAGCATTGCTAACACTCAGAGCTAACCTGTACTGGAGAGAGTGTAAAAAAAGGAAATCACCTTGTGGTAAACCCACAAGAGAAAAAGCATTTGAACTCCATACTGTTTCAGAAATAATCCTTGGTGTGGTTTGGAACATGATATAGCATTTAATCACAGCAGCATTTAGCTGTATCTCGTATAATTCTGAACAGGCACAAGCTCCCCCCCTCTCTTTTTTTTTAAGCTAAAGACCCAGAATCAGCCATTCTCTAACAGGGCTGGCTGATTAGATGGATATGGGGGATATGAGGGATGTCTAAAATGCATGATCTGTTTGGTATTTTGAGCAAAACACATCATAGACATGTTTTTTATATATTTCTATATACAGTTGCAAGAAAAAGTATGTGAACCCTTTGGAATTACCTGGATTTCTGCATAAGTTGGTCATAAAATGTGTTCTGATCTTCATCTAAGTCACAACAATAGACAAACACAGTCTGCTTAAACTAATACCACACAAAGAATGATATGTTTTCATGTTTGTATTGAACACACCATGTAAACATTCACAGTGCAGGGTGGAAAAAGTATGTGAACCCCTAGGCTAAAGACTTCTCCAAGAGCTAATTGGAGTCAGGAGTCAGCCAACCTGGAGTCCAATCAATGAGACGAGATTGGAGGTGTTGGTTAAAGCTGCCCTGCCCTATAAAAAATACACACCAGTTTTGAATTTGCTATTCTTAAGAAGCATTGCCATATGTGAACCATGCCTCGCACACAAGAGCTCTCAGAAGACCTACGATTAAGAATTGTTGACTTGCATAAAGCTGGAAAGGGTTACAAAAGTATCTTTGAAAGCCTTGATGTTCATCAGTCCACGGTAAGACAAATTGTCTATAAATGGAGAAAGTTCAGCACTGTTGCTACTCTCCCTAGGAGTGGCCGTCCTGTAAAGATGACTGCAAGAGCACAGCGCAGAATGCTCAATGAGGTGAAGAAGAATCCTAGAGTGTCAGCTAGAGACTTAAAGAAATCTCTGGCACATGCTAACATCTCTGTTGACGAATCTACGATACGTAAAACACTGAACAAGAATGGAGTTCATGGGAGGACACCACGGAGGAAGCCACTGCTGTCCAGAAAAAACATTGCTGCACGTTTGAAGTTTGCAAAAGAGCACCTGGATGTTCCACAGCACGACTGGCAAACTATTCTGTGGACAGATGAAACCAAAGTTGAGTTGTTTGGAAAGAACACACAACGCTATGTGTGGAGAATCCAAAGGGTTCACTTTTTCTTGCAACTGTATCTGAGACCCAATAGATGCCTACAAATAGCATGATAGGAGATCTTAATGTTTGACAATATGCTTCTGTCAGGGCACACCCCTAAATGAGTGCACTTGGGAGTTGGGTCTGTATTTATGTGATTTTTTTTAATGAGCAATTCACTAACAATGTTTTTTTTGGCAAGCACACAAAGGATATGCTGATTACAGACAATAAAATTCACAGCTCTCTACAAACTTTATTCATACCCCATAAAGGTCTCAAGAATATGGTTACATCCACTGCAGTATAGTGATTTATTTTTAATTAAAAAAGAAGAATGAGCTTTCGCTAGTTTATTGGGCCGACTTAAAAAAGCTATTGGAGGATATGATCATATTCTTGCAGTGATTGTGGGTATTTTTTTCTCAATAAATCCATTCGTCTCTCCACCCTTTTTTGACCTTTTATATTGGTCACAATGGCAGTAGGCTCAGAAATAGTGCCAAGATTTCCTTCGCCCCAGATTTAGATAATGTACAGATTAATGCTGATTTTAACCCAAATTGTCCATTACTGCTATACCGGGTTGTTGTTTGTAGTACAGTTTGATGGTGGTCACAAGCCTGATTCATTGCCTGATTAGTCAACAGAAAGGTCCCAGTCACAAATGTGGTCAGTTTTCTGTTGCAGTTCAACTCATTGGGCATTAACTCCCTCTCAATAAGATTGTGCAATCCATTAGATTATATGAATCCAAATGAGAAATGTTAATACAGTGGGAAAAAAAAGAATTCTGGAGCAAAGGTTATCGTTTGCATGTGCCACATCCAATTATGGTTGTCGGTTACGAAATAGGAAGCTAATGAGTTTGTGGATTATTGCCGTACTGATTCTTTCCACTGAATAACCTGTTGTTTTCCACCTGCTGTTTTAAATGGGCAAATGCGAACCACCCACACTGAGCCATGATTTACAATCAGCCGAAACTACTAAAGGTTGTGATGGCCTCATTTTTTTGTAAAAATGATGGCCCTCGAACATTGGCCCATGGCCAGCAGGAATAGTATAAATGAACATGATTATCTTAATATTGGAAATGCCCCAAGACCTAATCCGAGATATTCTCAAATATAAATTGAGTGAGGAAAATGTTAATGTCAAGATGAGGGAAGTATATTTATAATTCACATAAATGTACCACTATAACCAATGTTCTTCCTGCTCAAACTCATTCAAGACTCATATATTTACACTTTTTAGCCCATTGTCACAGTCGAACTGTCAAATATGACCCAACAATAATAACTTAAAAGCAAAGCAACCACAACCCATTATTTATTACTCCAAATGAAACAAAAGTAATAGTAAAGAACTTCAAAAATAATACACAGAATTAACAGTTTCCAAAAATTCCTTTGAATGTCTACTAATTCACTCACATATCACAAGTGCCTATCATCAGTTACCCATTATTCAAAAACATATACTGTGGTTTCACACTCTGCACACACACTCACACTGAAAGTATACCCACAAAGAACAAAAACAGTAGAAGCCACTTCACTTGTTCCACAAGCATTCAATAAAAAGCATGTGCATGTCAGATTATATCAGGCTACTAGCGAATCTGGGGAATATGAGGAAGGGGACTGATGAGTTGGGTGGATAAAAAGGAGGGTGGCTGGCAGGATGCAGCAGAAACAGCAGCACTGTCAGTCACAAATGTCTGTGTCCTATATCACATAAATCATCTAAACCACAGAGATATGCTATCTCATGACAACCTAACAGACACTTGACTTAACCAACTCAGTAGCAAAGCTAACATTATGCATGCTAAGCTAACATTATGCATGGTAAGGGATGATTTGCCATGCTAATCGCTAGCCGCTAATAGCATTAGAGTTTATTTGTAGACCCCATAACACTTAGTTACAGTAGAATACTCAAACTCATATTCATCTTGTAGATCACAATTAGTGATGGGAATTACGGCTCTTTGAAGAGAGCCGGATCTTATGGCTCCGTTCCTTTGCGAGAGCCGTTCAAAAGAGCCGTTCAAAAGAGCCGTAAGGGGGCAGGGTTACTAGGTTTATCTGCAAAATATACCTTTTTATAATTCAATCAAATGTAACCCTGTTTTGACTAATGATTTATATGTGTACAGTACACATATATCACTTAAATTATTCAATACATCTTTTGTACTAGTATTCAAAAGTAAAAATTACATTTTTAATATAAATGATTGATTCTGATGATGGCCAATTGTTTTCATTGCATTTACAGTCCCTTGTAACTCTCTGACTCTGATTGTAGAAGAACACAAAAAAGCAGATAGCAACACCTATACAAACTGACAACACATCTTTGCAGAGCCTAAAAATAATCATAAATAATTAGCATAATGAAAATAAATATATTGCAATGCTCAAAACAGCAGCATCCAACAGTCTCTAATCCTTGGATGTTACAGTACATGTCACTGCATGCATGCACGGAGCACCCATAGCGTGGAGATCATCATATCATTCTGTCTTGTAAATTAGAAAATAATAAATAATGGCTTCTTCGTGGGTGCGAGCCGGCTCCCGTCGTTCACTTAAAAGAGCTGACTCTTTGAGCCGACTCCTTCGCGACCGACACATCACTAATCACAATAGTCTGAAGTTTACTGCATTTTAGCCGGTTAAACACAGGGTATCGGATAATTCCTGGACAACTGCAGGTTTTTTTATTTTACATATGGGAAATTTAATAGATCCTGCATGACAACAATGCACTTCCGTTTTTGAGTGTCTCTATCAAATAATACATCTCCATGACATTGATAACTCTTCCAGCTCCTATTTCTCCTCAATGTTAATCCATATGTCCGTTGAATAGGAGCTCTACAGGCCTACTATTTATAATAGTCACATTATCCAAAGAGAAAAATGGGCAGTATATGTGCCTTAGCTTTTTCTGCAGATACACTTTTTTATGACAGAACAGAAAGGACAAATGTTCAATCAAAGTTCCTGTGGTGCCCACATAGCAAATACACATGTAGACTGGCAGTCTCATTGCTTTCATTGATTCCAAATCCATATCATTATAAAGCATGCATGGGATTATTCCCCCAGACCCAGTCAAGAGTGCTGTGTAAATAGAAGAATGAGAGAGAGAGAAGAGAGAGAGAGAGAGAGGATCGAGATCGAGAGAGAGAGGATGAGAGAGAGCATGAGGAGAGAGAGAGAGAGAGATATGAGATCGCTGAGAGAGAGAGAGAGAAGAGAGAGAGAGAGAGTAGAGAGAGAGAGAGTAGATGAGAGAGAGATAGAGAGAGAGAGACAGATAGAGAGAGCGTATAGAGATCTATCGCTAGCGCGCGCTCTCGCTCTCGTCTTCTCTTCTCTTCTCTGCTCTCTCGTCTCTCGGTCGTCATCTCTAGAGAGAGAATTTTCAAGGACATTCCTGAACAATTAACTTGCGGTTTTAGCTATCTTCCCCATTAGTCTTGGGGGTTTGGAGACAGCCATTGATTTTGGATGTCAGCCACTCTCATTTTATGGAAATTGCACTAAATGGGAGGGAAACAAAACAAATTGAATTTTCTGTGCTGTTACTTGTAATGTGAAATTAGATATGTGGCCATGTGTGACTGAACAAGCCAGCCACAGAGACAGAAAGAGCAATGGTGCAGTATGGGTAGGCTACATGTCATATACATTTTGTTAAGTGCTATTGCAAAAAGGGAAGATGTGTGTGGTGTAATAATTATTAAGTGCAGGTACGCCATCTCTTTCTCGGTCTTTTGGTGTTGTGGTTTTTAAATAACACTATCAAGGTGATGTATGAGCAAAGACTCCCTCAAAGAAGAGATCACAAATGCAATGGAAGATTTTTCCGCTCAATCAAGAACATTTAATTTAGTATCTTTTGGGTTAGTGTCTTGTCCAAGAAAATATACAAACAAATCTTTAAAAATGAAGCTCTCGTGTTACAGTGCTATTCACATGGTGCTGTACAGTTAAAGAGTCGTCAACACTTCAGCCTGGACAATTGTCCGTTTAAATAGTAGTAAATACGCATATAAACACATCTGCTAAAACTGCAAACTAATGATGATTAAATTATGACTCCACACTTTAAGCAGTACTTAAGGTTTTTTAAAGCAACATTTGTGTGAATTGTATAGCGATCTACAGCAAAGTGTGACAGGGCAAAAAAAGATAATCAATCAGGTGATCCGATACATTGTAAGAAAGTTAACCAGATGACCTGAACCGTTATATTTGGAAGAAAAACTGAATGCAATGTTGCTAATAATCCTTTGTTCCGAATGACTCTGTAAGTGCTGCAAGACAAATGTCAGACTGTATCTGACAAAGAAGTATTATCGTATTGTCTGCACTACTACAGAGAACATAGAAGTTCAAAATTAAACCAGGAGGACAGTTTGGGGTTTTTCTCTTTCAAATAAATCTCTTCCTGCTTGTCCCACATTCCCACATCTAATCTCACCGAATAACAAATAGGAATAAAAGGTATATGTGAATCTGGAAGTCAGCCATCTCTTTTTTCAAATTAATTTACAATTTAAAATGAAATGCTCCGGAATAGCAAACACAATTACTGTTAGAATGAAATATGTTGCTTCTATTCTACACTGGTGCTGGTTTGCTTTTTTTGGGAAATAACTGAAGGTGATACTTCTAACACATCATATTTGAGAGCTTTACTGAGACAGTGTGTGCGCACAGGCATATCTGTGTCTATGTGAATGGATGTAATATTAACATGATCCTGTCTTGCCAGACATGAGCAAGCTGAGCTGGTGATGTCAGTTTTTGCCCAAGGGCCTCCAGTCCCTCCTCAGACATTCGGCACTCTTGCAAAGGCTGCGGGGAGCTCTGCCACTCACTGGCCCAATTCTGTCTCTCCATCTTCTTTTTTCCCTCTTACATGCCAGAATCTGCAATGCATCACTCTACACATAGTCAGCAATACACATATAAAATGAAGACACATACACAGAGTGGTACAGACATGTAGGAAAAATATTCCTTCATTTTCAATTGTGTAGAATGTATGTTGATGCAGCCATAGAAATATTAGATCGGGCCAGGGTTGGGAAAGGGGAATATTTAAAAAGTAATTAAATAGTAAGCCCAATAAATAAAAAAGTTGTACAATAAAAAAGCAATCATTTCAATAAATTGCTCATGGCAGTTCAAAGCATGGTGACAAAGAGTAAAGAAATATTTTGTGTGCACATTTTGAGTTGTGGGAATACATGTGAGAAAATCCATTATCAGGGATTCGATCCAGTTTTGTACAAAGAGGTTGTGTTAGTCAAACACAATTAAAAATAAAAACACAATCTTCAATTTGTACTGTTTTGGATTGTTTGAACCTGAGCCAATCCAATAGTTAGTAGACTTCTTTTTAGATGTGCTATTAGGTACATCTCTGCTGTCAGGGGAGCCATATCAATGTTATGACCCTTGTACTGTTGTATTTGTATATCCCAGAAAAGTAAGACTATATTACATTACAACTCATCTGTTCAACATCGCCTTCCAACAATAACTCACCCCCCCCCCCACTTCCATCTCTGCCCCCTGTTTTATGTCTTGTCCTTGTATGTTTCTTTGTAAAGCGACCTTGAGATTATGAAAGGCGCTATATAAATTCAAGTTATTATTATTATTACATGTTACTTCTTCTATTACATGTTACTTCTTAGACGCTTTTAAGTGTCTTGCCCAGGGACACAACAACATGCTGACATGCAGTGGGGTTTGAACCTGTGCTCCGCTGAACTAAACACCAACGTACTAGTCCACTACGCCACAGGCTCCCTATATTACAATAAATATGAGCCAATGTCAGTGTCACAGCCATAACAGGCTGCTACTAATCAGCTTAAGTTTCCAATAGAACCACGATCCAGTCATGTAGCTGTTGGTGGGTTTGGATCAGGATTCTTTTATTTTTGCTGAATCATCCAGTAAACAGCTATAAAGCTGTTTCAAAGCGAGCCACCACGAGCCAAGTCAACAGTAAACCCAAAAGCCAGCTGCTCTTAATGTATGTAAAGATAAGAAATGATGGCAAAACAAAGCAGTTTGCTTAAGTTTTGTCTTATAAAAGACTTAGGAGAAAGAATTCTGCTCAAGTTCATTATCATTCTCCCCTTTGCTACTGCACACAGCAACAACAAATGTCAGACAATCACTGAGTAGCCTGCAGCAGACTTTTTTAATCAAATGTATAAATAAGGCATGCATAAACCATGCAAAGACAGCGGTTATAATGCTTTTATATTAATATTATTATAAAAGACAAATGAGTGAAGAGAAAATGACTTCTTACGAGGCAGAAGGTCAACTCCCATCAGAGGGAGATAGTTCTAAAGCAGATGGTCGGTCTGCTTGAAAGTGCATTTACACAAAACCACTTGTTTTTTCTAACCACACCGGGTGAAAAGAAACAATTTAACACTAAGGTCATAACTAAGAAATGGTATTGTTAATTATAATAGTACTACAGCAAGTTTTCAAAAAAACTAAGGTTGATTATTTTTACCTGACACTGTGTGCCCCCACTTGTAGTCCAACATGTTGAAGGTTAATATTCAAAATATTCACAAAGACTTATTTTACTCTAACACTCTTTAGGGGATGCAAACAGGAAGAATACATTTTTCTAAGCTTATTTGTTTACATGTTGGTTAATTGGCACCCTTGAAGCTATAGCAAATTGCTAATTAGCAACTCCTGTTTTCTTTGTTCCCATTGATGTACGGACAATTAACACTGTATCACTTCAGTACTGAAGAACCATTTAAAATGTGATGATTCTCAAGCAAGGTCTTTAGTTGTAGGCTCTGTCTTTTTTTAAGACAATTAGAAGACTTACAACTTTGAACAACATGCAACTTTTGTTTTTAGATCACCCTATCTGTCAGATTAAAGTCAAGAAGTGTCTTTGACTCAATTATCTCGATTTCACAGTTTGAAAGCCAAACTAATCACACATGTCTCCCAAAGGACTTTTCACTTTTAAACATACAATAGTTACATCTCCAGTCCCATTGTTTGGAAAAGGAAACTTGGCAACTATCTTTAGAACATTTGACAAGACATGTCCTGCAGTATTATTTAATCAACTAAATATTGTCCTATTCCTTAACTGTTGAATCTAATTATTATTATTTAACTGTAAATAAATAAAAAAATAAAATAAAACACTAAAGCGAAAAATAACTGCAAATTGAAAACTGCCACTTCGGTAAATTATGAAAGATGTCTTGATATGTTACTCAGGGCCAAAATGTTTATTGGCATCAGCAGCAATTGAATGTACCAACATCGCAACATTCATGAGATAAAAAGTTAAGTTGTATAGGTATGAGCAATGTAAGTTCCAGTATTTTGTTGATATAGCCAACACACTGAAATTGTGAAGCCTTGCACACACATACATACAGACAAGTGAGGAGAGACAATCTGAATGCCTGCGATCAATCTTGCCCTTTATAGAGGAAAAACCTTTGAGGAAAGTGTGTCAGTGTCAGTAACAGGGGTAGTAAGGTGTCCATACATCAGAGGCAGCAGTCATCCGCTGTGTCAGTCAGTCGCAGTGAGAAGAATGATTCATCCATATGCAACCTTTCTTTGCCAGTGGTTGATACGTCAGTCCAGGTTGGTTAGGCTTTGTCAATGCTGCCAATCTAATGAAAGCCAAAAATAACCGCTGACTAAATAACAAAGACTGACTGTTAACAAATTAAAAAGAGGAAATCACCATCAGGTGATAGAGAGGAAGTGGTGAGATACAATTATCTGCTGGCGTGAGCAGGGTTTTTTTTTTTCAACAAGGCATTGATACAGCTCCTGTTGGCTTTAAAATACATATTGGATGTACTTTTGAGCATGTGATTTTTAGGATATTTTCCTCAAAGCTTCACAGCTGTGTCACTAATAATTATCTATTTAAAAGTCTTGCTGGGCCCAATACCATCCCATCCCGTGCATTTACTGTGTCTGCTGCTGAGCATAGTGCTTGGGTTGCCATTTTAAAGATACAAGAACAACATTTTTTCCAAATAGTGGCTAAATACAGTACATTACTCTGATACTGTTGGTAATTATATTAGAGTTGCCAGGAATAAGGAGCTTTAGTTGCTGTCAAGATCAGTCTTTTCTAGAATCATCCTAATACTTTTGAGCTGATACATTCTATGTCTATATACTACACTATGCCAATTCTGGATCAAACTTTTGGACATTTTAACAACTATGGCAGAGTGTGTTGTTCTTCACAGAGGCCCAGTGAGCTGTCGAATTTAAAGGCAGTCATTTATCAGAAACAGTATGAATAATTTATGACCAATAAAAACTATGTTTGAGTTTTGTAGGGAACGTAGAGCAACCCTGTGTAGAGAAAGAAACTAAACACATACCGAGCTGTGCATGGGATACTAAAAGCTACAGATTATACAGTACAAGCCAGAAATACGATGAACACATAAAATAAGATGCATTATGACAGAATTACGTTAAAAGAATAAATGCAACCACAATAAGGCAAACAACATTTGCATTGCAAAAGCAATATATTCTCAAAATAAAAGCTCTTATTTTACTGAAAGAATACCAACATTATCAATCACTTACACCACTTATTGCTATAACACATAACATGACAGTAAATGCACACAAAAGTATCATTAAAGAGACACAGAATGACCACAAAGAGGGACAAATGCCCCTCCAGGCCAGCTGTGACACATGCCTTTGCTGCAGGGATAAACTATCCACCCCTCAAATCACTGCCCCTTGAACTCCTCAGTCTGGCCATAAACACAACTGTCCTTCATCTCTCCAGTCCAGTTAATCAATCAATTTACAACAATATAGATTATAGACAAAGAGACTATCAAGGCAACAATGATCGTCCCATGACTATTCTCAGAATGAGCTGAGCTCCAGTGTTCCTGTGGCATTTTCTGTTCCTGCTCTGATGGTTATTAGTAATAAGAAAGGTGCACTCACCTCAAGCTCCACATCGGACTAACCTGTTATCTGTCCCATGTCAAGTCAGACTGCTCTGGGGACTTCCATTTATACTACAAAGCCATGCTCAATATCAGATCCCATTCCAAGAAGTAATTTTGAGTCAATCACCTTATTACTCCATGCAATCTGGATTCCATGCTTTAGGTATAGCATAGGTAGCATAGGTAATAGCATAGTTAAAAGCAGCAGTGGAGCAAAAGCTCTCAGAGTCAGCCCTTGAAATTTCAATAACATGAATGTTTCTGAAGCTGACAGGAAAGGTGGCCATGGTAATGCTTTATTCTAAAACTCTTTCCAATAAAAGCCTCTATCAATGCTACCTTGTCTACAATGCTCTAAGGCAGGTCACACATTTCTCGGATAATACTCTTTTGCTGAACTGCTGATTTTTAACTTACTTTTCTCATAAGGATGAGAAAACACAATCCTGTTCATTAGATCATATTGCAGTACACACAGAAGAGTCATTAATATGAATACAAGGATCAGGCTTCACTGAAGATGCAATGTAACCATCATGTCCGTATTTGTAATTCAATTAAGTTTTGAGCTTCAAAAATAAGATCCCATTATCCCAAATCAAATGTTGACCACGTTTTTTTACTGTAAAGAGGCCATTACAGTGACATGTATACCTTCCTCTGACCAACATAGTTATCAGTGTTACCAGCCACCTAGTATCAGTTGGATACTGTTAGGCGCTGTCTGAATATTTCAGGAATATCAGGAATGAAAATAATTAAAAGATACCAGCATTTCAATTGTTTTGAACCTGTGGGAGTAGAAAAATGCTTTTGCACATGAGCGCCCTTTGAGATTTATAAAACAGAACCAGGCATACATGCAATTTTATAACTCTGGCGAAAATAATTTCACGCACATTTTTTATCCAAAGCTCTGTGTACAGATACTGCAGTTTAAATGGTAAATCTCAACAGAGTTTCAAGCAACTGCCAAGATCTTCCAGTCTTCTGCAAATGTCCCCTGTGGGCCGAGAAAGGTATTCTGATTCTGATTAAGTCTAAAGCATATCTGTCTGTTTATGTTGATGCAGTCTTACATGTTTAATATTTACACTGTAATATAAGTGAACTGGCTTACAGACATTCCTTTGACTCTAGTAGTAACCTAACTGGGCCTTCAAAGAACACTGCTAACTATAAAATGAACATTTAGTTTGACAGATAGCCCTTGACATTTTATCCTGATCTTTGTCCTCTTCTCCCTTTTTTCATTGTCAAAACAGTAAATATATCAAGCTTCCATCACATTTGTTGTGTCCCGGGAGATCCTAGTCCCCTTTTAGCCCTGTAGCCCTGACCTTGTGGTTAAACACCCTGTGGTTGCTTACTTTGCAGAAATTCTCCCATAGGAAAGCAGCAGATGAGGCGTATGAAAGGAAGAAACTCATATATACTAAGCAGCCAAGGTGGAACAGCACAGTTAGAAGGCACCAGGCGCCCTGGGGGATGCTGGGAGTTGAAGATAGAGCCATTAGTTAATTCAGGAAGAAAGAGATTGGTCAGGGATTACATGTAGTCAAAAATACAGCTTCCAAAGAGCCTGTAGATAATACCATGGAGACCAATATATGGGCCTAAAAGTATAGAAATATCAAATCATGAATAAAATATAGGTTGATGCTCAGTACAGTATGACACTGGCTAAGTGTAGGTAGTGGCCTTTGAAGTAGGTAGTACTTTAGGATGTGAATATGGTCTTTCTTTAAAGTAAGATGTTTTCTTTAATATTTCAAAGATAAAGTTGTTGATCCTGTGGATAAACATGTATGTAAAGGGGGTTGGAGCTCTAAAAAATGCAGACCTTCTAGAGATCCTCCCTTAGGGAGTTAAGACTTTAAAATAAGTACATCCTAAAGCTTCCTTTCAAATAAACACAGAAGAGAAGTAAATGTGTTCTATGTAGCCAGCAGCGTACACCCACTTGTGTTTGTAAAGCCATGTTAACATTACCAGCTACTTTACAGTCACAAGTCATGTTAATTTAGAAATTAGACACCTGAGTTAACTAAATTAATTTCAAACTCAACAAACTATGTCACACAATGTCATTTTCATTATAAAAATCATCTAAAATATAAATAATGACTGGAAAATTGCAATTTTAGTAAACTCAAAGCTAGATGAGCTTTCCTGCTGAAAATATGGTAATGCACCGTTTGCAATTCGACCATTATTTTCCCAATCCTTTTTTATACTGAGTATATCACTTTTTTCCCTATCATCATATTAGTACAGCAGTTAATTTTCTCTTGCGCACACTTTTTGCATGCATACCTACAACATTATGTGCTAAACTGTAGACCTGCAGACAAGGGATCAATATATATTTTACACTCAAAAGTATTTTGGTACTTGTCGACGCATGGGCCTCCCTCGCGAAAGCTCTTGCTTTTCCTTTCAGCGCCCCTGTCAACGGTCAGATGTTTCACACTTGTGGTTCATGTTTTGGTAGTTGTATTAACACACCAGTGATTAAACATCACAGAAAAATTGTTTCACTATAGTTTCAATGTACGTATATATATGTATAATATGTTACAGAGATGATATTATGTTTTTCATTACAACGAAGAACATCCTTCTTCATCTTGTTTTGTGGAAACAAAATATGAATTCTAATCAAATGTGACGTTATTAATGGCTTTTATCAAAGGTACACTCTATCTAGTAAGATAGGGCTGTCAGGCAGCTAGACTCTCTAGCATAACACACCAGAATCTTTAGGTACATTTCTGCCAGTCTAGTTTAATGTTGGGTAATGTTGCCGTGAGCCCAACACTGTTCTAATTTAAAGTCCAAATGAAACCGTAGAGACATTGTTCTCGATCGTATTATGAACAAACATTTCAAAGCTCAATTGACGAGTGTCACCTCTTTGCTTTGAGATGATTTGGACAGTATGTGTCACAGACGAGCTGAGGACCAAAATGCAGAACACGGGAAACCAGAGATAGTCGGTAACCAGCTTTATTGGAGGCAATAGGCTGGTAGAAGACAACACGGCAGATAGTAGGCAAAGGGCTGGTCGGGGACAGGCGAGGGTTCCGGGAGAAGGCAGGACGGGAGTCGCAGGTACAGAACGGGTCAGGGAGCAGGCGAGGCAGGCTGGTCAGGAACAGGCAGGGTCGAAACCGGGAGAGCAATCTGAAGGGTAATGCGGGAAAGACTGGCATGCTGCAAAGTACGATCTGGCACTGAGGTGAAAGTGAAGTGGGCCTAAATACTAATGGAGCTGATGGGTGTAACAGAGTGAGAGAGAGACAGGGTGTGACTACCAGGTGACTAAGGAATGTTAATGCAGAAAATAGGTGAGTGAGAAAGCAGATTGTGACAGAACCCCCCCCTTAATGGACGGCTCCAGACGTCTAAGAAATCTCTATCAAGAAGAAAAGAGAGAGAAAAAAAAAAGAGAATAATCAAGAAAAAACCCTACAGACACCGGGTGGAAGGTGGAGGTATGGGAAAGGTCAGTACTCATCTGAGAATGCTCTCTCGGCCTCTCCCTCCTGGAAATCCTCGTCCTCCTCGCCTGATGATGCTTCCCCCTCCTCCTCGATGAAGCCTCTGATCCGTCGCGGACGAGTACCCCCCTGCTTAACGCCTGGTTGAGCGTGGGTCCTGGAAGGCTGCTCCGGGTAACGCAGGTGGAAGTCTCGGATGAGTTGAGGGTTGAGGATATGCCGAGCAGGAATCCACTGCCTTTCCATAGCCCTCCCAGTCCACCAAATATTGAACCCCTCTTCCTCTGCGACGGGAACGGAGTAGACGACGAAGGGTGTAGGTAGGGCCCCCATCGATCAGCCTAGGGGGTGGTGGTGGAGGGGCGGCGGAAATCATAGTACTCTCCCGGACAGGTTTAATCCTAGAAACGTGGAAGGTGGGATGGATCTTCATGTTCCGGGGCAAACTCAGTCGAACTGCTGCAGGATTAATGACCTTGACAATCTTGAAGGGTCCAATAAACCTGGGCGCTAACTTCTTAGACTCCATCCGAAGGGGAATGTTCTGAGTGGAAAGCCACACCCTCTGGCCTACCTGGTACACAGGTGCCTTGGTTCGTTGGCGGTTCGCTGATGTGGCGTAACGGTTAGCAGACTGAAGCAGAGTTGTTCGAGCCTGCCTCCAAGTCCTCCGACAACGTCGGATGAAAGCCTGGACAGACGGACAGGTAACCTCCTTCTCCAATGCAGAGAACAATGGGGGTTGAAAACCGTATGCACACTGAAAAGGGGAAAGACCAGTAGCGGAACTGATGAGGGTGTTGTGGGCATACTCCACCCACAGGAGTTGTTTTGACCAGGTCGTGGGATGGTCGGAAGCCATGCAGCGGAGAGTGGTCTCCATCTCCTGATTCTTCCGTTCGGTCTGGCCATTGGCCTGTGGGTGGAAACCGGAGGTGAGACTAACCGTCGCCCCGATCAGTTCACAAAACTCCCTCCAAAACACAGAGGTGAATTGGGGCCCCCGGTCGGAAACCACATCAGTCGCCAGTCCGTGAATGCGAAACACGTGGAGAAGAATCAGTTCTGCCGTCTCCTTAGCTGACGGGATCTTAGGCAGGGGTACGAAATGAGCCATCTTACTAAACCGATCTACCACCGTCAAGATGGCAGTATGTCCGTGGGACGGTGGTAGACCAGTCACAAAGTCCAATGAAATATGTGACCAAGGGCGACGTGGGACCGGTAATGGATGAAGGAGGCCAGCTGGCGCTTGGTGAGATGGTTTGTGCCGATTGCACACAGGACAGGCGTTCACAAACTCCCGGGTGTCAGCCTCCAGCGTGGCCCACCAGAACCGTTGTAGGACCATCCCCTTGGTACGTTGAATTCCAGGGTGGCAGGAAAGTCTGGAGCTATGAGCCCACTGAAGCACCTCAGCCCTCAAAACCTGAGGCACAAACAAGCGGTTAAGAGGACAAGAACTAGGACCGGGTTGGTCCACCAAAGCGGTCTTAACCCTCTCCTAAATCTCCCAAGCGAGGACGCCGATCACTCGAGGAGCAGGAAGAATGGTGTCCGGAATACCCCAGGTGTCTCCCTCCCTCCCGAACTGCCGGGACAACGCGTCGGCCTTCACGTTGCGGGAGCCCGGGCGGTAGGAGAGAAAAAAATTAAACCGGGTGAAAAATAACGACCACCTGGCTTGCCGAGAATTCAGTCTCTGTGCCGACCTGATGTATTCCAGGTTCTTATGGTCGGTCCATACCTGAAATGGTTGTTCTGTCCCCTCAAGCCAGTGTCGCCACTCCTCCAACGCCAACTTGACTGCTAGAAGCTCTCGATTCCCCACGTCATAGTTTCTCTCCGCCGGACTCAATCTCCTCGAAAAGAAAGCACAGGGGTGGAGCTTCTGGTTCTCACCAGAACGTTGCGACAAGATGGCCCCCACCCCTACGTCAGAAGCATCCACCTCCACCACCAACTGACCAGCGGGGTCTGGTACTTGCAGGATAGGAGCTGACGTAAACCGGCCCTTGAGGTCCTGAAAAGCCTCCTCGGCTGCAGGGGACCATCGGAACGTCACCTTGGATGAGGTCAGGGCGGTGAGCGGGGCGGCCACGGTGCTGTAGCCACGGATGAACCGTCTGTAAAAGTTGGCGAATCCCAGGAAACGCTGCAGCTCCTTCCGGGAATCAGGGACCCGCCACGAGGTAACTGCTGAAACCTTAGAAGGATCCATCTCCACACTTCCTTGACCCACGATGTAGCCAAGAAAGGCGACCGAAGAAGTGTGAAACTCGCACTTCTCCGTCTTGACGAACAGCGAGTTCTCCAGAAGTCTCTGGAGGACTGTCTGGACATGATGGACGTGTTCCTTGAGGTTCTTAGAAAAAATCAAAATGTCGTCCAGATAAACAAAAACATAACGATCCAACATGTCCCGGAGTACGTCGTTCACCAACGCTTGGAAAACTGCAGGGGCGTTGGTAAGTCCAAATGGCATCACCAGGTACTCGTAATGTCCCGAAGAGGTGTTGAAGGCGGTCTTCCATTCGTCCCCCTCCCGGATTCGTACCAGGTGATAAGCGTTTCTTAGATCCAGCTTAGTGAAGATTGTAGCCCCCTGTAATAACTCGAATGCTGACGAGATGAGTGGCAAGGGGTAACGATTCTTCACCGTGACGTCGTTCAGACCTCGATAGTCAATGCAGGGTCTCAGGGTCTTGTCCTTCTTCGCCACAAAAAAAAACCCTGCTCCTGCGGGTGATGTGGAAGGACGAATAATTCCCGCAGCCAGAGAGTCATTGACGTAAGTCTCCATGGACTTCCTCTCCGGTGCCGAAAGCGAGTACAACCGGGCCTTGGGTGGGACTGCGCCTGGATGTAGCTCAATGGCGCAGTCATAGGGCCGATGAGGTGGGAGAGATGTCGCCTTAGCCTTGCTAAAAACCTCCTTAAAGTCCAAATATTCAGCCGGAACCCCTGTGACATCCGGAACCAGGTTCATCTCCACAGATAGTTGAGGTGCGGCGGCCTGCTTGAGGCAAACCTGATGACAGGAGGAACTCCAACCTAGGATGGACCCAGTTGCCCAGTCAATGTTCGGGTTGTGGCGGCGGAGCCACGGATAACCCAAAATCAGAGGGATTTGGGGGGACCGTAGCACATGAAACTGGATTGTCTCATGGTGGTTCCCCGACATGAGCATACGGACCGGTGTCGTCTGGTGTGTCACTGTTCCCAGCAGGTGACCATCCAAAGCATTAGCCGGTACCGGCTGGAGCAGCCGAACCAGTTGGATGCCCAGCTGTAGTGCGAGCTCCTCGTCAATGATGCTAACATCTGATCCGGAGTCGATAAAAACAGCCAGAGCCTGAGATTTGCCTGTCAGGAGGAGTCGAGCATGGCACAAGGGTCTTAGATTGGGAATCAGCTCAGAGGTTTGGCCCACCAGTATACTCCCCATTACTGATGAGCTCTGTCCTTTTACCGGACAACGGGAAACCATATGTCCAGCCTGACCACAGTAAAGGCAAAGATTACCTCTCCGACGTAATTCCCTCTCCTCAGAGGTAAGACTGGTACGACCCACTTGCATGGGCTCGACCTCGTTCCGTGAGTCAGAGTAGGAATGGGAATTCTCCGCCGAAACCGGAAGTCGAAATCTCCCGGAAACCGGAAGTTGTTGTCGCGAGCGGCGGGCCGCTGCTCGCGTCTGTTGCTCTCCTCTCCGGGTCTGGATTCGTCTGTCAATCCGAGAGGTGAGCTCTATCAACCCATCCAAGGAAGCAGGGAGATCATAGGAAACCAGCTCATCTCTCATATAATCCGCTAATCCTCTCAGATATGCGTCACACTGCGCCGGCTCATTCCAGCTACTGCGGCGGCTGCTGGTGCGGAAGTCAATAGCGTAATCCACCACCGTGCCGGAACCCTGGCTCAAACTTAGCAGGCCTCCAGCAGCGTCGGGACCCAGACGAACGGAACCGAACACCTTCCGCATCTCCGCGGAAAATGCAGCAAAAGAGGCGCAGGCTGAAGTCTGCTGCTCCCACTCTGCAGTTCCCCATAAACGGGCTCTCCCCGTCAGATGATTAACGGTGAAAGCTACACGAGCCGCCTCGGAGGAGAAGGTGTGTGGCTGCAGTGAAAACAATATGGAACAGTTTGTGAGAAAAGGCCTGCATCCCTCCGGCTCACCAGCGTAGCGTTCCGGCGTTCCCACACGAGGCTCCGGAGCGTATCCCGTCGACCCAGGGGCTGGAGCGAGCATCGGAACTGTGGGCGGAGGGACGGTAGCAGCCATGGTAGCGGCTAGCTGTTGTACGGTGGCGGCCATCTGTTGCATCTGGGAGGTAAGGTAAGCCAGCGTTTGTCCCTGGGTTGAGGTTGCCTGGTGGGTCTCGGTAGCTAAGGTAGCTATCGTGACCTCCTGTCTTTGGATGGCATCCTTAACCCTCTCAAAGCGGTCTCTAGGAGACCCGGTGTTTGCTTGGTCCATTTCTGGCCAGATCGTTCTGTCACAGACGAGCTGAGGACCAAAATGCAGAACACGGGAAACCAGAGATAGTCGGTAACCAGCTTTATTGGAGGCAATAGGCTGGTAGAAGACAACACGGCAGATAGTAGGCAAAGGGCTGGTCGGGGACAGGCGAGGGTTCCGGGAGAAGGCAGGACGGGAGTCGCAGGTACAGAACGGGTCAGGGAGCAGGCGAGGCAGGCTGGTCAGGAACAGGCAGGGTCGAAACCGGGAGAGCAATCTGAAGGGTAATGCGGGAAAGACTGGCATGCTGCAAAGTACGATCTGGCACTGAGGTGAAAGTGAAGTGGGCCTAAATACTAATGGAGCTGATGGGTGTAACAGAGTGAGAGAGAGACAGGGTGTCACTACCAGGTGACTAAGGAATGTTAATGCAGAAAATAGGTGAGTGAGAAAGCAGATTGTGACAGTATGTACTTTTCATTGTTGACGGCTTTTCTCATCTAGCTTCAATGGTGCTATATGAATAGTGTTTCTCAATCACCTTTTCTGGAAATGTCAAAGTAATTTTATGAAAATGGATTCACCTTGAGCATTCAATGCAGTTTATGAAAGGAAGCTATTATACATAGCAGACATATACATCAACAGCGGCTTTTGTACACACCTGCTCTCTGGCTCTTTGCTTTGAAGGTTGTCTTTAGTCCTCTCTGTTTACGCAAATAGCTATAAAACACTCAGACACACAGATATGCATGATAAATCAGGTCTGCACATTTTACTAATGTAATACCTAAACACAAAGACCTAATAAGCCGCACATTTCAGACCTACATCAGGAATTGCAGTAACCAATAACAACAAGGTAAAAAAAAAGCCTATTCATTCATTGTTCATTAAAATAATGAGAATGAATGAATACATAGCATGCATGAGTTAGTTGAAAATTAATATATGCAGCAGAATACATTTGATTACCCTTTTAGTCCCTTTTAGATCGGTAACTTTTTCCAGCACTATAAATGTATTAAAAAAACAACACACGCAACTCCTTAAGGTCACTACATGGTAAGATTTGCACACATTTGTAGGATACAGCATGACATTTAATAATTTAACATTACATCGAGACACCAAGTCATGTTTTTCATAAAATATTTAATAGGAAATGTGAATGTTCATCTTACTAGAGTTCACTTTATTACACCTATCTCTATTCAGAGCAGCAATAGTGAGTTTGATGCTGTGATCTATGACGTAGGTTAAAGATAGGAAAAACAATTCGACAAAAGCCAATGCTACAACATTTAATTTAATTATTTATTGAAAGAAGTGCATTTGTACCACAGTCCTCTATGCCATCTTGTACATACAAATCACAGGCAAATGTGCTTAGGAAAATAAGGGGATTTATGGCATTCTGAAATGTGTTGGAAAGGGACACAATACTCATGACAGCAGAGATTCCTGGTATATTTCAGTGATGTAGAGTCAAGACAGCAATTCGATATTTTCCAAACCTATAGGCTGCTGTGGCTTCAGAAGAGATCCTAAAGGCACAGGGGCCCTAATGGATGTGGCCATCAAAACACTGGTGGATGACATTATGGATTAGAATCAACTATTAATCCCACTCAGCACATACCAGCATTTCTGCGTCAGTACAGTAGGTCCTCCCTTAGGACATTTTCTACATTCTGTTGTACTGTTATGCACTTATTTGTGTCTTTTCTGCATCAATTTATATTTAAATGTATTTCTTTATGTAAAGCACAACAGAACAATCTGGTGACAATTTAAAAATATAATAATAACATGGCATATAATCCAGGAAGCCTCTCAGGTATTCTGTTTTACCTTGACATTTCCTAAACTTTAGATCGACTTTCTCATTAAATGAGGTTCCCTGCTTAGTCAACACGTGTGCATGAGTTACTTTCCCCTCCATTAAGTGTCTTTTATGTGGAGTAACCTCGCTAAATTAACATGTTGCACCTACAGTCAATGATAAATTAATTCATTCTAATCTTACAAACCCCTGAACTGCAAATGCTCAAATGTGTTTCAGCAAGACTCGTGTTCAAAACTTTCCACATATACCAAACAAAGCTTCTATTTAGGCTTGCATCTGTGCTGTACACTACACAAAATTGCAATATGAGAAAATATAAATACAATTATTGTGGAAGTAATTATTAGCTGGTGAAAAACAAATCTGTTTCTACAGTTCATTCCTGGAAACACAATGCTTAATATTGTAGGTAATTATTGAGACTGAAGTAGCCCAGAGTTCTCTTTTTTAATTAAGCACACACAATATCTGGGTTCCAGTTAAATGGAAAAACACTAACTATATATAGCGGTAAAGGGGTTAGATGTTGACCTGGTTGTGCAGTAATTTGATAAGCACGTCATCATTAATGATAAAGAGTTGGTCCGTAGTGCTATCAGGGAGTAAAACAAGGTTGATTATGATGTATCCATTGCTGCACCTGCATGGAATATTTCTTATCTCTCACAAGGAGGATGTTTTTAGTCCAGTTTATTTGTCTGTCTGTCAGCATGATTATCATGAAACTTTGAGGAAGAATGAGAATGGGCAACCCATTACATTTCTGTGAGGACCTAAATTACCTGGAAGATAAACAAATATTATATGTATGTATATTGTATGTTTGCATAATTATATTACTATAGGGTGCTGCATTTTTGTGGTGTAAGTAAAATCAGTTCCTCAAAAATTGATGTGAATTATGCTCTAGCCCAGGGGTCGGCAACCTTTTTGATATGAAAACAATTTTTTTTATCAGCGTGCCAACGATCGAGAATTATCAACGGGGGGTGGACGCTCGTCAACTATCAGCAGGAGGGCGGGGGAGCCTCGCTGCGTGGAAGCAGTGTGTGGACCTGTCAGCGCAACTTACATGATGCCGAATTTAACAAACACATTTAAATAATTGGTTTGGACGGCATAATAATAAGTGTAGCTGACGCTCAAAGGTCCCTTATTATTGTTTTGTCCTTTTTTGAAGAGTGTTTAATGTTTGCTTGAACTTTGTTTTATTTTGTAAAAATGATAAGAGTTGTCTTTCCGGAAGTCATGTGACCTCTTGACCCGGATGTTTATATTGTGTTTGAGAGAGAGTAAAAGGGCGGTAAAAGTGTCAACGATGTGATAACGTAATTCTACTGCTGTTCTACTAGGCAAACACGTTTTCACGGTGTTTCATGATTGTGCAAAGAAGAGAATAAACGTGATTGTGGACATCAGTTCGATGCGTAATGTTCTTTCAAGACCATAGTAGTTACAGTGAAAACGTGACCTAATCCATCCGAACGAGGTATTCGATCCTGCTGCAAGCTACAGGCTAAAGAGGTGAGACGCCGTTCTCAATCATGCTGCGAGCTACAGGCTAAAGTGTGCTACGCTATTCCCCATCCTGCTGCAAGCTACAGGCTAAAGAGGCGAGACGCTGTTCTCAATCCTCCTGCGAGCTACAGGCTAAAGTGTGCTACGCTATTCCCCATCCTGTTGCAAGCTACAGGCTAAAGAGGCGAGACGCTGTTCTCAATCCTGCTGCGAGCTACAGGCTAAAGTGTGCTATGCTATTCCCCATCCTGCTGCAAGCTACAGGCTAAAGAGGTGAGACGCTGTTCTCGAATTCAGGTTTCTGCGTGGCTCTTCAGTTGAACTGTACTTTTAAATGTAAACCTCAAATAATTGATGGATAGTCCCACAAATAAGGTAAAGGTAATAAAGACTTATTAGTATAAAGTAAAGAAAATATATTTAAAGTTCCTGAAAAGTAACTGTTATTGTTAAGGGTTATTACTGTTAAGAATTGTATTGGCTAAGTGTTAAAGGTATTTCAAAAGTTGCCATTCATGCCTGTAACTTAGTCTGTCTGTCAGTCTGATTTAATGTCGCTACATGAAAAAGAGCAAAGCTCAGACTTTGAAGCAGAAGAGAAAGATGAGAGAAGAAGTGCTGCGTCTAAAAAATCAGAGACAAGAGTAAGGACATCCTCTCGAGAGAGACGGCTAACACCAAAAATGCAAGAACTTAAAGAGCAAGAGTTAACTCAAAAGGAAAATAAGTTCAAAACGGTGTATGAAAAATGGAAAAATTAGGTAAGAGACATTCGTACAATACTTAAAAGAGAATGCTCTGAGAGTGACATGTATAACATGATGGATGAAGTTGAGGGGCTTGAATCCGAATTAAAGGACTCATATGACAACATGCGAATTAATACAGCACCTAATCAGGAAATTTGCAGGAAAATGGATGCATGCTCAGCTGTAACTGCAGATCTACTACAGCTAATGAGAGTAAGGTTAACTGAAAATGCAGTCAACTTTGATGCTGAAGCAGAAAAATCAAGGTTACGCATGCTGCTTAATAATGAGTATGCTCGGTCCATATATGGATCTACAGCATCTAGAGCCACTGCACCTAGCTACCGTTCTGATCTTCTCTCAGTCACCTAGTATTTCAGCCAAGAGAGCAGAGACAGTTGCACAGTTAGTGGCAAGAAGAGCTGAAATTGATATGGAAGCTGCTATTGAAGCTCAACGTCAACAATTGAAGAAACTTGAAAATCAAAGAGACCTTGATGTCATTCAGGCAAAGTCAAATGTGTATACCGAAGAAGAGAGAAAGGAAAGGAGTGAGAGGTGTAGTCCTGTACACAGCCAATTGAATGATGCTAACCCATCTTCTCCTCACTCTGGAAGTCAAGAAATGACAAAAAAAGAGGCACATTTAGTACAGGCGTTGCAAGAAGCAATGGCTCTCACACGACTTCCAGTCCCAGAACCCACTGTATTCTTTGGTGATCCATTGAAGTTCACTGAGTGGAGCGCAAGCTTTAAAGCTCTAATAGAAAGGCGATGCTCTAACCCTGCAGATAGGCTGTTCTACCTGCAAAAGTACGTAGCAGGGGGGGCGAAATCTGCCCTTGAAGGTAGCTTCTACAGAAAAGATGAGGAGGCCTATGAACAAGCATGGGATTGGCTGAATGCCAGATACGGTCATTCCTTTGTTGTGCAGCGAGCCTTCAGAGAGAAACTCAACGGATGGCCAAAGATTGGGGGAAAGGAATATCTCAAGTTGAGAGAATTTAGTGATTTCCTCCAAACATGCAGCAATGCTATGCCTCACGTTAAGGGCCTACAAGTTCTTAACGACTGTGAAGAGAATCAGAAGATGCTAACCAAACTTCCTGATTGGTTCAAATCAAGGTGGAACCGTTATGTCACAGAACAGCTGGATTTAGGCAATGATTATCCAAGTTTTGCAGAGTTTTTCAGGTTCATATCAAAGGAGGCCCGTATAGCATGCAACCCAGTGTCATCACTATATGCTCTGAAACCCTCAGCAGAAATGCCTGTAAGAGAAGCAAAAGGGCCAAAAGCAAACACATTTGCCACCGACGTGGGGGATTCAGAAACACCTTGCATTGTAGCTAAAACCAACGTTGAAGAAACCAAGTCAGAAGATGCAGAGAAAGGGAGCATGCTAATACAAAACACTGAGTGTTTTTGCTGTGGAGAAAAGCATTCCATATTTAAATGCCAAAAGCTATTGGAATTGACTGTGGAGGAAAAGAGAAAATGCATACAAGAAAATAGGCTGTGTTTTGCATGCATGAGAAAGGGACATGTCTCCAGAGACTGCAAGAACAGAGCCATGTGTGGCATATGCAAAAGGGGTCATCCGACTCCTTTGCATGAAGAGCGTTCCTCAGCGGACAAACCCTACACACACAGCAGGTTTGAAGGAAATACATCCTCACTATCATGTTGTGTGAATGGAGGTGAAGGTGTGAACACATCAATGATCGTGCCAGTGTGGATTTCATCATCTAACACTCCTAATTCTGAAACTCTGGTGTATGCTCTATTGG
Source organism: Harpagifer antarcticus (assembly GCA_902827135.1). Lineage (NCBI taxonomy): Eukaryota > Metazoa > Chordata > Actinopteri > Perciformes > Harpagiferidae > Harpagifer > Harpagifer antarcticus. The sequence continues at coordinate 1,802,952 of CADEHL010001118.1, read as the reverse complement.
ACACCCAAAGCAGTCACACCTTTGTAGAACAGGAGGGTTGTGAGAAGCTGCAAACAGAGATGGAGCCGGTAAAACAAAAATTATCTACTATGATGGGAAAAGATTCAATTGTAAAGAGTCAGAGAGTTTGTGGACTCAAAGTCAGAGGGTTCACCTCAAATACCTCCATTGATCTGCCTCCAGCTTATACAAGGGATTTCATTCCACTTGAACGTGCGCACATTCCAACCTGCAAGACAGCCATAAAATGGAAACACCTTGCAGATATAGCTCAAGACATGCCTCCACTTATAGATTGCGGTGTTGGATTACTGATTGGCTATGACTGCTCCAGAGCACTGGCCCCAAGGAAAATCATCACTGGTGGCGATTACGAGCCATTTGGTATTAAGACCGACCTTGGATGGAGCATCGTAGGAAGTGCATCACAGAGTGTGAATTCTCAAGATGTGACTGGACTTTGTCATCGGGTATCTGTCAGGGAGGTGCCCAGGGTCGGCGTCATGGGGGGTCATTCGCGGGCCATGCCCCCCCAAATGAGTCACTGTGCCCCCCAACGCAGGGTGGGCACGCCTTGCCACTTTGCCGTTTTTTTTTTTTAATCATATAAGTGAAAACGTTTCCACTAAAGGTTTTTTTGTATGAAATATATCTGAAATAAAGAATACAAATATAAAACACAGCCTGAGGTGTGCTCACTGTTGCTCTCTGATTGGTGTGTTGCTTGACCAATGACCCCGACTTTTGTTTTGTTATCATTACGTGGCTGTGTGTTTAGATGAAAGCCGGTGGAAATCTGTTCATCTGTTACACTGATTATACAGTAAAGCCATCGAAAATAATATGATATACAGTACAGTACAAGTAGCCTACTTCTGGGTCTTTGTGTTTCATTCAAGCTCAGCTCTGTGTGTGTGTGGCACGATCGCATTTTGTGAGTGCGCGAGCGGTAACGTGGAATGTTGTTATTAGCATCTGGTTAGCTAGCTATGCTAACAGATATAAAGAGCTGTTTCTACACCAAGGTAGAGGAGAGTCCTCTCCTGTCAGACTGAGAGGATCGTATAACCTCAGCTCAGTGAGGTAAGGACTTTCTCAGTGTTTAGATAGTTCACTTTAGTGTAAGTTATCTCAGTGGGTCTCAAACGGTTTAGTCACCATTTATGTTAGCAAGTATTTGCGAGGAACACATTTATATGATCATTAGCCTATGGTTATTATTATTAACAATAATACAGTTTAAAAGGGGAGTGATTAGTAAAATATCCATAAAGAAAAAGTAAATCTGTGTACAGTTCTGTTTCATATGGATGCTGAGAGATGTAGGCTATCCATAGATCTCTTCATTTTGCTCTCAAAGTGCACCAGATTGATGCATTTAACTTAAATATTTTAAAAATAATCTTTCCGGGGGAGCATGCCCCCAGACCCTCCTAGAGGAGGTTAGGTCCACCCCCACCTAAAACATTACATTGCATTTAGCTGACGCTTTTATCCAAAGCGACTTACAATAAGTACATACGACCAGGAAGAAACAACCCTGAAGAAAACAGAATCAAATAAGTACATCAGGTATCATAGAGCCAAACATTGCAAGTGCTACTCAACTGGCTATAGATAAGCCAGTCCTCTATCAGTACATAAGTGCCTTGTTAGTAATTCTATCGCTCGAAGTGGAGTCGAAAGAGATGAGTTTTCAGTCTGCGCCGGAAGATGTGCAGGCTTTCTGCTGTCCTGATGTCAATGGGGAGCTCATTCCACCATTTTGGAGCCAGGATAGCAAACCCACGTGTTTTTGCTGATGGGAACTTGGGTCCCCCTCGCAGCGATGGTGCAGCGAGTCGTTTGGCTGATGCAGAGCGGAGTGCACGCGCTGGGGTGTACAGTTTAACCATGTACTGGATGTAGGAAGGGCCAGATCCATTCACAGCATGGTATGCAAGTACCAGTGTCTTGAAGTGGATTCTAGCAGTTACCGGGAGCCAGTGAAGGGAGTGGAGGAGCGGAGTGGTGTGGGAAAATGTTGGAAGGTTGAAGACCAGACGAGCCGCTGCATTCTGGATGAGCTGCAGAGGTCGGATGGCACATGCAGGTAGACCAGCCAGGAGGGAGTTGCAGTAGTCTAGGCGTGAGGTGACGAGAGCCTGGACCAGAACCTGGGTGGCTTTCTGGGTCAGCTGGGGACGAATCTTCCTGATGTTGTACATCGTATATCTGCAGCAACGGGTTGTAGCAGCGATGTTTGCAGTGAAGGACAGGTTGTTATCTAGGGTCACACCCAGATTCCTTGCAGTCTGAGTCGGGGAAACAACAGAGGTGCCGATGTTGATCGTCAGGTCAAGAGTGGGACAATCTTTTCCCGGAAGGAAAAGCAGTTCAGTCTTGTCAAGGTTGAGCTTGAGGTGATGAGCAGACATCCACTGAGAGATGTCAGCTAGACAAGCAGAGATGCGTGCGACGACCTGGGTCTCTGAGCGGGGAAAGGACAGAATTAATTGGGTGTCGTCAGCATAGCAGTGGTATGAAAAACCACGCGGGCTAATGACCGATCCGAGCGAGTTTGTGTACAGGGAGAAGAGGAGGGGTCCAAGAACAGAGCCCTGAGGGACCCCTGTAGATAATTGACAAGGGTCGGACTCGGACCCTCTCCAAGTTACCCTGTAGGTACGGTCTTTGAGGTATGAGGTGAGGAGGGAAAGTGCAGAGCCTGAAACTCCAAGTTCTTGGAGAGTGCGAAGGAGGATCTGATGGTTCACCGTGTCGAATGCAGCTGACAGGTCCAACATGATGATGACAGAGGAGAGGGATGCTGCTTTGGCAGTGTGCAGTTCCTCAGTGACAGCAAGGAGGGCAGTTTCTGTGGAGTGACCTGCCTTGAAACCAGACTGGTGCGGATCCAGAAGGTTGTTCTGATGGAGATAACAGGAGAGTTGTTTAAAGACAGCGCGTTCAAGTGTTTTAGACAGGAACGGGAGGAGAGAGACAGGCCTGTAGTTTATAACATCAGACGGGTTGAGAGTGGGTTTCTTTAGGAGAGGGTTTACTCTTGCCTCCTTGAGACTGTTTGGAAAGTGACCAGAAGTTAGAGAAGTGTTGATGAAATGTGTGAGAAACGGCAGAATATCAGGAGCGATAGTCTGAAAGAGGTTTGAAGGGATAGGGTCCAGAGGACAGGTGGTAGGGCGGGCAGAGGTAATGAGGGTAAGAACCTCACTTGGAGAGAGAGGGGAAAAGGAGGTTAGTGTGTGGGTGTAAGGAGGATCTGGTGACCCAGCGGTGAGTAAAGGCGAGTCAGAAAAAGAAGAGCGAATATCATCAACCTTTTTTTCAAAATGGTTAACAAAGTCGCTTGACAGAAGTGAGGAGGGGGGAAGGGGCTTTGGGAGGGTCCAAGAGGGTGGAGAAGATGGAAAATAGTTTTTTGGGATTGGAATAGGAAGATTGGATCTTATCTTGAAAAGGCGGTTAACAGAGATGTTAGTTCGTCTATCTTCCCCGTCTGGAGGTTGAAGTCTCCGAGAAGTACAGCCGGAGGGCCAGTTTCAGGGATGTGTGAGAGGAGATGATCTAATTCCTCCAAGAAGTCCCCCAAGGCGCCTGGCGGACGGTAGAGAACAACAATGGTTAGTTGTATAGGATGGGTTACTGTGACGGCATGGAATTCAAAGGTGGAAGGAGTGAAGTTAGGTAGCTTGAAGAGGGAAAAGCTCCATTTGGGAGAGAGCAGGAGACCAGTGCCACCTCCTCTGCCAGTGGGTCTGGGTGTATGGGAGAAGGAATATGCTGTGGAGAGAGCTGCTGGGGTGGATGTGTTGGATGGAGTAATCCAGGTCTCAGTGAGAGCAAGGAAATCCAGAGACTGCAGGGAAGCGTAGCCAGAGATGAAGTCAGCCTTAGGAACAGCTGACTGGCAGTTCCACAGGCCACCTGAAACTAGATGTTGGATGTCAGTGGAGCATGTGGGATAGACGAGAGCAGGCCGGTTATATCGATTACGAGATACACGGGGCCAGTGGTAATTGCGAGAGGACACATGAACAGGAATGGAGAAAATACACATGATTATAGCATGAGGGGCTAAACAACCAAAATAAAATAAAACACCAGCGATACTTAGCTCAATCAAAGTAGGATTTGCCTCCTCTTTGCCACCCTCGTGACTCCAGCAGGACTCCAATGTCTTTGTCGGTCTTCGGCTGTCTGACGCTGAAGCTGACGCTCCAAACATGTTCACATGGATAGGATACTAAATACATTTGCACACTTTTTATATGGTGGCCTATGTCCATATGTTTCTGTTTTGGTGGTCGTACAGGTCATAGGTGCGCTAGAAAATAGCACTACACCCCTGCAATGTGTGTGAAAGACAATAGACTTTACAGCATGTTTTTTTAAATTGAAGTTGCGTTGGTGTTTGTGTGTTGGTTGTTGACGGCAGTGTGTGCCCCCCCTTGGTAAATGATTGCCCCCCCATTCAATTTGTTCTAGAGCCGACCCTGGAGGTTCCACCTGTAACGCCATCAGCCGTTATCAAGGTGCAGGAGTCCGATTTCGCGGACACCAGGCCAGAGGAAAAAGGCATATCTCAAGATGATATTCACTTTACGAGCTCGGTCATCTAGAAATGCCTCTTACATTCAAAGCACGACCTCTTCTCCCAAACAACAAAAGGCTGGCTTTGATTCGACCAAAGCACATTAAAAGGGAACTGGAAAGAGATCCTAAATTCAAGGCTGACTATGTGAAGTTTATGGATGGCGTCTTCAAAGATGGCGACGTAAAGAAAGCAGAAACATAACCAGAACCAGGACTGGATCTCGCAAATGGCCTTCTAGCTCCATTCATCCTTGAAGGAAAGAGGGTTCTGCGAGAGATGTGTGGAATCGGATAGGATGATCCACTGCCAAGCGCGGTGAAGCTAAGGTGGGAGAGTTGGATGAATGATCTGGAAAATCTTGAGAAGATTAAGATCCCAAGATGCTTCACACGTCCACATTTTGGTGAGCTACTGAGTGTCGACTTCATCACTTCTCTGATGCAGCAGTCGGGGGGAAAAGGGTGAACGCCTCAACAAGCCATCTGTTGTTGAAAGACCTATTCAGAAGTTAGTTGTTCTAATGGAGAGCAGTTAGGAAGCAAGCAGTTGCTAGAAACTTATATATTTCCTCGTTAGGCTAAGGGGCTAATAAAGTTGATGTAGCCTTAGTTAAGTAAATGAAAATTGATTGACAAAAAAGCGAAAAGAGTTGAAAATTACCATTGTATATGTATTGACATCTGCATATGTGTTTGAAGGTAATTTTGGTGGGAGTGTAGCTGACGCTCAAAGGTCCCTTATTATAGTTTTGTCCTTTTTTGAAGAGTGCTTAATGTTTGCTTGAACTTTGTTTTATTTTGTAAAATTGATAAGAGTTGTCTTTCCGGAAGCCATGTGACCTCTTGACCCGGATGTTTATATTGTGTTTGGGAGGGAGTAAAAGGGCGGTAAAAGTGTCAATGATGTGATAACGTAATTTTACTGCTGGTCTACAAGGCAAACACATTTTCACGGTGTTTCATGATTGTGCAAAGAAGAGAATAAACGTGATTGTGGACATCAGTTCGATGCGTAATGTTCTTTCAAGACCAGAGTAGTTACAATAAGGACGATCGTCCGTTCTGTGATTCTCCAGAGCACACATATTACGGCCCGTCCACACAGCCGTGTGCGTTGACGCTTGGAGGTGGGCGTATCTGAAGCTTGGGGATTTTTTGCGACAAACGCGACCAACAACCAATCACATGAATCTCCCGCCCCCGACATACAAAGCAATAGCAATGTTAAAACGAAATAAACTGGATATAAAATCCCCAAACAGGCGAAACCTACCAGTTTCACCCACTGTCTCTGCCTCCTCCCTCCATGCCTGGTTCCTCCGGTTTGTATCCCGGTAGATGAACAGAGACTGATCATACAGCACCGGGTGATTCACTACCGCTATAATGAATTTTCTCTCAATTTTTTGGAATATGAGGAAATGACCTGCGTAGTCTCTCCCAGCATTGGCGCTTGTACTGGCAGATTTGCATAAACGGGATTTTATTGGCTGAGGCTTCTGCCGAGGTGCCAAAAGTTGAACATTGCTCAACTTTTGAAGCGAGCAACGCCAGCAACGCTCCACGTCGCTTCCCAAAATGCAGTTCGGCTAAAAGTGACGTCACCCCATTCAAAGTGAATGGGCAGAAGCGTTGGAAGCTTCAACGCACGCCGCTGTGTGGACGGGCCGTTATGATATTAGGGTCATGCAGAGTGAGATGAGATCGCTGTTAAGAGAGAGAGAGGGGTGTGGCTTGTGCATGTGTGTTTGTGGATGGTAGAGCGACAGTGAGGGAACATGTGTATGTTTCTGGAAGTGAAACGAGGCAGCAGAAAAACAGAGGTCTGTGATGTATTTTGTGAAACAGAAGAACAGCTAAATAAATGCAAAGGCCTCCAAAGAAGAGCTCGCCTCTCTCTCCAGTCATTTAAGCTAAAGTGGGTTATTGAACCTGAAGCTTGTTGCTTCTGCCCTCCTCGACTATGGTCCGGGAGCCGACAGGAAAGTTCAACACACAGATGGCCAGTCCGCCCCTTTGTAGCATATTATTTAAATGAGAGATGAGCAGATCGCCACTGGGCTTTCAACTAAAGACACAGCCACGCAAAAACTGCGGCATTTGTACAGCTCCTTATGGGTACTGCAATTAGTGAAGTGCTTTCTTCCGTGGTGAAACGATCAGCACTGCACCACGGAGGAAAGCGGCAGAAAGTCACCTGGAGTTAAAGAGAGCGGGGCTGCGCTGCGTGCATGGCTTCCTTCTGCAGGTAACGAGGAGACGCGCTCTGGCGGCGGTCTCGTTCAGGATCCGAATATACAATTTAAATATTTTGCACACTTATTCCACTTATTCCTAGTGTGCCACTGGTTACGGTGCCGCGTGCCAATACTGACACATGTGCCAGGGGTTGTCGACCCCTGCTCTAGCCTGAACAACAATTTGGAAGGAGCTATTAACATTTCTTCAAGTAGTTTTCTTTGTAGGGCCCGTTTTGGTTGCACAATTAAACGTAAAGCTCACGAACACAACAAAGTTGGAATAAAAACGTCTTATCCCAAAATTGAACGTTCTGTGAAGCATGTGAATGAACCATTGGCTTTGGGTAAGGTATGCGCTTTACAAATGCCATTATGGTTCTTATATGACTTGGTTTGTTAAGTAAGAAAGCACGAGGAATTCACTACTGTGAATACTGTGCAGGACATTCAAGTCAGTCAAAGTCAACTTTATTGTCAATCTTCCAGTTTGTGTTTACAGACAGAGAGATCAAAATACTGTTTCCCACAATCCCGAAAATAAAACCAAATGTATATTAAATATAAAACATGGGTCCAAATATATAAAAAAAAATATATATATATACAGTGGGGCAAAAAAGTATTTAGTCAGCCACCAATTGTGCAAGTTCTCCCACTTAAAAAGATGAGAGAGGCCTGTAATTTTCATCTTAGGTACACTTCAACTATGAGAGACAGAATGGGGGGAAAGTATCCAGGAAATCACATTGTAGAATTTTTAATGAATTAATTGGTAAATTCCTCGGTAAAATAAGTATTTGGTCACCTACAAACAAACAAGATTTCTGGCTCTCACAGACCTGTATCTTCTTCTTTAAGAGCCTCCTCTGTCCTCCACTCGTTAACTGTATTAATGGCACTTGTTTGAACTCGTTATCAGTATAAAAGACACCTGTCCACAACCTCAAACAGTCACACTCCAAACTCCACTATGGCTAAGACCAAAGACACAAACGACACCAGAAACAAAATTGTAGACCTGCACCAGGCTGGGAAGACTGAATCTGCAAGAGGTAAGCAGCTTGGTGTGAAGAAATCAACTGTTGGAGCAATTACTAGAAAATGGAAGACCACTGATAATCTCCCTCGATCTGCGGCTCCACGCAAGATCTCACCCCGTGGGGTCAAAATTATCACAAGAACGGTGAGTAAAAATCCCAGAACCACACGGGGGGACCTAGTTAATGACCTGCAGGGTGCTGGGACCAAAGTAACAAAGGCTACCATCAGTAACACACTACGCCGCCAGGGACTCAAATCCTGCAGTGCCAGACGTGTCCCCCTGCTTAAGCCAGTACATGTCCAGGCCCATCTGAAGTTTGCTAGAGAGCATGTAGATGATCCAGAAGAGGTTTGGGAGAATGTCATATGGTCAGATGAAACCAAAATAGAACTTTTTGATAAAAACTCAACTAGACGTGTTTAATAATAATAATAATAATAATGGGTTCCATTTATAAAGCACTTTATATCTGATCTCAGATCCCAAAGTGCTACAAGTAGTCAGCATGAACAGTATAAATAAACATTACACAACACAGTAGAATTTAATAAAAAGCAATACAAAAATAAAAAATAAATAAAAGGGATATAAAAGGGTCTAGGCAAAGGCTCTTTTGAAGAGAAGGGTCTTGAGGCCTTTTTTAAAAGCCTCCACGGTCTGTGGTGCTCTCATTTGGTCGGGGAGAGCATTCCACAGACTGGGAGCAGCCGAGCAGAAGGCCCGGTCTCCCATAGTACGGAGCTTAGTCATGGGGGGTTTGAGGAAGTTGGAGTTGCTGGAGCGGGTGGTCCGTAAGGAGGTATGGGGGGGTGAGGAGTTCCTTGAGGTAGGGAGGGGCAGTTCCATGGACACACTGGTGGGTGAGGACGGAGACCTTGAATTCAATCCTTAGTTTCACGGGTAGCCAGTGTAGTGCTTTGAGGATGTGGGTGATGTGATCATACTTGCGCACTCTCATCAGGATCCTAGCAGCGCTGTTCTGAATGTATTGTAGCTTCTGGATGCTTTTGTTAGGGATCCCGATGAGGAGTGCATTGCAGTAGTCCAGCCTGGAGGAGACAAAGGCATGGACCAGCTTTTCAGCGTCAGACAGAGTGAGTGTGGGGCGGAGTTTGGCGATGTTCCTGAGGTGGTAAAAGGAGTTCTTGCACAGCTGTTTAATGTGGGCCTCAAAGGTCAGATGGGCGTCTGGAGGAGAAAGAATGCTGAGTTGCATCCAAAGAACACCATAACTACTGTGAAACATGGGGGTGGAAACATCATGATTTGGGGCTGTTTTTCTACAAAGGGACCAGGACTACTGATCCGTGTAAAGGAAAGAATGAATGGGGCCATGTATCGTGAGATTTTGAGTGACAACCTCCTTCCATCAGCAAGGGCATTGAAGATGAAACGTGGCTGGGTCTTTCAGCATGACAATGATCCCAAACACACCGCCCGGGCAACGAAGGAGTGGCTTCGTAAGAAGCATTTCAAGGTCCTGGAGTGGCCTAGCCAGTCTCCAGATCTCAACCCCATAGAACATCTTTGGAGGGAGTTGAAAGTCTGTGTTGCCCAGCGACAGCCCCAAAACATCACTGCTCTAGAGGAGATCTGACTTACAGAAAACGTTTGACCTCTGTCATTGCCAACAAAGGGTATATAACAAAGTATTGGGATTAACTTTTGTTATTGACCAAATACTTATTTTCCATCATAATTTGCAAATAAATTCTTTAAAAATCAGACAATGTGATTTTCTGGATTTTTTTTTTCTCATTTTGTCTCTTATAGTTGAGGTATACCTTGGATGAAAATTACAGGCCTCTCTCATCTTTTTAAGTGGGAGAGCTTGCACAATTGGTGGCTGAGGCTGACTAAATACTTTTTTGCCCCACTGTATATATACACATATTCTACACAAAAACAACCTGTTTGGTAAGAAATTAACACATAATAGAATTTAAAGCAACGTTTTGTTATTTAATAAAGTCAAAAAAGTCAAAGCATTTAACATAGTTAATCTATTTAATCTGAAAGGACAAAATCCAGCATAAGCAAATGATTACTAGATCTGACCACATGCAACAGAAAATACAATCACTTTATACACTCAAAAGCAAGGAAAGGGGGAGGTCTCAGCAAGACAATTTATATTAAAGGAAGTGTTGGACGGTTGAAAGTTGCATACATGGTAATTGCAAACCTAATATCAATCCTAACAATGGTCGAAGAGACAGCTTTCTGTCTGTTCTAAGGAAGGGAAAATTAGAGGCTAGATGTGAATTCAAACCACAGCAACATTAAAAACCAGAGAAGGAAGTTATATATATACTTAAATGAGACTTAATGATACATTTACTACAATAAATACTAATCAGAGTTGCTTGTTAGAAATGAGAAAATAAATGCTATGCTGCATGTTCAATACTAGCTTAAATGACAATGCAATTAATTTCCTCTATAGGGTCAAGGACAAGCAAAGAGTATAATTTTTTTTTTTTCTTTCTTGTACTACTCTATAATGTGCGATAACACCAACCAACCTAGAGTGGTTTTACTCACCTTGCCGAAGTGAAGTAGAATCAAACTTGTGATACCTTGTGTTAGGTGTGGTTACAGTAACAAAGAAAGCAGACTTACAAGAACAGCCAGTCCCACATATCAGTGATGCAGCTTGACGAAAACGTAAAAAGGGCAGTGAATGAAAGTTTTTCAGCCTGCTGTTGAGTAACCTTTCAGTGTCAATATACCAAAGATAATGATATCATTGCATTGCTATATATTTGTACAAGTCTCAGCCAGCTCCTCTCCCCATTAGCCATTGTCCACCTTCCCTTAGCTGACTGTCATCTCCCTGCAGCGTCAGACAGCTTTTCTCTCAGCTCCCATGCAGCCAACACTCACCCAGTGTCTGTGAACAGATCAGACAAAAGCAAAGTGTCCTATACGCCTAGCCATTGCCAGTTTACTACTGAAGTCTTTAAGAGTTCTGACTATAACAAAAATTCCCTCCTCCACACAGGCATAAAAAGTAAGGTCTGGCATTTTAACTCCTTAAAGATCTCCTGTCATGCTATTTTAAGGCATATATGATGTGTATCAAATATATACAAATATATAAAAAACATATCTATGATGGTTCATGCATTTTAGACATCCCTCATATCCCTCTTTTTCAGCCCTGTTAGAGAATGGCTCATTCTCTGCTGGCCCCGCCCCCTTTTGAGCATGCACTGTGAGTTCTATGATGAGCAGGCTGTCCGATCTGCTCAGATGCAGCTACATACTTTCTTAATTAAACACCATATCATGTTCCAAACCACTTCAAGGATTATTTCTGAAACATTATGGAGCTCAAATGCTTCTTCTCTTTGCGGGTTACAAGGTGAGTTCCTTTTTTTATTTCCTGATTTTTTACACATACTCTCCCCAGTACAGGTTAGCTCTGAGGGTTAGCGATGTGTGCTAATGTAAACAAAGACCATATTACGTCCAAAACACGTCGGGCATTTGTTTTTCTGATAGGGCTGCGGGTGTAAAGCCAGCCCATATTTCAAATATTACGTCATATCGGACGCAAATCTGGATCAGCTCCGTTGTTCCCCGGTTTTAGAGATTTGGGTACGAAGGAAAATGTTTTATTTACACTTTGTGAGTTCCCTGGCACACCAGGGACACATATTTATGTATAAAATACATCAAAAAGTGCTTTTTGCATGATAGGACACCTTTAGTCTGTTTTTTGGTAAGTGCTGTGTCTCTTCTAACTTTATCAGTCTAAAGTAAGTATGACATTGTGCCAGCAAATATGTATGTGATGGCGGAATATAAAAACAGTCCTAATATAGACAGCAAATGATGCTTGTCCATTCAGTTTGAGGGAGACAATACAACCAATTTTGGTACAGAAACTATTCACCAGCACATTACATCAGTGGGAGGTCAGATTTAATTGCTGATACAAAGTCTGACATGATACTATAAAAAGGTCTCCCAGTCAATGCTCATGCACCTGATATGAGTTGAGATACAAATGTATTCATTTTAAAATAAATATTTGCCAAATATACTTAGGATACATGTAACATTACATACATTGCAGCAGAAGATTGGAAAGTGAAATAATACCTTCAGACTACTGGCAATCTGACAAACCTGTTTGAAACCCCTGAATTTGACGTGACACCATCTGCTCTAGATATCAGCCAAGGGTAATTGTGGCCTGTCATTAAAATGACCGGTACTCAACAACAACTGGCAGCAGAACTTATGACCTGCCTTTCCCGATGTTTGTGTTTTTAACTAGCAAAAGAGGCCCCACATTTCTTGTTTTAATACTTATTCACGTGATAAATGTAAAGGAAGTACAAAGAAGAGAAGCAGCAGCAATGGCTTCTAGCTTGAACCTTCCCTATAAGCTCTTTATCTTGCAATGCTCCAAAATATGTATTTTCAAGACAAAATAAACATAAATAAATAGATTCTTGAAGAACATAACATCCAATCATATTTATGACATTGTGCAGGCCTAAACTGTAGTCTGACTTTCATTGTCTACACTTCTTATGAATAAATCATACATCGTATATAATGGTTACAAAAAAGATAATAGAATATTAATTGACTGTGTCAGTATATGATTTCATTCTGTTCTGAGACATTTACTACTAATTGGACATTGCATGATAATCATCCATACATTGATTTATAGTGACTCTAGTGGTATATCTTAATGTCAGCCTGTCCTCCTACAAAAAACGACCAAATAGATCGATTGTTAAGCAGCTTATTATGACCCATAGTCACGTTTTAAAGTGTAGGACCTCTAGTGGTCGTGTAAGAAACAACATGCTCCCGTTGATTGCAAACGCTCCGGAGGGTCCTTTATTCACAAATAAATGTAACCCTCTCTGGAAAATCCTAAATTGTAGGATAGTTTGGCCAAAATTCTTAAAATTATTTTTGATGAGATTTCTAGCGAGAAGTGTAAAATTGTACTTTTAGAATATACGTCCAGTGGATGTGTAGGATCTACAGTTTGATAGATATTACGAAGATGATTAGAGGTCCCGCCAGGAGAACATGTACTGCGTCTTTACGCAGCGTCCATGTGAAGTTGGCGTCAACCCTCACAGGGTCAAAACAGTATTTCCGGTCTAGAAGTTTTCATAATAAAACCGGAAGTATTGTAGTGTAATCATTTAATATCTGCATTACTCATCCACAAAAAAACATCAGTGTATCCTTGTTAATTACACAATATTGATTGGTATACATTGTGTACAATGCTTTTGTGTTTTTAATTTTCGATTCAGAGAAACAAATAGTTTTTTCGGAGTTTAGACCCTACAGAGTTTCCGAAGACACTACTCTACCCAGAATCCACAGCTATCGTTTGGGACTACAACATCAGCTTTCCTTTACAAACCCCGTGATTAGTCCTCAAGCTCTGTGATTGGATGTTGGAGTGGCAGTGCGACAAGGTTACGCCGAGCGTCAAACAGCTCTTTGAAATGGAATGTAACCACGGCAGACTATCCAAAACTGAACTCGAATTGGTACATTTATTTTAGTTACTTTACAGATTCTGATTAATGATATGAAATATATACAACCCTTAAATCAGACTTTAGTTATATCACGATCTGACTTTATGGTGTCTTGTCTAGATCTGTTTTTGGTTTTCTGTCTATGTTTTGTCTTGTTTAAATCTGTCTGTGGTCCCCTGTCGTTAGTTTCCCTGGTGTGTCTAATTTACCCGATTGTGTTCACCTGGTGTCCCTGTGTGTTCTCCTCCCTCCTCACCTGTGTCTTGTTTGTGTGATTAGTCTTGTGTGTATTTAAGTTCTGGTTTTTCTGTCTGTCTTTGTCGGTTCGTCTTGTGTCATGACTAGTTCTTCGGTGAGTGTTCTGTTTTGTCTTTGTTTATCTGCGCCTAGCCTTGAAATAAAGGAGTTTTTCAGTTTATATCTGCATTTGGGTCCTGCGTGCTTCACACACAGTAACAAGTTACACCTGAGTAAATGAGGAGTTGGAAAGGTAGTTTCTGTAGATGTTACAAATAACACACATCATACAATGCCATAATAACTTTGTATTATTATTACACTTATGTATGTATAACATCTGAAGATGTGTAGTTTTATTCATGTTTTCACATAATTGTACAGGATATTGCTATACATTTTCACAATATGTGAAATATTATAGCTGATAATGTATATATATATATATATATATATATATATGATATATATACAGTGTAATATATCAGATATTAATTTGTATACATATTAATATCTGATGTCTGTCTGTGATGTAAAATCACAGACAGAAAGGTATATTCGTCATTTAATGGTAAGCTATTGAAATTGCGATTCCATAGATCCATCACCCAAAACCCCAAAAACCCCTGACTATTCTCTCAACTCAGTATTTACATTATTTTATTCAAAGAAAATCAGTAATATCTTTAAAAACTACAAGTCCCTTTCTATCAACTGTGCATCGTTATGGTGTAAATACAGCCTATTTACCAATTGGATCAAATATAAAAGTCAGCCGAATTAGTGTTGATACTGCAAGGCAACGTATTGTGTGAAAAGAAATGGAAGATGTTGTTTAATTGCTGATATATTTATGATCCACGTCACGTATTCAGTTTCGGCGGCATTTATTCCAGTTTGTCCAAAGGTCTCTAATCAAGGCTCTATAAATAAAGAACTACGGCAGATATGTAATATTTAATGCAGCCGAACCGTGTATTACAATGCCGTTATGCGATGACTTCCAAAGAGAAAAGCAAGCACACTCGGAATAAAGTATTTTATTTTTAAAAAATGTTTTCGGATTTCATATCGCATAAACACCATATCCCAACATGCATTGCGGCTAAAACATCCAATTACCAAGCTTGAACGATAGCGGAGGATTATGGGTAGGTAGATGTTTTAGCCTATCAAAACCTCTGAAAAAATAAATGTGTCTCTCAGAATCGAAAGGGAAAAACCTATAGGAAAAACACAAAAGCATTGTACACAATTTAAACCAATTAATGTTGTGTAATTAACAAGGATAAACTGATGTTTTTAGTGGATGAGTACTGCAGATATAGCTTTGAAATCATTTGACAGTGGGGGGAATACGGTTTTATTATGAAAACTTTGAGACCGGAAATACTGTTTTCACCCTGTGAGGGTTGACGCTAACTTGACATGGACGCACGCTGTTACACGTTCTCCTGGCGAGACCTCAAATCATCTTCGTAATATCTATCAAACTATAGATCTGGACGTGGATTGTGAAAGTACAATATACACTTCTCGCTAGAAATCTAATCAAAAAGTATTTTAAAGGCCAAACCATCCTACAATTTAGGATTTTCCAGACAGGGTTATTTGTGAATATACGACCCTCCGGAGCGTTTGCATTTAACGAGAGCACTAGAGGTCGAAAACTTTAAAACGTGATTATAGGCCGTAATAAGCGCTTGAACAATTGACGTATTTGGTCGTAATAAGGGCTTGAACAATCGACCTATTTGGTCGTATGAGTTGGAGGTCTTGTTGCTTAATGTTGGTCATACATTCCTGGTGACCAAAAGTTAAGTTATAATATTGACTCCAGCATTAAAGTGGTGGGTGATATATTGCATATACCAAATGTATTGTGGCTTGTTCTTCATGGGATTGGACAATGTAATGACTATATCGAACAACTAACATACAAACATGTCACATCTTTTAAATGCTGCTTGGAAAAGACACTCCCTCCCTCTCACAGACACACTATCGTGGGCAAGTGTGTATAGTGAATAAGCATGGCTGTTCACAAAGGGTGTGTGTTTCCTGTTCCCTGTGAAGCAGGGAACAGGAAAAGAGCCCGCAGAGAACAAAAGAAGTTAGGTGCCAAAGTGAGTTTCGGTGTTAAGTGACGGAAGATGCCAGCCTCAGTCAAAACTAACCCCCACATTGTTTTGTGTCAAATGCAGGTTTGACAAAGATTCACCTCAACAGCATGTTGCGGTGTTTCCTCTTGCTATTAAACTACCATATTTTCTGGAAAAACATTTTTCCATGGCTGGCACTGTTGCAAATGGTGTGCACTGTACATCTTCTCTAGCTTGCTTAAACCTTATCCTCTTAAACTTCACATTTTTTTTATTTTTTATAAGGCTTTTCTGATAAAAAATGTGTCTCTTTCTTTTCAACAATGCATAATTAATGTTGGCATTTAGAAGTGGAAAGCAAAATATCAGAATACAAATGAGACAATGGTCTGTACTCATTGTATGTACAAAGATAAAAAATAATTACAAAAAACACAAATAAACAATAACAACTGTGTGTTCAAAGCATGTTAGTTAATTGTCTTGGCTTGCATCCATGACATTCTGTTGGCTTTATTAGGGAGGCTATTGAGTCTGTGTAAAGTGTCAACCTATATGTATACACCTTATGCTATGTATTACGGTAAAAAAAGAACTGTCTTCAAGAGAAAACTCAACAAGAACCAACATCAAAATGAACATGATCTTCGAGTCAAATGCTATTTCACATTATTTTATTGAAACTCTCAATCAGCCCACAGATAAATACATTAATTCAAAATGAATATCATGATTTTTAAAGTTAAAAAACTTAAAAGACTATAGCCTATAGTGCATGATAATTTAGATTTGTGTTAGTAAGCAGTACATTAAAAAGTTCAGGTTAATGACTGATAACACATTTGCAGACTGCCTATTAAACTGCCGGAAATGACAAGGAATTGACATGGTTTACATTTCTGGCAGTTTTCAAGACAGGTGACAATTGATCCCTGAGCCCAGTGCAGGGGAGGCTTAAACATGTAAATACAAATGTTACCTACACTAATCGGGATAGTTTAACTTACCAATGGTCCACAGGTTACACCGTTTTTTTTCGTTAGAAGGTACGAGCATTGTAATAGTCTCTTTGGTATCAATAATCCAGGTTTAGCATAATCAAAGCTTCAAATTATTTCTTAAATGTATTGCCTATGTAGCCTATGCTGTGATGAATTACCTAATTTACCTTTAGGAAAGGTCAGTAATGCTGTCATGGCCATTTCTACTGATCATAATTCCATTGTTGAGGTATACTCAAATAGATTTATATTGTGCAATTTTCCAAACTCACATTGGTTTCTCATACAGCATCTCTGTGAAGTATGTGTATTCACCGGTATGCACTCTCTGTCCTAAACAGCTTGTGGGAGCTCCTTCCCCCCCCCTCCCCCTGTGAACCCAGCGTGCTCTGATTGGTCTGGACGTTGCGAGGCTCGCTGCTCAGTGAGCTGGCTTGCTGGTGTGGTTTCCGGGTCGGCGATACAGTGAGACAGCACGAAACTCATCCTGAGCACACACAAACACTCACAGCCGAAGTAAAAACAATAAGTGTGGCTTGATATTGAGTAAGAAAAAGGTTTATAATCGCTGTGAGAATGGGTCTGCGTGATCCCAACTCGTCTATTACCAACCAGGGAGCTCTATGCAAGTCAATGGGACTCCCTGTTAGTTGAAAATGTACGCTAAAGGTCCTTGTGTGTGAGGAGCTCCGGATTTGTCCATTTTGGTTCCCGGAAGAAACAAATGGAAAAAGAGAAATCTCCAACGAGGTGTTCTGGGGTAGCATAGACATGTATTTTCTGTGTTAGAATTTTACCGTCTACATGGTGTCCTTTAAGGGTTTTTGACTCTGCAGACCGTTTACATAACACACAAGGGGTATAGTAATTTCCAAAGATTTATCTAACTTGAATGACAGTAGATCGACTCAGTTTAGAAAAATAAACACATTGATAACAATTAAATATCAAAGGATTACATCAATCAGCTTAACAGTTAAAGAAAGACAACATTTAGAAATTATGAAAAAGTTTAGATATACTATTGTAAATTTGGCTGAAAGTATAGAGGTATTGCTTATAAGCCATATCAACTGCTCCCATTGCATTCCTTTCTTGATGTGTTCCTAGCAAATGTGACAAACATGCTTGCCACAATTTACCACTGTTTTGCTCTCCACCATCCAGAAATGTGTGGCTCTTTTGCCACTTAACATTGTGTTACAGGGTTAGTCCTGTAATCTGATCCAAAACAGCCGCTTGCTGCTGCTGCTGCTGCTGCTGCTGCTGCTGCTGCTGCTGCTGCTGCTGCTGCTGCTGCTGCTGCTGCTGCTGCTGCTGCTGCTGCTGCTGGAGTTCAGATTAATGTAAGCATTGAGACTGAATCAAGTTGTACAGTTGTCAAACAAACTAAACAATGTGCTGAGAAATGCTTGATCTGGAGTAAGATAAGATAAGATGGAGCTTTATTGTCTCCCTTAGGAGACATTTGTCTTGGGCATCGAGATAATACACATAAAACATTCAGGTCAATCAGTCATAGATACAGAACAGAGATCACATATCACATGGCAAAGAAACAAACAAGAAACATACAGGTACAGCACATATCCCTATTGCACATACATAATCAAATTGAACTTTCCCTATTGCATTCATACATAATCAAATATTGCACTTTTCCCTATTGTATTCATACACAAATCAATATTGCACTTTCCCTATTTCACCTACGCATAGTGTCCGTCAAATTGCACATATCCCTATTGTGTCCATACCTATTTACACATAATGCACTTCCCCTATTTAACCTTCTCGATTGCACAAACTACACTGGTCAACACAACTATTACAAACACCATTAAAAGCCGCACTTTTGAAATTAAAAAGTTTTTTAAATTCAAGGAACATAAACACTGTGGTTATTCTTTTACAATTCACATGTAAATTGTCCCGCATCAATTTACAAAAATATCAAATATGGATAAATCTGCAGCCGAAACTAGTCCCCAACAAATGACAATTTCATCAGATTTTGTTCATTTTGAACTATATTTTTGTATTTTTAAAGCTTATGTCAGTAGGAACGACAGGCTTCTGGTTTTTCGTCTAAGATAGGGCCAGCCTTATAATCTTTTCAAGGAATGTTTTGACAAAAAGAAAGCCTTGTACTTTAAAACAAAGTAATCTGTTTAAGGGCAGATATATTACCTTTAATTTTATGTTTGTACAAAAGTGTACTTTATATGTTGGAACTATGACTTAAGTTCTCCTTTTGACATTAGCTAGCAACCCTTTTTAAGAGTCTTCGAGGCCAGAAAATCTGATCAGAGTTTAAATAAGAACGGCATGAAGCGGTGTGAAATAATCTATTTGTGCCTCTTAGGTAATGTTTGCAAAAGCATTCTCTTGCAATTTATTCTGAATTTCATAATATGCATGAATTTGCTTCCGGCTGTTCCTTCATTTCATACCGTGTGCCCCGCTGCATCAAAGGTTGCTTCCTATGGTTTCATATATAGATGATGAGAAGTCAAGTGGAGGTTCTGCTGAGGGCAGATGATGTTCTCATAAAATGATAATTCTTCCAAAAAGAGCCTTGAAATAATTTCTGCTGCCTGCATGAGTTTGTGAGTCAGTGCATGTCATGCGTTAGTAGGATATGCACTGGAGTGGCTCATGCATTGCGTGTTCCGCTGTCAGCTGTGGTGTTTGAAAAACGTTGTGTGATCACAGCAGGGTTTGAGAGGGTGGGTAGCACAGCAAGGAAACAAAGTAGCCTCATTAATCCCTGTTGATAGAAGGTTAGCCATTGTAGCGCTGCAACAGAGATGCCTGAGCTGTTCTATCAGTTCACAGCACATAAGGAGCACACAAGCTCATAGAATCCTGATTAGACTTTCCCTCTATTCATTCTTTTGAGGTTTCTGCTTCCTTTTTTCATATTATCTGAGTTGTGTGATGACATTCACAAAAAAAAAAATCGCAGCAGCATACTGAAGGATTTAGCTTTAAATGAGATTTCAAATGAATTACAAAGAGAAATCTTAAAAAAAATGTTCCCCAGGTACTTTAAAAACAGTGTGATATGATCTACAGCAATTTAATGATAAGTCGCCAAGCAACTGTTGTAAAAAAGCTGTGGAATGGACTTTTTCGTGATGCTATTCAACTATTATTTATTAATTCAAGGTCAGTCAACATTTTTATACACTGCATTTTTCTCTGAACACTCCATGAAACTATCTAGTGCATTTTATACATCTTCGGTAGATCACATCACTAATGTTATTAAATCCACAGATGAGATGGATGGATATCCTGTTGTTTAAAGGAGATCATGCTATATTTGAATCATATATTGTAGGGCCATACCTAAGGTATATGTATACGTTTTCTTTTTCTAAATAACAAACAGATCATGCATTTTAGCCATGCCTCATTTCGCTCTATTTTGCTCTCCTCCACCCCTGTCTTTGCATGTGCTGCAGCTGACCACGCCCCCCTGCAAAGGAGGCACGAGCGTCAGGTTACCATGCTGTTCCCATGCTGTTACCATGCCACGGCAACCTCTCATTCCCTTGATTGGTGGAGAGTTGGCCATATAGGCGGAGCTCCTCGTCACTGACGTCAGACTATTTTCAAATCTGTATCAGTCTGTATCAGATCTGTTAAAGCCCCGTTTTTAGAGATTTTGGGTATGGAGGAAAAGAGAGGGTTGTGTTTTCTGACACTTGGTGGGTGAGTTCCCTGACACACCGGGGACACATATGCATGTATAAAAGACGTACGAAGGTGCATTTTGCATGATAGGTCCTCTTTAAATCATCTTAGGAGGGGGGTGGAAATGCCTACTGTTTTGAAATGCCTTTATCTGAATGTCTTTCATTTTTGTAAAGCACCTTGAATTGTCTTGTGTTGAAAGGTGCTATATAAATAAACTTGCCTTGCCTTCTATCCAAATGCAACCTCCTGATAAATATCCACAGTGATTATAGCTCAACTTTGGTTATGAATATTTTCAGCCCTTTCCTATTTGTGTTGCTGTTGCTGAGATATCTGCCCCATCTAACTGATTTGTGGGCAATGCAACACACAGGCTAAATTGTCACTTATCATGTCAATGCAATCACTTGAAAGTATGTAAAAGCTTGCCTTAAAAAAACTATTCACAAATTGTAGTGCAGCGTTGCATTTCCTATTTTTTTTTTTTGGCAAACAGAACTTTTTTTCACTTATCTAAACCATTCATATTAACAAACATTTAATTATCTTGAATGATGTTCGGGAGCTATAAGCTAAATGCTAGCACAAATAGAAGTCCAGAAGAGTTTATAAAGAGATAAGCAGTTGTGGTACCGACGGCTCTTACCAGGCCAGCCTTATTTAGAGAGCTGAAAAAATACTTTGTTTTCCATAATGATTTATTGCACCAGAGATATAATATTTATTACATCAGAAAAAAGTCTGTTTTACTTTTCTGGACCATCTGCACGTTCTGATTATAAAAGACTGCTGCTGAAAAATAGAGAGGAGCTCATATTAGGTGACCTTACGTATCGGTAATAAATTACATTTCATGTTCCATTTAAAGTGCTCTTTATAAAGACCCATGAAATGATTTTTATTGCATATTGCGTCCGCATTCCGGAACGTTGCTGGGCCGCAGAATATATTCTGACTTTAAATGTGCCCACTGTTTTGTTTTTAGACCCAGTTGTCTCATGCTTATAATGTTATGGAGGTAGGTTTGGGGAACAGAAAGCCTTGGGGTCTCCTCCCAGTTGCACGAGCTGGGAAACCTTTTTAATTCTGGTCATACATTTCTACTCCATGAGCCATACAACATGCACATCACTTGCTTTGTCTCTTTGCGGTGCAGGGAATTCATTCCCTGGAAGATCCAATTCCAAAGCCAATTTCAGCACATGCCTCTATATTGATCTATTTTAAAAGAATCAACATTTTGGTCACAAGGACCTCTCTAAGGACATATCAACAACTATCAACTATCAGGACTTTATACATAATTCAACGTTTAAACAGTTGTTGTATTGTTATGGTCCAGAATGAATGATAGTCAGTGTTAATCTGGCTACTACACATTTTCATTCTGTACATATGAGGGGTAAAGGTTTAAATCAAACACTATAGGCAAATAGAAAGGTGAGAAGACATGGACCAACTCCACACAACCAGCAAGAGGTAAGAAAAAAGTATATCTGTTCTATAGAACAGTTGCCATGGTAAAAAGAAGCTTTTAATAAAAACGCATGGCATTTATTACAAATGTAGGGATTTGGCAGTAGATAGATATTTAGAAATGTCACAAAGACCCTAAGATACAGGTCGTTATTCATTTAAAAATGTGTTGACAGTATGTCATTCAGCAATTAAATATGCTTCACGTTTCGGGGGCTTCCTTTTAGTTGTCTGTTAGTCTGGAAACTTGAATTCTCATAATTACATATGTCACGGTTGAGTGAAGGAAGCAGGACCCAAATGCAGATAACTCTGATAAACCTTTATTTCAAGGCTAATGAAACTAATACAGACAAAACAGAACACTCACCGGTGAATTCCGTCACCAACACAAGAAGCACCAACACTGAGCACAGGACGAGACAAGACTAAATACAGGGAGGGATAATTACAAGACGAGAAACAGCCGGGCAGGGGAGGAGAAACACAAGGGCCACAGGTGAACACAATCAGCTAACGAGACACACCAGGGAAACTAACGACAGGAGGAAAACATGACATAGAGAACAGCGGAAACACCCAAACCTAGACATAGAACTGTGACGTGACATGACATGATAACCGTGACAGAACCCCCCCCTCAAGGGACGGATTCTAGACGTCCCTAAACACCAAAACAAAAATCCAACAACGTCCAGCAGGGTGGGTGGAGGGGGTCCGGAGGACGGGACTGAGCTGACCGCCCAGGAGCACAGTAGAGGACCAGGAAGGGATCTCGGGCGGGCGGCCCGGGGGCAAGGCAGAAGCCGAGAAGGAGGACTCGGGCGGACGGCCTGGGGGCAAGGCAGAGTCCAAGGTGGGGGACTCGGGCGGACGGCCCGGGGGCAAGGCAGAGTCCATGGTGGGGGTCTCGGGCGGACGGCCCGGGGGCAAGGCAGAGTCCATGGTGGGGCGAAGGCCACAGCGGGCGAACTCAGGGGGCCGAGCATGAGGGCGAAGGCAGCGGCAGGAAGAGTCAGGGGGCCGGGCTCGAGGACGAGGGCAGCGGCAGGAAGAGTCAGGGGGCCGGGCCCGAGGACGAGGGCAGCGGCAGGAAGAGTCAGGAGGCCGGGCCCGCGGGCGAAGACCGCGGCTCACAGAGGGTCGGGATCGAGGGCGAAGACCAGACAGCTCCGGAGGCCGGGCAGGACCCGGTGTCGGCCGGACAGGAACCGGAGCCGGCGGGACAGGCTTCGGCAGGATCCCCCACGGAAGAGGACCAGGAGTTGGCAGGACCCCCAGCAGGAGAGCGGTTGGCGGGACCTCCAACGAGACAGGACAAAGGGTTGGCAGTACCCCCGGCAGGAGAGTAGTCGGCGGGGCCTCCAACGGGACAGGACACAGGGTTGGCAGGACCCCCGGCAGGAGAGTTGTCGGCGGGGCCTCCCACAGCACAGGACATAGGATTGGCAGGACCCCCGGCAGGAGAGTAGACGGCGGGACCTCCAACGGCACAGGACACAGGGTTGGCAGGACCCCCGGCAGGTGAGTAGACGGCGGGACCTCTAACGGGACAGGACATAGGGTTGGCAGGACCCCCGGCAGGAGAGTAGTCGGCGGGGCCTCCAACGGGACAGGACATGGGGTTGGCAGGACCCCCGGCAGGAGAGTAGTCGGCGGGGCCTCCAACGGGACAGGACAAAGGGTTGGCAGGACCCCCGGCAGGAGAGTAGTCGGCGGGGCCTCCAACGGGACAGGACAAAGGGTTGGCAGGACCCCCGGCAGGAGAGTAGTCGGCGGGGCCTCCAACGAGACAGGACAAAGGGTTGGCAGGACCCCCGGCAGGAGAGTAGTCGGCGGGACCTCCAACGGCACAGGACATGGGGTTGGCAGGACCCCCGGCAGGAGAGTAGTCGGCGGGGCCTCCAACGGGACAGGACACAGGGTTGGCAGGACCCCCGGCAGGAGAGTAGTCGGCGGGGCCTCCAACGGGACAGGACACAGGGTTGGCAGGACCCCCGGCAGGAGAGTAGTCGGCGGGGCCTCCAACGAGACAGGACATGGGGTTGGCAGGACCCCCAGCGGAACCTCCAACGGTACAGGACATGGGGTTGGCAGGGCCCCCGGCAGGAGAGTAGACGGCGGGACCTCCAACGAGACAGGACATGGGGTTGGCAGGACCCCCAGCGGAACCTCCAACGGTACAGGACATGGGGTTGGCAGGACCCCCGGCAGAGGACTAGTCTGCGGGACCTCCAACGGGACAGGACACAGGGTTGGCAGGACCCCCAGCGGAACCTCCAACGGTACAGGACATGGGGTTGGCAGGACCCCCGGCAGAAGACTAGTCTGCGGGACCTCCAACGGGACAGGGCATGGGGTTGGCAGGACCCCCGGCAGAAGACTAGTCTGCGGGACCTCCAACGGGACAGGACACAGGGTTGGCAGGGACCCCCCGGCAGGAGAGTAGTCGGCGGGGCCTCCAACGGGACAGGACATGGGGTTGGCAGGACCCCCGGCAGGAGAGTAGTCGGCGGGACCTCCAACGGAAGAGGACCAGGAGTTGGCAGGACCCCCAGCAGGAGAGTGGTTGGCGGGACCTCCAACGAGACAGGACAAAGGGTTGGCAGGACCCCCGGCAGGAGAGTAGTCGGCGGGACCTCCAACGGCACAGGACATGGGGTTGGCAGGACCCCCGGCAGGAGAGTAGTCGGCGGGGCCTCCAACGAGACAGGACAAAGGGTTGGCAGGACCCCCGGCAGGAGAGTAGACGGCGGGACCTCCAACGGGACAGGACATGGGGTTGGCAGGACCCCCGGCAGAAGACTAGTCTGCGGGACCTCCAACGGCACATGAGTAGGGGCTTGAGTGGGGACTCGAGAGAGGGCTTGAGAGGGAACTCGAGAGGAAACTGGAGAGTCGACTGGAGAGGTGACTCGAGAGGGGACTCGAGAAGGAACTCGAGAGGTGACTCGAGAGGTAACTCGAGAGGGGACCTGAGAGGGGACTTGAGAGGGAACTCGAGAGGAGACCTGAGGGGAAACTTGAGAGGGGACTTGAGAAGGGACTCGAGAGAGGGCTTGAGAGGGAACTCGAGAGGAAACTGGAGAGTTGACTTGAGAGGTGACTCGAGAGGGGACTCGAGAGGAAACTGGAGAGTTGACTTGAGAGGTGACTCGAGAGGGGACTCGAGAAGTGACTAGAGGTGGGACTGGAGAAGGGACTAGAGAAGGGACTAGGAAAGTGACCTGAGGAGGGACTAGGGAAGGGACAAGAGGAGAGACTAGAGAAGGGACCAGGGATGGGACTATGGCAGCTGGGGCCAGAACTGGGGCTGGAACCATGGCTGCTGGGGCCGGGACCATGGCTGCTGGGGCCAGAACTAGGTCTGGAACCATGGCTGCTGGGGCCAGAACTGGGGCCGGAACCATGGCTGCTGGGGCCAGAACTGGGGCCGGAATGATGGCTGCTGGGGCCAGAACTGGGGCCGGAATGATGGCTGCTGGGGCCAGAACTGGGGCTGGAACAATGGCTGCTGGGGCCAGAACTGGGGCCGGAATGATGGCTGCTGGGGCCAGAACTGGGGCCGGAATGATGGCTCTTGGGGCTCGGATTGCTAGCCTGGACTTGCGACTCCTTCTCTTAGAAGCCGCCTGAAGGCTCCGTGGACCTCCAAAAGCCAGCCGAGTTCCAGAAAACGACTCTTGGACAGGAGCAGGAACTGGGGCGGAAGCACTGGTTGACTCCAGACGGAACACACCGAGACGTTTATAGTCAGCAGGCTGGAAATCACACACCCAGATGAAGTTCAAAATCCAGCCAGGTAAGAATTTCACCAAGTCTGGTTTCTCCATAGCCAACCGGTGCGCCTCTACCAGAGCGGCCTCCTTCTGCAGAACACTGGACGCTCCCTTCCACCAATCATAGCAGCAAGCCAAATCAAAGGAAAAATGTTGTAATTCCACCTCAAATGGATCATCTGCTGGGTCCATTTCTGGTTGGTGCTTTCTGTCACGGTTGAGTGAAGGAAGCAGGACCCAAATGCAGATAACTCTGATAAACCTTTATTTCAAGGCTAATGAAACTAATACAGACAAAACAGAACACTCACCGGTGAATTCCGTCACCAACACAAGAAGCACCAACACTGAACACAGGACGAGACAAGACTAAATACAGGGAGGGATAATTACAAGACGAGAAACAGCCGGGCAGGGGAGGAGAAACACAAGGGCCACAGGTGAACACAATCAGCTAACGAGACACACCAGGGAAACTAACGACAGGAGGAAAACATGACATAGAGATCAGCGGAAACACCCAAACCTAGACATAGAACTGTGACATGACATGATAACCGTGACAACATAACAGCATGCTGTTGGAGGATGTGTCATATTTGCAAAATGCAGAGAAACTGGACTGTCTTTGTGTGCATTTATAAGCAAAACAGTTGTCTGCAATTTAAAGGTTCAACGTTTGTGTTTTGCACCTGATGTCTATCTATTTACAAGGTCACTTGAAGTATATTATGAATGCATTTTTATATTTCTATAGGGATGATGCAGTTTAGTATAGTTCCAAAACATCGCATGACACAGAGAGATTTCATTGTTATTACACATTTTCAAAAACTGTTCTAGGAGGTTCTTAATGTGATTTTCCTGTGATTTAATGTTTGATTTTCTGTAGTAGAGGAAGTGGACCCGGCCCCATGCGTGGTTGGTTCTCATGACACAAAGACATAGGCTATGCAGCATCTGTTGGATTGTGTTACATCTGTGATAAGTGGTGGAATTGGCTTGATGCCCATGGTGGGGGCACCACATCATAGGGCTGGCATCCTAAATATGCTGTGTGGTAACTGTCTGTAATCAGAAGATTGTTTTGATAATTTGGTTTTTGAAAGAGCTATCTAATATATGTGTTGTCTTGTTTGATTATACACTGTTCTGAGAGATTTCCCTTTTAAAGTGTCAAACCACAGTTTGATCTTGGGTGATGGACTTTTTTTGTTCAGCCGGTTGATAGACATTACTTATTTTGCATATGAATGAGTTGTCTTATCTTTAAAGTGAGTTCTCCATATTAAAATAGACCAAATGTTTCTCAAGGTTTCCTAAACACCTTTAAACCCAGATTCAGATAGTTAGATATAAGTGGGTATTAAGTGCTTGGTTAAAGCTTTACAATGAAGGCACCCTACCTTACATCTATACACAATGTATGACATGTAACTACTATAGAAGGAAGCATTTACCTTACCTGCCTTTTTTTCTGACATACTTGAGGTCTCAACATAAGTGTATGTTTGTATCATTACTGTTGTGTCTATCAATATTTTACACACAAGTACTATATGTGCTAGTACATGGTTCTTTAGCAGCTGTATCATTGCTTGAAGAAGAAAAGCATGTAACCTTTGGGAGGAATTTGCTTCTTTCTTTTTGCACTCTTTAAAAGGGTCTTGTGGGAGCATTTGGCTGTTGAGGGGGCCGCAGGCGTTTGCCTGTTCGCCTGAAGGAACGAGATATACTATGCTGTAGAATGTAACCTTGTATGTGTTTGGAATGGAGGGTGGCATTCTCTAGCTCTAGGTCTGAAGAGAAGAGAGGCCAGCATGTTATGCCCTCACTGTGGAGAAGGCGCTGATTGAATGGAAAAAAAAGGCTTCTTATGAATTTCATGAAACCTCTCCCTCTTTTAGTCTACCTCTCACACTCAGAGCTTGCTGACTTGATGACCTGTGGAGCCTACGCAATGAAGCTACAATATCTACCTTGATCTGGAGGATCTGTAACGTTCAGACACACCTCCTGTCTAATGCCCTGAGCTGACTCCCACTTCTGCTACAATATTTATCTCGCTGGAGTCTATTTGCCATTCATTTTGATCTTGAAAGACACAGTAATAAATAAATATATTTTGTGGAACAGTGCATAATGCATGGCAACAGGAACGGGGTGGCATGAAGACTGAACCCAACTCAAAGGGGTACTTGAAGAAGATGAGATAATAGAGCGTGCACAGATTTGCACACACCAACGCAAACACAAACAATCGTACAAACACCCACACACACATTTATGCAGAAGTTCGGTGGCCTGTAGCATCTTCAGTAGCTTGTGAAACGAGAGGATCAGCGACATACTGTGAGTTAGTGCCGCTCCCATAGGAAGGAGATCAAAGATCCACAACCACACAAACACACACGCACAAACACACAATAAGAGCCTGCCTCACATTTGCATATCTAACTTCCACATGACAGAAATTAGCAAAAGGTCTAGAACCTTTTATTTGAACTGGCTTGATCCGAAGTTCATTATATGTTTTGGAGAAGAATTGAAACATTTGCACTTTGTAAAAACACCACACTGGTTATTTTACATTTTTAAGCAATTTATGTTTAATTTCCTAAATGTTTTGTTTATATACTAAATCAGGTTTGTTAATACTGTGGAAAGATGTCATTCCATTATGGTTTATGTTAACTAGCTTGGTTTTATTACACTCTATTTTGTACCAAATAAACGTCTAGTCAGTCACGGTTGAGTTAAAGCTAAAATAGTGCCCCCCCCCTAAATGTTGATTGCTCAAATCATCAGTAAAATCATTTGTCAGTAAAGTTATTGCACTTTTGTTTAAGATTCTGTTGTGCGTAGATGACTATGCTAAGATTATTCCCCGGTTGTATGTTCTGTTTTTAGATAGGTTCCTGTTTTATTTTGATAGTCTTGTCTACCCTCATGTGTCTAAAGTACGTTTCCTGCCTTGTCTGTTTTCCCGCTGTTGTGATTGTCTAATTGTCTTCACCTGGTGTTGTCTGTCTAGTACCGTGGTTCTCAACTGGTGGGTCGCGATCCAAAAGTGCGTCGCGGACCCGTTTCGAGTGGGTCGCGGATGTGTGAGTGAAGAAAAAAAAATTGGAATTTTCTTTTTTTTTGGGGGGGGGGAAAAGTCAAACTTTTATTTTGAAGGCCCGATTTTCTAACGCTGTGCATGCAGTCGGCGTTGGACCTTTTTTAAAAGCATACTTTAGTTCTGTGAAGGGATATAAGGGATATATGCACTGCACTTCACTTGTATTACTATCGTATGCTGAAAAGCGTATATATTACAGCACGATTTTTTTTTGAATAGATTTGAGTGCTTCAAAATGTTGGGTCGCGATGTATTGACCAAGTAAAAAGTGGGTCCCGAGGCCTGACCAGTTGAGAACCACTGGTCTAGTATATAGTTCTCGTCTTCCCCTGTCTCGTTGCCAGATTGTCTTGTGTGTTCCAAGCATTCCAGCGTTAAGATCATTTGTCATTGTCCATAGAGTTATCGTCCATAGAGAGTTAGATTAAGTAAGTAGTTTTTGTAGTTTTTTGATAGTATAGGTTAGACAGTTTATTGAGTGTTTGTTTTGTTGCTTTATCTATTCAGTGTGTTGTTACCTGATTACATTAAAACGCTTTATTTTGATACTTTGTTTGTCTCTGCATCGTGCATTTGATTCCACACCTTTGTACAGCCTTAACAGATTCATCATTCAAGACAACAGTGCAACACGCTAAAGAGTCTTATCACAACATTACTTGACTACTGTGTTAAAAACAAAGAGGTGTGATGGAAACATAAAGCAGAGCTGTCACTCTGTGTAAATATGATGTGTTTGTATCACAGATGATGACTCATGTTTTCTATTATAGGAGTTGAGTGCATGTGTGGCCTCAACAAATATATCTTTCCTGTCAAAGGGTTACACCTGTGGTTTCTGCTGCAGACAACATCTTTGAAAAAATATATATAAAAAATATATAATTTTGTCCTTTTAAAAGGGGCCCTATTATGCTTACTTTTAGATTAATTTTAGTATTTTTTGCCTCTACTGTGACATGCTTACATGGTTTAATGTTCAAATAGTGCTTTATTGTTCTTATATTGCCTGTGCTATAGCACCTCTTTCTATCTCTGACTGTCCCGCTTAGAGATGTCCTGCCCCTTATCATGTATGGTGTATTGATGCATTTACAGACCCTTGTAACTTTCTGATACCACCCAATGAATGCACTGACTTGCTTGTAGAATCATGCACGCTACACAAAGCAGATAGCAACACCACAACACATAATATATAAAAATATATTGCAATGCTCAAAACAGCAGCATCCAACCGTCTCTAATCATAAACAAAACATAATCAAAATAAATGTATTACAATGTGCAAAACAGCAGCATCCAACAGTCTTTCATCCTTGAATATTACATGTCACTGCATGCATGCACGGAGCACCCGTAGCGTGGGGATCATCATATCATTCTGTCTTGTATTACTTAACAAAAACAAATAAAACAAAAAAACGTCTCGTTCGCAGGCGCGAACCGGCTCCCGTCATTCACTTAAAAGAGCCGGCTCAAAGAGCGACCGACACATCACTAGTAAGGTGTGTTTAAGAGCTAGCCAATAGAGGCGCAAGAGGTACATAGTGATGCCCCTTTGTCATGATACACTGTAAAACCCAACATTGTGTTAACCTGTTAACCCCTGAGCCTGGTTTTCAGGTCTCAGGCTCGAAAATGACAATCCAAGATCAAATGACTATATCTTCAATTCTAAAAGGGTTAAATTAATAATCTTTTTTCTCAAAGCAATGATAAACCTGTGAGTTGGATGTAGAAGAGTCAGAATCAATATAGAATTTATTTATTTTAAAATAAATTCAGATTGAATATAATAAAAAAATGTAAATAATAGTGTCCGTCCAAAACAAAACCATTACTTATAGGCAAAACCACCCTTGAATGATGGGATAATAGACTAAAAGCTTTAGGAATCCAAACTATAACATATAATAAATACCCTGTACCAAGATTGATGCAAAACAAGTGACATTTGACATCCAACTGTTCAAGTAAAAAAGAAAAAAAGTATCGGTTGGACAGAAACTGAAAGAGTTGATGCAGAGCATCAACTGGGTGGTAAGTAATACAACTTAGCAACGTTTTGTCACATATTGATGACGATATTGTACTACTTCAAAAGCCTTTAAAATAATTAAAACAACCCCTCAAAAAGATGGAAAAGGCCAACATTTTTCATCTTGTGAGTTTGTCATTTAATCTCATCTTTATCTTCTTTATCTCTATCATTAGGCACCAGACGTGACTGAACAGCGCTTTGTTGTCCTCAAAGGCATTCCGGTTGTTCTTGACGACGACTCCAGGGATTTATTCAAGACATGCTTTGTAAAAAGTTTGATTTGCATTTATTGAAAAGTCATATCTCCTATTCACGCAAACTTGGAACCAAAAGATTGAATTTGGTGTAATCAAAAATACTGTACACTAAATTCCATGACCTGGGGCCTCATTTATATAATGCTTTGCGTAGGATTCACGTGGGAAGGTTGCTCACGTAGTACAAAGCAAAAAAATAGGTAGGCTACAGACATTTTCCGACATTTTCCGATTCACAAAATATTGCGTACCGGCGAGGGAATTGCATACAGCACTTCCTACGTCTGTTTCCCTTTATAAATCACAATCGACTCGAAATGCTGCGCAGCTTTTGAGGGCTTCACGTAATGCCCATATTTGCCTATAAATATCTCCATTCAGAAAAACACACATTTAAAAGGTTTTTCGCCTGCCGTCTTTGAAACGTGTATTACAATAAATCACGGTAAAATATGTTAATTTTGTTGTAGTTGTAGCGCCCTTGCCAGCGATTCTCTCTGACCAATCAGCAGTCGAGAGTGTTAACCTCACTAGTTTAGCATATTCAGCCCGTTGTTGGCCCGGTAAGAACCTCGATTTTGGAGGGGCAGAAAAAAGGTGAAAAAGTAGCCCTGAGCCGGAATTAGCCCTGGCACGTAGCCCTAAGCCGTGCTATGCTACGTGCTGCAGTGGAAAAGCGCCATACTGTAAGTTAACTTAACTTACTTATTGTGAGACAAAGAGTTTGCATACTTTTTTTAAGTTACCACAACTTATTAAGTTTTACAGTGTAGTTACAATGTATTCCAATCAAGGAGTTTCAGGCAGGGTGTGGGAGAGAAACTCCCTCTTTGGGATTTTAGCCTTTCGATACACAAAAACCTATAAAACACACTACATGAAAGGTTAAACACCAAGAGGCGAAATAGTGCCTTTTTTGGGTACTTTTTTCAGCCGGGAAATAATTATATGAACTAGTGAGTATTTGCCACAGCGAACATAAACTGTGGTACTTGAGGAATACATATCGTTTTTGGGGAATTAATAGTATTGACTTAAACATACATTTTAAGAAGCAATGCTCTACTTTCACTACAAAACACTAATACGGACTATGGGTGAACATTTGGCAAAAATGCTGTACTTACTGAACTTACTGTACAGCACTGGTATCAGTCTTGAAGTAGTATTACAATCATGGAGTTAATTCTGCTCTATTGACTTGTACAGAGAGAAAGAGAAATCCGATACAAGGTCACAGTTCACTGTGTGCGTCTCATCCAAATACATATTTCATAGACACACTGTCTGTCAGTATAACTGTTCACTGAACATTGTTAATACAGTACATTGCACTGAACATTAGCACATCACATTACAAAGTTCTAGATGCGCTAACATCCTTAAAGTTAAATTATGTGCAAACACCTTCACATCCAACTTACACGCCCATTTGCTTTAACCAATTGTTCTCTTTTGCATACACACACAGTTGTGTCTTCAAGCTGAAATAGTGTATAACTAGTGTCTTGTTTGCCTATGATTAGCAAACCCACTCATGTTCTATTTCTGCAATGCGTTAACCTTTGCAATCATAGCGTGTCCCTCAGACACAAACAGCTTTCCCCTGACATAAGACCAATGCATACAACATACTTACCTCTTCCCACTTAGAAACGGGGGGTTTTTATGCGTCACACACATGACTTTTCCTTTCGTTGTGCAGTGCACACTAATGTAAGGCTACTGTTGTGGTAGACACATTTTAGTATTGTAAAGGCACTGCATGACATCCTGTACACAAACTTAAGGAAGGATAGAAGTTTGGTTTACTTGATAAAATAAGGGGAAATTAATGCAGTCAGAGGACACTTTGGCAGGACCAATTTGGTAGAGAAAACAAGAAACAGGTAAACACAAGAGAAAAATTGCAGATTCATTTTTTTAGTCACATAAACACAAAAGGTCTGAAACATGAAAGGCAGAAGGAGTTGTAGAGAAACCTGTCTTGTATACAAAGGTTATATTCCGTCAAGAAGTTGGCTAAGTCATGCAATGACGTAGAATGAAAGGGTTCATCCTCAGAAGAACATGAATTTGCCTTTTCAATTATAGAGCAATGTATGTGCTAGCAAAGATTCACCAAAACCTTTTCACTCAGTCACTGGAATTCAATTAGGATGCGGCCATTACTTAGTTGAGATATATTACCATGGACCAAACGGTTAGTTACAATGAAAGTTAGATAATGTTGCATTCTTGCAGTGTCAAAAATGAGGATCATCTCAAAGTTAACAAAGTCTGAAATGAAGCAGTACAAACATTCTAATGTTTTTCTTCTTCGTATTTATTGGACTTCCGAGGTCCTTCTATAAGGCTTTATTAATCTCCTGTTTACATGATGAAACTGCATACATAAAAGCAAACAACCAGAGTAGCTGCATTCAGTGACACAAGTAATGAAAGTTGTCTATACAAACATTACATAAGGTGAAACTTTTCCAACCACTTGTAAGCAACTGCTATAATTGACCTTAGAAGACATGTATTAACACTCAAGGTCTTATAATCTTTCATTAATTCATCTTAAGAGTAAGAATTACCAAATATTGCACATGTTCAGGCCAGGCTTGTATGCAGTATAGCCTCTGGTTAATTCCTACATCTTCTCATAGGATGTTTTCAGAAACCATTGATATACTTAAGGCAGTATAACAGGGCGTTGCATCACAGACAGGTATCTAATGTAGCAAGAATGCATGCCATTACTAAAGCAAGTAACGTTGGGTTACGTATGGTAACCCTTGTTATATAAGCACAGCGGAGCCCTCTACTGGACTCTATGGGTACTCCCCTGTATCCTATTCATGCACGCATTCCTTCACTGAGACTTCCATAGAGGTAGCTGGCCCCTGGATGGGCCTACCTGAATGCGCGCGCATCCATCGCATAAGAGGCGGCCTCGCCCCCTCACTGCTATCCCTTTACTTTCTCTTCAGCTGAGTAGCATAGGGCAGCAGTGCTCCCATGAGTAGAGGGCTCCGCTGTGCTTATATAACAAGGGTTACCATACGTAACCCAACGTTATATCTCTCACAGGCTCCGCCCTCTACCGGACTCTAAGGGTACAGGGGGCGGAGCCCGATGTATACCCGCTCTGCTGTCCCGCGAGAACACCGCTCCATCCCCCTGTTTCGGACCGGCTTTCTGTTTAGCAGCCGCTGCACCTCCCTCACCTCTCCCTTGGCCGTAGCCAAGGAAAGAGAAAGTGAAAAACATCAAGCGGAGTCTCCTTTACTGAGGTCTTTGCACGCAGCAGGGCGCACTCCCTCTGGAGCGTGCGCTCCGCCATGATGTTTTCACCCGAACAGTGAAAAACATCAAGCGGAGTTTCCTTTACTGAGGTCTTTGAACACAGCATGGCGCGCGCTCCGCCATGATGTTTTCACCCGAACAGTAAAAAACATCAAGTGGAGTCTTCACACTAGGCGTTAATTGTTTCCTAAACCTGTTACGCCTGCCATAATGTCCCTAGCGCGGTTTATCACTCTCACCCGTGCATGCACACTAGCTGCCTCTTTTACTGGAGTTACAACATGGGCAGCGAGTGGGGAAACTGTACTGACAACATTACATGGCTGTGTGGGTGTGTGGAAAACAGAGACACTCAAACTGGAATACAATGTATCACTTTTATTGGCAAAAGATGATGTCTCAATAAAAGGATCATAAAGGGAGGAGGCAGGATTTGCCCTCGCGTCCTGAACCGAGAATTCCCCTCTCCCTGCCGAGACGCTTCCTTCCGCCGCCAGTCAACTCCTGGAGGACCAAGCTCCCCACCCGGTACCCCTCCGCTGCGGTGGCACCAGAGTGCGGACCGGAGGAGGAGCCCGAGGGATTCTGTCGGCCTGTCCCTGCGGGGGTCGGTACCGACCCAGCACCTCGGGACGGACCGCGGATGCAAAGGGCGCTTTCGGGACTCTCACCTGACGCCTCTCTCCACCTTACCACCGCCGGACGCACTCCCCCTTGCGGAGGGGCCCGAGGGTGAGCCAGCGGCAACATGCGGCTGAGCTGAGCCTTTTACACCTCCAGGCGGTTGAAGCGCTGAGTGACCGAGGCTATCGATCCAAAGAGCCCTCCCGTGGCTCTCCCCAAGGAGATCATCTCGGTCCTTTTTAGCCAGGGCGGTCAAACCTAACCACACGTGACGTGACGCAACGCCACGCTCCCGCCCCGCACCCGCGACGTGCAATACCGAACCCACCCCGCTACCCGCACATATTGCCAAGTAGTTCCGCAACCCAACCCGACCCTTCGGCACAAGATCCGCAACTCGACCCGAACCCGCATATATATGAGCAGTGAAAATGTGCAATTATTAACACATAAGTGTGGGATGTTGGTTATTTTCTCCATCTAGGATGACACCAAAAGCCTTCCAGACGTTGGATTTCACTCTTGAGTAAGTGTTATTGAAAATGCTGTATTCTCCGCTAGAGAGCTTCACCTCAGCCATTTCGAATGTGGCACGCTCAGTAGCAGATTGATGCGCTGCAGAGGTTATGATTATGTGCGGTCCCGTGGGGGAGAGGTCTGAGGATTTAAACATTAAACTAAATTATTATTATTTTAATATATTTATTATGCAACACCCGCTACCCGACCCGCATCATCTTTGTTTTACCCAGAACCGAACCCGGAAAAAAGCGTTAAAAATACCACCCGCAAATCACTTTTGCGGGTACCCGGCCTGATGCAGGGCTCTGCGCTACGGTGGTCAGGGCCATCACCCGACCGGATGCGGTAGCCATATCCCATGGACCTTATGATTCATCTGGCCCACGCAGCGGTCCGAATAATCACTCCCGTCCTCAGACGGGGGGCCAGAGCGTCCTGCTGAGGGGAAATCAGCGACACTCCCAACACACCAGATTATTGGCCGCCGCCGCCATCTGCACCCCGAGCTTGAATATCGTATCCAGATACTGGATGGAGGCAGGTTAGCCGCCGCGTGGTTAGACCCCTGACACTCAATACACAGAATATGGGGATCATCACTCCCGATAGAACCTGGACACGAAGGACACGGGCGCTCTTCAGGTGAGTCCATATTCATTCGTTGTCAAAAGAAAACTCTTTCTTGCTCTTTCTGTCCGTCTCTCTTCACTCAGTTACTCGAAAGCTGCTTAGCTGAAGAGAAATGGATAGCAGTGAGGGGGCGAGGCCGCCTCTTATGCGATGGATGCGCGCACATTCAAGTAGGCCCGCCCAGGTGCCGGCTACGTCTATGGAAGTCTCAGTGAAGGAATGCTGCATGAATAAGTTACATAGACCCATAGAGTCCAGTAGAGGCCGGAGCCTGTGAGAGATATAACCCAAATAAGACAATTCAACAAGTCTCCTTTCACTGCAGCCACAGCTGCACCACATACATCATCTCTAGCAGAAGCATCAATATTTACTTAAAATGACAAGATAAAAAACAGATTATCTTAGTTTTTTTCAATTCCAATAATAAGTCCTGTTCTTTCGCCATGGAGGCTAATGCTGAAAGTCAAGTCTGTCCAGTTGTATTTCTGGCAAAAACCATTGTGGAGCTCATTTTCCCTGCACACTTGTTCGTTAAGCTGTAGATTGACTTGGTTAGACACGTTTATAAACCTGTATGGCTCCGAACACCAAGTCGATCACTTGCTCCTCGGAGGCTGTGAGCCAAGGGTACCGCTCATAGTTGGTGAATTGAAAGTGGCGGACAAACCCTTTCTCTGACTGCGACAGGCTTGCTACCTTCACCAAATGTTCACATCAGCCATTGCGGGTTGAAAAAACAGATATTTTATCTTGTGTAGGCTGCTAAGGATGCTACAGATGCCATTTGCTAGCATATTGCTACACACGCTGAAAGGTAAATGGACTGTACTTATATACTACTAGTCATTCACACATTGACACCTCAATCATGTACCACTTGCTCTAGGGAAGCTATAACATTCATACACATTAACACACCATTGGCCATGCCATCAGGAGCAACTCAGGGTCAAGTATCTTGCCCAAGGATTCATCAAAATGTTGACTGCACAGGATCGAACCCACAACCTTCAGGTTGAAAGACAACTGCACTCTCTTGCAGCCACAGTCACTAGTGTTTGCGAACGCTGACAATCAAATCAACTGACGTGGAAATGCGAACGTCATCATACGCCTGCTAGATGGCCCTGTGTTGCCAACTCGAAATCTGATTGGTCAATGGAACAGTTTCATTGGTTCATTTATTTTAAGCTACGAGCACCCACACCGTTGATTCTGAAGTCGTCAGGGCAGATTTATTTGACCCAGAAACACATTCTGACTTAAAGTAGAAAAGGTCTTTCTGGCCCTGACGGTCCACCTCTGAAACTGAGCAAGGCTAGTAGCTAACAATGGAACAGTGCAAACAATATAAAGAGCGCTGACAACACTGTTAACCTGAGACGGAACCGGAGGATTGTCAATGTGCGTCCAAAACAACATTTTCCAAATGTGCTTACAGAAATACCGTTATGGTTCTTACCATTACAAGTTCTAAACATTCACTTGAAAAGTGAACCTACCATTCTGAAGTAGCACAATCCTGGTTGAAGTTCATATTTTTCTGAATTGGCTGGTGGGGTGTGTCGACAAACATGACAAACGTCAGGATTCCAATGAGCCAAAAATGAACATTTACTCTTGTCAGTTTTGAGAACAACAACACAACTGTAATCTTTGCTGTGAGATGGAGCACTGAATTACATCAGTGCTGGAAGCTGGCCATCACAATGCAGCTGTTCCATTTTTCACAGCGAAACATGCAGACAACAGCTTTGAGAGGAAATGGAGTGGATAGGAAAATAAAAAGAGAGAGATTTCCCTTGTGATCACGAACCTGTAATAGTGCATATCCCTCGTCTTTACATATGGCAGCTCAAACAACCTACAAAGCTGTCTCTTTCCCAGCTCAATTTTCCTGGAACCCTAACTGAAGATCATTAACTAAAAAGGCTGTATTATGCGGAAGTCATTTATAGCTACATTTTGTTGAGTAAATGCACCATAGCAATGGAATGGCCTACTCCATCTACACAGCAGGTTAAAAGGAATCATTGAAAAGTTATTGTATTTAATTTAGCATGGTGCTATGAATGATTTATTTGAAAGGAGCCCTATTTTCTGAATGCCAAACAACAGGAGTGGGGGTTACAGGCAACATTTTGTCCATTAGTCACCATACAAGTGTGAAAAAAAGGAGATTCATTTTAGTGCGGCAATGAAACCAGAGCCTCTCGACAGACACATTTATTTTGAGCTTTTTAAAATGTAAGAGAGATAGATGGTTTACTGTGTCTAAAATAATTGCCTGAATTATGAGAGTTCATTACGTTAAAGCGGGGTGTGTTTTCAACCATCACACTTGGACCTAAGTTGTTGCAATAATAAAGGATGGAGCTCCTCCACACCTCAGTGGCAGATTTACTTCAGGGTAGCTGGTGCAAAACCTAAACTCCCACACACACACACACACACACACACACACACACACACACACACACAACACACACACACACACACACACACACACACACACACACACACACACACACAGATGCGCACACACACACACACACACACACACACACACACACACACACACACACACACACACACACACACACACATACGCATGCACGCCCTCCCGCACGGACGCACACACACACACACACACACACACACACACAAAATAGACCAGCACCAAGTCTATGCAATTAAAACCAAGGCTGACTAGATGCTGGTTCCAGGACAAGTTTATGTTTTGAGGAGAAAACTAAGTTCTCTGCTGAAAAATAATAACAAAGTTATAATATTATGGTCTTCTTGGCCATTACCACTTATTTTATAAGACTTGGGGCATTTTTAAGAACACCAAAATGGGTTTATGCATTACATTACATTGCATTTAGCTGACACTTTTATCCAAAGTGACTTACAATAAGTGCATTCGACCAACAAAATACAAACTTGAAGAAAATAGAAGAAGGTTTCATAGAGCAAAAACATTTCAAGTGCTACTCAACTGGCTTTAGGTAAGCCAGTCCTTTATTAGTATATAAGTGCTTTGTTAATAGTTCTATTGCTCGAAGTGGAGTCGAAAGAGATGAGTTTTCAGTCTGCGCTGGAAGGTGTGTAAGCTATCTGCTGTCCTGATGTCAATGGCCATGCCACTTGGCATAGAAATTCAAAAATTCATGAAACAATCCAACTTTGGCACCATCCAAATAGTGTCATAAAGCATACTGTGATGGATATTGTTTTTTGCAAACACATGCAATAACCAGCTGGCTTTCTACTCCTTTAGCAGGTAAAAAAGTTATGTTCAGGTGCAGTTATATGTAATTGAGATTTCCAAACAATTTTGATTAGACACATGACGTTATTATGATATGTGAAAAGAAAATATTAACGTGCTACAGAAAAAAGGAAAACGATGTATAATACTCTTTCTTTATTTTTTTAACAAATACTCCAATGACTTTATCTCTAAATTGATTTTTTTAATGAGTAAATTATGGGCAAAGAGTTATATGTATGATATATTCTAATAACTCTTTGCCCATATTTGACACATTAAAAATCAAGTTAGAGATAAAAGAATGTTCCACACAAATGACTTCAGAGTTGTTTTATGGACGTAGATGATATAGGCTCTAGTTGAGTATGACCTGCAAGGTGATTAACAGCCAATTAGAAGCCAGAAACACTTTGTTAAACGTCAGTCATTGTTCAGTTCATTTGTGTGGGTTGATTTAGGTCCTGCTCACAGATCAATGCCGCAGGCAGGAAAAAAGACTGGAGAAAAGACATCAACATTTAAAATGCATTCCCAAAGCTGAGTCTACATTCTCACCCCTGCCCCGTGGGGACAGACAACAACGCCAAATCTCCATATCAGTTGGTCGCTTTGCTCGGCTTTGCCTCGTTTACGTGCCTACATTTCAGCAACCCAGTATGGCATCTCATACAGCTGCATGATGGAAAGGAAAGGTCAAGTGCTATACATACTGTGGCTGCCAAATCATAAGATGTTTTCTACCATTGTTCTGAGAGAAAGAAATAGAAACGATATTACCTCTGGTACCGTCATGAAACTTGGCCTGAATTTGTATTCATAACTTGCCTGCCATGCACACACGAAGCAGATATAACTGAGGGCATAATGGAATATTTTTGCTTTCCGCCTTTCAGATGGAATAATAGCAAACACTGAGGGCAGAGGAAGGAGTTGAGGAGGATAAATTCAATAGTGGAATTATTATATCTGAGTGAGAAAAAGTAAACATGAACCGTGCCAGTTTTTAAAGGCTGCCTGTGTATAATTTCTTTAATGTGGCAGTTAAAAGAGTCCAACTTCAAAAGGCTTTAAATGGGAAACACAGAACAAAAAACTAATAAAAATAGGGGATGCTATGCCAAAAAAAAGAGCAAAATTAAGCCAGGGTTCCAAGCAAATGTTGCAGATAGCGATCAATCCATTCCCTAATGCTATTTTTCTCTCTCTTTTCTATTTATTTTTGACAGGCTATTCCTCTGCCATACTGTCACATTGCCAGTATATGGAGTGAGATTGGACTGGCTCCAGAACACAAAAAGCTATAGAGTTTGTGTGAAATGCACCATCAAAATGGTCGGGACACGTCAGGGTAAATGTCAGTGGTCTCTATTTCTGTAGCATTTATGAGGTTCACTGTACGTGATCATTGAGGTTAAGGGTAAGATTAACTTTATTGAACCTCGAGGAAAAATTGTGTAGCCGTGTGACTTTTCAAAATCCCTTTTTAACCTGATGATGTACCCGTTTAAAGAAAAACTGAAAGTAACACTTGTCCACTTGTAACACTTGTCCATGGAGAAAATGTGATTACAAAAAAGGAAGTTCATGTCCTCAACTGTGAGCAATATCAATTTCATCTCAAAATAGTCTGGAGTTATGTTAAGACCAAGATAAGTAAAGAAAGAATACATGGATTATAACATTATAACATATATGTATATACAGTTGCAAGAAAAAGTATGTGAACCCTTTGGAATTACCTGGATTTCTGCATAAGTTGCTCATAAAATGTTTTCTTATCTTCATCTAAGTCACAACAATAGACAAACATAGTCTGCTTAAACTAATACCACACAAATAATTATATGTTTTCATGTTTTTATTGAAAACACCATGTAAACATTCACAGTGCAGGGTGGAAAAAGTATATGAACCCCTAGGCTAAAGACTTCTCCAAGAGCTAATTGGAGTCAGGAGTCAGCCAACCTGGAGTCCAATCAATGAGACGAGATTGGAGGTGTTGGTTAACGCTGCCCTGCCCTATGAAAAATACACACCAGTTTTGAATTTGCTATTCTTAAGAAGCATTGCCAGATGTGAACCATGCCTCGCACAAAAGAGCTCTCAGAAGACCTACGATTAAGAATTGTTGACTTGCATAAAGCTGGAAAGGGTTACAAAAGTATCTCTGAAAGCCTTGATGTTCATCAGTCCACGGTAAGACAAATTGTCTATAAATGGAGAAAGTTCAGCACTGTTGCTACTCTCCCAAGGAGTGGCCGTCCTGTAAAGATGACTGCAAGAGCACAGTGCAGGATGTTCAATGAGGTGAAGAAGAATCCTAGAGTGTCAGCTAGAGACTTAAAGAAATCTCTGGCAAATGCTAACATCTCTGTTGACGAATCTACGATACGTAAAACACTGAACAAGAATGGAGTTCATGGGAGGACACCACGGAGGAAGCCACTGCTGTTCAGAAAAAACATTGCTGCACGTTTGAAGTTTGCAAAAGAGCACCTGGATGTTCCACAGCACGACTGGCAAACTATTCTGTGGACAGATGAAACCAAAGTTGAGTTGTTTGGAAGGAACACACTATGTGTGGAGAATTCAAAGGGTTCAGATGCTTTTTCTTGCAACTGTATATATATATATATATATATATATATATATATATATATATTTATAATGCTGTCAAAATGATCGCGTTAACGGCGGTAATTAATTTTTTTTATTAATTGCGTTAAAATATTTAACGCATTTAACGCATGTGCAGAATGGCCCGCCCCATACATCCCACCAGTGGCAGCGCTGGGGTAGGCTACACCCATACCAATAAATGGCTTAGCCCCACCATGAAAAATTATGTTAAAGTAAGCAAAATAAAGTCCGCCAACTCACGCAGAGTAAATTGCACGAACAGCAGTTAGTAAGATTGATTTCAGTAGCCACTTCTCCGGAAATACCGAAGACCAGAAACGGTTTTGAAAACTTTTGTCACATAGTGATCGTCTTCTCAATAGAACATCTTTGATAATGCTTCTGGCCAATCAGAATCAAGATAACGGTGTGTTGTTGTTGCAGGAAGTCTCGACGGAGAATACTTTTGCTGTAGTACAGGGGTGCACATAACTGGTACGCAGGTTATGTGCGTAATCTGAAATGCGTACCGTCACTTGTGTCACAAAGCGCATTTGCGTACGACAGAGTCTGTCTCCGTGTGCACAGACAGGGCTGCTGTTAACGTCGGTCTCTGTACAATGGAGTTGTGCCAAAATTACGCCAACCGGCTGCGGAGGGAGACTCC
This sequence comes from Harpagifer antarcticus, assembly GCA_902827135.1. NCBI lineage: Eukaryota > Metazoa > Chordata > Actinopteri > Perciformes > Harpagiferidae > Harpagifer > Harpagifer antarcticus. The sequence goes on along the minus strand of CADEHL010001118.1, from coordinate 1,760,182 downwards.
CCCTCCCCCCCCTTCACTGGAGAACTGCGCTAAAACAGCTGATCACAACGTTCACACTCTGTGGTCACGAAGTACTCCACTAGCCCGCCCCCCGCCGTCGACTTTCCTGAAGTACCCCCTCGTTTGATGATTGATAGGTGTGTGTGCTGTCTTTCATTTTGACACACAGAAAAATGTTATAATAAACATACTGTATGTGAAATGGATATATCCGCCTTCTTTCATTTATCTTTCCATTCCCTCAACAATATACATAAATAAATGGCATATTTTGGACATAGTTTGAATGGTGATTAATCATGATTAATCAATTTTTAAGCTGTGATTAATCTGATTACAATTTTTAATCGTTTGACAGCCCTTTTTTATATATATATATATATATATATATATATATATATATATATATATATATATATATATATAACTTTGCTGTTTCCTCCACCCCCACTATACAATTGGAATGGTTTGTTTTGTTGTGAAATCTCCTAACACCTATGAAAGGGATTGCTGTTAAATGTACCAACAGAATACGACAAATGTTGTATTGTTATTTTAAATACCTTCATCTACAAAGACTCTACTATATACTCAGTAAGGATAATGCTTAAAAACATAACAAAGATGACTAAAGGATTCATGATTTTGAAATGGTTGTCACCTTTAATGAGATGAACATATTGTGCTTAGACAGTGTAGTCCTTTTATTTTTTTGCTTTTCAGTCTCTGTAGATGAGGAGGCAGTGTACATTGACAATATTTGTTTTCCTGGGAAGTCACCCTGACCTCCTCTTAACCTCAGAGCAGCTAACCAAACAGCACCACAACGGAGGAAACAACAGTCACAGTTCAAACGTGTTATTAAAAAATTAGTCTGATCAAGCTAGCCTTATTTGTTTGCAGTGCGTGAGACTACTCATGATTGGCTGAAAACTAGCATCAAGCTGTACTTGATTAGTGAAGCCTGATGAGCTTCTTCTCGCTCATTTTGAGATGGGTGGGGTGCTGTTGATTTGGGCTGATGAGACTTAATCATGTTAATCAATGGGCTCAGGCGGGGGGGTTGAGGCCTAATATAGTTTAAAGATAAATAAAAAAAACTCTGTAGCTGAAGTGGGTTTCTTGAGAATAAGCTTTATCAACATTGTTTAAATTATCCTTTGTGTTTCTCTTCATTTTCAGCTATATTGTTTATACCGTTTTTGTTATTCTCAGAATGAAAACTTTCATTTTTCATTCCAGAAAGCTGCAAATTGCCTGAGGAATTTTCAACAGTCATCTTTAAAATACATTTCCTTTTTTCTCTGAGCTGTTTAAGATGAGATTCACATGAGGTTACTCTGTCACCCTGACTGCACTGAACTGTCATATTCTTTTTAGATTTAGACATCAATTTAGCAAATGCAAAATGTTTTTAAAGCACTCGGAAAATCTCTGTTCAACAGGGGAAACACTTAAAAGCTTAGTGTTAAGTATTTAAAATAAGTGAGAGTAAAGAAAGTTTTTGAACCTGCCATAATTGTATTCACAAGAGATGTGTAACCTACATACATACTTATATGAGAAATCAGTGCATGTGTTTGATTTGGAATACATGTTGATGTAAGAGCCTGCAACACCAATGTGGCTTATGTTATTTGCATAACCCCGGTTCTCTAAACGGGATGCATTGGTGCTCCACTGTTGAAAACAACCACTGTATATTCTTTAAAGCATTTATGATATCATGTCAAACCTGGATGGTAAAGGAACCTCCTCATGCCCCATGAGAACTTCTCATTTTGTTCTGAAGCTGAATAGGGTCTGTGAGGGATCCTTGTCATGGTATGTCATATCAAAACAGGAAGTTATGTACTGTTCTGCAATGTAATGTAATTTATTTTTTGTTCAAGTCTACTATTAATATGTGATATTTTCCTTATAAAGTCTAGCAGGGAAAAGGAAATACTGTATAAAGAGAACACACTAACACTCATTTTAGAACTTTGTTAAAGGAACTCTAAAATAACCCTGATGATGTCATACTGGTTTTCTAGGTCTGGGATTGGATACTTTTAAACTAAATTCATAGACACAATACAGGTGCATTATGGGAGGTGTAGGATGTTTTGAAGCTGCATTCCTCCTAGGCCTTAATAATCAGAATACTTTGGGTGTTGCTGTTTTTTTATTTTAAGTACATGGTATGCTAATAAGTAGAACAATAAACCACATTTCAACAGGGTTTCAGTTTGCATTTGGGATTGTAGCTGATCAAATAAAGAGTGAGACTTTCAAATATCCAAATATTGTTGACCAAATATGCTACGATATTGTGGGTTGATTGCTGGGGGTTTGACAACATTTTTAGACAGTGATTTAAAATAATGTATCATTCATATGTAGATAATAGGAAAATATATGAATGCCATATGACAATGTCCAAACTCTATGACTTTATCTCAAATTATCGTTCAATATTATTAGAATGCCCAGTTGTACAGGGAACCATGCTATGGAGGGTGTGGAAATCATCAGACATGGTTACCTGGTAACAGACTATAATTTGAATGTCCAGACAGACAAACTGACTGATCCTTAGGCCCTGCTGCTAGTGAGGGTGGGAGAGCTGCTCCAGATTTATAATAGGGAGCTGCTCCAGATTGATAATAGCTCAGAAGATCAAGGTAAAAATGCAGAAGCAATCTGTATGCTAGGGAGATTGGCAGATGAATGCCAAGCTCAATCCAAATTTGAATGAGAACTTTTAGATGTTTCCTTCATGGAAAGATGATTAAAGAAACTCTGTGTTGACTTGGCTTATATGTCTTGAAAAGTGACATCAAGGGGAATGCTTGACATATCGTGGCTGCTGGGACTGGTTCTATCAATTTGTACGTTTTTGTTTTTCACTTTTTCTGTGACAGCAGAAACAAAAAGGTTGGGGTCATTCATGTTGTTATGAAAGGAACACCTAATCACACTGTTATTTATTGTGTGAAAAGGACCTAGGCATATTTTGACATGACATATCAAATCATCATATCTGCCACCTAATCCATCAGGGAGAGAGAATCCTACTTCTAGTCTGAAACGAAATACATGAAAACCAGTGCTTTAGCAAATCTCAAAATGACGACCAAAATGTTTTTCTGATTATGGGTTTTCAGATAAAATGTGCTGGTTATTAATTGACAATTTTTTTATGTGCACTTGGATCACAAGGGTGCTTGTGATCACTAGGGGGTTTTTATGTGCACATAAAAACCCCCTAGTGTTGCAATCACTATTACATTTTATATTAAACAGTATGACAGCATGACATTATACTTCTTTTAGCAATTAATCATTAGTCATTTATTTGGTGCTTCCTCTGAAAAAATAGACCTCGTGCAAAAATATTTGTCTTCTTATTTTACTCAAAAATGTCATGCTTATCTCTATGGAAATAAGTAATCTTGTGAGGGGTGTATCGTTTTTCAAAAATCCAGAACACTAGCCTGACATTGCTGGATGCAATTTCAAAAGTGAACTATTTTGGAACTTTTCAGTTTGATTTTGTTTCACAAGGGTCATTATCAACGGTGTACCAACCAGTGTAACATGGCATTGAGTTGTTGTGTGTGGCCAATACAGTAGCAGCCAATCAAAGCACATTACAGCAACACTTGGCATGAAACACAAACATGTGTTATCAGTTTGTTATTTCTTATTATATGTTGTCTACCTGATATATTTATAATTTTTACTGCAGAGAACACAACAGAAATATTTGACAAAAGAAAAAAATGTCTTCCTTGTGTCGTTTTCACAACTACTATTACAAAAATGTGACCTCACTTTATTAATTTATTATATTATTATATTATTATTCTTTACTTTTTTTTAATTCTTACTTGTCAGTCTGACTGCTTTATACATTGATATCTTCTTTCTTTTTTCTCTCGCTGGTTTGACAGGCCTTAAGGCTACCATCAATGTTTGCCAAATAGCCAGCCTCTAGATTCAGCTCACGGAGGTTATTATGAAAATACAATGCAAAATATAATTTATATTGAGCCAGGGGGTCCATTAATTTGAGCTTAAAAGTGAATCCATTTGCAAAAGCCACCACTACAGCTCTTCCCTGTTTCTATTCACTAGGAACAATTTATAATTGCTTTGTGCCGTGAGAGGAATGGACGCGGGCTTATGATTGAATGCACAGTAGGCATTGATCAGAGTGGAAGATATCTGGGATTCACACTTTCTTTTCAGCGATGCCAACTGGGATAATTCCCAAAACTAAATGGTCAACAATTTAGATTACAGCTGTGAGCATTGACTTCCTGTTGTAAAACTGCCTAATAACATCAGAAAACAATCTGCTCGATTTTCCTGGAGGGGGCCAAATTCAGTGCCAAATATTTGCTGTCTAACCTCTGCTCAAGTGTGGATTGATATCCTGTGCAGATATTTTGAGCTAGCTTAGAGGGCAGATCCAAAAGAACATTTGTATATTTTTATTCAAATGTTGTTTTCTGTTGTCTGTGTGTATTAGCTTAGTTGTTATTCATAATTGAATATGCAATATTAAGGAAATGTGAGATGATTGATGAAAAAAGTATTTTTGTCTCTTGTGCCAGAGGGCTTATTTTTCTGCACGAGACAGCGTTATGTCTGTAAAGTGATCTTACATTTTTTGTTTTTGGTAGCCCCTGGAAAGAAACAGCAGCCTCAGAGAGAGCCATGGATTAGCAGGCGGGCGGGTCTCAGATGTGAGAGAAGAAACAAGAAAATCGGCACATCATCAAGAGTTTGATAAAAACATCCGAAATACAAGACTCACTGTGGGTGGTTTGTGTCACATAAAGTGCAAATATGCTTTTAAAATACTGAGGTTTAAAAATGCATAAAAGGCCAAAATATAAAAGGTTATGTTTAGCCATAGCCCAACCTGGTATGAAAGTAATTCAATGCCATTGAAATGCAATCACTAAAGTGAAGTATTGCAAAAAATCACAGCTCACTGGGACTAGATCAAGGCTAAGGTTTCGTTTTAAGAACCAATGACAACTCTTGCTCATCTCATTTGCTAACTGATTCAGAGGAACATTTTTAAAATCTCCCCCCCCCTAATTGTTATAGTTTTAGATCATGGATTTAAGCTGAGCTGATAAAATGACGAGTCACGTACCATCAGACACAGACAGCAATTCAACCAACAGCAGTAAGCGCTTCATTCGCCCCATGTTTCACCTCTCAGGCTACATTCAGTCTGCCCTATTTCTTGCTGCTTGCTTTTGTGTCATACTACCCCTGAAATCAAACCTAAGGCAATTTTTTGGATTGACAAAAGCACTGACCTGAAATGTTTTATAATATTGGCTTTTAACTTTTATAGGTCGTCAGTCAGCGGTAGAGCATTTAAAGCATATGAGCAGAATGTGAGAAATATTTTTTTAAATACAACACGTGTTTCCGGCCAAAAGTGTTCCAGGGACTTTGCATTTGTTGGTCTGCGCTTTGAAGACCCTAAAACATCAAATTGCTTGGAAAACAACATAACACTACTACAAAGATGTCCACAAAACAATGCTGGATTATTGGGAACCCCACTGCTCAGCAACTGTCCATATATTACTATATACTGTATCCAAAAAATGCTCAATTGATGCTCTGAATTTCTAAATGAGAACCTTTAAGAAAAATGACTTTTCCCTCTGCTAGCACTACACCCGACACAAAACTAGAAAAACGTGCAACAGACACAGGTATGTTTATTTGTATGATGTTCTGTTGTGTATCCATCAAAGAAGCTGCTCAATGGGCATTTGCGGTAGTATTAAAGCACACTTGCAGTTACCATGGTAACTGCTGAAGGCACAAAACAAACATGACTGAAGTCTTAAGGATGTAACCGTGTATGGAAATGATGACATGCATTGTATTGAGGTTCCTGTGATTCAGGAGAGGTAGAGTGGGTTCATTAATGTCAGGGTTGTTGGTTTATCCCCAGCTGCACATGTTTTAGGTCTGAAATACATTATGTCAATGAAGTCTGTCAATTCAACTGAACACATTTTATTTTATAATTTTAGTTTTTGTTCACTTAGAGGAACTAAGTGAACACTGACAGCTTTTACTGAACTATTTACTATATTTTATATAGTAATTTAGAGTAAAAATAGTAATGCAAAATACAGGCGAAAAATGGTTAAAGGCTTGTAACTTTTTTTTTAAGGTATGGGAACATATGGTCCCAGATACTGAGTGCTACATTTTTCTCACTATGAGATTCAAACTTGTAATACTGATGCAGGAGTGCTAAAGATATTATAAACACTTGTATGTATAAACATGTATTGCCTTTCTTTGCATTTAAATACATATTATTGTAGTGACATTGCAGATTAAGATCCATGCAACTTTTCTTCTTTTTCTGATGTGTTATTATTAAAGTATCATCATTGATTCAGAGAGATGGATTTCATTGATTTGCTTGTAGGACAAAAGTTGGTATAAAAATTAGTTCAATGTGGACTCCAATGAAATGATTTAAGAAAATAAATGCCAAACATTTACACACATTCTTTATTTATGGCTGCTTCCCCAAGTTTCTGTTGTTATAAATGGTACAATGTTTGTGGGATTTTAATAACAAGTGGGATCTATTACAGTGGCATCACAGCACATCAATGATACATTAAACACATGATGTCCCGCAGATTCATAAATACACACACATTTTATCACCGTTTTAAAATATGAACACATGTTTTATCATCTGTTACAGATGACTCCTCTTCATCAACATCAGCCTCTGTGACACGATTTAAAAAGATAAGATAGAGTCCCGCCCAGTCATCATCACAGATGCGGGAAAAGGACATAATCATATTTTGAGATCTCAAGTCCTCCAAGATGTCTGCACACATGAAAAGGCACTCAGTTTTTGTAGCTGGCAGGAATCCAGTATCATTATATTTCTCTTTATATTGAATGACATGCAGATGGCTGACGACACAAAAAAAGTGTTTTCGGATATCTCCACATCTGTGATGTCTGCAACGTATACAGTATAACTGGCATTAAGTCAAGTGATATAGGATGTACATCCACTACATGTACAACAGAAGCTGCTACTGCCTTCCTCTCTCAGATGCTTTATGCCATAATGCCAGGTACTCACAAGTGTTTTTAAAGAGATCAAAGCCTCATACTTAAGTGGGCTGCTTTTGCAAGTGGGTATAAAGCCTCAATAGTTGCTTTGTGTCAGAGTTAAACCATGTGTACTGAAATTATGTTAGCATACTACATGTGTTTGCCATTATGTTTTGGAGTTATTGTAGTAGCTGAATGGATTATGTTCATTGGCAGAAGTTTCTTTTAGCCCATAGTGCTTCATCCTTGTACCATATATAATTCATAGGCAGGTAGCAGAGAGGTTGTTAGTGGGCGTACAAAATATATGATTTTGATACCAGAGACCAGGATCCACATCACCTGTCCCACATGTAGCTATAGGTTTGAGCTAAACAAAGTCCTTTCGTTAGTTTAGATATAAAAATATGGATCAGGTTAACATCGTTGGTCTCAAGTTACCATTGTTTTGACCAATATTAGTCCAACACGACAATCTTTTATCAAAATATTAGCCAAGTTCTTTAAGTTGCCAAAAAATATCCATACAGCGCTTTTTTTTCCACTTGTACATATTGTAAAAAGAACAATGGAATATGGCATAAAGTAATCTGTGTACTGTTGCCCCGGAATCCTGTCTAATGTTAACATTTCTAAAACATAAAATACTCATGAAAGATAACTTTTAACACATGTGTGTCAAAGCAGCAGAACAATACTGTTTCCAGAGCGACTTACAATGACTGCATTCATACCATGTTGAAACATCCAAAGAATTCTAGTACATCAATGTCATCAAATATGCCACTGTTAAAGAGACAATTGAAGATGGAATTGTATCACTACCCCAGCATGGGACATCCTTTACAAACCTGCCAAGCTCCTTACAAATGCACACACAATATTCTCATTCACTCAACCCAGATTATAAAATAAATGGCAGGCCACATAAGATTGACAAAATGCAGTCAGACATTCCTCTATTTGGTGACGGATTAAAGTATTCACAGAGGTTTTTTCTGCTGCATAGCTCTGACAATAAGCTTAGACGGCATCTTATGTTTATATAAGTTATTGCTTTCATTTTACCCAACGCAGCTGTCTACACAGCTGTATAATAGCTTGCACTTTCCAGTCAACCCAGAGTTAATTAAATTAACGAGAATTCTGGGTAAATATGTAGTGTGTCTACATCCTTCTCTTTCTTGACTTGACAAGAATGCAGCAATGCCATTAAAAACTAAATTAATATCAATATCTTGGGACGTCGTAATAATAATGCATTGATATGTATTCAAATAAAAACGTTATAAAGATCAGTACGTCTCGTTCAGTTCGCACTCCATACAATGCAGTTTTCCACTGCATGGTATGACCTTGCTCTAATCATCTCAACTCACTTTTGGATCCAGGCACATTACTCTTTTTAGTTTTAGGCTGGATTTTCTGGAGTTTGAATGTTTGAGATTAGATACAAAACATAATTTTACTTAATACTCACATTTCAGTGTTTTCCAATATACTGTCATTTATTATATACAATATATACAGTCCTTTCAAAGCTTTTAATAATTTTAGTCACTGGGGCCTCTACAAAAACATAATCTCAGGGCATGATTGGAGAACTCTCAGCTGTAATTAAATGATAAGGTGTTTATGCAAATATATCAGATTTGTGTTGGCGGCAAGACAGCAGCTCTTTGAATGAGAAGGTTGAGATAGCACAGATCATTGATTAAATAGAGAGTCTGTTAGTGTCCTCCCACTTGCTCTCTGTCTGTTAGACAGTCACTTCCTCACCTTATCAGTGTGGCAGATTAGCTGTGAAAGTAATACTGATGCTGTGAATGCCATCAGATATATTTTAATAGGAACTGTGGCAGCTCAGAATTTACAGCCAACTTCAATTCAGGCAAATATGAGGAGCGTATCCTTTGCTTTCGAAAAGCTCTCATCTGTTATCAAATGATCTGCTCACTCCAGCAGCAGCAGCAGCTAAAGCAGCTAAAGCAGCTAAAGCATGAATGTTTGTGCTATTAAAGCAGCAGAGAGAACAGTGTCATGAAATGAGCTGGCTCAATGCTCATGTAATTATAAATGTGGGTCATCTGAATCAACACATCTTCAGCAAAGGCTATTTCTTTCAATTTTAAGAGTTTAACATAATTGCCTTAACATTCATACTTTACTTTGGCAGTAATATATATCTAAGTGATCAGGGTTAAAGCTTTTAATTGCATTTACTAGAGCCAGGTGATTTTCTTCAGGGTTTTCAAGAGCCTCATTGTGTAAGCATGAAACTATCTATGATAGGACGAGTACTTTAGTAAAGAGGAAATATACTCTGTTTCTGGAAAGTTGGTTGAATATAAGTTGGGTTAGAGTTAGGGTGACTTGTGTTATCATTAGAAGGGAAATGAAGAAGAGAAACAACTAGCTAACATCAAGACCCAAGTCAAGTTTGGGTGACATGACTCAAACAACAAATCAGTTCAGAAAAAACTCCAAACTTAAGGCATATCATTTAGTACTACATGTTTATTAATGCCAGTGGCACGGTTCTAGAGAATGTCTGGTGATGTTAGCCAGTGCAAGTTCTTAGCATGAACCAGAAGTCATTGACCTACATTCAATCCGCTTGCTCATATTATTGCAAGTATTCTCCACTAACCCTGAATAAAAAAATTACATTTAGTTTTTTTGTCTTTGGTCAATACAACCAACTATAATTCCACATCAAATGAACATGTTTTAAGGATATCTGATTGGTTGGGTTTGGCTTAATCAAAAGGGAGCCAGGGAGCACTTTTCTGATCAGCCTTTCATAAGAGTCGACTGCTGGCCAAACTGATAATATGTGTTTGTGTGTGTGCATTCATGTGATTTGTGAACTGCTGACTAGAGAGCAGAGAAGCAACCTGAAGGAAAAAGGCATTTCTTAAAGATTTCTTATTAAATGTCTCAACAACAAATCAGATTAGGTAGATATATCCAGGCTCCCCAGGTGAGTAAACATAATAACTGTGTTGCTCCCTTTACTTTCATCTAGCACTAAGCAGGGGAAAGTGTTCCCTTATCCAGTGAAAACAGCATTTCACATTTAAAAGACGGTTTGACAAGAAAGACACTCCCCTGACTTTTTCTTGTATGGCCTTATCCAGGTCGAAATACATGGAAAACTTTAAATTTGGCAAAATAATCAGATTGGATTTAAAGGTAACATATTGTGCAAAATCCACGTTTTCATGTCTTTTATAAATACATATGTGTCCCCTCTATCTTAAGAGATTCGGAAGGTTTCAGGAAAAAAGATTCTCACTCTTTTTGTCCTGATCCATTTATATAAAAACCTGTCTGAAAATAGCTGATCAGATTTTGTGATGTCACAACGTTTTTAGTTTGGGCAACCATTAGCCAAGGTAACTCCCGCCCACCTTATTACCATCCTCCTAGAGCACAATTGTGTGTTTTTATAAAACAAACAAACACATCCACAGAGGGGCGTGGCCAGCAGCAGCTCATTTGCATTTAAAGCTCCAGACACAGATTCAGCACTTTTGAAACAGGGCTGAAACAGAGGGGTTTATGGCATACTACAATGCATGATCTGTTTGGTATTTCATACCAAACACTTCAGAGACATGTTTTGTATATATCTGAGACTTATAATATATTGTTAAAAAAGAGAATCATAGGGGACCTTGAAGGATGAGCCAATACAAATGTGGTCGCAATGACTTTAAAAAACAGATATTTGCCAAAAAGTTGCTGTAGCTGCTCTGTTGGAGCCATCAATCCGTCTGGTAATCTGTGCACTCGACAGGATTGGCAGCTTTCCCTGGACCTGTTGAAACAGCTGAAGTTTGCACTGCACATCGTCACGACCACCCTGGCCTGAGGCCAGACATCCTCCTGTTCTCTGCAGGTAACAACAGCATTATCTTGTTGGAACTGTCAGTAGCGTGGAAAGATAGTCTAGCTGAGGCCCACAAGATGAAGAAGACCAATTACGAAGAGCTGGTAATGGACTGCCATCATCACGGCTGGACCCAATATGTTCTATCTCTGTTATCAGTAGCAGGTGGACATTGACTGGTTAAAGCTGCACAAATCAATATTTTTAATATTAACAGTAGATCATATTACGTTGTGAAAGGTGTTGTCAGAGCGATAATCCTCAACTCTGCTGATTCCCTCAGCTCTATGGAGCCTTACTGTCAAACATGTTGTGCTATCACTGTCTGTCTCTTACCTTTGCCTCATCTTTTATTATCTGCACGGTATCAGTTGCATTATCTCTCCAGTCCTCTCTCGATTCCCCTGCAGCTGTCTTTCGGCTGCCTGATTCACCATGGCTATTAACATTTGGGGCCTCTATTAAAGTATATTTTGCTATTTCATTGGTTCATTTGGCCAACCAGATTCATGTCTATCTATCCCTTTTTCAGTTGTGTGTGGTGGTAACACAAATAATTCTAGCTTCGAGCTCCTTTGCTAAGCTTCATTGTTGCTGTCAGTGAGCAGTTTAACACTGGTGCATTTATAACTGCATTACAGGTGTCTGGTTATATGTTTGGTTACTAAATTATTCTAAACCTTCAGGAAATAAAGTTTTCGTTGTTTGTTTGATGTCTTACTGGCAAGTGTCTGGCCTTCATTTTTCTTTACTTCAAGGCAGGTACACTGGCTCTAAAGCAAAGACCAGCCCCTCAGTCAATAGTCAACACAGTATGAAAGACACATTCACAATGAACAATGCATACATTTAATCTATGGGAACCAGGTGTTTCTCATGGCTCAAGAAAGCGAACACCTGCTGTATTCACCTCCAGATTACCTGGAGGTGTCCTATGCAGGCATTACTACAGTAATCACAAGAAAAGTGGCAGAGAAAGCCAGGCTGGGGTAAAGGGAATGTCTGAGGGGGAACTGGTTGGGGAAACATAACACTAGCTTAGTCTGGCTTGCCTGAGGGAAAGGGAAGAGGAAGTAGATAAACAAAGAGAGTGGTGGAGTCAAAAAGTCATGAATCCAGGGCCTGAGCTCTGCATCAACCCGTTTTCCGATAAGTAAAGTTTGTGAGGAGGTTCAGGCTACCAAGGTTGGTGGTGAAACAATTAAGCAATCATACATGAGAGGCCGTTCTTGAACGTCATTATTGGTACGACAGTACTGCGGCAGTTACCACTGCGTACTGGAGTACCAATAATGACGTTCAAGAACGGCCTCAAGTGTATGATTGCGATTCTATAACACAAACTATCATTGTAATCAACAATATCGTAAAATAATGTCATAATGTGGGCTAATTTGCTCCCAAACCTACCCTTTCTGCTTGAGTTAATCTCCGTCAGAAAGTAGTTCCTGAAAGTAGTTCCCATGGTAGCGATAGCCGATCAATCGAACACTCCTGCTACCCCGCTTACAGTTATTGATATAATTATAGTAAATAATATATTATGAACCAATTTATTGAAAACAATTTATTGAAAACAATTCTTGAATTCTATTTAAATATCTGAGTAATCACTGTGTGGGATTAGCGGAACTAATCAAATCAGGCTGTCCCTGGTGCTGAAACATTTTGGGTTCAGAATGAAGGTGGATGTTCATGCTGCCATTAAAAGTGCAATTCTTGAAACAGCTCTCCATGAACTCCATGCCAGACTTTTTTGCAGGTGGTGCTGTGGTGTTCACGGGTAGGACTACGTTATAGGAAGAGCTTTCCTCCAGTGGCCATTTCATGGCGTGTCCCGGACCGGCAAAAAGCGCGTTGCTCCACATCTTTCTGTTGTCTAGAGATGGAGCCCAGTAGCTGCGAAGCGATGACTCGTTTTTATGTTCGCTAACGGACATGATTTCTCTGGCCTCCAACCCTGCCTCCGCCAGCCGCTGTATGCAGGTGCTTCTGACGCAATGGTTTGTGTAACGCGTAGCAGTGCCAGACTCTTCACTAATGCGGGTCATCATGGACCCCAGGCTGTTCACCCCCAAGGGCTCCATGCTATACCACACCGCATCCCCAGGCTTCACCGACTTCCTTGGATGGTGGTAGAAAGCCTTTGCTGATTCGGGCAGTGTTGATAGGTAGGCCTCAAACGAAGCTACCGGGCAAAGGGCATTGCCCGGCTCCTCAAACATTGCCCCTCTCCTGTTCTGGCGCTCCCTGTCGTTGTGGCATTTATGATTTTTCGTTTCCTCGTTAAATGCCATCGTCACATATTTGGTGCCTTAAGGATAATAAAAAAAAATGTTAGGCAAGTTTGACCTTATGAAGCAACAACAAAGATAATAACAATGATGAAATAATAATAATAAGAACAATATAATAAGAACAACAACAATAATAATAATAATAATAATAATAATAGCCTGATAATAATAAAAGCTTGTAGGCTTAATGATAACAACTTTTTCGTTGCCCAGCCCTTCTGAGTCACGTGATGAGTCCGGAGAACGCGTGTTTGATCAACTCACCTGCAGAATCTCGTTTAACAACGAAAGATTGTGGAGTGAGTTTCCTCAGGCCCTCCTTTCCCCTTCTTCCGAAATGCAGTTGGGTATCGAACCACACCTGTAATGTAATGTAGGAAATGTCTACTGAAAAAACAATTTCCTTGGGGATCAATAAAGTAGCTATTATTATTGGGCTATTATTATTATTATTATTATTACCTTGTTGAGGAGGCCCCGTGGTGTGTTTGGGTCCATGGCCCGGGACTTCCTCAGGATTTCGAGGTCCTCATTGGTGATAGCGGGATGGTGTTCAGTTTTGTCCTGCCCAGCCCTTCTGAGTGACTTGATGAGTCCGGAGAACACGTTATTTGAGGTGGTAAACTCATTGTCTTTCATCAAACATCATGCCCGGCTGTACGGAGGGTCATTAACGAAGCGGTTGATCCCAGCTCTCAAACCGACATAGGTACTAATAGCGTACTGCTGGCCCTTAGTGTTTCTAACACTTCCATAAAACTGGCGAAGTAAGCTGTTCAGCTCCGGTTTGGACACTGTTCAGAAATCCACAATTTCCTCCTGGGTTTTTAAGAACACTTTGAGACATTTGACAGCCCAGGTAGTTGACGCCAATGTACACTTTTCGTTGCAACTTTTTTCCAACGCACTCAACTCGTAGGTTGAAACAGCTGCAAATCTTTCGTTGGGTTTTGTGGTCTGTGTCCATGTCCAACCATTCATCAATACTGAGGCCCCCCAACAAATCAAAATTAACTTTAAAATCTGACATTTTGTAGCTACCGATTTCCAACGAGAGACAATGTATAACAGTGTAACGGCTGTGTGTCGCTAAACGTCGCTATGGAAACCACACTATGTAGGCTCATGGAAGTAGTTTCGGTAGGCTAGTGGCGTGTGTAGGCCCCTGGATACTTTGTGATTAGGCACGTTCTATTTGATCGTTGTTTGATCGTGGAATCAAACACGCCTATTGACCAATCAGAGAGCTTGCTCAAACCTATGTGTTATAGAATGTGGTTTAACACGCTGATTCTGGATGTTCTGATTGCAGCGTATGTGCAGCTCCAAAATAATTATCCTTCAAACTGAATTTTGAATAAACAGTTAGCTAGAAAAATGGCATTGAAAAAATATCTTTAATGTGAATCAAGGCATCTGTAGGCTATTCTACTTATATTATGAGATCATACAATAATTTCAAGATTACATGTACCATCTTCTAAGGCACTTAAAGAGGCTTTTGTGTTTGGAATAATCAAACACAATTTTTTTTAGCCACGATTGTGGTAGGAATGGGTTTCGCTCCACAGAGAGCCAATTGTTCCTTCAAACAAAAAAAATAAAGCAGATGCAGCATAATATTTTCTTAAAATTATTGTCTCAGCTTTTGGCACGGCTGTATCATAGTGAAGAGAACGCATCACTAGGCCACCAGAGTGGGTGGAGGGGGTCAGGAGGACGGGATTTTGGCTGACAACCCAGGAGCACAGTGGAAGACCCGGAAGGGATCTCCGGCGAACGGCCCGGGGGCAAGGCAGAAGCCGAGAAGGGGGACTCGGGCGGCCGGCCCGGGGGCAAGACAGAGTCCAAGGTGGGGGTTATGGAGGGGCGAAGGCCACCGCGGGCGAACTCAGGGGGCCGAGCATGAGGGCGAGGACCGCGGTCGGAAAAGTCAGGGGGCCGAGCATGAGGGTGAGGGCCGCGGCCGGGAAAGTCAGGGGGCCGGGCTCGAGGGCGAAGAATGCGGCTCACAGGGGGCCGGGCTCGAGGGCGAAGACCACGGCTCTCAGAGGGCCGGGCTCTCAGAGGGCCGGGCTCGAGGGCGAAGACCGCGACTCTCAGGCGGCCGGGCTCGAGGGCGAAGACCAGACAGCTCCGGAGGCCAGGCAGGAAGGCGCTGACGGGACAACGCCGGAGGCCGGGCAGGACCCGGTGTCGGCCGGACAGGAACCGGAGCTGGTGGGACAGGCCTCGGCAGGATCCCCCATGGAAGAGGACCAGGACACGGGATTGGCAGGACCCCCGGCAGGAGAGCAGTCGGCGGGACCTCCAACGGGACAGGACATAGGGTTGGTAGGACCCCCGGCAGGAGAGTAGTCGGCGGGACCTCCAACGGGACTGGACATGGAGCCGGCAGGACACCCAGCGGAACCTCCATTGGCACAGGACGTAAGGTTGGCAGGACCCCCGGCAGGAGAGTAGTCGGCGGGACCCCCAACGGGACAGGACATAGGGTTGGCAGGACCCCCGGCAGGAGAGTAGTCGGCGGGACCCCCAACGGGACAGAACATGGAGTTGGCAGGACCCCCAGCACAACCTCCAACGGCACTTCAGTAGGGACTTGAATAGGGACTGGAGAGGGAACTCGAGAGGGGACTCGAGAGGGGACTCGAGAGGGGATTTGAGAGGGCACTCGAGCGGTGACTTGAGAGTTGACTTGAGAGGGGACTAGAGAGGAAACTGGAGAGGGAACTAGAGAAGGGATTAGAGAAGGGACTATGGAAGGAACTAGAGAAGGGACTAGAGAGGGGACTAGAGAAGGGACTTGATAAGGGAATAGAGTGGGGACTAGAGAAGGGACTAGAGAAGGGACTTGAGATGGGACCTGAGGAGGGACTAGGGAAGGGACTAGAGGGGGAACTCGAGAAGAGACTAGAGAGGGGACCAGAGAAGGGACTATGGCAGCTGGGGCCAGAGCTAGGTCTGGAACCATGGCCGCTGGGGCCGGAACTGGGGCCTGGACCATGGCTGCTGGGGCCAGAACTAGGTCTGGAACCATGGCTACTGGGGCCGGCACCATGGTTGTATTGGCCGGTTCTGGAGCCGGAAACATGGCTGTAAGGTCCGGTTCTGGAGCCGGAAACATGGCTGTAAGGTCCGGGTCTGGAGCCGGAACCATGGCTGCTGGGGCCGGCACTGGAGCTGGAACCATGGCTGCTGGGGCACGGCCTGGAATCCTGGCCCTGCGTCTCCTACAGGCCCCTTGGAGACACCGTGGACCTCTACCAGTACAGTAGTCGGATCCCAGGAAAGGGTTAGAGGCTTGAGAAAAGTTTCCAGGACTACTGGTAAAAAGTTGTAGCCACTCAGGCAACAAACTCCTGAGCCAGGGCTTGCGAGCAACCTCCTGGCGTGCCTCCTTCAAAGCAGCCACTGTACCCCGTATAGATGAGGCGTCATCCCACGTATAAAAAATGTACTCCAGAGAGCACCCAAGACGGTCCGCCTGTAGCATCAAAAAAGCTGAATCCGCTGGGTCCATCCTGGTTGGTTCGTTCTGTTACGGTGAGTGAAGCAGTCAGGACCCAAATGCAGGAAAAAACTGAAAATAACTTTATTTCAAGGATATGGCACACGGACAATCAGAACACTCCCCGGTGAACACAGAAAAACGACGAACCAACACTGAACACAGGAAGAGACAAGACTAAATACAGGGAGGGTAATCACAAGACGAGAAACAGCCAGGCAGGGGAGGAGAAACACAAGGGCCACAGGTGAACACAATCAGACAACTAGACACACCAGGGAAACTAATGACAGGAGGAAAAACACAGGGAAAAGGACCAGACAATATACCAAGAGGAAAACATGACGGGTAGAACAGCAAAACACCCAAAAAAAGACATACAAAACGTGACATAACACAATAATCGTAACAGTACCTCTGGAGTTACTTAAAAAATATCAGTAGTAACTCAGTAACCAACAATGTACTGTAGATAATCACAGTAACCAACAATGTACTGTGGAAGATCACAGTAACCAACAATGGACTATAGATAATCACAGTAACCAACAATGTACTGTAGATAATCACAGTAACCAACAATGTACTGTAGATAATCACAGTAACCAACAATGTACTGTAGATAATCACAGTAACCAACAATGTACTGTAGAAGATCACAGTAACCAACAATGTACTGTAGAAGATCACAGTAACCAACGATGTACTGTAGATAATCACAGTAACCAAAAATGTACTGTAGAAGATCACAGTAACCAAAAAAGAAAGAACCAACCGAAAAAACCCTATTTCTAGAATAGTTAAAATATCTAAAATATCTTAAATAAACCAACATCTTGTCCTTAATATAAATGTAATCTTGATGCAGTGTAATTACTAGTTTGGCTATACTAGATATTGTATATACTTAGTAGATATATATTTGTAAGACCCTATGTCTTTGCAAACCGGAAGAACTACACCTGTGGTGCTGATTTGTACCAAGCTGCATAGCGTGGCTCTAGGGAATTGTAGTTTTTAAATATATTAGTGTTTTTCCTAAAATTGGAAGTTATAAATACTGAATTAAGAATACACTGAGGGTTTAAAGGGATGGTAAACACATGTGTTGTAATCAGATTTTAAATATCAAAAAATGTGAAATGGGTGAAAATACATTTTAACCATATTTGACCCAAATTTGACAGTGCCCCCAGTTTGACTATGCTCACATGATAGCTGAGGCCAAGAGCTCTCTATAACAGTATGTCCCATGTCTGTAGTCCCTTTTGTTGCTTAATTATAAGCCTTCAAACATGCACCGAGGTCAAGGTTCAAAGGTCAGTATTTCAAAGCAGGAGCCATGTGGAATCTTCATACTGACATATGTTACTCTCCAAGTCAAGACCTTTCCAATAATGTATCCTATCTAACAGCACAGGATTCAATGGGATATAGTATCAGAAAAGGCCACATTGTGTGTGTCGGTCGCAGTGGACTGACGGAAGTGAGAGAAGGATAGGAAGGCAAAGCAGAGCTCCTCCTCACAACATTGTGTGAACTGGGCCCTACACTGCTCTTAGGAACAACTTGAGCACCTAATGACCTAATAGAGTATATGTCTACAATAAAAATAACATTCATTCAGAATGTATGTTTCCATCTGGTGAATTAAAGTCAAAAGTTCACTGTCAGCTCTGAGGTGCTGAAGTCGTGAATGTTTAAGCTCTTTTGCAGCCTGGAATTGATACTGATGAGAGCCGTGAACCAATCTGTAATGTTATTTTTCAAATATAAAATAAGGATATTCAAGTCAAAAAGACAGGGCCAGGGGCCTCATTTATAACGCCGTGCGTAGGATTGACGTGGGAAGGTTGCTTACGTAGTAGAAATCCAAAAAATAGGTACAGAAATTTACAGAATTATGTTTTCGTATTTGGTGGTTTGTGTCCCAGCTGTCGATCAGCTGTGGGCAACGCGCATCTCCACTGCAGCAACTCTATATCCACCAGTTAAAGGAAATACAACTAATGTGTTGTGTTATATTAGCTGTACAATTTACCACATATGGTGTTCTTAGTTTCCATACCTCCTGTGTTTTATGAGCGACTTATCAAGTCTCAGCAAACGGCATAAAACATGATTAAACATGGTAGTATATAAAACCATGCTCGTACAACCTATAGAAATGCAAAACCGCATAATTTATGAGAAAATATTTCATAACATTAACACAACATATTCGAGGTGGTTTTAAATAACATATCCATATTTATTTATTTCTCCATGTTTTTGTGTGCACTGAGTTGTCTCAAACAAGCGTTTGTTTAATAATTTTAAGATTGGCTTTAATCAATGTTTGAAAATGAATTCTTCATATATGATAAATGAGAGGTAACATTTAGTTTATGGTATTATTTCCACATATTTCTCTCCATTCTTCCTTCTGCCAACGGTGTCGCAGTTTCTCGTCTCTCCCGTTGTTGTGCTTAGTGCGTACACATGGGTTAGAGTTTGCGTGGAGGACCGCACGTTTTCCCGTCAAGTTAGTATTTTATAAATCGCAAACATTGCGTAGAGACTGGCGTACGCCATTTGTTGAGCGTATATCCCTTTATAAATGAGGCCCCAGGTCTTCTTAACCTGGTCTTATCACATTTTGATCTTAACCATGTTTTTGTCTCTTTGGATTGGACTGGGTCAAGCTCTGAGACAACCATGACATTCTGAGCAGGATTTAATCCACGGCTACTTTTGGTTCCATGGGTATCGCCATTCCTACAGATGGAATACAGATGAATGTTTAATAGTGAACCTTAAAACTCATCAAGAATATGTTGCCATTATTGGACTGCTGCCTGCTCTAACATGTTTTTTTTCCCTTTGTGACTTTCCATGATATTTATTGGTTGTCATTGTATTACAAAGTCACACACACACAATGTTTTATTAAAATATCAAATAATAAAATTCAGAAATTCATATGCTGTTCGGAATGAATACCTGATCTCTTATCCCCAATACAATAATGACCTTTTTTCAATATGGGTGAGGCAGGTACAAATGTTATGCTGGAGAAGTTCAATGGCCTGCAACTCAAAAGGGTTTGGAAGTCCCACATGTACCTCTGTGAGGAAGATATAGAGATGTGAAGAGATGGATATGAAAATTGGGAGCCCCTTCTTTTTCAGAATACTGTGTAGCATATTAAGTTATGATGAGGTGGGAGCCTGCATGGTGTAAGTTACATCCTTCCATACCCTTGGTCATAGGCGGCGCGTGAGGCTCAGGTTTGGGAAGGCTAAATAACTTATTTTACCTGACGCTGCCCGAGGCGGGCAGGCGAGCGGTGTCTATAGAAAAGAGATCAACTCAGTGTGCGGAGTTTAAATCTCTCAAGTCATATTACAGGATAAAGGAAATACAGTTTAAACGGCCGTATGCAGAGAAGACGCCGACGTGTCGCACTTATCATTCATATTACATCATCAGATCATCGATCATATAATATCATAATAGCCCATATCATATATTTCCTTATCTGAGTCAGCTTCTACAGCCGTATCTGGCCGTGCAACACTTACAGTGTCACATAGGCCTACTGTATGCAGAAGTATTATTTTAAGCAACACATTATGTTGACGAAACACTCGAGTTAAATGTAATTAAAGTCAGATCCACTCGTGTCTTAGCAGTGATATCATAAAACTATACACTTCCAAACACTCGGTAGGCTTAGTTATTTTTTAACCAGTTGTTCTGTATTCATCTTGCAGGTGCAACTCTGTGGCTTGTATCCTGGATTATATATTTAAGTCATGGATGTATTAAGCTCATATTTGTCTAATATTAGTTTACTTTTCATTAATGAAGTATGACGCTGCGCTGTCAGTACACTTGTCCCTGTTTGTGAGTGGTCAAATGTAGCTAACCCCGCCCATTTCACGTGAACGCGCTCTCAGCTGGTGAGAGAAACCCTGGCTTGATTTACCGAGTTGATAACCAGTGTCGTAGGACCGCTTAGCGAGATCTTGTTTGTTAGTTTGTTGTTGTTTGTTTGTTACTCAAACATATCCAGGGTATGTTGAACTGGCTTCGTAGTACAGGTCACAGGTGGCTAGCAGCGCTAATGTCAAAGACACAGACATTATACAAAATATTTGTATTTTACCAGGATGCAGTGACACAAATATTTGGGAAGGCTTAGCCTTCCCTAGCCTACAGCACCCGCCGCCCCTGCCCTTGGTCTCTCCAACCTCTTCTTATTGATAATTCATACTAATAGCTGTAATTTAGGGATATCTGCTTTAAACACTGTCAGGAGGGTATGTATTATGAATCATCTGACTCTCCAGTGCCTCGTTACATATCACAGACACTGACACTTCAAAGTATTTTATGTTAATTGAAAGATAGAGGAAGTTTCTTGCAGTTACTCAGCGGGTCCCAAAATCAAAAAATCTTTAAATGTTGCTCTCTGAGTGGTTGATTCCTGAGCAACTGTTCAGAATTGATTGTTGCATCACTTTAAATGAGGTTGCATTGCTACTACTATTTCCTTTATGGGTGTGCCAAATGTTCATGTTTACAGAAAATCAATTGTTGAATTAATTTGAATTGGATCAGTTATTTAGTGTTATTTAATAATTGAAACATTTAGATTCACTTGACAAAGAACTTCAGTTTTCATGACAACTTTAACTTTAATACAATAAATGAACATAACTTTTAAAGGCTGGTTCCTCCTGCAGAGAGGGTACATTTTTTATTATTATTAGAGGCTTTTAAGAAACGAGGTGCTGGTCTATAGCTGTCTACCTCATAAAACCTACCCTAGCGTCTGAGTGCTTTCATGCCAGCTGGGGGCTATTCTAGTTAAGATAAAAAAAAAAATAGCAACTTCATTTGGCTGAGCTTCTATGCACACCTAAAAGGGAAAAAGGACAGAGTGCCGCATTAGAAACAGCCGGCATTCTCGAGCAAGTCTACCTAGGGGTAAACAAGTATTAAAGAGAATGTTATACTTACTTACAAAACAACTAAATAACTAGCAACATAGATATGTAAAACCAAATAAGAGATCCCAAAAATGTATACTTTACACCTGCGTTTTACCAATTATTAATATTTTGTTATATGTTTGATTTTTCTGTAATTAATTTCTAAAATATTTGTACCTCACTAAATTCAAGCTGCTGCTTTTATTTTGTAATTAAGAACAAATACATCCTGTAACAGCCACCTGTCAGGCTTACAGAATGTGAGTATTTGAATCTTTCAAGATCTGGGGGACTATAACTTGTAGTATTAAACTAAAGAATAATTTAATTAATTAATTAAGATGCAAACATTTCCCATATTTGGAGCAATAAAGTACTTCTTATCTTAACTTATAAGTGTTCTAAAGGATAGTTTTAAAACGTTTTTTCAGTTTTTTGGCAAAACGTTTTATATTTATGTTGACAAATCCTTCTCAACACAACGTTATGGAAGATATTTTATGTAGTTGTTTTTTCTAAGCTGTTTCCAAAGTTAAACATTCTTCACTGGGCCAACCATGACATCAGAGGATATGATAAAAGCGCCGCTACAATTTTTAAGAGTTAATGTTGTCTTGTAAACTGCTGTTTCTGAGACAGAAATAAACTTTATTGTATTGTTTTCAGGTCTTTGACAAAGACATTGTCATTATTTGTGGATAGCATATAGTCAAAAAAGACACTCAGTGCAACACTGACTTACATTCAAACAATCGTTATTCTCGTTAATCATTGTAGTGAGGTCACTCATCACAATTCCTTCCTTTACAGTTAACATTTTAAACATATCAAGAACACTTTTAAAATCTTCATTCAAAGTCCTTGTTTAGTTAAAGTTTATTTTATTCATACTTATAATCCAAGTGTTTTACTGGAGTGTCATCATAACCTCATTCCTCTCTTCCACAGTTCCGGGGTCTTAAATAGAGGCTTAATCAGTCAGTGCAGCTGTGCTGATTTGGGAGATAATATCTCAACCAGGAGCATGGGTGAAGTGATTTAATAATATAAGTTATTGTTAATACTTGAGTGGGATATGATGATATGTTATAGTTAATTACTTTTGCCATATTTTATATTTTCCCAACTGTATAAATGTCCGATTTTAGTTTTTTTCAAATCGATTTTTGGGACTCAAGCCATCTTTGTTATTTGTTCTTAGATATGTTATCCACCGTTTCTGTAACAAGGTCAGTTGAATACAGAAAGAAAGAAACTAAGGCTGAACACCAAAAAGGGAAGACAGGAGGAAAAGCACAGGTAGAAATAATTGATTAAATAAATAAAACTAATAATAATAATAATAATAATAATAATAGATTTAATTTGTTAGCGCTTTTACAGGTGCTCAAAGACGCTTTACAGATATAGTGAAGGGAAAAGAAAAGAGTAACTAACAGTAAAGATGCAAATAAGGAGAGGAAAGAAAACAAATGAAAGAGATGTTGGTTAATTCATTATTTACCTGTAATTTATACAAGCTTTCTTCCTTGGGCAAATGAGTGAAAGAACACTGAAGTGTATATATAGAAAGACTAATTAGCCCCAACTAAATATATCTTTGTATGCTCGATTCATCCAATTTATTGAAGCTTTGGCATGTGGACTTATGGAACTGATGGACATGAGCACAACGGACATTTTAGCACTGACGTTGATTGTAAAATCTAGATGCACAGACAAAACCCAGTCGACTGGAGTTCGATCCTAGACCCTCCTTGCTGTGAGGCTTCAGAGCAAACCACTGTGCCCCCCCCTTACAGTACAGTCTATAGATTTGAAAAAAAGTGCAAAATCTATTTGATCTGAGTGAATTACCTCTCCATCAGTGCTTAATAATACCTGTAGTCTCAGCCAAAGAGAATCTGCCGTTCACTCTCATTTGCTCTCATTGTGCTGCCGAGCCAGCTCCAATCCAATTAGCAACAGTAGCAACTCTCCCTCGCTTCCATTAAATATGCTTTCTCAACTTTTTGTTGGATTAGAGAGAGGGATAGAGTGTGTAATTATGGAGACCAGGCTCTAAGGTACTTAGAGGAGAGACTAACAGTGAAGCAGCAGGAGTTCCAACACCTGTCCTGATGTGAACCGGAATCTCACCACATGGACATTCCGAGTTAGAGCCTCCAGGCTTTGGAATGCTGTGCCTGTGGATATCAGGTGCACAAATCAGTCCCCCATTTCAGATCAAATGTTGTGGATCCGAAACCAGACACTCAAGACATAACCACATTTATAACAAAATAGAAACACAGACACACAGCTGATTGAAGGAATTATTGTCCTAATGTGCAATGTAGTTAGCGCTGTAGTAATAAGTTACTACAATGTAGTAACTTATTTTTCGTCTTTTGTTTTCTTAGTTATGTTCTCTGTATTTGATATGTTTGTGTTATGTGTAACGTTGCTGCCTTCTTGGCCAGGTCAGCATTGAAAATGAGATTTGATCTCAATGCTTTTATCTGGCTAAATAAAGGTTAAATAAAAAATAAAAATAAAATTATTATATTGTTGTTCAACAGTATAAGAGCCAGAATACTTGCGTCAAGTGCGCCAAGAGTATATGCGTCTGTCTAAAGAATAACAGAATCTCACAGGTGTTATACACTTCTTTTTAGTTTTACAATAACATGTTACAAGAACCTATGCTAAATAACACGCTGCACATTCATGGTACTTTAGATAAACTAAAGGATGAAACTCAAGAGCGTGGCTTACAACACATGATCATATAATATAGATTATTTCAACACACACCTCTAAACAAACAAATATTAAGCTGTACTTGAATTTTGTGTCTGTAGCCTTTTATTTGTTCATTTTGGTTTACACCTATTTATGTGTTTTTAGGAAAAATAAATATTGTGTTTCATATATTTTTGTAATGACCTTGTGATCCTTTATGTTTTAGTAGTCCTTTAGCGTAGTCAAACATTGAGAGAAAATCACTCGGATTCGTCACCAGCATGAACGTAAGTTTATTTGTTGTTATTTTTGAACTTACAAAGTTTTCCATTTGAATGAATAATAATTTTGAAACCAGAGCAGGATCCACAGAGTGCATAGAGTGCTTCTATGCCTTTATGCTTGATGTCTGTGTGAGTGAACCAGGCTCTCTCAGATCACAAAAGTCTCTATAATGTTGCCCTCACTGTGAACACAATCCTTCTGAGTGTTGCCTTGAAGAGGAAACACACAGCAGCTTAGACTTTTTCTTCTATTTTTCAATACCACATCAAAGACAAAGCACTGGCCTTTCAAATGTTCTAATTTCAAAGTTAAAACTGTGGTGTTTCTCCCAAAATATTAAAATGGCTTTAAAAGTAATTGTGATAATCTGTAAATATAACTTTGTAGTTTGCAAAGAATGCCACCTACATCATTTACTAGCAAAGTGTTTGACTAGCTGAGGGTTTGGACACCCTGCTAATGTGAAAAGTGATATTTTCACCATTTCCATGTATCAATATTATTTTTTGGATTATATCTCACGAAACAATTCATATCTCAATGTGAATACGCCCGTAAAGGCAACAAAAGTTGTGCGTTGTTCTGGTTTTTAAAAAAAAAAAAATGTTTTAACCGTTTGTTATGTCCGTTTTTACTTCCTGTCATTGTGTTTTTGCACCCGTGTGATTGTCGGCCCAACCCTGATTTTTATACTTGCTGCCCTTGTGTTTTTGCCTGCCCTCTCCAGTTTTGTCTTGTCTATTTGTGATTATTTTTGCTTGCATTTAAGTCCTTGTATTCTTTTAGTCTTCGTCAGAGCCTATGCTGTCCCTGTTGATAGTTATGTTAGGTTTTTCCTTGCCTTGGCGTGCCTTGTCTTGCATAGCCTTGCCTTGTTTGAAATAAAGGCATATTTCTGTTAAAGTCTTCCTGCAAAGTGTTTTCATGTTATGGATATGGGTCTACACGGCTTCGCTATCCGTCACAAATTGGAACTAATCCGGTAATGTTGCACAAAAATACCCATCATGCAATTATTTATGCCATCAAAAAGAAAATGATAATACTCAACAAACAACTTCTTGCAATTTACTGCAAGCAAATGTCAGTTTTAGATTCATTAAGTGTAATTTAAGTAATAGGTTGATAATCTGGCTAGTGTGTATATTATTTTTCAGTAGCGTTGTGTTTTGTCTAAATTATTCTTATATAGATTTAGTTTTGTCCCTTATGGATGAATAATGTATACTTTACAGTAGGCTACATATACAGAAATCAAAACAAATGGAAATCGGTTGATCTTATGCAGTAAAATAATCAACATGCTTTCGAATATCGTTTGCTAGGCTCTTTGCTGTTGTTGACTGAAAGCCCTAAAGTCCTTAATTTGTATTTCTGCTAATTGGTATCTGTATGAGCTTTGCAATTACATGACCTTTGTTATCTTATCACTTGTTGTAAGAGATATTATGACTTTGTTCTATCATGAAACAAGAAAATGTCTGTCTCATGACACAAATAGCGTAAAGAAACTTTCAGAAACTAAATATATCTAGGCTGCTGGTTCCACATGGTCTGTTACATTTTCTTGGCAAGTGTTTAACTTCTGTATACACATCCTCCAGATTTTTTAAGTGTCTATAAATCATCAGGTTAAAGACCAACTAAACAAACTCTCTGTGAAGACAGAAAATCGTTGTTGCAGTGCTCCATGGGTCTACCTGTGCAGTAACCTCTGCTTTGACACACTGACCTATACTAAATCAAATTAGCTCTTCACACGAGCCCAGCTATACATCAGATGTTGAGTTAGTTGTTAATGAAAGAAGCACCTTAAAACAGGTCCCTGTGCCAACAAGCGACACGTCAGGTATGAGAAAGTTACACATTGGATGGCTTGTGCACGGACCATGACAAGAAGGCTCTGCATTGGGTGATTAAGACCATTCTTAACGTCATTGGTGCACAGAACTCAAAGGATATATAGAGACAATTTAACCCCCAGAAACAACCTGTTCACCCCGCTGCCATCTAGCAAGCGATGCAGAAGTATCCATTGTTGTCCTGACTGCAGAGCAGCTGCTCTCTTCAGGCTATACAACTCTTCAACTCGCCTTCCAAACTCAGAAACGACAACTTGCTGTGCAATATTGTAGAATGACTTGGAACATAAACATTGATCTATTGATTTCCTCGCTGTTTGGCTATCTAAAAATGATGCCAAGTAGCCTACCAGACCAGTTCTAAAGATGTTCGTAGTAGGTATTGTCAAGGAATATATTTGATTCATTGGCCCTTGCATTAGCATTTTCTGAGCTGCCCTAACTATTAACTATTATCTGACCCTGCCGTCGACTGTGGATAATGGAGTATTCTTGCGGTGAAAAGCTTAAAGTTATACGAAATTAACATTTATGGAGACCTTATGTTAGCTCTAACACCTTCAATATTTTCTAAATGGTTATTTATCAACATCTAGCATTTCATTTGATACATATTTGTGTTAACCTGAGACATTTAGATGGAATTTCCACCTTTAAGTAGCTAATCAATGTTTAAGTCTCACCACTAATGATGCCATTTTCATCTTTCGTATCCACATGATACCCCGACATGCACCAATTGGCCCTGTGAAACTGGTGCAGGATCAGTCCAGGTGGGGTGCCTTCAGCAACTGAGCATGCATTTATAGCTGAATTGACCACTTTACATAACCATGGGAAGTGAGGCAATGGGCAACCATTTTAACGCACCAAATGATCCAGGAAGTGGGAAAAGATGTGTTTTACGGTGTGCATTATAGGCTTTTTTCCTGAGCAAGCATGGGTATCTTAGCTTTTCTTCCACATTACATCTTCTAAAACAGCATACACCAACATAAATCATCATATGAAAATGCATTTCAAAATGTATTTTTGAAGACCAACCATCACTGATGTGCATGTCGAATTAAAGATAATGGAACACTTGGCATGCTTTGAGTGAGTGTGTGTAGCTGAAAAAAAGCATGCTTGCTTTCTTGTGTTGTTTTATAGCAAAGAAACTAGCCATCGTGTTATTTTTAAAGTTCACATAAAAATCAATGGCAGCTCACGCTCCAGCTTTGCCTTTAAACCTTAAATGTCTGCCCACCCAGCAAAGCCTCCAGGGAATGACAGTGTAGTCTGTTGAGAGCATTTATCTCATTACATATTGATAAAATAATAAAGCAGTACCTCAGACTGAGAAATGTGCATGACAGCACTTTCGTGTTATGAGTCTAGCCAAGCTCCCTCACACGGGAATGAGCTGAGTCAGGCTGATCTGAGCCACACGGTAATCCCTATTGTTCAAATCAAGGCTCAACGTGGTGCTCATCCCTGTGTCAAGTGTGGGCGAGGTGGTCATAGCATTGCAAAGAGAGAGAGAGACCGGGCAGGGGGGCGGATGGGGGGGATCCCCATGACAGTTATTTCCTGCGGGGCAGACACCTACAGCACATAAATCATTCCCTTGACATGTATGGATTCAAGTACACAGAAAAAAAGGTTGGGCATTGATTTGATTCTCAACAGATCGCTGTGTTGCATGTTATCCCTTCTCCATCACTATCATATGTTTCCTGTTCACATCTTGACAGTAAATGCGTAAAAAAAAGTCAAAATCTATTAATAAAAGAGTAAAAACGGGAGTAAAGGAAAGATATTGTTCACTCTCAATCTCTGAGATCTTCATGGGGGTGAGTTTGGTCAGGTCTTTTAGCAGAGAACTACAATGAGGCAGGCCAAGAAAAGCCTCAAAGGTGACATGTGTTAGTGGTGCAAACATTTTTTTTAATATTACCCACAAAATGTGATTACAATATTAGCGTGATGTTATTCGTGTTGTTCTGCCTAGGAAATTACAAAATTAGCATGCTAACTGACTAGCCCCATCCCCTCCTGTTTTACAACTTTTTATCTTAATCACTGCAGTGCCAGACTGACCTCAGTCCAGATGACGAAAAAGTACAGCTGCTCCAAGTCAGCTGAGTTCGGTTATAGTCAATGAATACATTTTTTGTCAAAATCTTGTGCAGTAAGGCATTAGAAGCAAAAGCATTACATGGTGTTGTGTCTTTGACAGATACAACAGATATGTTATATTACTAACATTGATCGAACAAGATGTTAAAAAAACACCAAGAATTTCTATATCAAGCTTGATATGCTTAACACGAAATTGGTAGACGTTTTCAGCAGTATATGTGATACGCTGTGACCCAAATTCCCAAAAGTGGACAGTTTGGGCATCTGTTTTTTGACTTCACAAAGGTATAAAGACAAGAACTGAGAATGCAGAGTTAGGGCTCCATAAAGAGGTTTAAGTTTAATTTACGGAATGTCAAAAGATTTCTAAGGAATGTAAATCCCCCAAATTGTGCCTTCACCATACTTTATGTGAGAAAAATGAAATATAGACCTCTGAGTGGCTCTGGTCAGCTTGAATCCAGTTGGGTACAATTCATTCCATATATGATTTGTATATTCTTTTCTAAAACCCCTCTGGCAGCATAATCTGTTTCTCAACAGCTCACCCATACACTCTGTACGTTTCAAACAACGCCAGCTTTGCCATAATACAGCTAAATGCACAATAAAGAATAATCCATTCTTATTCATAGGAGGATTATGGGGAAATGTTGCTTGTACACTGAAGCCAGTGGAACCCGTTTACCACACATTGTTATTATTGTCCACTCACCATTGCGATAACTTTATATGTTTTTTGGCCGGATTTAACTAGACACAATTTTCACACAATTTATTTACAAAACTCCCTTTACTCCACATTTTTCTTGAAAACAGTTTATCCCATAGCCCCACTGCTCATACAGTACTTGCATTGTAGCCTTTCAGGGCAAGTAAGCATTTTAAGTCTCGTTATTATGCATTTCCTTTGTCATTATATCATTTTTTTGGGTGAGGCTTTTTGAAAAGGACAGCTTGATCTGTGTCAGGCTATATGATTAAATATGGAATAGAGGAAAAGAACAAAGTCTCAGATGACAGATTATAAATTCACCTGCGAGTGGAAGAAGGCCCTGTCTACTGTGTCTGTCAAGGTTAGATGTAGAGTTCTGTCATGCGGGTGAGCTTATGACACACTACAGGCTTTAAAGTAATATGAAGCCTTCTCTACTTGTACATTAAAAGAGAGAGTGGGAGGATATTTTTAAGAGAATACATGCAGACACTTTCTTTCATTCACTTAGTGTGTATATAGCAGTTTTATATAGAATCATGACTCACAACCACTAGTGTGGCACTTCCAGCACGCATGGGATTTGTTCAGGTTTCGTTTAGAAAACTTGACATAATTATGCCTGGTTGGTTTTCAAAATAAGGACATGAGAATCAGAATACCTTTATTCGTCCCACAGAGGGGAAATGTACATATAAGCCCATTTAAGACATGTACATGTCTCTTTACCTGAATGTGATACCAATTACATGTGATGTTAAATGTCTAAATATCAGGTCAGACCTTTTGACATTAATATTTGTCTTCCAACTAATTCTGAACTAAATGCTGTCAGATGAACACAGAGCAGCACAAGGTTAAACACATAGAAAGGGAGGTCAATGCAAGTCTGTCTCTCTGATTAGAGGACTGTGAGCAATGTATACATTTATCTTAATTTATTATGTTTAAAGAGTAAATACAATTAGTTTAAGAAACCACAAAAGGAATTGTCAATGTGCCAAGTTTTATTTGGCAAGGAACATATTCTCAGATGAGATACATCTGGAAAATAAATCACAATGACAAACATCAGCACACTTTGTATGTATGTAAATGTACAAGTATGTTTCCCAGCTTCTCATCAACCTCAAATGGAAAATACAAGCATGCAGATGTTTTTAGTGGACAAAACGCTATAGTAATTACCAACTGTCCAAACAAGCCAACTCATCAAACAAACTAAAAAATGAAAGAAAATAAAGAAGGAGATTCACTAGCAAAAAGAGAGGCTGTTTTATTTTGCGCATAGTCATCATTATGGCAGACTTCAATGAGAATAAAAAATCAATTGATGCCAGATTGGATGATTGCCCTGATTGTTAAACTTTCTGTTTCTGTTGCGGTTAGACCCAGTCAAATATTGTTTATAGCTCATGCTTTTATTTTCTAGAGGGAGAACACAAGCACCTGAACATACTAATCCAATTCACTATAGCACCACCAAAAATCACAGCCATTCAAATAATAAGCTCCAAATCTAAACCTCAAACAACACTAAAAGGTAATATAATAAACTTCAAAGAGGTAGAATTTGTTAGATGGATTACATCGGTTGTTGGATTATATTGCACTGTTGTTGTTTTACTGTTCACAGCTCAGGACTTTTCTTAAATGTGTTGCAACAGCAGTCATTACCTACTCTTGTGTGCTATATGAGAGTGCAATTGTTCTTATTAGACAGGCTTGTGTCTTGAATCTAATAATATAACTGTTACAAAAATCACTAAACAATGCTGTTTTGTCTTGGAGTTCATGAAAAAAGAGGACTAAGGGAATTGCCCAATGATTGTATTTGACTTAC